>CM016619.1:116216630-117416630 GCA_005393395.2 Gossypium australe
CATTCATACACCATCACATAAACTTCACATACTATCAATTATAACTCTTGAATTATCACATTTAAACTATAAAATGAAGTCTTCATCCCATACACGAGGGAGAACTATTTCTGGTATAATTACATTCGATTTAAGCCATCCTCTATGGCTATACACAACCAAACCATAAACTCTCTTAGGCCAACACATTTGGCCATATCAATTATGACTTAATCAACTTTAAAAAGATCCCTATACATTCCATAACTCATAAGGACTTCAAACCTCATACCAAGTGTCTGCTTGATAGTGTGAAAACATCTACGGCAGTCGCCAACCCGAGCTAGTAAAGTTAACCTATAGGAGATGGGAAAGGAAAAGGAGTAAGCATTAATGCTTAGTAAGCTCATATACATATAATAAAAAACTATTGATATTCATTGATTATACTCAACCACAAGGTATTATAATGAGTTTTACATCTTAAACTCATGGTTACCTACAAAATCATTCTTGAAGCTTACTCATTCTGTCTCTTACCACAATCTAACCATGCCACAAGCCAAATGCTCATGTTAATTAGCATACATTCCTGCACTTGTCACCATATGATCACATAAAACAACACATCAAACATTTTCAATAAGCCACGCATACTACCAATCACTAGGTGATTTCGCACTTAGCCCACCCTCAATCTCTAATAGGGTGGTATCGCACATAGCCCACCAATCATTTATAATTATGGTGGTATTGCACTTACCCCACCAAATGATAATATAAACAATGGTATCGCACACAGCCCATCACTAACAATTAATAAGGTGGTATCACACATAGCCCACCATTATTATACATTCATGGATAGTTATCCACATGCATCTCTCTATTTCAAAGGTTCATCCGGGAACATCCTCACACACTACCATTCTTACTTAGTTTTCTACGATAATTGTTCGCATTCACACAATGCATTAATAATTATAACTTATGCAACCAAGGTGCATCATTTACACATAACTCACTATAGGTTCATCATATGCCAAATTCATCTCAATCCAGTTCTAACACATACCTATACCTCTCGTGGTACAACCACATTCATTCTCATTTTCAACATACTTGTTGAATAACTCAAATTGTTAAATAACACCCTTAAGTTTCATACACATAATGTCGCATTGACATCATTCCCCTGATAAGGTCTTACATGAATTAACATATCGCTGTCATGTCCCCAACTTGGTTTTATACGAAATCCCACACCGAGGCCATATTCTAAATATGGTCTTATACGGGACCTTAATTACCATCGTATCATGCTATTTGCATTTCCACTATTCATGGTTTAAATCAAGACTTTAATTTCTTAACATCACATCAAAACGTATTTAACGTATACATGGAGGCAATAAACAATTTATACAATATCGAAATATTAAAAATACTTCACTTAGATTTGTACAATTTAACACATGAACTTACCTCGATACCGACAAGGGTAGAAAGGGACCTTTTTGCCCACATTTCTCTGTTCTCTCGTTCTAGGTCTAAATCTCGTTTTCTTTGATCTAGAACAATAAAATTAATCTTTTAATCACCACACTAGTCATAATACTTCAATCTACACTTAGGCAAAAATGACTATTTTTCCCTTACACTTTGGCAAAATTACGATTTTCCCTTAGGCTCGTAAATCATTTTTCATCACAATTTCTTGTTCAACAAGCCTAGCTGAACATTTAATCCTCTTACAACTACTCACAATTCCCACTATTTCATGCCTTAAGGAACAAACTACAACTTTTGCATTTTAGTCCCAATTAGGTGTTTTCATGACAACACCTTTCATAAAAGTTGTTTCTCATCTCTCTAACATTCATTTTCTTCCATAAAAATGCAGCAAACAACTTAAAAGCTCACATGGAAAATCCCTAAACTTTTTACCATAATGCAAAATAGTCCCCTCTTTAGAAAGCTTAAGCTTTAGGGGTCTCAAAAGTACAATTATCTTCAAGAAATACCATCAAAGTCACTTACTTGAGTGGAGAAAAGCTTGCTGAAATTTTGAGCTTTCAAACAACCCCTTGTTTGCTGAAAATTTTGGTGGAAGAAGAGAGGAAAGATGACATCTTTTTCCTTTCTTTATTTTATTATAAAACATCAATTTAATCCACCAAACTTACCAACTTTGACCAAAAATTAAATGCTCTTGTCCCCCTTGTCTACATGGCCGGCCAACACATTCTAGATGGTTTAATTGCCCTTTAAAGACCTCCAATTAACATTTCATGGCTATTTGGTACCTTTAGCCTATAGAATGGAACTTTCGCACTTTATGCGATTTAGTCCTTTTTCTCGATTAAGCATGAAATCGTTAAAATTAAAGCACCAAAATTTTCATGCACCCTTATAAACGTGCCATAACACATAAAATAACATGAAAATAATTTCTCTAACCTCGAATTACTGATCCCAAGATCACTGTTCTGATTAGCCCCTAAATCGAGCTATTACATCCCCGGCACTAAGTCAATACCAAACTCAACTTCTCGTATCGGAGGTAATCCCGGCAGTTCTTCAAGAAACACATCAGGGAATTCACAAACCACAGGCACAAATTCAACTTTCTTTTTTGTCACTTTTGTATCTATCACATATGCAAGATAAGCTTCACATCCATTTTTCACATAATTTAATGCTTTCATCGAGGATATTACTGCTGGTAGCCCGTTTAAATCACTGGATTCAATTCGAACCATCTCACCATGTTGACTTCTCAAATCAATACTCTTCCATTTGCAATTCAAAATGGCATTATGCAGAGTTAGCCAATCCATACCCAGAATTATATCAAATTCATCAAAGCGTGATAGCATCAGATTAACCGGAAAAAAATATCCCGAAATATCAACGGACAATTATTGCACACTTTGTCAACCAAAACACACTTGCCTAAGGGGTTTGATATTCTAATTACAAACTCAATAGACTCAACAGGTAGAGTCTTACTAGATGCTAGATTCACACATACATATAATGAGTAGATCTTGGATCTATCAATGCAATCACATCAGTATCAAAAAGAGTAAAAGTACCAGTAATGACGTCTGGAGATGACGCTTCTTCTCAAGCGTAAATTGCGTAAGCTCAAGCAGGTGCTCTCGCCTCAGATCTCATAGCTGTATCCATTGTCCCTCTCTGACTACCACTCACATTTTCAGTGCTTCGGGGTGGTCTACCCCTAGCTATCATGTTATTCAGCCTCACACTTTGAATCTTATCTTTCTCGGCTAACTCTGGGCAATCCCAAATAAAGTGATCTCGTGTTCCATATTTATAACAAGTTCTATTATTATACTTGCCCCATCATTCACCGATATGACGTCTTCCACACTGTCTACACTTAGGCTTATTACTGCTGAGACTGCCAACACTTGATTCAATTGGTGTTTGAGTTTTAGAACCAGTATTTTGTTTCACACGATCTTTACTCGAATGTCCAAACAAAACATTTGAGTGATTGTTTGCATCTCTGAATCTCTTTGACAAAGAATGATATGACTTACTTACCGACCTTTTTCTTTCGTCTCTAAGTTCTGAATCCGTTTTCTTCTTTTCTTTACTAAGCTCCTTGTCTTTGCAAGCTCTTTCAACCAATACTACTAATTCATTCAAATCAAGAATTCCAACCAGAAGTTTAATGTCTTCATTCAATCCTTCGATGAATCATTTACACATGGTAGTTTCTGTCGAAACACATTCTCGTGCATACTGGCTCAATCTTACGAATTCCTGCTCGTATTCCGTAACAGACATACGTTTCAGCTCTAGGAACTCTTTACGTTTCTGATCTATAAACTGTTGATTGATATATTTCTTCCAAAATTCAGCTTGAAAGAAATACCAGGTGATTCGTTCTCTTGAAACCACAGATGTTAATATTTCCACTAATGATATGTCGTATCTCTCAACTACAAAACAGTACATTTAAGACATTCATCAAGAGTACATGATAGTTCATCGAACACTCTAATGTTATTCTCAAGCCAAAATTTAGCTCGTTCAACATCATCATCCACTGTAGCCCTGAACTCTTCGGCCCCGTACTTTCGAATTTTATCCACTAGAGGTTTACTCAATCGAATTGGGTCTGAAACTTGTGGCACTACAGGAACTTGCAGGGGTAGAGGTTGTTAAGCAGCCGGATTATTCCAATGAACTCCGTAAACAACTCACTCATCATTTGCAAGAAGGCTTGCTTTGCCTCTCCCTCGTGATTACTAGCTATCAGCCTAAATTCAGCCGGCACTGTCCCTTGAGCGGGAGCAGGCGCATTACTTTCGACATCGTCAGCTACTGCTCGATCGGGATCTATTATAAAAACACATTGTTACTGTCAGGGATCATTACACTATCACAGATATATATATGGCATGTATAGCTAGACTCTCACACGCTATGTTAGCCCTAAAATCGACTAAACCGTAGCTCTGATACCAATAAAATGTAACACCCCTAACCCGTAACCATCGCAGGAATAGGGTTAAGAGGTATTACTGGTCATATCAAAACTTTTACTATCATTTCTCAATCATAAATACATCATCATCATATCATAGCAAATCATATACATAGAGTCCCTTTAGAAGGTCTACGAGACTTTAAACATGCATTGGGAAGGGGTCGGGACTAAACTGAGCTCATACAAAATTTTTTTAAAAACTTAACATTTTTCAAAGTTATAGAGGTCACACGCCCCTGTGGGCAAGCCATGTGCCTCACACAGCCTCAGACACACCCGTGTGTCCAAGCTGTGGAAAACAGGGCATACATATTACTTGTCCACACGGCCAAAGACACGCCCGTGTGCTTGACCCGTGGGCAACAATGACTTAATTCACACGGCCTGTCACACGCCCGTGTGTCTAGCCCGTGTACGAGTCTGACTTGTTCCGAATTATAAACTTAAGAGACACGGTCGAGCCACAAGCCCGTGTGCTCAATCGTGTGGATAAATATAGGCCATTTGCAAGGCTAATTTGCCAACCAAATTTTGGGTCACCTACATGCTCAATTACCATATCACAAAACATACATTTAAACCACTATTCCATCAACCAATTCAAGCATAAAACTTACCATTTCCATTTTCACCAATTCATACCACAATCATCATTCACATAAACCATATATACCTAATATAACCATCATTTTCACACACCCAAAACATATACTAAAAGCATTAAACTATCATGTCATATCACATGGCAAGATCTAAACATCTCAAAATATTCCATATTCACTAGCCTATACATGCCATATACTAAATATACAACTTCCAAAAGTACCAAAATAGATGGCCAATAGTGTGATTGAGTCGCTGACGATCCCCAAATCCGAGCTAGCTTTAATGACACTGTAAAATAGAGAAGAACTTCATACAATAAGCTTTAAAGCTTAGTAAGTTTTTAATATAACACATTTAGCTTAACAATTCAAATTCAATAAGCAAAATTACTAACACTTAGTTCAATTCACATCATTACTCAATCTCAACCACAGCAACTACTCACTTTCGTACCGTAACTATCACATGGATCAATTCATATTAATACTCACTTAAACATCCATTTATTCCATATACAAAATCATCAACCACATAGGTTCCGTACATACCTGTACTATCATGTAATTATCAATCACATTTACCATTCAACACTCAATTCCATAATTCGTTCGGTCCCCTTTCAACATTCGATGAATTCGCACACTCAGTGCCATTTAATTAGCCGAAGCCACAATATTATCGCACACTTAGTGCCATCACATTAAACAGAAGATGTCTCAATATCGCACATAGAGTGCCAACTAATATAGTCGATGCTTTCTTTATCTTGCACACTTAGTGCCGGTTATCGTTGTATCGATTCAGTTTTCGCACACTTAGTGCCATATAACTTTCAAATCACAACTCACATTTCTGAATTCCAAACTCACATTTCCATTCATTTCAACACATAAGAACATCATTTAAACAACATGTATTATACACAAACTTACCTAGGACGTAGAAACACGATACAAGTCAATCAATCGAGCACTTTGTTCTTGCCTCGATCTAAGTTAGAATTTCTCTTTTCTTGATCTATACACATTCAAATTTAGCTCATTCATTCACCAAATCATTCAATTCAATCCAAATACACATATTTTCATTATACATATGCTTAGCTGAATTCTCCCCTAGCTCATATAAGCCCACATATTTCATTTAATTCATATTTTAGTCCTTCAATTTCTCATTTTCACAATTTAGCCCATAATACTCAAATTCATCAAAAATCACTTTATAAAACATGTATATCAATCACCAAACTTGCATAATTCATCATCCAACATCACAAAACTCATGAATTCATCAATGTCTTAACTCACAATCTTCATCAAAAATAGAAATAGAGGCATGAGCTTAATAAAATACTAAGCAGCGATCACAAAAACATAAAAATTATCAAAAACCGAACAAAAATGGACCTTTAATCAAGCTTAGAAGTAGTCGAATATCAAAACATGTGAGCCCTAGCTTTTCTTTCTTCAATTTTGGCAATAATGAATGATAATGGCTCCATTTTCATACTTGTTTTATTATAACTAAACATTTAATAAACCATTTACTAAAATAACCTTATTATAAACATTTAAAATCCAGTAACTATTGTCCATTCTTGTCATTTAAAGCATCCAATGGTTCAATAACCTCATAAGGACCTCTATTTAAGAAGCCATGACAATTAAGCACTTTAACAATCAGCACACAGCTTTTTCATTTTATGCGATTAAGTCCTTTTTCACAATTCGGCACACAATCGATAAAATTTTCACACAATTTTCACACATGCTTAATCACATACTGTAAACACTAAAAATAATATTAAAATATTTCTCTGGCCTTGAATTTGTGGTCCCAAAACCACTATTTTGACTAGGGTCTACACTAGGTTGTTACAATTAGTTAAGTTTATAGACAAAAATGGACATGATTAGGTGAAATTTTAAAGTTTGGCAAAAAGGGCATTTTGGTTATTTAGTAATTAAATGAATTAATAAGCGAAATGAAAGCAAAAATTTGTTCATCTTTTCCTACCTTGTGCCAAAAATTTGAAGGTCACCATAACTAGGGTTTGTTCAACTTTCAAGCTTGATTGTAAGTACATCCTAGCCCCGTTTTTAATGCTCTTTACATTTTTAAAGTCGTTATCATTCGATCTACCTATTTCTACCATTGATTCAAGATGTGGTTGATCTCTAAGGTTAGACCCATGTTAGAAATATGTGTATTTTGATGTTTAATTGTAGATTATGCATGTTTGATGTGTGATAAACAACTTTTACTAGGTGATTTTTTATGAAAATTAATAAAAAGGACCTAATTGTACAAAGTTATAAAATAGGTAGTAGAAATCTGATTTAATGGAAAAGGTGGACTTCTATAAGCATGAAAATGGTTCGACTAGACTTGGGTTACCAAGAAATTGGACACATTTCATTTTACGAGCCTAGGGACTAAAATGTAAAATGTCAAAAAGTTAGGGACAAAATAGTAATTTTGTCTAGGATGCAAATTAATGTAAATGTATGTGTAAAATGATGAATTAATAGTCAAAATTTGCTTATATAGACCCGGAACAACCGACTACGGAACTAGATCGAGGAAAACGAAAAGTCTCGATTTGTGGAGTTTCAAATATGAACCATTCTCAAGGTAAGTTCGTGTAATTTAATTTGGTATGTTATTATGTTTTAATTGAATTGTGTAATTGAGATAATATATATGTGATGATATACACTATGAAATAATCACAAAATGATAAACACGAATAAAATGTCATTGTCCCGGTTGAACATTGTATTTCGATGGATTATAATAATTTTCTTGAAATGAACAAAATAATATAGAAAGGATTTAGCCCAGACGGGTAATCCTGAGCTACACTCTCTTGAGTAAATGTTATGAAATGGATTTAGCCCGGACAGGTAATCCATAGTAGGCTCATTAGAGCTAATGTTATCGAAAGGATTTAGCCTGGACTAGTAATCCTGAATAAGCTCTTGGGAGCGAATGTTAAAGACGGGATTTAGCCTGGACTGGTAATCTTGTTATATAAATGTGGCTTGAGAGTGTGCTCTATCAATATGTGCTTAAGGAGCACTTTGGATGTGAATTGACAAATGATTGACCTTTATCCCTCGAGTATACTACCCGAGCATGCATCGAAATTACAATAGTTTAATGAAAAGAAATCCTAAAAAATGGAATAGTGAAATAATATGAAAGTTTATACTATGGCGAGTTCATCTATGTCGGTTTGATAACTTCATGATGTGTATGACTAACTTGTTTAATGAGTGATTATATTTAGGTAACTTGTCAAAATATTGATGTAATGAACGCATATATATGCTTATTTGAATAATTATAACTGGTAAGTTTCTTTCTATCACACGAACTTACTAAGCATGAAAATGCTTACCCTATTTTACTTTTCCTAATTTTATAGTGCTCGTAAAGCTCGCGAAGGTTGGAGGATTTGGTTGGAGCAAGATCACACTATCCACAAATCTCTTTTTTGGTATAGCTAAATGATTCATTTTGGTATAATGGCATGTATAAGCTACTTGCATTAGATGAAGGCTTGTAAGTAATATTTTGTGACTTAGCCATTAGAATGGCTAAGGATGTTCAATTGGTGCATGTATGATGTTAATATATGTCCAAATTTGTAAGTGTTAAGTATGGTGGATAATTCATTTTGTAAGTGGACATTGGAATTGGCTAATATTGGTTTAGTTATATATGCATATGATGATGTCCTTCATGGATGTGAGAATTTGCATGGTTTGAGATGACAAGTGTGTGATGTTGTATGTGATAACAAATAACATGTGAATGATGTGGCTAGTTTGGTTGAGTGTATATGTTTGGATTAGTGTTATGTTTTGTTGTGTAGGTATGTGCATGGAAGGGTGACAAAATGGCTTGGTAAATAGCTTTGTTTTTGTCACACACGGCCTAGACACACGTATGTGTTTGGATTGGTGCTATGTTTTGTTGTGTAGGTATGTGCATGGAAGGGTGACAAAATGGCTTGGTAAACAGCCTTGTTTTTGTCCACACGGGTAAACACACGGGTGTGTGTCTAGGCCGTGTGTGGCACACGGTCTACCCCACTGGCATGTGTTCTGGTCGTGTATCCCCTGCACCTTTATTGATGCAAAATAGAATGTCCAACATATAGCACACGGGTAGAGACACGGGCGTATGTCTCAGCCGTGTGTGCTACACGGCCTTGGACACGGGCATGTACCCCGGCCGTGTGAAGTCTGCACCTATTTTATGAAATTTTATGAAAATTAAATAGACCATACGGCGTAGCACATGGCCGAGTGACTAAGTCAGAGAGCACCCTATTTTGAACACAGCCTGTAGCACGGGCGTGTTTCAGGGTCGCATGGGCGTGTCCCAAACCCACACGGGCGTGTAACCCCTGTTTTAGCAAAAACTTTCTAAGTGTCTTAAAACTTTCTAAAGTTCTCGGTTTTGTCTCGTACCGCTTCCAAAGCATGTTTTGGGCCTCGTAAGCTCATTTTAGGGATGATAGGAATGTAAATGGAAAGTTTTAAATTTGGATGGAGATTCGCGTCTCGATTTTATATGATTGCTTGTGTTTATGCCCGGTAATGCCTCTTACCCTGTTTTGGCTTCGGATACGGGTAAGGGGTGTTACAGCTTTCAAATAGTCACGAATTACTTTCACTTTTTCTTCGGTCTCTCTAACCAAATTGACCTCGTGAATCTGTTTTTCACTAAGCTCGATCCAGTACAATGAAGTTCGACACTTGCAGCCATACAATGCCTCAAACAGTGCCACCTTAATACTCGACTGAAAGTTGTTGTTATATGCAAATTCGACTAAAGGTAGATATTTTTCCCAACTAACTTCGAATTCTAAAACACAACATTGGAGCATATCTTCAAGTACCTAAGTCGTTCTCCCAGATTGATCGTCGGTTTGCGGATAAAATGCAGTACTAAAGTTAAATTTCGTACCCAAAGCTTCTTGCAACTTTTTCCAAAAATATGAAGTAAACCTCGGATATCTATCCGAAATAATAGAAATAGGCACCCCATGCAATCTAACAATTTCAGCAACATACAACTCAACTAATTTATCAAGTGAATAACCCGTACGTACCGGTATAAAAAGAGTCGATTTCGTCAATCTATCAACTACAACCCATACGACATCTTTCTTTTTCAGAGTCAAAGGCAAAACCGTTATGAAATCCATCGTAATTCTGTTCCATTTCCACTCGGGTACCATTACTAGCTGAAGTAAACCCAAAGTTACTTGGTGTTCGGCTTTTACTTGTTGACAAATCAAACATCTCGAAACAAACTCCGAAATATCTCGTTTCATACCTGACCACCAATACAATTTCTTCAAATCATTATACATTTTCGTACGACCCGGATGAACTGATAAACAACCATTGTGTGCCTCGTGTAAAATTTTCTGAATAAGTTCATCATTTCTCGATACACAAATCCTACCTCGAAACATCAAACAATCATCAGCCCCAATTTGAAAATCTGAATCACTAGTCGATTCGCAATGAACTCTTTTAGCTTGAAGTTCTTCGCCACACTTCTGAGCTTCACAAAATTGCTGAAGAAATACCAGTCTAGCTTTTAACTCAACTAGAATCGAACCATCATCAGATAAAGTCAATCGCGTATTCATTGCTCTCAAAGCAAACAAAGATTTCCTACTTAAAGCACCAGCGACTACATTCGCCTTTCCCGGATGATAATCGATTACCAACTTATAATATTTTAATAACTCGAGCCATCTCTGTTATCACAAGTTCAAATCCTTTTGAGTCATCAAATACATCAAGCTCTTGTAGTCGGTATAGATGTGGCACTTTTCCCCGAATAAATGGTGTCGCCAAATCTTTAGAGCAAACACAATGGCAGCCAATTTCAAATCGTGCGTTGGATAATTCTTCTTGTGCGGTTTCAACTGTCTCGAGGCATAAGCTATCACTTTGCCCTCTTGCATCAACTATCACTTTGCCCTCTTGCATCAAAACACAACCCAAATCATTCAGTGACGTGTCACTATAAATTACGAATCCTTTTCCCGATTCAGGTTGTACTAAAATCGGTGCCTCGACCAATAATGCTTTTAATTTCTCAGAACTTTGCTGACATTTGTTAAGTCCATAAAAACTGTAGGAGTATTCGTTAAACCGAACGGCATGACTAGAAACTCATAATGGCCATACCTCATCCGAAATGCCGTTTTCGGCACATCTTGCTCCTTAACTTTCAACTGGTAATAACCGGACCTCAAATCAATCTTGGAGAACACCGTAGCTCCATTTAGTTGATCAAATAGATCAACTATCCTTGGTAAAGGATACTTGTTCTTCACAGTTACTTTGTTGAGCTGTATGTAGTCTATGCACAAACTCATCGATCCATCTTTCTTTTTTACAAAAAGTACCGGAGCACTCCATGGTGAATAGCTCGGTCATGTAAAACCCTTATCCGTTAACTCTTGCAACTGAACCTTCAATTCTTTCAACTCTAGTAGGGTCATCCTATACGGAGCAACCGAAATAGGTGCCGTTCCCGGAATTAACTCAATTCCAAACTCGACCTCTCCAACTGGGGGTAGTCTGGGTAACTCTTCCAAAAATACATCCGAATACTCACATACAATCAGCACTGTTTCAATCTTTACTTCAGACTCTTAAGTATTTAACACGAAAGCGAGATAAGACTCGTACCTTTTTCACAGATATTTCTCAGCCATCATGGAAGAAGTCTCACCGGTAAACTATCTAACTCACCTGATTCAACTCAAATAACATCTCCATTTTCACATTTCAATTCAATAAATTTACAACCACAGTTCACTAAGACACTATGGGTAGTCAACCAATCCATACCAAGAATCAAATCAAATTTATCAAATGGTAACAACATAAGGTTTGCCGGAAAACAATGACCCCTAATTGTCAAAGGACAGTTCCTACACACCTTGTCAACTAACACATGTTTACCTAACGGGTTTGACAGTTTTACCACAAATTTTGTAGACTCAACAGTCAGACTCAAACTAGATGCCGATCTCCTACAAATATAAGAATAGGTTGACCCCGGGTCAATCAAAGCAATAACAAATGTGTCATGTAGAGAAAATGTACCCTTTATTACATCTGGCGATGATGCCTCTTCTCGAGCGCGAATAGCATAAGTCCTTGCTGGCACCCGGCCCTCTGGCCTCACAGTAGAGTCTCGTGATATACCTCTACCACTAGTCCCACCTCCTAGGTTCTTTTGTGGCCTACCCCTAGAAGATGCACTACTTGATCTTATCTCTTGATTGTTCTCCTAGTCATCCCTCTCAGGGCAGTTTCGGATGAAATGGTCGGGGGATCCACACTTATAACAATTTCGATTGTTTCCCCAACACTCCCCAGTGTGATGTCTGCCACAACTTGGGCACTCTGGTTTAGACTTTGGATTGCCCACACTTGCCATCGAGGTGACCTGAACTCTTGAACCTGATTACGTGTTGTCTCGCTCTCTTTGCGAATACTCGACTGATGTAGTCTTCTGAGGGTTCACTTCTTTAGACCTCTTCGATTGAGCTTGGTAGGATTTGCTTATCAGCCTTTTTCTTGCGTCACGGGCCTCACTCGCGGCTTTCCTCTTTTCCTTACTCAATTCATTGGCCTTATTGGCCCTATCCACTAATACCACAAATTCTTTTAGCTCTAAAATCCCGACTAGAAGTCTGACATCTTCATTCAACCCATCTTCAAACATCTTGCATAAAATGGCTTCTGCAAACACGCACTCTTGCGCGTACTTGCTGAGCCTAACAAACTCGCGCTCATATTCTGCCATAGTCATTTTTCCTTGCTTTAACTCAAGGAATTCCTTTCGTTTCTGGTCCACAAACTGTTGACTTATATACTTCTTTTGGAACTCTTCCAAAGAGAAGTCCCACATCACTCTCTCCTTCAGAACCACTGATGTCAACGTTTTCCACCAATGGTATGCCGAGTCCCTTAGCAAGGACATGGCACACTTTAAACTCTCCTCAGGTGTACATGAGAGTTCATCAAATACTCTCATTGAGTTTTCAAGCCAGAACTCTGCCCTCTCAGGGTCATCATCTGTATTAGCTCGAAAGTCCTCAGCCCCTTAGTTCCAAATTTTGTCCACCGGGGGCTTAGTTGTCCTCGCTAATTCTATACCTTGAGGAGCCACAGGAACTGGCTGGGGTATGGGATGGGTGGAGGAGGTTTAGCATTAGGATTTGCTCGCACATATTCTGAGTACCAGTTACTCATAATTTGGAGAAAGGCTTCCCGAGCCTCTTCTCCCTAACCCCTAGTCTCGGGCCCGCTCTGCACTGGCGCAGACCCTTGCGTGGGAGCCGGTGCATTACTAGATGTGTCATTAGCAGCTGACTGATCGGGATCCATATACTACATAAAAACAAAGTTTAGAATCATCAGTAGCCTCCACACTATCATCATACACTTATGGCATGTATAGCTAGACTCTTACACACGCTACAGTAGTCCAAGAACCGACTAAACCATAGCTCTGATACCACTAAATGTAACACCACTTGCCCGTATTCTACGTCAAAATTGGGTATGAGACGTTACCTACTTAACTTGCACTATCATACAACTTTGGGCTATCAAACTCATTTCAAATTAAAACTTTTCCATTCATATGTCTATCATCCTTATAATGGACCTACGAGGCCCTAAACATGCTTCCAAAAGGTTTCGAAGATAATTTGGAAACTTTTACGCACTTAAGAAAATTTTACCTAAACAGGGGCCACACGCCCGTGAGGGAGATGGCACACCCGTGTATCATCTCACACGTCCGTGTTCGACGCCCGTGGTCGACACTGACTTGAATCACACGGCCTAGACACACACCCATATGACTAGCCCGTGGTCATCTCTAATTAATCCATGCGTCCTGGGCATGCCCGTGTGCTTCAATCGTGTGGCGATTCATATTCTAATTTCAAGGTGCAGACTTCACACGGCCTAGACACACGCACGTGTGCCTACTCGTGTGAATAGGAACAATGCTATTTGCCAAGCTCTTTGCAACCCTCTAGATCACACCACAAGAATCCATTCAACATATGATCAAACATACTCATATTTTGCAATCTAATTTTTCCATGAATGATTAAATCATTTCATAAATGACAAAGTGAGCCATTAATCATGGCAATATACAAAATAGTTTGTCTTAAAAAGGGGCCAACACACTTTTGGCCAAATAACAAAATACTCTAACTAGTCCAGCCCCTATACATGCCATATACAAAAATCACTAAGTCTAGATATACCGAGATGAGCAGATAGTGTGAGTGGTCTTCTGGTTATTCACGTATACGGGCTCGGCCCTTAAACTCTATAAAATAAGGGAAAAAAGAATGGGGAGTAAGCTTTAAGCTTAGTAAGTTTACATTTAAACAATATAACATTAGAGTATGTGCTAAACCACTATATAGCATTATATATTGAGCAAGAAACACTCCACATTCATAATCATGCTTACTTATTCCTTTCAATTCCACATTCCAACCATATCACAAGCTTAATGCATACATTCATCAATAGGCTTTCCTGCACTTAACGCCACAACATCATATAATACAACACTTCACAATCTCATGATCAACTATTTATAATCAAATTACTCGGTGGGTTTGCACTTAGTCCACCATCAGTCTTTATCGGGGTGGTATCGCACATAACCACCAAAAAAAATAATTATGATGGTATCGCACATAGCCTACCAATTAATAAATAGACTATGGTATCGTACCCAGCCCATCGTAATTAAGTAATATGGTGGTATCGCACTTAGCCCACCGTCGAGTATTGTCATCATACATTCACATATCTATTTCGTAATTCATATAATGATTATTCAATAACTACCACATTCAATTCACTTGAATTGTTCAAGTTCTCAATCAAGCTATGCACTAATTATCAACAATGATGTATAAAAAAATGCATTGTTTACACATAAACTTACCTCGGTGCAAAACGTGTTAACTAACGGTTTAATCTATCACCTTTCCCTTTCCACCGTCAAGGTTGACTCCGCGTTCTTCTTGATCTATAATAATCAAATTCATTCATTTAGATCATTCTATGATCATAATGCATCAAAATCTACACTTGGGCAAAATTACAATTTTGCCCCTAATTATTGCAAAATTACAATTTTGCCCCTAAGCTCGTAAATCATTTTTCAACACATTTTCTCAATAAACAAGCCTAGCTAAACATTTATTTCTCTTACAACTACTCATCATTCCAACCATTTCATGCATTTATGACACAAATTCACTCTTTGCATTTAAGTCCTATTTAGGTGTTTTCGTGCTAACACCTTTCACAAAAATTGTTTTTTATCTTCCTAACATTCATTTTCTTCCATAAAACTCAGCTAACCACATATACTCTCTCATGGTAAGTCCCTAGACTTTCAACATATCACAAATTAGTCCTCTCATTAGCTAGCTTAAGCTTTAGGGACTCCAAAAGTATAAAAATCATTAAGGAAAACCTCAAAAAAATCACTTACTTACTAGGGAATATGTTGTCTAAAAGTTTGAGCTTCAAAACCCTTGTTTTCTCTTCAAATTTTCAGTGGGAAGAAGGAGGAATATTAAAAGATGATATCTCATCTTTTTGTTTTATTTTAGTCATTTTTTTATCACCTAATCTCTACCAAATTTGACCAACATTTAATGCTATTGTCTCCTTCATTCCTATGGCCAGCCATGCCCTCCTAATGGCCTAATTGCACTTTAAATACCTCCAATTTAACATTCTATGGCTATTTGACGCTTCTACCTTGAAAAATAGAACTTTCGCACTTTATGTGATTTAGTCCTTTTTTACAATTAAGCATGAAAATCATCAAAATTAAAGCACCAAAAATTCATGCATCCATATAATTATGCTACAACACATAAAACAACTTCAAAATAATTTTCTTCGACCTCGGTTTAGTGGTCTCGAAACCACTATTCCGACTAGCCCCAAAATCGGACTGTTACACCTTTGATGCACACACCTACATAACATAACATAGCACCAATTCAAGCTTATACATACAACCAAATCATCCACAACCAAGACATCAACACATCATTCACATGCTAACATCTATCATACATAAACACCACATAACTTATCAACTCAAATCATGCAAGTTTCCTCATTCACGAAAGGCATCATCATATGAATATACTTATACCAATATTAGCCAATTTCAAATGGACTTATACAAAATGAACTTCTAACCAACATAAGCCAACACACTTGGCCAAATCAATTATGACACATAAGAAAATGACCAAGTCCATTATACATGCCATAACTCAAAATATTGAATTCATTGATGCCAAAATAATTGTTGATAGTGTGTATGGATCTCCGACGGTTTTCGAACCCCGAGCTAGTTTAGTGATACTATAAGACAAGGAAAAGAAAGGGGAGTAAGCTATATAACTTAGTAAGTTCCTATGCAAATAATAAGCATCATAACCACACATTTAACATACTATTAACATGATAAAAATTAGCATGAATGTTATTAAAATCTTATAATCATAACTTACTCAATCACCACTTTACCAAGGGTTTATCACATATCGAGCTCATTACTTATGAGTTTTACATACATACCTGTACCGATTCGCATCATAGCCATATCCTTTCACAACTTTGACATTCCCGTTGAACACTTGGAATATTAACGGATACTCGGGAATCTTGCACATATGTGCCATACATGTAGCTAAAGCTACCTCATATCTCAAAATACATAGAAGCTCGCTTTTGAGCTATTCACGGGCCTGCTCACACAAGCTGTCAGTCAGGACGTAACTACACAGTGCTGCTCACACAAGCTGTCAGGTATCCGCAACACATGCCGGACTACCCAGCCACTGGTAGGATGTACAACACCAGCACCTGGATCACATAATCACATATACACATGGGTTCCTAGTGACATGTCACTCGTATCCTATTCTACTCCTAAGGTTCAACCGGGATTTCTTGTTTGTCGAAACTTTGTCAAATACGTCCAAAGAGTCAATCACAATTCATACAATATTAAAGCATTTAAAACATAAATATAACAATGCATTATTTACATATGAACTTACCTCGGTACAAAAATAGTACAATTGGACCTAATCGTCAAACACTTTGTTTTTCCTCTGATCTAGGTCCGAACCTCATTTTTCTTGATCTATAATAAAAATTTTAACTCATTTAATACTCACATTATTCAATTTAGCCCAAAAATCATATTATGGCAAAATTTCATTTTGCCCCTAATGTTTCACATTTTTACAATTTAGCCCCTAGGCTCGTAAAATGAAATATAGTCAATTTATTCAAAACCCAAGCCTAGCTGAACCATTTTCAGACTCATAATATCCCACTTTTTCCATTTAATCAGACTTTTACTACTCATTTTATAACTTCTACAAATAAGTACTTTTTGACATTTTCATCAAAAATCACCTAGTAAAAGTTGTTTATCTAACACCAAACATAATTTTCTACCATTAGACATCAAAATACACAAATATCTATCATGGGTAAAATTTTAGACCTTGACAATACTTCAAATAGTCCTTGGAAAAGCTAGATTAGGTTACAAGGATCTCAAAAACATAAAAATCATTAAAAATGGGACTAGAACGGACTTACAATCGAGCTTGAAAGTAGCCAAAACCCTAGATATGTTTTCTCTTGCAATATTCGGCCATGGGGGACTAAATTGATGAAGATGAAGACTTTTATTTAGTTATTTTGGCTTTATTTACTAGATTACCAAAATGCCCTTCACCTAAACTTTGAAATTTTTCACTAACCATGTCCATTTTTGTCCATACTAAAGCATAATGGTCTAACTACCATCTAAAGACCTCCAATTTAAAATTTCATAACAATTAGACATCTCTAGCTTGTAGAACACACATTTTGCACCTTTTTCAATTTAGTCCTTTTCACTAAATTGAGTGCCCAAACATCAAAATTTTCGAACGAAATTTTCACGAATCATTCCATAAAACTGTAAACCATAAAAATATAATAAAAATAAATTTTTTTTGCGTTAAATTTGTGGTCTCAAAACCACTGTTCTGACTAGGCTCAAAATCGAGCTATTACAGCTCCCCACTTTAAGGATTTTCGTCCTCGAAAATCTTACTAGAAAAGATGTTTGGGTACTACATTCTCATAGCTTCCTCAGGTTCTCACGTAGCCTCTTTGACCCTGTGTCGTTGTCGTAAAACTTTCACTAGAGCTATACTTTTATTTCTCAAATATTTGACTTCCCAAGCCAAAATCTTTATCGAGTCCTCACCATAAGTCATGTCTGGTCGAATCTCAACCTCTGATGGAGAAATCACATGCGAAGGGTCCGATAGATAACGTCGCAACATCGACACATGAAATACATTATGAATCCTTTCCAACTCTGTCGGCAAAGCTAACTGATATCTCACTGGCCTTATTCTTTCAATAACCTCATATGGCCCAATGAAACGCGAACTCAACTTGCCTTTGCGACCAAATCTTAGAATTTTCTTCAATGGAGATACTTTCAGAAATACTTTATCACCAACTTGAAACTCAACCTCTTTTCTATTCAAATTCGTGTTACACTTCTTCTTGGGCATCAGAGCAGACAACTCCTAGAAGATAGAGCCATAGATGTCACTGATTGGACTAACAGTACATCGGACTGGACCCAATTTGTTACACCTAGTTCCCTTTAAAACCAAAAATTAGGAGCCAATTTGGGGGTTAGATTGAAAAAAATAGTAAATTGGCAGTCTCTACTGAAAAGTTAAGAAAATCTGGGAACGAAACTGGGAAAAGTTGAAATCCAAGTCTGGTTCAATCGGATTAGAACCAGCGGGTTCCTTAGTGAGAAACGAAATGGTTGTGGATGAATGGTTATTATATGGTGGGAGACTGCACATGAAGGGCTATAAATAGTGGGAAATGACTTCCTAAGGAATATTTAACTCCATTATGTTTCATTTTCTTCCCTTCTTCATCTTCTTCCTTGGTCGCTCCTAATGAGCAATGATTAAAGAAACCTCTACATAAAGCGATGGTCATGAGATTTAAGTGAAAAAAAGTGGAGAATTCAGTGAGCAGGTAAGGTTCTTAGTCCTTCTTTAAACGTAGGGATAAAGAAAATGAAGATAAGGGTTTTTAGAACCATTTTAAGGGTTCTGCATGTTTCTGGAAAATTGAGATTTAAGGTAAAAATTTGATATTAAAAGACTAATATGCAATTATCAAGTACTATTAGGGAGATGCTTTTTCTTGGGCATCAGAGCGGACAACTCCCAGAAGATAGAGACATAGATGCCACTTATTGGACTAACAGTACATTGGACTGGACTCAAGTTGTCACACTCGGTTCCCTTTAAAACAAAAAATTAGGAACCAATTTGGGGGTTAGATTGAAAAAAATCATAAATTGGCAGTCTCTACTGTCAAGAAAAGTTGGGAACGAAACTAGGAAAAGTTGAAATCCAAGTCTGGTTCGGTCGGATTAGAACCAGCGAGTTCCTTGGTGCAAGACAAAATGATTGTGGATGAATGGTTATTATATAGTGGAACACTGCGCATGAAGAGCAATAAATAGTGGTAAATGACTTATGAGGGAGGATTTAACTCCATTATGTTTCATTTTCTTCCCTTCTTCATCTTCTTCCTTGGTCGCTCTAAGTGAGCAATGATTAAAGAAAGCTCTTTATAGAGTTATGGTCGTGAGATTTAAGTCAGAAAAGTGAAGACTTCAGTGAGCAGGTAAGGTTCTTAGTCCTTCTATAAACGTAGGGATAAGGTTTTTAATCCTTCTATAAACGTAGGGATAAGGTTTTTAATCCTTCTATAAACGTAGGGATAAAGAGAATGAAGATAAGGGTTTTCAAAACCATTTTGAAGGTTCTGCATGTTTCTGGAAAATTGAGATTTAAGGTAAAAACACTGAGTCTAACCCATGATTTATTTGTCATGCTTAACAACCAGTAGAATGGAAGCTCTAGCATCTGGAAAAGCTAAGTTAGTAAGACAAAGAAGTATCAAATGAGTTTTGCACTCAACCCCCGAAATGCCAAGTATGCTGTAAGGTTGCATGGGTTTATAAGTATCCGCCATTCTAGTCCAATATGCATGATTCCACAATATTTAGTTATAAAGTGCATGTAATGCATATGAAATATGAAAAGCGGTTTTCACTGAGACGAGACGAAGTTAGGATGGGAAAAATAAGCGATTTTGTTAGATACCACCATACGATGTTGCTGTGTCCACCCATGATGAGTGAAGCTACGGGCCTTATGGAGGGGACATTGTAGTTTTTTAGCATCAAGGTATATGATGGCGAATTGAGGAATGGATGGAATGCAATGGGAAAAGAAGAGAAAAGATCATAACTAGGTCATGGGTCTAACCGGAGGTTATATGCCTAAAATAAGTAAGACCATAGCTGAAAGATGCTATGGCTTCATGATAAAAATGAGTAAGACAATAACTGAAAGATGCTATGGCACCATGGTAAAGATAAGTAAGACCATAGCTAAAGGATGTTATGGCATCATGATATAAATGAGTAAGACGATAGTTGAAAAACGCTATGGCATCATGGTAAATAAGACTAAGACAATAGCTGAAAGACACTATTGCATCCTAATAGTCCGCCGGAACAATAAACATAGGTTAGATTGTGTAAGACCATAGCTGAAAGACATTATAGCATCATAGATAGTTCGACGAGACATTAAACACAGAATAGTCCGATAGGACATTAAACACGAGATAGTCCAACGGGACATTAAACACAGGATAGTCCGACGGAACACTAAACACAAGATAGTTCATCGGGATGGTAAACACTGGGGTATATCATGTAATACTATAGCTACAAGATGTTATTGTAACACCCCTTACTCGTGTTTGAAAATGGAACCGGATACAAGGCATTACCTAACTTATCTTGCTTGAACATAACACATCGGCTATAAATTTCGTTTCAGCTTAAAAACTTTCCAATCAAACTCATAACCTGGTCATTCTGGGCCTACGAGGCCCTAAACATACTTCCAGGAGACTTTGGAATTTAACTGAAAGCTTTTATGTGTTTAGAAAATTTTTGTCCAAACTAGGGCCATACGCCCGTGTTGTTCAAGGGACAAGCCCGTGTGCCCCCTGAAACATGCCCGTGTTCTTCACCCCTGGTCGACACTGACTTATTTCACATGGCCAGACACATGCCCATGTCCCTGGCCCGTGTCCATCACACGGCCTCGACACGCCCGTGTCTTAGCCTGTGTGCCAAAACCTGGGTATTCTGTTTATAATGTCATCGCCTCACTGAGGTCACACGATCAAGGCACACGCCTGTGTCCTTAAACTGTGTGTCAAATTAAATTCCACATTTTATGTGCAGACTTCACACGACTTAAGCTCACGCCCATGTCTAAGGTCGGGCCTCTCACACGGCTGAGACACATAGTCGTGTCTCTGCCCGTGTGTTTACTACTAAGCATTCTGACTTTGTAAACCTAGGATGCAGGGAACGCACGGCAGATCAACACACCCATGGGGCTGACTGTGTGTCTCACACGGCCTAGACACATGCCCATGTGTCTACCCGTGTGGACATTTAAAAGGCTATATTCCAAGCCAAACGCCACCCTGCATGGCAAACATACTTACTCCAACTCATATCAACATAACTCGTGACCCAAAGGCACATCCAAGAACTCAATTCAAAGCATTCACATAAGCATAAACTTCATAATTTCATCATCATTGAATATATATATATATATATAAAATTATCAAGTATTGGCCCGATTCCAATGACCATTTACAAAATGACTTTGATAACATACATAGCCAACACTTTGGCTAACAATTACGACCTAACAAAATACCCAAGTCCTATACATGCCATACTCAAGATAAGTCTAAATTTTTATACCAAAGTGATGTCGATAGTGTGATTTTCGAACTCCTGCATCCCACGATCCTTGAGTTATCTTGGCAATACTACAAGGAAAGGGAAATGAGAGGGGTAAGCATAAAGCTTAGTAAGTTTGCATGAAAATAATTAGCAACAATAAGCTCATAATGACATCAATCCATGGCATTAGATAACCACACAAAGTCATAAGCACTTTACCATAACTTACTCGTACTTGTTCTTATCTAGAACATACAATGCCTCATATCGTAAACATTCCTCGTGAATTTTCACGGTACCTGTATTCGTTCATTTACATGACTTTAATACTAATCTCATTTCTATTTCCAAGCTTATCTGTTTATCTCATTATTCACTAGGGATACTCAAAGACGCATATTCATCGTCATTAATATAAGTACGAAGCCAATGCCACATCTCAGATATGGTCTTACATGGGGTCACCTCTGAATGCCGATGCCATAACCCGGATATGGTCTTATACAGAATCTCGCATCAAGTATCGATGCCATATCCCTGATATAGTCTTATACGATTCTCATATTCAATTCCGAAGCCATATCCCAAATATGGTCTTATACGGGATTTCAATTGGTGTCGAGGCCATGTCCCCGACATGGTCTTATACGGGACCTCATCCATCTCATGTCTCAATGATAGTGTTTTCACATTCATTATAGTCCAACTAGGACTTCAATATCTCAACTTACTCATTCAACATAAATTACTCAATTTAATAGAATATCATGTAACATCATAATATTAAACATTCCCAAGTATGCTGGCATAATTGTTGAATTTATCACATACAAACTTACCTCGATTTCAAAATAAGCTAGATTGTCAGTCTAGTCCAATATTTTGTTATTTCCCCGATCAAGGTTGATTCTTGGCTCTTCTTGCTCTATAACAGCAAATTGGCTCATTTTAATCATCACATTAATAAAAACATTTCGATAATCATGCTTTGGTACAATTACTATTTTGCCCTTAGACTTTGGCAAAATAGCCATTTTACCCCTAGGCTCGGAAATCGATTCCAATCAAATTTCTACCTTCAACAAGCCTAGGTGAACATTTATTTCTCTTATATATATCATCAAAACCCAACATTTCACACATTTACAACAAATTTTGCAACCTTTATAAAAAGGTCCTTTTTAGTGTTTTCATGGAAACACCTTTCACAAAAGTTGTTCATCTAACAACTAAGACTCATTTTCTTCCACAAAAATGCAGTAAATAATAATGAAAGCCCTCATGGAAAAACTCTAATCTTTTAACCATATTGCAAGATAGTCCCCTCATTAGAAAGCTTAAGCTCTAGGGGTTCTAAAAGTACAACTATCTTCAAGAAAAATCATTAAAATCACTTACTTGAATGAAGGTGAGTTTACTGAAATTTTGAGCTTTCAAAATCCCTATTTTTTTTTCTATTTTCGGTGGAGGAAGATGGAGAGAAAAGATGATATCTTTTCTTTCTTTATTTTATTACTACAAGTCAATTTAGTCACCAACTTTTACCAACTTTGACCAATTTGTCAATTTTTGTCTCCTATGGCCGGCCACTCTATTCTTAGGGGTCTAATTGCACTTTAAAGACCCCAAATTAATATTCTAAGGCTATTAAGCACCTTTAGCTTATAAAATAGAACTTTCGCGCTTTATGTGATTTAGTCCTTTTTCACGATTAAGCTTGAAATCGCTAAAATTAAAGCACCAAAATTTTCATGTACTTATATAATCATGCTCTAACTCATAAAATAATATGAAAATAATTTTCTCTAACCTTAGATTAGTGATCCCAAGATCACTGTTTCTGACTAGCCCCTAAATCGGGCTGTTATAATTATGGCATTATAGATAGTCCGACAACACATTAAACACAGGATAGTTTGATGGGACATTAAACACGGGATAGTCTGACGAGACATTAAACACGAGATAGTCCAGCAAAACACTAAACACAAGATGGTTTGTCGTGATGGTAAACACAGGAGTATATCGTGAAATACCATAGTTTAAAGATACTATGGCATTGTAAATAGTCCACTGGGACAGTAAACAATGGGATCCTAAAGTGAAGAACCATCAATGGAGTCCACTAGGACATTAAACATAGGGTGTACTGTGCAAGTCAATAACTCAACTAGGGCAGCTTAGAGAGAGAGTCTATCGAGATAGTAAACACGTGTAGAAAATTAGAATGGAAATCATGGGACAACCCGCAAACAAGAAAAAAAGATTGAAAGGAAAATGGATGTATGGATTAGCAACTGTCGAGCAATAGGTCGAAGAATCTGCCAATAAATGGGAATGTGATGGAGATGAGAAAGGATTGTGGGAATAGCAGTCGTGTAACCCAATAGGGCATAAGGATGATAACCAGGAAGTAGTCATGCAAGTTAACGTACCAGTGTTGTCTAATGTTTGGTCGAATGAGAAATGGTTTAACCAAGGATCATGGATAAGGATCTGCCATTACGGAATGTTGAGGTCACTCAGAGAAACCGTATAGACTAGTAGTGTATCATATTACGTTGTTTAGTCCCTAAGGAAGGGAAAGGGGTATTGAAAAAGAATGATATACATGATGATAGAAGTGTCTGCCAAGACTATTTCTCTTAAAGGAGAAAACCATTGAGAAAGTATCAGCCAAACGGCTAGTTAGATGAACGCCGAATGAAAGAGAAATCGTGAAACCAAATGGTCACTTAGTGATAGTTGGCTGAGTACTAAAGGCCATAATAATTCGTAGTAGAAGGGCATACTACGCTTAATGGTAAGGTAATATGACCAAGGTGGATTACCAAGAAGTAATCCAACCACTATTTGCTATAAATGAGATTTAATTTGCTAGAGTGGCAAGAAATTTTCTAGGCATCCCAAAGGATTGGATGGCAGCGAGCCCAGCGGAACTAGGGTAATAATAAGAGTCCGCCATAAACTATGTAAATTGGGAATGATCGCTAAAGTAAATATACTCAATGGTCTTTATGAGGTAGGCTAGAGGGCTGCATTAATAGGGCATGATGGTAAGAAGAAATCTACTTTGAGGATGAATAAAAGAAGGAAAATGAGTGAAAGAAAGGATAGAGTCTGTAGGGTTAGCGACACATTCAGAGGAACTGCCAAAGGGATTCAAGGTCAATAGAATGCCCAGAAGGAAAATACTTAACGATTTATCCGCCAATGGATAAGATCAATAATAGGAAAAAGTCCACTACAACGACTTAAAAGAAATGTTCCCAGGGAATAGGGAGTTTATTGTATTTATTATTTATCTAAATCCCCGACAAGGTGGGGTATGTTTTCTGTATCGAAGAAACTCACTAAGTTCGTTTGAACTTACAGAGGTTTGATTTGTGATTGTAGAAATTGCGGATAAGGAACTCATGGAGGGACTAAGCCGAATCGGGTGAAATAGAGTATTTATTTGAATAGAGACATGCACATAGGAAGGGGGCACCCATAAGAACTTCACCTTGGGGGCGAATATATTGTAATTATGTAGTTCCTTTAGGGTGGAGTAGTGATAGCAAACTTTTATTTACAAATTTTGTCTCTATTGTAAGTTTATTTTATAAATAGGAAAAATGTTTTGATTTTAAAATAATGTGTAATAAGTGTGTACATTAACCTAATTCACTGAGGAGAGGAAAATTACAATAGAGAAAAGATACAATGGGAAATAAATATTTTTATTCATTTAGTGGAATGTCGCCCCAATGGTGTCTTCACTTCTTTCAACTAACTCCTTCGGAAGGAGTAGGAATAATTGAGTTAATGCTAGAAATGGAAGAAGTTGTTGGGTTCCTCCTGTCAATATCCTTAAGAGAAATGTTCCTAGGGAATAGGGAGTTTATTGTATTTATTATTTATCTAAATCCCCAACAAGGTGGGGTATGTTTTGTGTACCGAAGCAACTTACTAAGTTCGTCTTAACTTACAAGGATTTGATTTATGATTGCAGGAATTGCGAATGAGTAACTCATGGAGGGACCAAGCCAAATTGGTGGAATCGAGTATTTATTTGAATAGAGTCATGCACATAGGAAGGGGGCACCCATAGAAACTTTGCCTTGGGAGCGAATATTGTAATTATGTAGTTCCTTTAGGGTGGAGTAGTGATAGCGAACTTTATTTAGAATTTTTTTCTCTATTGTAAGTTTATTTTATAAATAGGGAAAATAGTCTCATTTTAAAATAATGTGTAATAAGTGTGTACATTAACCTGATTCACTAAGGAGAGGAAAATTACAATAGAGAAAAGATACAATGGGAAATAAATATTTTTATTCCTTTAGTGGAATGTCGCTTCAATGGTGTCTTCACTTCTTTCGGCTAACTCCTTCGAAAGGAGTAGGAATGATTGAGCTAATGCTAGAAATGAAAGAAGTCATTGGGTTCCTCCTATCAATATCCTTATAGGAACAAGAGGAATGGTGAGATTCGTATTGGTGAGGCCCTAAGTAGCGGGAAAACCTGGCAAGGAGGTCCCTTACGTCGGGATTGAATATGGACTGAGTATGGAGGATGAGAAAGGAGGTTCACGAGGATGTTAGATTTGGCATTTTCCAAAGGATTGGGTGGCTCCCCATTTTGGAATTACACCTTTTCATTAGGGTGCAGATTCCACCCATATCTTGTTCGCAAGCCTTCAATGGCTTAAACTTAAACTTCCAGGAAGAGAGGGAAGTGATGCTAACGTGGCTTCTCCACGAAGTTGCAGAAGAAGGCGTAATGAGTTGAAACCAATGGAGGATTTGGGAAGCTGAGGAACTGTAACAGCCTGTTTTCAATGGTGTTGGAAATAGTGATTTCAGGACCACAAATCTGACAAGAGAGTTCATAAATATTATTAATTAATATTTATGAGTCAAGTATAATATTATTTAAATTTTTATTTAATATTTTTTTTAATTGAAAGAATAAGTTGGTTCAAGTGGTATGTTCGCAAAGTCAAGTGGTTTTAGATGAAGAGGTATCGATACCTCGTTTCTATAAACTAAGCTGTAAATATTTTATTAAATATTTACAAAGTATTATTAGGGTCATATTAAAATTTGGTTAAGAAATTTTAATGTTTAGATAGTTAATTTAGTAAAAGGACTAAATCGTAAAAGCTAAAAAAATTGATTTCTATTAGTTAAAGATACTAAATGACAATTGAAAGGTATAATAATGGATTTAAAAGGCAAATATATTGTGTATATGTAAGTGGACGATTTAAGTATGTTTGGAAGTGAAATTTGATTTAAAATTAAAGGATAAAAATGTAAATTGATAAATACATATAAAATTAAAACAAAACAAAGGCTAAACTAATCATCATCTTCTCCATTTACTATACACAAAATTGAAACACCATTCTAGGGTATAGAAAGCTTTTAGTTATGGTATTTTCACATGCATGGTATGTATTTCTTCACCGTTTTTCATGAATTTTATGATTTTGAGTTCATATAAGCTTAACCTAGTTAACCTCAGGGGTTAATTCATAAAACTTTTAAATTTTTTAAATTGTGTCATTGATGAAATTGAAGTGTTTTGAACTTAGTTGATAAATTATTAAGGTTGTTAGCTAAATAGAAGTATTTTGTTAAGTAATTTTTAGTAATTTTAATGTTAAAGGATTAATTTGTTAAAAGAGAAAAATCCATTGGTGTTTATGTGAAGTTATTATACTTATGGACAGATTAGAAGCCCTAAAAAATTTAGCTAGCATGATTAGTAGCTAAAAATGGTAAATTTGCAAGTTTCGAGTATAGGGACTAAATTGCAAAAAAGGTAAAAGGTTAGAGGTAGTTTTGTAATTTTTATAGAAAGGTTAAATTGTGTAAACTTGATTATGTAAGTGCTGAAATTGGCTTAATTGAATAAAGTTATTATATATAGATCAAGAAACAAGATAGTCAAAATTAGATCGATGATAAGCTAAGATATCAGAGTAATTCTCGGCTCTATTTTTACAATTGTTTTTGTTGAGGTAAGTTCGTATAAGAACTTAAATTCATTAATTGATGTTTTGAATGTAGTTTGATAAATACTATATCATTTATAAATTAGATTGAAAGTTATTAAATATTTTGGTATTTTGGATGAATGATTTATTAATGTTATATTTTGTTTAACCGTTATTGATTTATTAATTAGTGATTTGGATTGTTTTATAATGTTTACTCATTGATGGAAAATTTTGAATTGTATAGACATGTATAATTGGTATGTTATAAAGGGTAGAAGTTAAAGGATTGAGATGTAAAAGTGTCTCATTTGAACCTTAAGAATTCTTAGGATACAAATGACATGTCATTAGGGATTATAGGGTTTCGGGTGCTGGTCCTGGATGTCCTACCGATGGCTGAGGTCCTACATTTGTTGCGAATTCTCCATAGCTTGTATGAGTAGCATCGTGTAGCTATCATCTTGACCCACAATATCATCCTAACCCACAACTCGTGTAAGCAGGCCCACTTCACCGCTCGTGTGAGCACTATTGAAAAGGTTACAGTTACATGAAAAGACACATTTTGCGTGAGCGCTCCCGAGCATCCAATGTTATTCTATTAGTTCAACAGGTGATTAAAGTTTTAATTAAATAGGTGAGTATATACAATGAACTATGTCATGGAAAATATGAATTGGAATATGTGATATGTGCATTTGAATTAATAAGAGAGTTAATTGTAAATGTGAGGAATGGTTTATATATTGAAATCTTTATCATGACATCTTACATGTTTCAATGGTTAGTATGTCCTTTTATATACCTACTAACTATGTGAAGTGTTGTGGATAGGAAAGAAAGATATCCATATGATCTACTGAGCAATGTTTGAATGGTTTAATCATTTTATGTTTGGTAAGTTTTAAGTTTCCTTTTATACGAGTTTACTAAGCACTAGTTACTTACATAATTACTTTTTCTGTTTTGTAGATCATCGGAAACTTGATCGGTTGGAATCGTCTCGGGGCATGATCACACTATCCAATCACCATATTGGTAGTTTTTGGTTAATTTTGGAAAGTGGTTATAAATGGCATGTAATAGGGTATACATGTTATCTTGGTAATTGGTTTGTTTTATAATGATGTCAAGTTCATTTGTGCTTTATATCTTTTGTTGATGGCTTGTAAACGAAGTGTATATATGAGATGTTTAATAATTGTGCATGGCCTTTTGAAAGTAGGAAGAAAATGGTTGTGTGATATGTTTTTGATATGGTTATTTGGTATGTTTAAGGTATGCTAAATGAATGAACTTATAATGTTGGATTGAACTAGATTAGGTGTATCAAATGTGATGCCTTTGATTAGCATATTGGTTAGAACTTGTAGGATTGTTTTGAGTGTGTTTTGGTTATATGAATGTATGTAGGAATGGTGTGTCTTGATGTGCAAGAATAAGATTTGAAATGGCTTGTTTTAAGGACAATTTATGTTGCACAAGGCCAAGGACATGGGCTGTCAGACGGATGTGTGACACACACGGCCATGTGTCATTATTGTTTTTAAGTACAGGTTTCACACGGTCTGAGACATGGCCTATGACATGGTCGTGTGTCTCAAGTCAGTTTGTAACACAGCCTATGACACAACTGTGTAACCCAACATCGAATGCACATACGGTTTGGCACACGTCTTGCGACACGGCCGTGTGGCCCTTTTCAAGTACCCACACGGGCTAGGACACAGCCGTGTGTTCAGACTTCGAATGCCCACACAGTCTGGGCTATGTCACACGGCCGTGTGACCCCTGTCTCAAAATTTTTCATGCTTTCCCAAATTTTTCTATTTTGTTTCAAATGGATCCTCGAACCTCCCCAAGTTATTTTTAAGGCCTCAAAGGCTCGATTTAATGCCCGAATGTGTATGTTTATTACGATTATAATAAGTTGATAATTATTAATATTAAGATATATAATTGTTTCTATTACGATGTTAAATATTCTAATTTGTACAGTAATACTTTATAACCCTAATGCAACGGCAGAGATAGGTTAGGGGTGTTACAAGAACAAAACTTCCTTAGGCCTGGGGACAAAAATTTCCTTTGTTCTAAGACGATTAGAAATGGAGAGGGTGCATAAACCCCTGTGATAAAACATCTCCTCAAGGAGAAGAAGAAGTAGCATTTAACGTTACCTAGTCGACCCCTTTCTTGGCTCACCCTAAGAAAAAAGACAAGGACGAGAAAATGTGTTTCTCGAAGGAATAGGTAAACTACTACGTTGTAATTGCTAGGCATATTCCTAAAAGTTAGGAACTATCGCCTTGTCTATGTCTTCTATGAAGGATTTAGCTAATGGGCAACCAAGGAAAGTAGGGAATAAATAATTTATTTTCGGTATTTATTTAAACCGATTTAGCAAACATGGCCATCTACTTATCTTCATCCACATCATCACTTGATTCACTTTCTTCAATAGTTGTGGATTTGAGAGCTACATTGACCTTCTTCTTAACAGTTTTCTTCTTCAACCCCTTCTTTAATTCTCATCTTATGAGTGAGTAAGAACTAATCAACTCATCAAGTGAAAGTGTTTCCAAGTTCTTTTCTTCTTCTATGGCTGTCACTTTATCTTCTCATGACTTTGGCAAACTTTGAAGCATTTTTCTCACCACTTCTTTATTGGGATAAGTTTTCTCATACGACTTGAGCCCATTAATAATACTTGTGAACCCATCGGACATAGCCCTGATATCTTCCTCGGGCTTCATGTTGAACATGTCGTAATTGAGTGTTAGAATTCCAACCTTTGATTTCTTAACTTGGCTTGTTCCCTCATAAGTGACTTCCAATTTATCCCAAATTTCCTTGGCATTGGAACATGATGATACCCTACTATATTCTTCCGAACCAAGTGCATAAAATAAAGTCTGCATGGCCTTGGCATTTAGTTGAATACTCATTCTTGCTTTTTGGCACCAAAAGCTCTCCTTGTTTTTTAAGGATAAAATTACCATCATAATGATGCCCTAAGCTGTAAGATCATTGGCTTGAATGAACAACATCATCCTCGTCTTCCAATAAGAGTAATTGGATCCATTGAAGTATGGAGATTTAAAGATTGATTGAGTTTAACCATAGAAAACTGACCCAGAAATGGATGTCATCTTGTGTAGATTGATTTGACGAAAGTTGAGCTACCTCGAGGATCTTCTCTTAGTTGTTAGACCATCTTTAGAGACAAGCTCTTATATCAATTTTTCGCTTGATTAATGAAATCAAAATCACCAAGAAGGGGATGAATTGGCTTTTAAAATTTTATGGAAGCTAGAAAGAAAAGATGGAACAAATGAACACAATGATTTAGAGTGGTTCGGCCCCAATTGCCTACTCCACTACCTTAGCTTACCACTACTAAGGATTTTCCCAAATTCACTAATTTGATTAACCTTTGAGGATAAGATTTAACCTTGCAACTCCCTTAAGGTTTCCAAACCTTAAGATATAACCCTCTCAAAGAGTGATACAAATAAGCACACTAAGAATGAATCCTTACAAGTTGAATAAACAACAATAAAAGCTTACAAGTGTGTACAATATGAAAACTTTAAGCTCAAAGGTGGATTGATTGAAATTTTTGCTTGGATAATCTCTCTTGTTGTTGTAGACCCTTTGAAGGCTGGTATTTATACCCTTTAATTGATTTCCACCCATTGTGGTTATTGGAGTATTGAATAGAGCCGTTGGGGATGAAAATATCAATGCATTAATGTCACCTGCAACAACAGGAATCAGTACTTTTTCTACGAGTATTGATACTATAAGCATTTAATGCCTAAATTAGCGACCGTTGGAACCACCGATATCGATACCAAGAGAATTTTATCAATACCAAATAGTAGGTAACGATACCGTATCGATACTTGATAAATCTTTTGGAAGTTAGAATGTCAATTTCGTATCGATGCTGAAAAACATATCGATAAAAATATACTATTATCGATAATTGAAGAAATTTATCGATACCTAACAAAAGGTATCGGTACCATATCGATACTGGATAAATACTTTGAAAAACAAAATGTCATTTTCGTATCGATATTGAAAAATATATCGATAAAATGTTGAATCTATCGATACTCAACAAAATCTATCGATACTTGACAAAAAGTATTGATACTAGATCGGTACTTTTGGGCCTAGAGTAGTTTTGACATGGTTGAAAAAAGTTTGAAAGTTTGTTTAACTAACTTGATCTTAAAATATTTTCCAAGTATTAGTTCAACAATTTTTTTTAGATATCATTTGAAATGAATTTTTTACCAAATTGTATTTAAATTATTTTTATTCAAAACATGATATTTCTTATATCAAAGTAATTTCTCAAGTAAACCTTGATTCAACAAAACTAAACTCAAATAGCAAATAATACATTAACCATGTATAAAGTTATAGGTTGTTTGCTTTTTCGTATAAATTATAAGGGTTTATTAGTTTTAATATTTGCAACCTTTTATTTTATATTCAAATTAATAATTTTATTCCTAAAAACCACTCCACCTCCTTGTACAGTAATCTCTAAAAAATTAAGGCTTAAATGAAAATTTGCCCTCAAACTATAGTATTTTTCTCATTTATTATATATCTAAATTTATTTTTTTTTCCACAAGTGATATTTATTACCACTTTTGGTCTAAAAATTAAATTGGGTTAAAAGAAAAACTTGGAGCCAATTAGATTGACACGCGTCGTCTACTGCATGAATTTTTTAACTTGGTAAAAGAAATTAAAGAATTGTTTAATTAAATAAATAAAATAAAAGATAAAAACATTTAACCCAATCAAAACCTGGCACTTTTTTTCTTTTCTTATCCTCTTCCTCATCTCCTCATGTCTCTTTCAATCTACTTCTGGATTTTCCAAAAGTAAGTGCCATCCTTTTTCTATTCTTCTCTCTAGGTCCTTGTTCGATTTCTAAAGAGATTTTCTTACAACAATCTAATTTGTTGGAACTTGAAGAACCCATCTAAGATCTGTGGTATTATTCACTTGTTTCTTTTGGCTCAGGGATGACCTTATTTTGCTTTGGTTTAATGATCTTAAGTTTAACTTTATGACTTACACGTTGTAGCCTAGTTCGTGCAGAAGACTTGGCAGGTCTCATGGCGCAAATAAAAAACAATTATCATGAGTTTATACCTACAACCATGTAGATCTCAAAGACTGAGGATGATAATCTGGTGAGAGAGAGAGAAGATGATGAATTTTTATTTATTTATTTATTTTTTTTAAAAATGGATTAATAATTTAAGTAGCCACTAAAAACATAACAGAAAGAGATGAGCCCAGGAAAATATATAATAGCCTAAGTTCACATATTTAATCCAATCTAATTACATTCATCGATAACTACTTCCAAAGCATTCAAACTATAAAGTGCAGCATGAAATATTAAAAAAAGAAAGATACTACAAATAATTTTGTTTAAAAAACTTTCATCCGCCTACAATTCTTGAAAAAGTTAGAAATGCCACTACTGCAGAGTGCAGTTTAATATGGTTTATTGGGTTGTAATCATATGCTCATGTTACATAATTTGACTAACACAGATTCTGCCTCAGCTGAGTCCCACATTTGAAGGCCCCATTTTCATTTTCCAACCATGGTTAATTAGTCTTAATTTAATTAGTATAGACGTAAGTTTAAATATATTAAAATATATTATCTTTTTATTTATAAATTAAAGAGAAAATTTTTTTATAAAAAAACAACTGATATAATAAAAAATATAATGAAATTGTTAAAAAAGATTGGATCTATTAAAATTATTTATCATATAAGATGGTCATACCACGTTATCTATGTTTTTTTTTTTCAATAATAAAAATCAAATACCTAAAAAGTTTGTTTTTATTTTTTCTTTTTGTAAATGTTAATAAATAGAATATTCTGAATCAGTCAGACTTCCAAAAAAAAATAGTTTTAACTTGTAATCGGTATAACTGAATACTTCAATTTAAATATTTTTTTAGAACGATTTTCTTTTTATTTTATGATTGATGGGATATTGATAAATAAGAACATATTATTGGAGTTTCCCATTTCATTAGTTACGACAAAAATGGAATCTTAAGAACTGATGTTTTTAAATTTTAGTCTCTCTAGGTAAATTTGTGGGTTTATCCCATATTTTATTAAATAATTTTATTAGAATTGTTGTAACTCCAAAAAAAAAAAATTTGAACTAAGATCAATGTTTCTAAATTAATTGGAGAAACCAGCATGGACGAATTTAGATGGGTTAGCACTTAGCAGGGTTTTGATCTCCACTAAAATGAAAAATTTTTTTATCCTTTAATTTTTCTAAATTTTAAATTAGTAAAAATAAACTTACACTTTAATCCTCTTGAAAATGATAAAATTCTAATTTAATCTTTTAAAATTATATTTTTACTATCGTAAAAATTATAATTTAATTTCGACCTCCCCTAAAAAAATTTCCTAACTACGCTCCTACCAACCAGTTGATTGAAAACTGATTAATATATCAATTTGTATAAAGGGGTTAAACTTATTTTAGAGTGAACTAGTCAAAATTGGGATTAACCCTAAAACTATAAACTAGTTAAATCAATAGAAAAACATATTTAACCGATAAAAACTGGTTGAATCCTTTTTTTATGTTTTAGTCCAAATTAATGTCCCAAAATGAGAAAAAAGTTTAACTAGCCCAACCCAAGTACTTAAACCAACCAGCTCAATCCGCCCAATACTTAGAAAAATTATGAGGAAAAAAAGAGAAAAACTAACCTGAATTGGAGTAAATAATTTATGTTTATGTCATTCATTGTGCGAAAATTAGGGAGAAATGTCGAAATAGAAAAAAATTAGGGAATTAGGTCGGAATTTTCTAAATTTAAGAAAATAAACCGATTGTGGAAGGAGAAACAGAAACAGAAAATGTGTCTTGGGAACACTGCTTTTCAAAAAACACCTTCTATAAAACATGTTTTATATATATATATATATATATTAGTTCCTTTAGTTAAATGATGAAATGTTAATGATTTTATTTAAGTTTTGGGTTTGATTCTTCTTCTACTCATATTTGTATTTTTTATTTTATGTTGTTTTTAATTTTCTAAAAATTTTAATGTTTTTAATTAATAAATATATTTTCAAGTTTTTAATTCATCTTTTTAATTAATAACTCTTTTATTTATATAAATAGAATAATAAATATGTAATATCATAAAAATACATATTATATATATAATTAAGTTTAAAATATTTTTAATTAATAAATCTTTTATTTATAAAAATAAAACAATAATTATATAATAAAAATAATTTTTATATAAATATATTTAACAAAATGATAGATATAAAAATATAATTTCATTATATAATTACATATTTATTAATTTATTTATATAAATAAAGAAGTTATTAGTTAAAAATATTTTTAACATAATGATACATATATAAAATATATATATTTTATTATATAATTACATATACACTATTTTATTTATATAAATAAAAGAATTATTAATTGAAAAGATGAATTAAAAAATTTGGAAACAATATATTTATTAATTAAAAATATTAATTAAAAATTTAAAAAAAATAAAACAACATGAAATAGAAAAATACAAATGTGAGTATGAGAGAAATTAAATCGGGGACTCAAGGACAAAACTACTAACATTTGACTGTTTGATCAAAGGGGCTGATGTGTAAAAAAAACGCGTTTTGTAGAAAACGCTTTTCTAGGACGTGTTTTTTGTCTCTCTTTAAAAAAAATAGACTTATTTCTTTAAATTTGAGAAATTCCATTTTAATTCTCTAATTTTTTTTATTTCGATATTTTTACCTAATTTTCCCATTCATTATTGCTATTTATATTTTTTTCCCTCTATTTTTACTTTTTTGTATCAATTGAACTGAGAAAAACAATGATATAATAGTAATCTAGAACCAAAAACATTGATTAAGTTGGTATGCACAGATTCACATTTATCACAAGGTTTGCAAGTAGAATGGTCCATTGCGATAATTGAGCAAGCAGTCTAATCATAATAGACAACTTTTAGAGAGCTATTGTTTCTCCAATTTTATGGACAACACTAGTTTTTGTTTGTAGAAAGTCCATTATAATTGATGAGCAGACTTACAATGTTGTTGGTCCCTTTACAGGAATCCTAAGAGTCAATTTTAATGCACAAAATAACAGTACAGCTCTGTTTCCTTGTTTGAAAATATGAAACTACCTCTACCCTTGTGGACCTTGTCTTACGTCAAAAATGTAAAACAGTAACAATTAAATGCTGTAACCTTGTTTTTATCTACATTTTTCATGTTCATAATAATTGTAATCTTAATTGTTTTAGAAATAACATTAATATTTTGATCTACCCATTGAAATTTAGCACTACCCGATTCTATTATGTCATTACAAAGCCCCTTCACTGTTTTATCTATCATCAAAAATACATAAACAAGTTTCTTTTATGCTATTACTTGTAATGTGAAAGTGCCTCAAATAGAGCTAAAGTCAGAGAAGCATCAAACTTATTTATTTAAAAGAAGGGTTTTTGAATGATTTTATTTCTGAACTTGATTCACCAATAATTGGAGTCTTGAATAGGAAGCATAGGTAAGCTAAAAGAGTACCCTCTTCTCTTGGTAACAGGAAAGGTGGGGAATTGTGATGCAAATGGCAATGTTCAACAGTTCAAATAATAAGATTCTTTTTTAACTCAACTTAATTTCGAAATCTTGAATTTAACTTATTTGATTTACATTTCAGCTAAGGATAAAAATAAAAGGAAAAAGGAGGGTTGGATCCAAAATAGAAATAGAAGAGAGAAAAGGAAGGAAAGCAAAAGCTTGCAGTGGTCTCATAACTTTGTGTATTCCCATGGGGGGAGAGAAGATCTGCCTTTGCCTTTACCATCACACCTACCCTCTCTCTCATTTTGCTTCTCATTACGATCTCGAATCTTTCTTTTCTTTTTCTTTTTCTTTCTTCAATCACTTAGAAACTGTCAGTATCTCTTCAGTTCAGATCATCGATCTAACGCATCCCCACTTGTTCCTTTTCACAATCCCATGCTTTCTTTTTCCTTCATTTTTACATCCTACCTATACCATTCCATTTCACTCTACTTCACCATCTTTGCATCTTTAATTTAACAATATTTTATGACCATTATTTTTTCGAATAATTAAACATATATCATTTAATTAATAATAATTTTATTAATTTAAACAAAAATCAATTCATCACTTTTAACATCATCAACAATTTCCATATAGAAGTACAGGCTAAATTATCTCGGATTAAACAGACTAAACCCTCAAATTTCAACATACAACGAAATAAAGAAAAAACCAAACACAAAGTTAAAGCTGAAATTTTTTGTTTCTCTGTATATTGTGAACAAAAAGAAAACTAGACTAGGAAGCCATTAGCAATGGCTCGATTTGTTTGAACATGGGTAGTTTCATACACGGGAAGCTCTTCTTCATACCTATGGTTACCTAAAAGAACAAGGTGATCTAACTCGAATAAATCCGAACTCGAACAGCTACTTGCATCATCTTCATCTTCACAATCTCTGAGAGAATCCCTTGAAATTAAATTGTTCTTTTTCTGGTTTAGATGATACTCTTTCAAAAACTCTCTGGCCATTTCTTCAACTCGCCTCGTCCTCTCCCTTGCTTGAAACTTCATCTCCTCCTCGCGCTTCGTCGATGGCGATTTCCCTATTTTCCATGCATTCGGAACCGAAACCGACGGTAATTTCGACTTCGACCCTCGTTCTTCGTTTAAGCACTTTTGCCCGCACGGTCTACTGTCTTCGTCCACAATTACGCTCACGGGGCAGAACCTAACTGTTCTTTTAACCCCGTCACGCAACTTTTCTCGCCCCGGAGCCGAGTTCTTGCTTAGACATGACCTTGAAAACGATGAAGCTGAAGAACACGACGACACCTGCCCCGATGTTGTCGTTGTTGATGATGAACCCTTGGTTTTTTTCTTTGAATTGCCTGTCGTGAACAAAGAATTGATGAAACTTGCGAGACGGACACCTGGTGAAATCGGTTGTTGTTGTTGTTTCACTTTCTTTAAGTTGCAATAAATTTTCATGTCCGTCCTTTCTTCCATTCTCTCTCTTCCTCCTCCCCCTGTTTTGACAGGTTTCAGCCATGGTGGAACGAAACAGGATGAAGCTTTAGTTTTCGTTGTAGTACCGTACATGGATTCAGTGTCAGATGATGAAAATGAAAAACCCCCAGAACTGGAATCAGATGAGATTGAAGTGGAACTAAAGAAAACACCATCATGATCAAGTTCATGGTCATGATCATGTTCATGATGTGATGATTTTCTTACAAACTCGGAAACAACCTGTTTCTTCTTCTTGTCTGCATTTGCCTTCTCACTAACCTTCTTTTCCATCCATTTCTCAATCAAACAAGCTCGCTGTAAACTTGACATTTTGGTACTTGTCTTCTGCATTGTCTCACTGTAGAACTTCATGTCTCCAACTTTGGTGTCGCCATCATCGATGGAACGATAGATTTTGTCAAGCAGCGTAGAAGAGAAAGATGGGTTTTCTCTCGTTTTCTCAATTCTATGCATGGTTTCTCGTTTTAGGACAAGGAAGAGTTGTTTTCTTTTTTGTCTATGAAGAAGGGTTCAAAAGCTGCAAAATAAAGAGGAAAACACACACACAGAGGTTTATGTCTGAAACAGGAAACGAATCACTGTTTCTAGATTTTGTTTGGGTACTGTTGGAATTTGGAAATGAAAGAAAGGAAACAAAGACATAAAACAGGGAAATTTGATGCTTTGTCTAAAGAGAAAGGGAAGGAACGCAAGAGAGCAAAGAAATTAAAATTGTGGATGCTTTGAAGATGGAGAAGAAAGGAACAGAAGCTTATCACTATATAATAAAAAGGTTGGTCAAATTCTGATTTTAGTCCTTGTACTATTCTCATTGTAGAAATTTAGTTCTTATGGCATAATTTGTTCCTTAGTGTTACGTCATGTTTGATGAAGTACTGAATGTTTAAATTTCGTTGAAAAAATGTAAATATTAAATCTAAATGTGTTAGATAATTTTGTTAAAATTTTATTTTATTTTTTTTTCAAAAAAGTGGGTTGAATAGCAAAAATAGGCAAATAGCTAAAGTTTAAATATCTTTAAGTTAATTTTATTTTTAAAAACTTATACTTGAAATGTTTTTTTCTTTATTTTTTAAATTAAATATTTCAATTAATATGTCTTAAAATTTATCCAAAATGTTTAAAAATAATATAAAATATTATATTACAAAGGTTAGAATTTAAAAAAATAGAATTATGAAATAAATAATAAATAATTTCAAAAATCAAAATTTATTATTACCTAACAACGTAATTATATTAATACTTAATTTTTATCAATAAACTAAATTTATAATATAAATTCAGTATTTCAAACTTTAATTTATTAAATAATATCTTGGTCGAGGTCGCTAACATTGAGGATTAAATTATGTGAAATTTAAGGTATAAATATTAAAATTTTAAATTTAAGTATAGCATATGGACTAAAATTAAAAGGTTTAATGCACATTTTAGTCCCTAAAGTATATCATTTTTCTCACTTTTGTTTTTAAAGTTTTTTTTTTTTTTGCCTACTCTAATCTCTCGAACTTCTCAATTCAGTTCTTTGAACAATAAAAATTAACGATTGGATATTTAAGCAATCATATGTTGTCACCTAAAAAACCTTTAAAAATGAAAACAAATCACAAAAAAATTATCAAAATCACTAAAAAAAATTAGAAATTTTACATAAAATTATAGAAAATATAAAAAATATAAAAAATTACTATTTTAAAAAAAAATATTAGAACTTTTAATATTTTTAAAATTTTATAAAATACATTTACTAGAACTTGAACACGAGATTGTTGTCTTTATTAAGGATACCACCTATGATAATTATTTATAATTCAACTAATTGAAAGTTATAATTGGTAGATATTTTTATGTGATAAATTTGGATAAAAATTTTTAATTATTTAAATAATGAAAAATAATATTAGTTCAGTTCAAATTATATTTTTAGTTATTCCATGTTGAAGTTGCAACTGAAGCATAAAATCAAGCATCAAGAGAACTTCATTTATTAGTAATCTGTCTATTAACGCATGAATGCTGAGCATATTTAAAGGAATGTTGCCTAACCAATCTCTAACTGCTTAACAATTTTTCTTAACTGAAGTAACAAATTAACTATAACAACTGTTATTCTAACATTCTCCTGGTTTTTCAGTGTTTGAACTTTTATAGATGTTGTGGTTGGTGGTAGCACTTGAAGGGCTTGTCGAAATGACTCAAATTGTTTTGGTGAAATGGGTTTGGTAAGGACATCAGCAATCTATTTCGAGGATGGGACATAATTGACATGCAGTATACCATCAATGACTTTTTCTTGAATGAAATGGTGACCGATCTCGACGTGCTTTACTTTGGCATGGTGTGTAGGGTTTGCAGCTATTGACATTGTCGAAGTGTTATCACACCAGACCACTGGTGGTTGAGGTATTGATATTCCAATCTCATCTAGCAGCTGTTTGATCCACAGAAGCTCAGCAACGCAGTTGGCTAGACTACGATATTCTGCTTCAGACGATGACCTGGATACGACAGCTTGCTTCTTAGAGCACCATGTAACAGAATTTGGGCCAAGATATACAACATACCCCGTTGTGGACCGGCGATCTTCAACTGATGAGGCCCAGTCAGCATCCAAGTAACAAACAATATCACACTGGCCCTTCGACAAGTGCAACCTATGATCAAGCGTTCCAATGAGATATCGAAGCACCCGTTTTACTGCTTTCCAGTGTGCTTCACTTGGTAGGTTCATATACTGACTTAATTTGTTGACACAAAAGACAAGTTTGGACGTGTGATGCACGTATATTGTAGCATGCTAATGACACTATGATAAAGCTGAATATCCGTAAAAGGTGAGCTTTCATCCGAGGCAGTTATCTTGGGGGTGCTCACCATAGGTGTAGGTGTAGCAGCTGCTCATTGCATCCCCGTTTTTTGAAGTATGTCTGATAAGTATTTCCTCTGGCTTAGAATCAGTCCTTGCGGTGTGTGTAGGACTTCTATGCCTAAGAAAAAACTTAGTCTACCCATGTCTTTGAGGGAGAATTTGCTGTTAAGCCGAGTTACAACATCATCAATAGCTTTACTAGAGCTGCCTATTATGACTATGTCATCAACATAAGCCATAAGTATCAGTATATTGTTAGAAAACCCTCGGATGAAGAGTGATGAATCAGCTTTAAAGGCATGGAAACTGAGTTGAGCAACCAAGTATTGTTCGAAAGTGTGGAACCATGCTCGAGGGGCTTGCCGTAGGCCATATAGATCTTTGTTGAGTTTGCAGACTAGCTTTTGTCCATTATTTCCTGGAACTTCAAACCCAGGTGGTTGGTTTATGTAGATTTCTTTTGTTAATGAGCCATTTAGGAAAGCATTATTAACATCTATTTGTCTAAGTGTCCATCCTTTCATGACTGCAAGAGAAAGAACAGTGTGAATAGTTGTTGCACAAACAACCAGGCTGTATGTCTCACGAAAGTCAACCCCTGCATGCTGCGAGAACCCTTTGGCTAGCAATCTGGTTTTGTGTCTATCAACTATTCCATCAGCCTTCCTTTTGACTTTGAATAGCCACTTGCATCCAATAGCCCTTCGACCATCGGTGAGGGAGCATAGACTCCACGTGTTATTATGGAGTAAAGCCTACAGCTCATTATGCACTGTAGCTTTCTACTATTCACTACGCATTGCTTCATGTATATTAACAGGAGTTTCACTTGAACAATAGGTGGATTTACTTAGGTAAGTTTTAGGTTTAAATATGTCGGCTTTGCTACGTGTAATCATAGCGTGAGTGTTGCATGGCACTGAGGGTTGAGGTAGTAGTGGTTCTGGTAGGGAGGAACTAGATGATGGTCTAGTAAGAGGTGGACTTACACTCGGAGAGTTGCCAGGTATAGGTACGGTGAACACGGTGTTGGAGGAGGCATTGTTCGTGTGCGTGTTAAATGAGTGATCTGGGAGTAAGATGAGCAACTTGGAGCTAGTTTGATGAATGGAAGTTAGTTAGCTGGGCTTGGAGTGTTTGTTTTGAAAGGGAAACACTAACTCGTGGAATGTAGCATGGGGTGTTATGTAAACATGACCACTGGTATCTTGGCATTTATATCCTTTATGTTAGGAAGAATATCCTAGGAAAGTACATGGAGAAGACTTAAATTGGAGTTTGTGTTTGTTATATGGTCTAAGGTTTGGGAAGCATAGGCAGCCAAAGACTCGAAGAAGACTGTAATCAGGTGGTTTATGAAATAATTTTTCATGTAGAGATATGTTACCTAACGAGAATGAGGGAAGCCTGTTGATCAAATAAACTGCACTGCTGAAGACATCGTTCCAGTAAACTAAAGGCATTGATGCATGTGCTAGTATGGAGAGACTGACTTCAACAATCTGCCTATGTTTGCGTTCAACCAGACCATTCTACGCAGAGTTGTGAGGACATGTGACACGATGCATGATGCCTTGTTGAGCCAAGTACCATCTTAACACTTGAAATTCCCCACCCCCGTCTGTTTGTAATGCAAGAAGCTTACAACCAAGAAGTCGTTCAGCTAGTCTATGAAACACTAGAAAAATACTAAAAACTTCAGATTTCTTCTTCAAAAAATACAGCCAGGTATATCTAGTACATGCATCAGTAAAAGCTACCTAATAGCGAAAACCATTTGCCAGGATCAGGGCTGGTCCCCAGACATCAGCAACAACCAGCTGAAGAGGCTCGTCATATTCAGTTAGTGATATAGAAACCGACAGCTTGTGTTCTTTTCCTAGATGACAGGCAATGCAACTAAGAGGAGCTTTATATTTGTCAAACTTTATATTACAATGACGTAAAGCTATTGTAAGTGTGGCTTGACATGGATGGCCCAATCTAGAGTGCCATGTACTCAAGGGTACTGTAGTAGAAGCAGCAAAGCACTGAGCTGGAGCAGCAGTCGAGTTACGTTGAGTTGAGCCAAGTAAGGTGAGTTTGTACAGTCCATCATGTATCGAACCACGCAGAAGAACCTTCCTGGTTTGTAGGTCACGTACCTGGCACTGTTTAGGGAAAAATTCAAACATCGCCTGATTGTCTTGTGTAAATTTGGATACAGACAGGAGATTTTTTGTTATACCAGGTACTAATAAAAGTGATTTCATGAACAACGGCCTTGATCGAGTAAGAAGCGATGACTAACCAATAGACATGACAGGTAGGGCAGAACCATTACCCATGTATACTTTACCTGACCCTTTGTAGGATGTGCTGTCACTTAGAGATGTGGCTGAGTTTGTGAGAAGATGAGTGGCACTCGAATCAAGGTACCATGCATTATCACTGACTGTGTCAGGGGTTGTTATGTAGGCCTGAGAAAGTGAAGCTACTGAGACAGGTGTATGCACATGTTGTAAAGGTGGAGCAACAAAGGGGTTGGTCCAGACAGGAACTTGTGTAGGAGGAAAAAACCAACCGGGTTGTGTACTTGAAGGTGGAACAGGCATCAACATTGCTGGCCAGAACGAAGCGGAAGCTATACTGCCAAACATGCAGACATTTTCCTGTGGCACAGGTGGAGGCCTGTAACCTGTACTTTTATAGGTCGCATCAAACCGATAATAACAGCGATCAACTAGATGGCCCGATTTCCCACATAACTGGCACTGAACGCGGGAACCTGAGAAACGACCACGCCTACGGCTTCAACCAGCTGAAGGAGGTCGATATGACGGAGTGGTAGTATCGTTGTTGTCAGAAGCTGTTGGTTGGTTGGAGCCCATGTTGGCTGAGCTAGGGATTTCCAAAACGGCTAGCTGTTGACGTGTCTCTGCATCAAGCAACATTGTCGTGACCCATTGGACGCTGTAGGGAACTTGACTCGCAGTGATGATTGTAATAACTGACTCATAATCAGGTGAAAGACCGTTGATAATGGCAGTGACATGCTCGCGCTCGCTGATAACCTCTCCACAGCTAGCAAGACTGTCACAAATCCCTTTGATTTTCATCAAAAACTCTTTCATAGACATGTCAGCTTTGCGTTGAGAATGCAAGGCTCTTCTGTAAAACATTAATCTAGATGTGGTTTTGTTGCCATATGAATTGACAAGAGCAGTCCAAATCTGTGCACTCGTGTCTAAGCCAATAAGATGAGGGAGAACAGCAGGACTCGCCGAGGAAAGCAACCAAGAAACAAGAGTACTATCTTGTTGTTCAAACCTGGAGAACGCAGGATTTTCTTGTAACTCTCCAGCGTCATTAAGAAGTTGTTGTGGTGGGGAAACCGTTCGAGGATCAAGAAAATGTTGAAGTTTGTACATTTTGACGACCAAGAGAACTTGTTGACGCCAAACAAATAGTTATCATCATCAAGAAGCACACTGATTTTCTTGGTGGCAAGAAAACAACTGTCAATCGTTCCATCAACGAGATTTGACGCCATTAGTGGTGAAGTGGACTGGACATCAGATGGGCTGAAAGATCTATCCATGAATAGGCAGCGGATCAAGTAGAGAACTCCAGGACGACGGAAACATCTGATACCATGTTGAAGTTACAGCTGAAGCATAAAATCAAGCATCAAGAGAACTTCATTTATTAGTAATCTGTCTATTAACGCGTCAATGCTGAGCATATTTGAAGGAATGTTGCCTAACCAATCTCTAACTGCTTAACAGTTTTTCTTAACTGAAGTAACAGATTAACCGTAACAACTATTATTCTAACATTCCAAATACTTTATAATATCTAAAGATAAATTATGTGTCTGCAAATATATTTTTTAAATGAAGTGTAGATCTAAATATTAATATATACATCCGTTGCCTTAAAATATTTGAATTCAAATTACATTTTGAATCCTTAATATTTATTATCACAATTACAAATCAAATACCACCAATATTCGAATATGTCATCATTTTCCCTAAGTCCACCACGATTGTGGAGTGGTTGACCATTCTAGATCACATTAGTATAAAATAAAGAGAGCACGTACACGACGATAGATAAAGGAAGCTTACTCCAAACATTATATAAGGAACCTAAGTACTAAAAAATGAAGTATTTTAAAATATTTAAAATTGATTTTAATATTTTTAATATTTTTACCATCTTTTATAATTTCAAATATTTTTTATGATTTTTTAAAAAATTTAACAATTATTTATTTTTTAGTTTTTTTAAAACTTATACATAATTTTTATAATTTATTTTTTTTTGTAAGTTTTGATAAATTTTTTATATTTTTTAATATTTTAAAGGGTTTTTGGGATGATGGCATCATTGTGACATCAACGACACATGATAATTTATGATTAAGTGAATATTTAAGACGATTTTTTTAACATCGGAAGGATTAAACAAAAAACATTTGATAACGTTAAGAATTGAAGTGAAAATGTTAAGAATTGAAATGGGTATATTTTAGAAATAAAAGTGTGCATTAAGCGAAATTAAAATTTGACCTAAAAAGGTGTTTAGGTCTGAAGAACCATGGAGCCAATGCCAGATTGTCATATGCCTACGTGGCACTTTTTTTATATTTTTTCAATCCCAAGATTTTAACACTTTGAATCTTTTTTCTAAACTTTGAGAATTGAATTTATGGCCGTTTGATCATTGTAGGGAGGAAGAGAAGTCTCTGTGTCAGTCTTGGTGGGTCCATATGTTGGTTTAAGATGGAAATATTTTCTGGGTTTTTTAAATATAGTAATAAATAATATTTAAAATTTTAATGATTTATTTTTCTTTTGGAGAAAAGAAAAATACTTTGAATGCATGAACTGAATTTGGTTGATTTAATTTGTTGGAATCCAGGTTAGTATTTGGTTTTTTAGTCGTCTACACAACTCATGTTTTTATTTTTTTTAGAATATTTTGCTATATATGTATAAAATATTTGATATTAATTATGGAGTAGAGTTTAAAAACTCAATTAACAATGTATTAAATATTTTCTCATATATCAAAACATCATTTTATTATGTTTGGTAATGACATGAGTCACGGCTCATTTGGTGGATCGAGAGCCGTAAAGAGAATTTTTTGGAGGTTAGATTAGTATAATTGATTCTATATTAACTTCAGTCATTTTAGTGAGTATGCACTATTCTAGTAATAATTCACACAATCAACTTTCTTTTTCACGTTGGTTAAGTTTTTGGATTGTATCATCCCGTTCTGCCTATATTTGTATATATTTTTATATACATATATTATATTTTTATTAATAAATTAATAAATTTAAAATAATTTATCAAAACATACCAATATTAATACGCACCAATTTTAATAGAAAAATCATGCATCTATTGATACAATACTGAGTATAGATGATTGAAGAAGGCACGAGAGTTAAGGGTGAGAGTGGGTTGTTTTTTTTATATTTTAGAAAAGTATATAGGGAAGGCTCTCGTAAGCCACGTGTCCTTTTTATGTTTGTGGGTTGGTAATAGATGACAGGAAGGTCATTTACTTGGCAAAATAGACCCAATAATATTAGTTTTATTCTAAATTTTAAAAAATAATAATTGATAAAATGGAAAATGAATTTTATTGCTCAAGTTTTGGGTTGAATTGGATGGAATGAAAAAAAGAAAGAAAGAAAAGGAAATTAAACTCTCTAACTATACCTAAAATTAATGAAAGGAAAATGAGAAAAGAAATAGAAAGATTGGAATTTGATTTGTTAATATATGTAAGGGTGAAGTAGGTGGATATTTTTGTCAGTTTGAATCACTAATTTCTTATATTGTTAACAATAATTATGTTGAATTTAAATTCGATGAGCTAAATCGAGTTATTAGCATATGCTTTTAAGGACAGGAATTTAAGTTTTGGATTAAAAAAAGAAAAAAGCTTTTAACCATGGAGGGAGCCTGCTATTTAGGCCTTTAATCATGAAATTTTCAACCAGGAGCCCTGAAAATGTTCTTTGAAAATCAAAACCCAGAAGATAACACAAATGTTTTCCTTTCCAGCATGAGTCTAAGCTCCCTAATTGCCTCCCTTAACACTGTCCCTCTTTAACTTCTTTGAAAAACATGATACAATAATTTGTATTTATATATTTTCTTTTTTGTTTCAAATATTATATATATTTATATAAACTTTAATAAACTAATACTTTATTTGAATACATTTTACTTTCAAAATGATAAAATATTGTATTATTATGTAATTATACTATATCAAAACATTTTAAACAATGTGAGAATATTCAATGCTCTGTAAGTGGATATCTCTAATGCATCATCATTAAATAATAATTAAAAAATAGTGCAACATTTATAAATAAAATTTATTAACTTTATTTATAATTAAATAATAATTATTTATAAATAAATGTTAAAATTCTATACTCTAAAGACTCAAGATCCTAAATTCGAGAGTTATTAATATTTATTTATAATAATTATATATATAAGGATAAAATGATAGTTTTATATAATTGGGCAAGAAAGGTCAAGAAATTACTGTAACTGTTCCATGTCCACTGTTCAATAAAAAGTTCACTCATATCCACTTTTCAAAGAAAAAAAACCCATTCCATTTAGAGAGAACCAATTCAAAATTTATTGGACGATTCAAATTTTGCCATCTTTAAAGAAAATTTGAAACCCAATCATTTGGTGATGATATTATGACATTTTACTGACCTTGATAACCTAGGTTTTTAGGTGTTCTTGATATATTTTGAAGATGCCATAAACAATCTTCTTCAATTCCAAGGTAATTCGAGTTCTTTTCTTATAAATTTTATGTTTTTGAGATTTTGGGAGTTTGATTTAGCTAGTGCAGAGATTAATTTGTGAAACTGTTGAAGTTTTAAAAAAGTTTCCATTTTTGAATCTTGAAGCTTTTGGTGCTAAATTTATATATTTTGAGCTTAGATATGAAAAAAAAGATTAATTTATAAAGTGAAAGTTGTTAGTTTTGAACATAGGGACTAAAGTGTAAATATTTAAAAATTGACATGAAATTTCTATAATTATAGATATTAGAGGGATGTAGAAGGACGTAATTTAGAATAGTTTTGAAATTGAAGCTCAAAATTGAAAGTTATGACAAATTTGGTTTAGGGACTAGATTGAATAAAATGAAAAAATTAAGGGAATATCATATAAATGAAATTGAACTGATATATATTTATAGTATGTTGTTAAGTGATGTTTGGAATTGATAATTGAATTAAATTGTGATTTAGATCAGGATTTAAACCAATCGGAAGATATTCATGGAAAAGGGAAAATTGCATAGTAGTCCTTGACATCTTGTTAGTTGCAGTTTTTACCAAGTAAGTTCATATGGAGCTTATTAAGCTAATTTTAGTTATTTAAGTGTTATAATATCTTGTTTGTTAGTTGAGTTGTTATGGAAATGTTAAGTTTTTATACCAAATGGATTAAATTGTAAAGTATGGAATATAAGATGTTTTTGAATAAATACGTGTCAATAGATGATTATGAAATGTATATATGGTAAAAAAATGTATAAATGATGATTTTAGAGAGATTAAAATGTATGAATACAGAACAATGCCCGTGAGAAATCAATAAATATTACGATACGAATATCAAACCATTACCGTTTTAAAGGAATTAAGTGCTGGTCAGAGACTACTTTATCGATGGCTGAGATCCGACATACGTTGCGGATTCTCTACAGCTTGTGCAAGTAGCATCGAATAGAACTAGCATAATAATCCCGACCTACAGCTTGTAAGAGCAGACCCAAAGTGATATAAATCGGGTGCTAGTCAGGGACTTAGTTATCGATGGCTGAGATCTAGCATATGTTGTGAATTCTCTACAGCTTGTGAGAGCAACATCGAATAACACTTATATGAAAAATCCCGACCTACAGCTTGTGTGAGCAAATTATAACAACTTGTGTAAGCAATCTAATCCAGTATCCGAAATTAATTTACTATAGTTCTCCGGGCAAAGATATTGACAAGTTGATAAAGCAATGGTTGGAAAGACTAATAAGAAACTTAGTTGACATGGTTGTAATATCATATAAGTTGGAATGGTATAGTACTATTTGGTATATGTATATGATCAGAACATTTTAAGGTTATGGTACGAATATGTTAATTTGATGATGGTTTTGTCAAATTGTACAAATAGGTTTAAGGATGACAAAGTATTACCATGTTGTGAATCTTTGAATTCCTATTGATCAAATGTTATAACACTTAGGTAAGTTAAGTCAAATTTCGTATGGACTTACTAAGTACTTGTTATACTTACCGTTGATTTCACTTATTTATAGATTGCTGATTGCGGAGCGTGACGTTCAGATCACTTTGGAGCTCATACTATTCATTTCTCGTTTTGGTAGCCTTTTGATTGTTTTGAGCTTGGTTATATGTGGCACGTACTTAGGGGTGTCTTAGTATATTATAATGTTTTTTTTATTTGAAACCTACTTGAATTGAAACTTATGTGTAAATGGCAATGATACATGTATGCATATTAGAGAACCTAATGTGTTATGTTTGTTTGGTTCTTAATGTTGGATATCAATTGAGCATGGATTGACTTGAGAAAGTAAATGTTGAATGGCTTGAAAGGTTATATAATAGTTTTGATTTAAATTGGTGCCAAATGTGGCATATTGGTTCATATGTTGGAATGGTGTTCAAATGGTATGTGTTTGATATGAAATTGACATGAATTGTGCAGGTATAGGTTATGTTAGATGCCTCCTTTATGTATTTTGGATGATGGTTCAAAATGACTATAAATAACCTAGTTGTTTTGCAGCAAATAGATTCCTCATCCCGATGTTGTTTCCCTCTTGCAGCGATATTGGCCAATAGCTTGTGACGTCTCGACGTCAAGTGGTTCGACATCATGATGTGACATACTGTTTGGAAACGTCACGACATAGGAAAAGTCTCATCGTGATGTCGTCATGAATTTTTGAAATCTTTATAGATTAGTCATTGTTCGATTCCAGACCAACTTTAGAGCTTACGGAAGCTCGTGTTAAGCTCGGGAAAGGTTTAAATTTGTTCTGAATGACTTATATTATGGATAATTATTTTTTACTTGATTTATCAGATAAAGGTTTATAACTATTTTGTTTTGTATTGTAGCTCAATCCTAGTGACCAAGACAGGCTAGGGGTGTTACAAATTTAGCGGATTAATCCACTTGAATGGATCAATTACTTTGACTGAGATAGAAACCTTAACATCCATTTAGGAATGGTGTCATCCTAAAAGACATGAAAAGGAGAATTCTTAGGAAAATCTTGGTTGTTAATACTAAAAGAATATCTGATCTAAAGTATAAATTTGTGAGTTCAAGTAGAAGAGGTGCTCAATATTATGTAGTGGATCTTAATGATAATGAAGATGTTATGATAGTGTTTAGACACTAGTAAAGTAGTGACTTTACAATCGAGTTGTCAGCAAAGCTTGAAGATGTTCATGATGGACATGGATTTTTTCTATTATCTAAGTGCATTGACGAACCTAATGGTAACATATCATCCTGAGATTCGCTCAACCTCAACATTTCCTGAGGTTAATACCTAAAACACAAAAATGCATGCAATTCAAAAGTTGTACAAAATGATGGTAGATGCAACACTGATAGGTGTATATATCATTTTGAGATGGCTACAATCTTTGGTAAAAGACATTCTCTAGTAAGAAATGTTCAAAATGAATTTGAGCCCGCTATCTCTGGTAGAATGCAATTCCCATTTAATGCATTCATGGATCTATAATATCACGATAATCACCTTGTAGATTTTATTGAACTGGAATCGAAATCTAAGCTAAATTTGAAGCTAAAGTTGAAGATAACATTGATTCAAATGTGAAAGACATTCTAAGGTGTTGTCCCTTTGAGTTACAACCTTTATACATATAACCCACCAAGTTGTTATTGAACCATCAATATTGATGCGATTTGTATGCATAAATTTCCTAAATATGCCAATGAATTCAATATTTGAATTTTCCTCTGTTTGAAGACACAGGTGAGCTCTTTGTTTGCCAACAATTTCAATCAAAAGAGGTTATTAAAAAAAATAAAGGATTACAACAATAAAGTCAATGGATTACAAAGTTGTTAAACCAACATCAACCATTTATGCGGGTTGATGAACAAAATTCAGCAACAGCTATAACTAGTTGATTTGGGCATCCTATATGTGTAAGAAGATATTTAGGAAACCCCTAAATATAATGGTTTGCATACTAAACTATTGCAAATTGATTGCATGATCATTCAAAGTTAGACTTCAACTTAATATGCAACTGTATCATTGGGTTGGTTGAAACAAATAATGTGATTTCCATATCAATTTTGATGGTCAAGATCTAGTCCAATTATTAGTTTTTCATCTCATACAAGAAACATGAAAGGCAAAAAAAAAAAAGGCAACTGCATGGCTATTGGGACATTGGGATACATTGTATTATGATTTGCTTAAATGGTTAGGTATGTTCCAGTAATATGCTTCTAGTACGGTACTTGAAATAAAAATTATGTTCCAGTAATATGCTTCTAGTACGATAGTTGAAATAAAAATGGTTCTCACAACTTTTAGGCATCAATTATGTAACAACTCATTTTTCAGTGGTGTCGGAAATAGTAGTTTCGGAATCACAATTCTGACGATTGAGTTTGTAAATATTATTATTTAATATTTACAAGTTAAATATGATATTATTGTGAATTTCAATTTTATAGATTTTATTAATTGGTCAGTTAGTTAAGATACAAGTGGTTTGAATTGAAAGTCAGTGGTTTTAGAAAAGAAGGTATGGGATCTCATTTCCCCCAAAAGATCCCATAAATTATATTATTTAATATTTACGGGTTTATTATATTGGTGAAATTAAGTTTGATTCGAAAATTTTAGAGTTTGGAAGGTTAATTAAGGAAAAAGGACTAAATCATAAAAATAGTAAAAAGAAATCGTTATTGATTATTATTAAGCTATAATGCATGATTAATGATTATACAAGGACTTAAGAGACAATTTGACCCTAGAGTTAAGTGGACGGTCAAACATGTGAAAGTAGATTAATTTTTGGTTATGATAAAGGTTAAATTAGTAATTTAATAAATGTTAAAATAGTATTATTAAAGGTAAAAACATTAAAACACCAAGGTCATCATCTTCTTTTGGTTTCTTGCAGAATATTAAAATAAAAATCTCCATTGTTAAAGCTTTAATTCGGCTAGATTGTTCTCTTTGCATGTAAGTCCTCCAATTATCCATTTTTAGTAATTTTTATGTTTTTAAAATCGTTGTAACTTAATCTTAGATAACCCGAACCTCCGTTTTAAAAACTTTTAAAGTTTTTAAATGTTACCATTAGAGATATTTGAAGTTTTTGGTTGTTAAAATGATGGTTTAAAAACTTAGGAATGGAAAAAGGATTAAATTGTGAAACTAATTGTTAGTTTTGAGTTTAGGGACTAAATTGTGAATATCTTGAAATTGGTATGAAACTTTTGTAAATTGTTATAATAGGAGGCTGTATATGGACATATTTGAAGTGGGTTAAAATTTTAGAGTTCAAATCCGAAAGATATGATAAGTTCGATTTTAAGGATTAAATTGAATAAAATGCAAAAATTTAGGGGCATCTGAATAATGAAATTTAATTGATATATGTTTATAATATGGTAAAATAAGAAGGTTGAAATTGATAAATTGAATTGAATAATTGTATAGATCAAGAATTGGTCAGAATTATTGAGGAAAAAGACAAATTTGTTGATTAATCCTTTGCTGATTTAATTAGGCAAGTTCACATATTAACATTTTATTAAATTTTTTTTTACATTTTATTGTGAGTTTATATTTGTTTGATAGATTTGAATTGTTCAAAATTTGGTACAACGAGTGAGTTATGGACTAAATCATAGAGAAATGATAAACTGACGGTTAAAATTTAATTTGATGAATTGAAGTCTTAGATAAGAATGAATTGATAGTTGGTTGTAATTGATCAAATCGTACTGGATGAAATTGATCGATTGTTTATGATAAGGACTAAATTGAATTGATTAATATTATTATATATTTATGTGAATACAAAATTTATTTTTTGTATTAGAAGAATTATATTGATATATTGATATGTGTTGATGATTAGTTATTGAACAGATATTATTGAATTGAGAAATTGAATTATAATGGAAATTGAGAATGGTTACCCTATTAACTATTCGGGCAGAGTCGGATATAGTTAGCATGTCATAAGATAAGAAAAGTTCTGGGTTATACGATTATGTGTCGGGATGTGCTGGGCACATCTATTTTTCGGTTATACCGACCAGCGATGGGTGCAACTTACTATTTTGGATTTATCCGATAGGCACTGGGTGCCAAATTGGTGTGACTGGTTGGGTCCATGTATTCATTCGAGTCCGAGTCAATTTAATAGGGATATGAATATGATATTTGATAAATTATATATATAATTGGATTGATAATGTGATTTGGTAATATAAAGATGATTGCGTTATATAAATATTTTGGCATGTAAAGAGCATGCAAACTAGATTTACGACCTGGAGGGCCGCTACGAATTTATGATGAATCAAGTGTTGTAATTTGGAAAATGACAAGTTGATATGATTGTATATTATAAAATGAATAGTACTATGATATCAATGATACCAAAATATTGATACGGTATATTCTTTAGGTTAATTAATTGGAGCATGAATATATTGATTCAAATAGTACCAATGAGACTTGTTGTTGTACTTATAAATTGAAATGTTGATTTCGCTATATAAATGGTATTGAGTTGTTGAATTCATGTGATTGGTATTAAATTGAATTGAAATACTAAATGTTTGAATTAGTATATGAATTAGTTATATGATGAACTCAACTTGTTGATTTATGATGGCCATTGTAATAACCCAAATTTGGGTCTAATCGGAACAGTGGTTTCGAGACCACAAATCTGACGAGGAAAATTTTATTTTTATTATATTTTTATGGTCTACAATTTTACGGAAATATTTTGTAAAAATTTCGTTAAAAAATTTCGACGTTTGAGCACTCAATTTAGTCAAAAGGACTAAATTGTAAAAAGTGTAAAAGTTGAGTTCTATATATTAGAGGTGTCAAATTGCTATGAGTTTTAAATTGGAGGTCCTTAAAAGGTAATTAGACCATTGGATAACTTGATGGATAAAAATGGGCATGAATAGGACAAAATTGAAAGGAAAGCCGTAAAGGTATTTTAGTCATTTAGTGTTTTAAATGAATAAAAAGACAAAATAAGAAAAAAAAATCTGTTCATCTTCTTCAAGGGGGCTGCCAAAATTTGCTTGACTCCATGGCTAAGGGTTTCAATTTTTTTAAGCTTCATAATCAAGAAAACATGAAATTTGGACTAAGATCGGGGAAGAACGAAGTTGTGGGCTAAGTTGGGAAAATTAGTCGTTTCGGCATTTGAGGTATGTCTGTGTGATTAAATGAGCATGATATTGATGTCATTGTTATTATACTTGAGAATCTATCTTGCCATGATTGTATTAAAGTTTATGTTGATGATATTGTATATGAGAAAGTGATGTCAAGTGTAAATAACATTTATGTGTAAATAACGCACTATTATGTTTAAATAAATTTATGTATTGTTAAATGGTTATACATGTGATATTATGATTGTCATTACGAATATTTGATAGTTGCAAAATTAGTATGTGAAATGTGTATTGATTTGAAAAATGAAATTGTATGTATAAGTGATACTGAACAAATAAGTGAAATCCCGGTTGAACCTTAGGAATACTTTAGTGATAAGTGGTAGCTCCGGCTACATATTAGTGGTAGCTCCGACTATATTTCAGTGGTAGCTTCGGCTACATAAAAGTGGTAGCTTCGGCTACATATCAGTGGTAGCTCTGGCTACATATCAGTGGTAGCTTCGACTACATAAAAGTGGTAGCTTCGGCTACATATCAATGTGGCACTTATGTGCAAGATTTCTGTGTATCCTTTAGTATTCCAAATGGTTCAACAGGTAAATTGATGATACATAAGATGAGAAAGCATGTAATTGTATATATAAGAAATGTGCAGGTATGCATGTAAGCATGAAATTTTGTGTACAAATGGTACATGTATGTATATAAATTTTATAAGTGTTGGTCTTATGATATTATGAGTTATTATCATTATAAAAGTGACCTTAAGTGAATCTTAGGAATAAGTAATTGTGTTGATGATGTATGTATTTGGTTGAGAATCATGTATTAGGGTTTTGAGCCATATCAAATTGAGAGATAAGATGTTTAGTATATTTGTTTTATGATGCTTTGGATATTTGTGAAAACATAAAATGTTAGTGATACTTATGAAATCATTGTTATGCTAATTACAAGCTTAAGTCTTTGGTGTTATGTATGTTTAAATAGAAGTGAATGCAAAGAAAACATGAAAGAGTGAAATTAGCATTAAAACAGTTTAGATAGCAACAATTATGTGAATTTGAAAAATCACCAAAAATAGAAGAAATGAAATTAGAAAGTGAATAAGATATAGAATTAAAGCTTACTGTGTCTATTCTCATATGAAAGAAACAGTGTAAGAAAAGAAATTTTATATTCTGAAATATTTGAATTGTAGTGAGACAATGTCAGAGTTTCAAAATCCCCTATTTCAACTTTGGAAAATCATAAAAAATTGTAAAAAAATAATTATGAGATATAATTTATATTTTTGAAATCTTAAATGAGTCTATTTTCATTAGAAACAAGTGGGAACGGCATATAAAAACTGTACAATGAGATAATTGATTTTTAATGAAGAGAGTTTAGAACCGTTGGATAGTGTAACAGGGGAGATTTTAATGAATAAACTGTACTAATTAGACAAACCAAAAATTATGAAAATTTCATGGTAAGAAGATATATGAGTCTAGTTTCAAGGAAAATTATTGGAACTTAATTTGGAGTTCCGTAGCTCCAGATATAAATAATTTAGTGACTGTGACTCGAGAAAATAGCTTGACTGAAATATGAGTAAAGATGCAAATTGGGTTGTATTACCATGAGAAACAAGGGAATCAATTGTTTTTTTTTATTTTCATACGGTCTTACTAAGCTATAAAGTTTACTCCCTCCCTTCCTTTCCTTTAGTGTTTTTCAGGTTAGCTCGGGGTTGGAGATTGTCGAAGGTAGCATCACATTATCAAGTCGCTACCTTTGATATAATGAAGCATATATTAGAAATTTCAAGTGAGTGGCATGTATAGGGATTTAGTTGATTGACATGCATTATTTTGCTTTGGCCAAATGTGTAGGTTTATATTAAGTTATATGCATATGGCCATGAGATGTGGCTTATATTGATTATGGCTTGTAAGCCGAGTTATTCATGTCATATCTTAATGTTTATAATGTGATTATGTTTGTTTGCCATGCATGGTTAGTAATATGACATGAGTGCTTGATGGATAAGTTGGTAATCATATTATAATGGTAAAAGTGGTCATCAAAATAACAAGTCTTATGAGGGTGAAATATGAAATTTAGACTTGGTATTGCATGAATGTGTATGTTTAAGTCTGGTAATGCCTCGTACTCTGTTTCGGTGTTGGACGTAGGTAAGGGTTGTTACAGCCATGTTTAGGCAAAATTGTCTAGTTGAATAGCTTGTTGTGTTAAATCGTGAAATAAGGTAAGATGTTGTTTAAATGCCAGTGAACTTACTAAGCATTTGTAATGCTTACCTTCCCTTTGTTTCCTTTTCCTTGTAGATTGCTATCTTGTGGAACGTGTCAAGCGGATCAATGAGAAGCTCACACTATCATGTTGTTGATTCGGTAATCTTTTAATTGTTTAAAGTTCGGTTTTGTGGCATGCATACAGGTGATTTGTTTTGGTTAATCTAGATTGTTGATACTTTAGTTCTTGAGTGTGGTTGATATTTTGAATGGTTATATGTTATATACTTAAGTGTAAAGATTGGTAATGTGATGCTTGGCTATAGGCATAATAAGTATAGTTGTTATCTTCAGTGGTAGTGTTTTGGAACCTTAAATAGTGTTAAACTTGATTGTTAAATGAGTTGTGTACTAAAATGTGCACTTTGGCATTTTTGTTAAGTTATGGTAGAAACTTAAATGGCATATATTGGTTGTGTGTAGATTGAGTTTGAAATGTTAAGATGTTTGGTGTGCCTTGTTTGAGTGGTGGATTAATATTTAAGCTATTAAGCTTACCAAAGTGTTTATTACATGTGGGATAGCTTGTATGGTCTTATGGTTAGCAAAATGGATGAATTATGATGTGTTTAGAATGGCTTTATGCAGGTTTGATTGAACAAATGTGCACCATTTGAGCCATTAGTTCATTTTGGCATGAATTGAATACTTAATGGCATATTCTTGCACAACACAGGCTGACACATAGGCGTGTATCACACACAGGTTGACCACACGTCCATGTGAGTACTGTAGAATTGGTAACTTTTTGTAACACCCCTTACCCGTATTCGACGCCGAAACAGAGTACGATGCGTTACTGGACTTATACGCAAGCAATCATACAAAACCGAGACATGAATTTCCATTCAAATTTAAAACTTTTCATATACAATCATATCGTCTCTATTACGAGCCTACGAGGCCCAAATCATACACCGGAAGTGGTTTAGGACTAAACCGAGAACTTTGGTAACTTTTGGGAAACTTAGAATTTTTTTATGCAAAAGGAGTCACATGCCCGTGTGGGTTCGGGACACGCCCGTGTGACCCTAAAACACACCCGTGCTTCAGGTCGTGTTCAAAATAGGGAGCATTCTGTTTATGACGTCATCATCAAATTAAAGTCACACGGCCAAGTCACACGCCCGTGTGCTTAGGTCCTTTGATCGATTATATTTTCATAATTTTTCATAAAATAAGTGCAGACTTCACATGGCCAGGACACACGCCCGTGTTCAAGACCGTGCCTTCCACACGGCTGAGACACACGCCCGTGTGCTCATTACTGAGCATTTTGTTTTGCAACAATTAAGGTGTAGGGGACACACAACCAGAACACAAACCCTTGGGGCAAGCCGTGTGTCACACGACTTAGGCACACGCCCGTGTGTCTACCTCTGTGGACAAAAATAAGGCTATTTACCAAGCCATTTTGCCACCCTTACTTGCACCAACTTACACAACAACAAGTAACACAAATTCAAGTATATATATATACAACCAATTCAGCCACAACCAAGTCATCTATACATCAATTACATGCTATTTCCTATCACGCACAACATCTCATACTTATCATCTTAAACCATGCAAAATCCACATTCATGAAGACATCTTCATATTCATATATACTTAACCAATATTATCTAATTCCAATGGCCATTTACAAAATGAATCATCAACCATTATAAGTCAACACATTTGGCCAAATCGAATATGACACATAACAAAATGACCAAGTCCCTATACATGCCATAACTCAAAATAGTATAATCATAAGTACCCAAAATGTTAAGTTGATAGTGTGAATGGATCTCCGACAGTCTTTAATCCCCGAGCTGACTTGGCGACACTATATGTAACAGCCCGATTTTGGGGCTAGTCAGAATAGTAGTTTCGAAACCACTAATCCGAGGTTGGAGAAATTAGTTTTAATATTATTTTATGTGTTATAGCATAATTATATGAATGCATGAAAATTTTGGTGCATTAATTTTAGTGATTGCATGCTTAATTGCGAAAAAGGACTAAATCGCATAAAGTGCAAAAGTGTTTTTCTATAAGCTAAAGGTGTCTAATAGCCATAGAACATTAAATTGGAGGTCCTTAATATGCAATTAGACCCTTAGGAAAGGGTTGGCCGGCCATAGGGGACAAGAAATGTCAAAATTTGGTCAAAGTAGGTGAATTAGGTAACTAAATTGAAGGAAATAAATAAAATAAAGAAAATGATGATATCATCTTTTTCATTCATCTTCTTCCACCGTAAATATCAGCCAAGGAGGGGTTTTGGAAGCCTAAAATTTTAAGCAACTTCTCACCCTTGAAAGTAAGTGATTTTGGTGGTCTTTCTTGATAATTTTTGTACTTTTGGGACCCTTGTAACATGATCTAGCTAATGAAGGGACTATTTTGCAAAATGGTTAAGAGTCTAGGGTTTTTCCATGTGAGCATTTATGTTGTTTGCTGAATTTTTATGGAAGAAAATGAATCTTAGGTGTTAAATACACAACTTTTGTGAAAGGTGTTTCCATGAAAACACCTAAAAATGATCTTTATGTAAATGTTGTAAATAGGTGGTAAATGTGTGAAATAATTGGTATTATGAGTTGCTATAAGAGTAATAAATTTTCAGCTAGGTTTGTTAAAGGAGGAAATTTGATTAGAATCGATTTATGAGCCAAGGGGCAAAATAGTAAATTTTGTAAAAGATTAGGGGCAAAATCGTAATTTTTGTCAAAGTATGATTCATGAGTTATTTTAATCAATGTGACCATTAATAAGTGAAATTGTTATTTTAGATCAAGAAACACGAAGTCCGGACCGAAATCGAGGAAAAGACAAAATTGTGGACTAAATCGAACAACTATACATATTTTGGTATCGAGGTAAGTTTGTGTGAAATTAAAGCTACATAATGCTATTATATTCTTAATTGCGTGATATCATGAGAAATTTATATTATTCTATGAAATTGATTAATGATGCCTCGATGAAAGTATAATGATATTATGTTAAGTCGAAGTCCCGGTTGAACATTGGGAATAGCAAGGATACTAATGTCACAACATGAGACAAGAGGGTATAAGACCATGTCTGGGACATGGCATCGGAACCAAATGAAGGTCCCGTATAAGACCATATCTGGGATATGGCATCGGCACCAAAGGGAGATCTCGTGTAAGACCATATCTGGGATATGGAATTGGCATCGTGTTACATGTATGATGAGATTGAGTATTCTTCAGTATTCCAAGTAGTTCAACGGGTACAGAACTAAGTTTATGTTAAAGATAACAAAGAGCTAAGTCTATGTTCAAGAGAATAAAAGTGCTAAAGTTATGTGATGAAGTGATACAGGTACCCATGAGTAACTTACGAGTAATGAATGCAAAATGTGATATGTGATTTGGTAAGAGTAAGCATGAGTAAGTTATGTTGATGTGCTTGAGAACTTGTGTATTATTTAGTGTGATGAATGGATGTTATCATGAACATTTATGTTGCTATTTATTTCATGCAGACTTACTAAGCTTTATGCTTACCCCTCTCTTTTCCCTATTCCTTGTAGTATCGCCAAGCTAGCTCGGGGATCGAAGGAAGTCGGAGTTCGATTCACACTATCAACTATTCTTTTGGTATAGTAAAGTTGATTAATTTGGGTATGACATGTATAGGAACTTGGTTATTTTGTGATATGTCATATTTGTTAGCCAATGTGTTGGCTATTAATGCTACTCATTCATTTTGTAAATGGCCATTGGAATTGGCCAACACTTGTTAAGTTTTTATATAATCAATGATGACGAAATTCATGAAGTACAAGTTGTGCAATTGAATGAGTTATGAATAAAGTATGTGCATGATGAAGTAGCTGTGGATGTTTTGATTTTAGATACTAAAAGTGCCTTATTGTCATGTTGTGTGTTGCATTGAAATGGTATAAGTGTGGTTGCTTTTTAGGGTGGCAATTGGCTTGGTAGATAGCCTTATAATTGTCCACACGGTCTGCTCCATGGGTGTGTGACGTGGCCGTGTATCCCCCTGTATCCTAAGTTGGCAAGTCAGAATGCCCAGTAGTAAACACACGGGCTGAGACATGGCCGTGTGTCTCAACCGTGTGGAAGACATGGCCATAGAGCATGGGCGTGTGCGCAGGCCGTGTGAAGTCTGCACCTGAAATTAGGAATTTAATTCGCCACACGGTCTAAGGACACGGGCATGTGCCTTGGCCGTGTGACCTTATTGGGATGATGACGTCAGAAAAAGAATGTCAAAGTTTTTGCACACGGGCCATGGACACGGGCGTGTGACCCTGTTTTAAGCAAAAATTTTCTAAGTGTTCAAAAGTTTCCAGTTTAGTCCCGAAACATTCCGTATGTATATTTAGGGTCTCATCGACCTATAATAGGAACGTTATGTTCTCGAATGAGAAGTTTTAAGTCGAAATGAAATTGTATGTCTCGATGTTGTATGTTTGAGCAAGTTATGTATGGTAATGCCTCATACCCCGATTCTGGCGTCGGATACGGGCAAGGGGTGTAACACTATAAGACAGGGGAAATAAGAAAGAGAGTAAGCTTTTAAAGCTTAGTAAGTTCCTATGCAAATAATAAGCATCATAAACACACTTTAACATATATTCAAATGAAATAAATTCACATAAATGTAATAGTAAATCTCATAGTCAAACTTGGCATAGATGATATTAAAACCTTAACATCGTAACTTACTCAATCAAACCAAACCAAGGGTTTATCACATATCGAGTTCATTAAGCATAAGTTTTATGCACATACCTGTACCAGCTTGTAACTTACCATAATCTTTCACAACGTACCATGCTCTTTCATGACTTAAACATTGCCATTAAGTTTCCCGTTGAACCACTTGGAATACTAAAGGATACTCGGGAAATCTCAAACAAATAGTACATACCAATGCCATATCCTAGATATGGTCTTACATGGGATCTCATATCGATGCCAATAGCCCAGCTATGGTCTTACACGAAGTCTAATATCGATGCCATATCCCAAATATGGTCTTATACGAAATCTCATAACGATGCCATATCCCAGACATGGTCTTACACGTAATCTCAATAACCCTAATGTCATGACATTTGTATCCTATCTATTCCTAAGGTTCAACCGGGACTTTCTCGCTTATCGAACTTTGTCGAATTATACTCATAGAAACAATCATACATTTCATACAATATCAAAACATAAAAATACAATTATAACATTGCATTATTTACATACGAACTTACCTCGGTACAAAAATAGTAGAATATGGATTTAATTGTCAAACACCTTATTCTTTCCCCGATTAAGGTCGGAACCTCGTTTTTCTTGATAATCAAGCTTGAGAGTTGGAAAAACCCTAGCTATGGCTCCTTAGAATTTTTGGCACAATCATGGAAAAGATGAGCAAATTATTGACTTGATTTTCCCTTTTTAATCTTTTAATTACTAAATGACCAAAATGCCCTTAATGCATTTCTTAGAAATTTTACCTATCCATGTCCATTTTTGTCTAGAAATTAGTCAAATTTCTATTTAAGACCCTCTAATTAAAAATCCATGGCAATTTCATGCTCAAAGCTTCTAGAATGTATATTTTGAAACTTATTCAATTTAGTCCTAAATTTCGAATTAGTTAATTTATGCATAAAATTTCTTCATGAAATTTTCACACAATTATGCAATCATGCTATAGACCTCAAAATGTTCGTAAAATAATTATTTCTACTTCGCATTTGTGGTCTTGAAACCACTATTCTAACTAGACCCAAAATCAGGATGTTACAACTCTCCCCCTTAGGGATTTTCGTCCCCGAAAATTATACCGGAAAAGAGGTTTGGGTATTGTTTTCTCATGATTTTCTCGGGTTCCCACGTAGCCTCTTCTACCCCATGTCTTTGCCATAATACTTTTATGAGGGTTATATTTTTATTTCTCAATTGTTTAACTTCTCGTGCTAAGATCTTGATGGGTTTTTCACCATACATCATATCCGGTCGAATCTCAATCTCTATCGGAGAAATCACATGTGAAGGATCAGAATGATATCGTCGCAACATCGACACATGAAACACATTATGAATTCTCTCTAACTCTGTCGGCAAAGCTAACCAATATGCCACCGGCCCTATTCTTTCAATAACTTTATACGACCCAATGAAACGTGGACTCAAATTGCCTTTACGACCAAATCTCAGAATCTTCTTCCACGGAGATACTTTCAAAAATACTTTGTCACCAACCTAAAACTCAATCTCCTTTCTTTTCAAATTTGTATACGACTTTTGTCGATCCGAAGCTGCTTTCAAGCAATCACGAATTACCTTTACTTTTTCTTCGGATTCTCTAACCAAGTCAACCCCGTTAATCTGTTTCTTACTAAGTTCGGTCCAATACAACGGTGTTCGGCACTTACGTCCATACAATGCCTCATAAGGCACCATCTTTATACTCGATTGAAAACTGTTATTATAGGCAAATTCGACCAATGGTAGATTTTTTTCCCAACTACCCTCGAATTCTAGAACACAACATCGAAGCATATCTTCAAGCACTTGAGTTGTTCTCTTGGATTGACCATCGGTTTGCAGATGGAAAGAGGTACTAAAGTTCAGCTTCGTACCCAAAGCTTCTTGCAACTTTTTCCAAAACCGCAAAGTGAATCTCGGATCTCTATTTGATATGATCGAAATAGGCACTCCATGCAATCTAACAATTTCATCAATGTACAAATCAGCTAACCTATCAAGCGAATAATCAGTACGTACCAGGATGAAGTGTGCCGATTTAGTCAATCTATTAACAACTACCCAAATGGCATCTTTCTTTTTTGGAGTTAAAGGCAAACCCGTTACAAAATCCATGGTGATTTTATCCCATTTCCACTCGGGAACCATCACGGGTTGAAGTAATCCCGAAGGCACTTGGTGCTTGACTTTCACTTACTGCCAAATCAGACATTTTGACACAAACTCAGAAATATCTCTTTTCATACCTAGCCACCAATACAACTTCTTCAAATCGTTATACATTTCCGTACTACTCGGATGTACAGATAAACAACCATTATACGCTTCATGAAGAATTTTCTCAATAAGTTCTTCATTTTTCGGTACACAAACTCTACCTCAGAACATCAAACAATCATCGGATCCGATATAAAAATTTAAATCATTAACCGATTCACAATGAATTCTCTTGGCTTGTAAATCACTGTCATATTTCTAAGCTTCACAAATCTGTTGAATAAACATCGGCTTAGCTCTCAACTCAGCTAGAATAGAACCATCATCAGATAAAATCAATCTCGTGTTCATTGCTCTCAAGGCAAACAAGGATTTCCTACTCAAAGCGTCAGCGACTACATTCGCTTTACCCGGGTGATAGTCAATCACCAACTCATAGTCTTTTAGTAACTCAAGCCATCTTCGTTGCTGTAAGTTCAATACTTTTTGAGTCATTAGGTACATTAAACTCTTATGGTCCGTAAAAACATGACATTTCTCACCGTACAAATGATGTCTCCAAATCTTTAAAGCGAGCACAATAGTGGCTAATTCCAAATCATGCGTTGGGTAATTCTTCTCATGTGGCTTCAATTGTCTTGAGGCATAGGCTATCACTTTGCCCTCTTACATCAATACACATCCTAATCCATTCAGTGACATCACTATAAATTACAAATTCTTTTCCCGATTCAGGTTGCACTAAAATCAGTGCATCAGTCAATAGTGCCTTCAATTTCTCAAAACTTTACTGACATTTTTTGGACCATTCAAACTTAACGTCTTTTTGCAACAGTCTCATCATAGGAGTAGCAATCATCGAAAACCCTTTGACAAACCGGCGGTAGTATCTGGCTAAGCCCAAAAAGCTTCTAACTTCAAATACATTCCGTGGCGGTTTCCAATCAACAATTGCTGAAATCTTACTTGGATCAACTCGAATACCATTACCTGAGACAATATGTCCTAAAAATCTGACTTCTCGGAGCCAAAACTCACTTTTACTGAACTTAGCATACAACTTCTTATCTATCAAAGTCTGCAAAACAATTCTCAAGTGTTCGACATGCTCGGACTCATCACGAGAATAAATTAAAATATCATCAATAAACACAACAACAAACTTGTACAAATACGGTCTAAAGATCCGATTCATTAGATCCATAAAAATTGCAGGACCATTCATTAATCCAAAAGGCATAACGAGGAATTCATAATGTCTGTACCTTGTTCTGAAGCAGGTTTTGGCACATCTGACTCTTTTACTCACAATTGGTAGTAACCAGATCTCAAATCTATCTTCGAGAATACTGTCGCACGTTTGAGTTGGTCAAATAAATCATCAATCCTCGGCAAATGATACTTGTTCTTTATAGTTACCTTATTGAGCTGTCAGTAATCTATGCAAAGTCTCATAGATCTGTCTTTCTTCTTTACAAACAATATCAGAGTACCCTAAAGAGAAAAACTCGGTCTCGCAAAACCTTTATCTATCAACTCTTGCAACTGAGCCTTTAGCTCTTTCAATTCAATCGGGGCCATCCTATACGGAGCAATAGATATCGATAAAGTACCAGAGACTAACTCAATGCCAAACTCAACTTTAACTGGACGTAACCCAGGTAACTCTTCCGCGAACACATCCGAATATTCACACACTATCGGCACTGATTCAATTTTCAATTCAGATTCCTTTGTATTCAACACATAATCTAGATAAGCTTCACAGCCTTTTCTTACATATCTTTGGGCAGTCATTGAAGAAATTACAACAGGTAACTCAACCGACTCATTTGAATCAATTCGAAGAGTTTCACCATTTTCACGTTTCAATTCAATAATTTTGCTTCCACAATTTACTATCACATCATGAATAGTCAGCCAATCCATACCAAGTATTACATCAAATTCATCGAATGGAAAAAGCATCAGATTAGTTGGAAAACAATGACCTCGAATCATCAAAGGACAATTCTTACAAACCTTGTCAACTAACACATACTTGCCTAAGGGGTTTGACACTTTTATCACAAATTCTGTAGACTCAACAGGCATATTCATAATAGACACCAATTTCATGCAAACATAAGAATGGGTTGATCCCAGATCAATCAAAGCAACAACATGTGTATCATAAAGAGAAAAAGTACCCGTAAGTACATTAGGAGATGAAGCCTTTTCACGAGCGCGAATGGCATAAGTCCTCGCAGATGCTCTACCCTCGGATCTCACAGCCGGATCTCTAGGTGCACTCTTGCTACTTGCTCCATTTCTCGAATTTCTCTGTGGCCTTCCTTTAGAAGCAGTATTACCAGATCTAACACCCTGAAATTTCTTTTTTTCAGCAATCTCAGGGCAATCTCTAATGAAATGATCTTGGGAACCACACTTGAAACAAGTTCGATCATTCACTCGGCACTTACCGGGATGACATCTACCGCAATGCGGGCATTCATGTCTATTAGGTCGAGCATTACACATACTCGCTATCGAAGTAGTCTGAGCCTTATATCCCGAATACTGTTTCCCATGGTTTTTGTTTGAAAACCCAACTGAAGCATTCGATTGAGTATTAAAATCTCTCGATTTCCTAGATGAGGACTAGAATAACTTACCCATCTGTCTTTTCCTCGAGCCTCGAGACTCAAACTCAGCTTTTCTTTTCTCTTTTGCCAACTCTTCAGCCTTACAAGCTCGCTCGACAAGTACACCAAATTCTTTTAGTTCTAGAATGCCAACCAACTATCTAATGTCTTCATTCAGTTCGTCTTCAAATCTCTTACACATGATAGCTTCAGTCAAAACGCATTCACGAGCATATTTGCTAAGTCTTACAAACTCACACTCATACTCCGTCACTGTCTTTCGGCCCTGTTTTAACTCAAGAAATTCCTTTCATTTCTGATCGATAAACTTTGGCTAATGTACTTCTTATGGAACTCTTCCTGGAAAAATTCCCAATTAACCTGCTCTCTTGGTACTACTGACACAAGAGTGTTCCACCATGATAGGCCGAATCTCTTAGGAGTGACATAACACATTTCATACATTCTTCAGGTGTGCAAACTACTCATTAAAGACTCTGATAGTGTTCTCGAGCTAGAACTTAGCTTTCTCAGCATCATCATCAAAATTGGCTCGAAATTCTTTGGCCTCGTGCTTTCGAATTTTATCAATCAGAGGCCTGTTAAATCTCATAGAGTCTATACCTTGAGGTGCTACGAGAACCGACTAAGGAATAGGTAGGGTGGAGGGGTTGAGTATTCGGGTTCGTTCAAACGAACTCCGTATACCATGCTTTCATCATATGGAGAAAGGTTTCCCTAGCCCCTTCTCCTCTTCCCTGACTCACAGCTACGGGTCTACTTTCAACTAGTGCTACCCCTTGAGCAGGAGCCGACATATTACTTACTATTTCATCGGCCTCAGCTCTATTGGGATCCATTACTATATGAAAACACAATTTAAAGTTGTCAGGAGTCATCATACTATCACAGTTGTTTTATGGAATGTATAGCTAGACTCTTACACACACTACATTAGTCAAGGAATCGACTAAACTATAGCTCTGATACCACTAAATGTAACATTCCTTACCCGTATTTGACGTCGGAACAGAGTACGAGGTATTACCTGACTTATACGCAAGCAATCATAAAAATCGAGACATGAATTTTCATTCAAATTTAAAACTTTTCATATACAATCATATCGTCCCTATTACGAAACTACGATGCCCAAAACATGCATCGGAAGTGGTTTAGGACTAAACTAAGAACTTTGGAAACTTTTGGGAAATTTAGAAAAAAATTTTATGCAAAAGGGGTCACACGCCCGTGTGGGTTCAGGACATGCCCGTGTGACCCTAAGACACACCCGTGCTTCAGGCCATGTTCAAAATAAGGAGCATTCTGTTTATGACGTCATCATCAAATTATGGTCACAAAGCCAAGTCACACGCTCGTGTGCTTAGGCCGTGTGATCAATTATATTTTCATAATTTTTCATAAAATAGTTGCTGACTTCACACAGCCAGGACACACGCCCGTGTTCAAGATCGTGCCGTCTACACGACTGAGATACACGCCGTGTCTTTGCCCGTATGCTCATTACTGAGCATTCTGTTTTGCAACAATTAAGGTGCAGGGGACACACGGCCAGAACACACACCCTTGGGGCAAGCCGTGTGTCACACACGGCCTAGACACATGCCCGTGTGTCTACCTGTGTGGACAAAAATAAGGCTATTTACCAAGCCATTTTGCCACCCTTACTTGCACCAACTTACACAACAACAGGCAACACAAATTCAATATATATACAACCAATTCAGCCACAACCAAGTCATCCATACATCAATTACATGCTATTTCCTATCACGCACAACGTCTCATACTTATCATCTTAAACTATGCAAAATCCACATTCATGAAGACATCTTCATATTCATATATACTTAACCAATATTAGCCAATTCCAATGGCCATTTAGAAAATGAATCGTCAACCACTATAAGCCAACACATTTGGCCAAATCGAATATGACACATAACAAAATGACCAAGTCCCTATACATACCATAACTCAAAATAATGTAATCATAAGTACCCAAAATGTTAAGTTGATAGTGTGAATGGATCTCCAACAGTCTTCGATCCCCGAGCTGGCTTGGCGACACTATAAGACAAGGGAAATAAGAAAGAGAGTAAGCTTTAAAGCTTAGTAAGTTCCTATGCAAATAATAAGCATCATAAACACACTTTGACATGTATTCAACATGAAATAAGTTCACATAAATGTAATAGTAAATCTCATAGTCAAACTTGGCATAGATGATATTAAAACCTTAACATCGTAACTCACTCAATCAAACCAAACTGAGGGTTTATCACATATCGAGTTCATTAAGCATGAGTTTTATGCACATACTCGTACCAACTTGTAACTTACCATAATCATTCACAACGTACCATGGTCTTTCATGACTTAAACATTGCCGTTAAGTTTCCCGTTGAACCACTTGGAATACTAAAGGATACTCGGGAAATCTCACACAAATAATACCATACCAATGCCATATCCCAGATATGGTCTTACATGGGATCTCATATCGATGACAATAGCCCAGCTATGGTCTTACACGAAGTCTAATATCGATGTCATATCCCAAATATGATCTTACACAAAATCTCATAACGATGCCATATCCCAAACATGGTCTTACACGTAATCTCAATAACCCTAATGTCATGATATTTGTATCCTATCTATTCTTAAGGTTCAATTGGGACTTTCTCGCTTATCGAACTTTGTCGAATTATACTCATAGAAACAATCATACATTTCATATAATATCAAAACATAAAAATACAATTATAACATTGCATTATTTACATACGAACTTACCTCGGTACAAAAATAGTAGAATAGGGATTTAATCGTCAAACATTTTATTCTTTCCCCGATCAAGGTCTGAACCTCGTTTCTCTTGATAATCAAGCTTGAAAGTTGGAAAAACCCTCCCTATGATCCTTAGAATTTTCGACACAATCATGGAGAAGATGAGCAATTTTTTAACTTGATTTTCCCTTTTTAATCTTTTAATTACTAAATAACCAAAATGCCCTTAATGCCTTTCTTAGAAATTTTACCTATCCATGTCCATTTTTGTCTATAAAAATAGAAATTGGTCAAATTGCTATTTAAGACCCTCTAATTAAAAATCCATGGCAATTTCATGCTCAAAGCTTCTAGAATGTATATTTTGCAACTTATTCAATTTAGTCTTAAATTTCGAATTAGTCACTTTATATATAAAATTTCTTCATGAAATTTTCACACAATCATGCAATCATGCTATAGACCTCAAAATGTTCATTAAATAATTATTTCTACTTTGAATTTGTGGTATCAAAACCACTATTCTGACTAGACCCAAAATCGGGATGTTATACTTTTGATCCACACGGCCTCAGTTAGTTTACTTGGCCTAACTGCATGGTCGTGTATCTTTTGGTAAAATTGGTTTTTTGCCCACACGATCATAGTGAGTTACACAGTTTGGGCACATGGCCGTGTGACCCTTGTTTTTCATATTTACCTTTAACTTTAGAAAATGTTTCAATTTGATTCTTATTTGTGCTTGGGTCAACTTAATAGCTTTTGTAATCTCGGTTAAAACTTGAATATAATTATATATTATAATACTTGAGTGTTTATGACATGGATGATTACTTGAAGGATTTGTTTAAGATATAATTGAACTAAATTTTTGAAAATGTTGCAAATTAGTCCTAATTAAATCATGGATGATATTAGGCTTACGTAAGCTCGTATATGGCTTGAAAAATGATGTGTTTGATTGTTATAAATTGAATTGACTATGATTGGATTATTTTTGTTTAATTTGAGTAATAATTGTGTATTTATGAATTATTCCATGTTTATTTGAAATAATCGATGTGAATTGAATGCGTTTTGTTCTTGTTATGGCTGTAGCATTTCGTAACTTGGATCTGACAACCGGGTCGGGTTATGGGTGTTAGAAGTTATGTTGGGGATCGACCCGTATAAACAATAGGATAGTAAAAGTGGAGAAGAACGAGCACAAATATTTTATGTGAAAAACCCTCAAAGAGGTAAAAACCGTGGGCAAAGGAGACTTTGACTTTTCATTAAATGAGTAAACAAACAAGAGTACAATATAGAGAAAATAAACCTAAATATACTAAACGCAAAAACCTGGAATACAAAGCTCAAAATCACAAAGAGAAAACCGATAAACAAAACCCTAAATCTCATAGGGCACTCACAAAAGTGGTATAAAATACTCTTCATAATTACCAGAAACTCTTACCAAAACTCATCTTATCGCCCTCAAGAAAAGCCCTTACTGGTTGGCATCACTAAATGAGGGTTACAATGACTTTTTGAATAGGCCAAGATTAGAGTTCTAATCATACTAAAATATGTCTGATATAATCAGAGTTTAAATAGGAAAAGTAATCCTACAGAAATTAGAGTTTTAATCATACTAAAATAACCTTGAAGTATTTAGAGTCCAACTAGGAGAAGAAGTCCTACTTGAAATCTAAAACATGACTACCAAATAGGAGAACAGTCGTGACGTTATCCATCATGTCACTCCGACATTGGGTTTGTTTTGAGCCTTATTCGGTTGCTCGTTGATTCTCGTCTAAAGTGCTTGCAACATGTCCGATAAATACGAGGCACACCCTACAAGTTAATTAAGGGGAAACACATATTATCAACTAATCTAGATTTTTAGTCCATTGATTGAAGGCTTTTAGTATTGTAGATTACTTCTCTAAATAGACAATACATTCTTGTACAAAAAATGCAAGGAGAAATTGATGTTGGCCGTAGCTCAAGATTAGAATAAGGACTTGCTACAAATTGCTTTCACCATTGTGGAGAATGAGACAATGAAGGATTAAGTAATTTTTTTTTCTAGAAAATTTGCCATGACATGTTAATCGAGACATTGAAGAACCTTGCTTAATACCTAACCAACACTCTTGTAACACCCTAGACCCGACCTAGACGTCCAGTCCAAGCTTAGAGAGTTACATGAATGATCAAACACCATGCAATACACAATAATACCAAACCATGATTCACATAAAATTCAAGTTAAGTATATAATCTGCCAAAGTCATACTATTATAGTTTAACGAGATTCCTACTGAAATAATTTAAAGAAAGCTAATAGTTCGATCGACCTCCCGTGGCACTGACCCGTTCAAGTCTGTGAACCACCTGAAATCCAAGCAATAATAGAATGAGTTGTGAACTTAGTGCGTAAAAGAAATTTATTCAATTAATGCTCATTTATAGCGTAGTTCCAAATTCAGAGATTCGGTTCACTACAAAAGTAAAATTCAATTCAGATTCAGAGCAAACCAGTTACATATGTATATATATATATATATATGTAATTTTAGTTCATATACAATATCGATCAGATTCAGATGCAATATTCCTATCCCCGTCTACTACACATCGACTTCGGCCATCCCAACACACCATTAAGGACATTCGATGCCCAACCAACCCTACACACCTTAAAGTGTTCACTGACACTTTTACAGAAACACAACTTAGCTATTAATTCAGTATGCGTCAAGTGCCAGAATCAGATTTATACTCATTGTGGCGTAGCCATGATTTCAGAACAGATTTTTTCCTTCTTCACAATATCCCAACCCATGCAAATGCAAAGAACAAGTACCCATATTGAGTATTCGTCATTCTATGTTATTTCGCAAACAGATAAGACAGTTCCACTTCAGAATATGTATCATGGTATACATACAACTATGTTATTCACACATCAGTCTCAGAAGATCAGATAGTTTTCATACAATCAACTTTAGTTATTCATACGTTGAGGAAGTCAGTGACAGTGTTAAACAACATTCTCGGCCTCAAAATAGGTTTTGGGCCCTAATACCATGACACACGGCCTGGGCACACGCCAATGTGTCTTGCCCGTGTGGTTCCGAAAACTTAAACAGTGAGTTACACAGCCTGGACACACACCCGTGTCCTTGCCCCTGTGACTCACACGGCCTGGATACACGCCTGTGTCCTTGATTGTGTGGTCTTATACCACAAACAGTAAGTTACACGGCTTAGGCACACGTCCGTGTCCCTAGTCGTGTGGTTTTATACCACAAACAATAAGTTGCACGGCCCAGACACTCGCCCGTGCCCGTTGCCCGTGCGAACTCCACACTAACATAGCTACACATGGCCTAGACACACGCCCGTGTCTTCGTCTGTGTGACCCAAATAAATGAACAGTGAGTTACACGACCAATCACACGGCCTGCCACATGGCCTAGTCACAAGCCCGTGTGCCTGGCCGTGTGGCGTCGACAGCGACCATTTTCTGGCGACCGAAACTTGCAAGATTCAAGGTTTTCAATATGCACCTGGTTTCGTTTAACGGAAGAACAATACGGAGACTACCCGGAACCTAATTAACCATTCAGCAATCAATCATTTGTCTCAACATTTAGTTAGCACAACATTAAATTCACAGTCAATTACGTCGAATAAATCGACAATAGGGAACTTTAACGACTAATGGTTACCGACAATTCTATCGTGCTATGTTGGCACAACTCATGAAGGGTCACTTCCCGCTGTACTCACGCTTATGGAAACACAACGGCTAGTTAACAAAGAGTTTAAGTAAAGCAATTCAATAATTCCCAATTTAACATCGTAACAAAAATCTAACCAAACCTCGCAGAAGTTGAAGAATTCCAACAGAACTTATAGAAAAGTCTTTCAGTAACATAAAGATCTCACTAATTTCTGATAATTACATGTTGAACACACTCGACGAGAAGAATTCAAAGAAGTAAAAAGAAGGAAAAAGGGAAAAAATTAAAAAAATAAAGAAGAATAAAATTAGAAGTTAACTAAATTTTAATAAATTTTGTCTTAACCACCAGCATACCTCCGACAACTAGCAAATATTCTCTTAACACATACATTGGGATTCGAAATTGAGACCACAGATTATTGACAGAGGCTTAACCAGTGAACCAGCAAGTTCATTCTTGTCATAGGTTCTTACAGAGTTACCTTTACCCATATACCACATGGACAAAGATTGTTATAAAAGAATAAAACTTTTAACGATGCAACTTGAACTCCAGACCTTAAACTTAATCGCAGAACACAGAACCACAACTATAGAAATTAATTACTGCAGGATCTCACAATTAAATTCTAAAATTTTTGGGCCGTTAGAACTCTCTTCCAGTTCTTACGGATACAACCGTATAAGGCCTGAGTTAAACAAATACGGATACAACCGTCAAATTGATTCTTCCAGTTCTTACATGGCTTCCTTAGCACCGTGGTTCCGCCATAAGATTTTCAGTAGAAGAATAGATTTCTTCCTCAGCATCTTAACGTTACGTTCCAAGATCTGGACAGGTTCCTCTTCGAATGTTAAATCTGGTCACAATTCGACCTCGCTGACAGTAACAATATGTGACGGATTCAATCGATACCGTCTCAGCATCGAGACATGAAAAACATCGTGAATATGATCCAGCTCCAGCGGTAATTCTAACTGGTAAACAACGGGTTGGACACGTCTTAAGATACGATAAGGTCCAATAAACCTTGGGCTTAGCTTGCCCTTGCGTCCAAATCAGAAGACCTTTCTCTAAGGTGATACGTTTAGAAACACTTGATCACCTACCGAAAACTCAATATCCTTTCCTTTTAAATCTGCATAAGACTTCTGTTGATCGGAGGCTGCTTTCAGGCGATCACGAATCACTTTTACAGTACTCTCAGTTTCAGAAACCAGCTTAGGACCCAAAATTCGGCGTTCACTTAATTCAGTCGAACATTACGAAGTACGACACAACCGTATAAGCCCTCGTAGGGTGCCATCTGAATACTAGATTGAAAGCTGTTATTGTATGCAAACTCCGCCAATGGTAGGTACTTCTCCTAACTACCCCTGAATTCTATCACATAGCCTTGAAGCATATCTTCTAGGATCTGAATAACCCGCTCTAACTGTCTATTAGTCTGGGGGTGATAAGTAGTGCTGAAATTAAGTCAGGTGCCTAAGGCCTCATGGAGTTTCTTCTAGAACCGAGACGTAAATCGCGGATCTCTGTCAGAGATGATGTAATATTCTAGATTTGGGGGTCATGCATTTTAACTTGTAGTTGTATGTTAGTGTGCTCTGCATGTTATTTAGAGGTATTCTGGGGTTTCGGGAAACCTTGGGCTTGGGTAGAAGCCATAGGAAAATTTTTGCTTTGAGCTGAGCAAAGGGGAGCTAGGGGAGCTAGGCCTTAAGAGGAATTATGTGTGGATCATGACACAAGAATGGGCTTGGTAAAGTGGCAATGTAGCACCTAGATGTAAGTGGAGAGGATGGCGTCACATGGAGTGTCAAGGGGGAAGAGGTTCGAGCTACGAAGTTGGCTTTTAAGTAGCTTTTTGCGTCAAGGAATGGGGAAGGTGTTGGACGGCACAAGGGGTCTGAGGAGATAAGGATTAGACTTGGTCTTTTTCTTTTAAATTTCGGCTAGGGAGGAGTGATAAGGGTGGACTAAATCAAATTGTTTGAATAAGTGGTAAAGAGGAAAAATAGGAGTAAAATAAGGGATATGAGAGGACGATGAGCTAGTGGCCGAATGTGGGACTCTTGGGGAGGTGTATAATCGGTTTTGAGGTGTGGTAGGGGAGTGTGCCGAAATTCATAATTGATAGCATTGTTTTTCTCTTTTTCTCTTCAAGTTTCGGTCATTTGGAGCATTAGGTGAGTTACCGAAATTCTTTTGCTCTTCTCCTTTTCTTCTTTTCTTTCTTTCAACCCCAATTCCATACCTATTTCCTTGTAGCCGAATATTCCTTTGTCATTTAGAGCCTTAGCCGAAAGTTGGGAACCATTTGTGCATCTTCTTCTTTCTTCTTTCACATCTTATTTCTCCTTCACTCACTTCCTAAAAACCGAACTTACCCTCTCATTTGCAACAAAGCCGAAATCTCTCTACCATTGTTCACCATAGCCGAATACACTTTTCTCTTCTATGGCCGAATCTTCCATTCATAATTCCTTTCTTCTTTGCCCTTCTAGAAAGCCAATCAAACCTCTCTTGGTGGGGAAACCTTGGCCGAACCTATTAGAGCCTGTAGAGGGGGAGGTGTCGACATTCTTTTCCATCAATCTTCCAATCGATTTCGAATATAGTGGTAAGTATTTTCTTTCCTTAGCAATCGGTTTTCCCTTCTTTCTCTTTTGGTGGCCAAAACCGAATGGTTGGCCTTGATTTCTAAGGATGGCCAAATGTTCATAGGGCCATTGTCTCGTGTTTCTTTTGTTTGTAGCCAACATGAAAGAGCATTAAAAGGCTCTCTTGGATTCGATTACTCAAGGTAAGCAAATGTAGTATTCGGTCAAGGGCCATCTTCATAGTTTTCATGTATTAAAGCCGATTCTAACAGTTGATTTGTAGGGATTTCGGCAACTTCGGGAACAAGTGACAGTTTTGGGATTTAGATAAGCAAGGTAAGTGGGTTATAGTATTCGGCCATAGGCCATTTTGTCTATTAGTGATGACCGATTCTGACTGTGGTTATTTAGGGGCAAATCGACAGAAGTAAGCAGAGGCTTTCGGGATTCTGATCCATTTTGGGTAAGGATGTTAAGTTGTAGTTTCTATTCGTTTAAGATCTCGTATTAATCGGGTTTTGATTAAAGTGTTCGTCGATGGATGCGAGTGCCAGTCAAGGAGAGAAAGGGGTAGTCCTATCCCTAAGTTTAAGAAGAGATCAGTCTCTGCAGTGCGGGATTGGCCACCGGGGTGTGGGCCAGCGTCAGAACAAGAGCGTAGGCAGATAGCTGTAGTTTCGGTTAGAGATAGCATTGAGATCGAGAATGTGGTTCTTCAGGTTATCAGGTGTGTAGTTATTGCACGGTTCTCCTGTTATTTGTGTATGTTGTTATATATATGTTTATGATGTGTATAGTAGCCGAAAATAATGGCTGAGATGGTGGCTACCCATGGGGGTATTCGGTTAACAGGTCAGTGTTTTATGATATTAAAATTACCTATAGTATATGTATGAAATTGTGGTAGCATGTGATGTATACTCATGATATTTTGTCATATACATATATGCATGGGGATTGGGACATGACTATTGAAGGACATGGAGTACATATTTATGTACGTGGTCTGATGTTAGCCTTGTGCTACATTGGCGCTTGATGTTGGCTATGTGCTTCATCAAGGTGGGGTGATGGCTATGTGCCAACATAGTGGGTGGATGATAGCTGTGTGCATCACCGTGGATTGAGGATGACCTCGAGTCACCTCGTGGATACAGACATGTGGGGTCACTTAGGTGATCGGTGGCTAAGCCACGGCCTTGGGCAGCAGGTCTGCCAAGGAGGTGTGTAGCAGTTTGAGGGCAATTTAGTAATCCCCTGGTGTGTGCGGCAGGTACGGGGGTGTGTAGCGGATGGACACTAGGTTGGGCTAGGCTTCATTTTGCATAATTATGTATGTGGACTATGTGGATATGGGCCAAGCCCATATTGTGGAGGCATGTGAAATAACTATACACTGAGTCGGTTTGACTCACCCAACTTTTACCAACAATGCAGGTGAATCGTGATTCTCGGACTGGGCTGGAGCTGAGACGAGGTGGCCATGCAGAAGATGTTTTATTTGTTTTATGCAATTTATATTTAAAGTACATTTTGGGAAATTCATTATTGTAATAAGGCCAATTAAAGTATTTTGGGGATTTTATTATATTTAAGTTGGATTGACGATTCAATTTAATATTTGGGAATGTTATAATTTTAAAAGCAGTTTACACCATAAAAACTTATATTAAAGTTTTAAATCTGAGAATTTGTAACAGCTTAATTTTACTTAGAATTTTAAATTCACAATGTTTTTATAAATGACAGAAAATTACTAAGTTTTCACCTTTATTTCAAATCCCTTTTCAAACTTTTTCCTCAGTAGCATTCTAAATCTGGCCGGGGTGTTAGGCCGGGTTTGGGGTGTTACAATTTGGTATCAGAGCCCAGTTTTAAACTCTCGGCCTTGGGTTTAAAGCCCACAACATTTTCAAGATTGAGCCCAAATAAGTTTTTGTGAAAATTTTTGGAATTTAGTCGGTTTTCTAGCATGGCTCCTGTATCTCCGGCCCAGGTAAGTACCCCTAACTACTGAAGAGATTTGTATGTGAACTTTGTGGGCATGATGGGATCGTAGATTAGTAGATTAGGATCTATTGAACCCTAAGACTAGCTTACACCAACACAAGATACATAAGACTTAAGTACAACCAAACAAACCTGTGAGTAAGTCACCGAGTTAGGGTGTGGCAACAGTTGTGCGCATGTCTAGGATTGGATTTGGTGGGAGACTGGTATTTAAGCAGTCCTAGTGACTCACCTCCTCTTCACTCGAATCCTACCTGGTGCGTAGTGACCGTTCACCCTAACCAAGAGGACTTATTCATCGGCTAAACCCGATAACTAAAACCCGAAAGGGACCAGCTACACTGTTTTGTAGAAATGACCTTAGATTGAATACAAACCTTAGTTTTGTAAAAAAAAAAAACTACACTGCTTTGACCAAAATACCCCGGTTTGGAAAATTTACTAAATTACCCCTGATTTACAAAGTTACTGAAATAACCCCGATTTCTGAAATTTTCGCAATACCTGTGTTTTAAAAAAAAAATATTTCTCCCAAATAACCTCGAAGTTTTGAAAACCCCGGAATGCCTTTGATTTATAAAGATATTTTTGAATTGACCTCGATTTATTACCAAAATATCCCTATAGGATGAATTACGAAAATACCCCTGGGTCGGGAACAGACAAAGATGCCCATAGTAGTGTAGTGGATGTTGTTGATGAATGAATGTGACTCTCTGAATTAGAATAGTAAACTTGAGATGAAAACTTTGGGTGATCGAAAGAACTACTACTAAAAAAAAAAACTTCTTTACATAAAATTGTTCGCGGATAATCAGTGGAACAGAATACTAATGCATAAAATTTCTTAAATCAGATTAAATTGCGATAGTAGACATGAGTTCTAGGGGACGTGGTCGCAATACTCGTGGGCATGGTAGAGGCAGGATGGCAGTGTCGGAACCGGTGAGGTCTGGCCAGGGGTCAGAAAATGATGTGCCGCCGCCAGCGATGGGCGCGGAGGATCAAGATCAGCAGAAGGTGATGACGCGGTATCGCAGGCTATGCTGCGAGTGCTAGAACGAGTCGCAGGAGCTAATGTGGGCAATGGGGCTCGGAAGTCAGTGCCCGAAAGACTTAGAGCAAATGGAGCTGAGGTATTCAGAGGAGTGTCTGGGGTAGCTCCGAACGTGGCGGAGTATTGGTTAGAGGCAGTTGAAAGGATCATGGATGATTTGGATCTAACTGCTGAGGAAAAGCTTAAGGGTGCTGTTTCGTTGCTCCGAGATGAGGCCTACCAGTGGTGGCTCACTGTTAAGGAAAGTACCCCTGCAGACCGAGTAGACTGGGGTTACTTTAAGATCAAGTTTGAGGAAAAGTACGTCGGAGTGAGTTATGTGGACGCTCAGAGGAAGGCGTTCCTCAATTTGGTGCAAGGTGGCAAGTCAATAGCAGAGTACGAGGCTGAATTCCTGCGATTGAGCCGGTATGCTCGGGGCATCGTGGTTACCGATTATGAGAGATGCGTTAGATTTGAAGATGGGCTGCGGGATGAGCTGCGGGTTTTGATTGCTCCGCAACGAGAAAGGGACTTCGCCATTCTAGTAGAGAAAGCTCGGATAGCCGAGGAGGTCAAGAGGACCGAGAGGCAGAATAGAGATAGGGATAGGAACCAGAGTAAGAGGAGCTTTGAACCGTCAGAAACATCTGAGAGTCTTTAGAAAAGACCGAGGATTGAGAATTCTGCTCGTGTTTCTATGCCAGCTGCTGGAAATCGGACCGTCTGTGTGCTCGGTGTGGAAGGTATCATGTTGGCGTATATTGGGGACGAGATCGAGAATGTTTTAGGTGTAAGTCTAAGTCTCATTTGATTAAAGATTGTCCTCAGAATCCGAATAGGGCTCGGACAGTAGGTCAGGGATATGTGCAACTGGACAGAGGTGGTCAGCAGGCGACGAGGGGTCGTGGTCCGAACCATGGAGGAAATGGTTCCGGCCAAGGTTGTGGAGCACCAGGCCGAGGTAGTGGTAGCACTGAAGCAAGACAGCCAGGTCTAGTATATGCAGTTCGCCGGAGGGAGGATAGTGATACGCCAGATGTGACAACGGGTACGTTTCTTATTTCTGGAATACCCTTTATTGCCTTGTTCGTTATCGGGCCAACTCGTTCTTATATTGCTAGTAAAGTATCTAGAATTTTGAGTGTGAACTTGGAGACTGTGCCTAGGAAGTATATTGGTTTTATTAAGATCAGAGTGCGCAGCAAGAGCGTAGAGTGGTGAGTTAGGATGTACGACTGATAGTTAGTCTGTAATTTCGAAGGCGAAATTATTTTTAAGGGGGGGTAGAACTGTAATATCCTAGATTTGGGGGTCATGCATTTTAACTTGTAGTTGTATGTTAGTGTGCTCTGCATGTTATTTAGAGGTATTCTGGGGTTTCGGGAAACCTTGGGCTTGGGTAGAAGCCATAGGAAAATTTTTTATTTGAGCTGAGCAAAGGGGAGCTAGGGGAGCTAGGCCTTAAGAGGAATTATGTGTGGATCAAGACACAAGAATGGGCTTGGTAAAGTGGCAATGTAGTGCCTAGATGCAAGTGGAGAGGATGGCGTCACATGGAGTGTCAAGGGGGAAGAGGTTCAAGCTGCGAATCTGGCTTTTAAGTAGCTTTTTGCGTCAAGGGAGGGGGAAGGTGTTGGACGGCACAAGGGGTCTGAGGAGATAAGGATTAGAGTTGGTCTTTTTCTTTTAAATTTCGACTAGGGAGGAGTGATAAGGGTGGACTAAATCAAATTGTTTGAATAGGTGGTAAAGAGGAAAAATAGGAGCAAAATAAGGGATATGAGAGGACGATGAGCTAGTGGCCAAATGTGGGACTCTTGGGGAGGTGTATAATCAGTTTTGAGGTGTGGTACGGGAGTGTGCCAAAATTCATAATTGATAGCATTGTTTTTCTCTTTTTCTCTTCAAGTTTCGGTCATTTGGAGCATTAGGTGAGTTGCCGAAATTCTTTTGCTCTTCTCCTTTTCTTCTTTTCTTTCTTTCAACCCCAATTCCATACCTATTTCCTTGTAGCCGAATATTCCTTTGTCATTTAGAGCCTTAGTCGAAAGTTGGGAACCATTTGTGCATCTTCTTCTTTCTTCTTTCACATCTTATTTCTCCTTCACTCACTTCCTAAAAACCGAACTTACCCTCTCATTTGCAACAAAGCCGAAACCTCTCTACCATTGTTCACCATAGCCGAATACACTTTTCTCTTTTTTGGCCGAATCTTCCATTCATAATTCCTTTCTTCTTTGCTCTTCTAGAAAGCCGATCAAACCTCTATTGGTGGGGAAACCTTGGCCAAACCTATTAGAGCCTGTAGAGGGGGAGGTGTCGACATTCTTTTCCATCAATCTTCCAATCGGTTTCGAATATAGTGGTAAGTATTTTCTTTCCTTAGCAATCAGTTTTCCCTTCTTTCTCTTTTGGTGGCCAAAACCGAATGGTTGGCCTTGATTTCTAAGGATGGCCGAATGTTCATAGGGCCATTATCTCGTGTTTCTTTTGTTTGTAGCCAACGTGAAGGAGCATTAAAAAGGTCTCTTGGATTCAATTACTCAAGGTAAGCAAATGTAGTATTCGGTCAAGGGCCATCTTCATAGTTTTCATGTATTAAAGCCAATTCTAACAGTTGATTAGTAGGGATTTCGACAACTTCGGGAACAAGTGACAGTTTCGGGATTTAGATAAGAAAGGTAAGTGGGTTATGGTATTCGGCCATAGGCCATTTTGTCTATTAGTGATGACTGATTCTGACTGTGGTTATTTAGGGGCAAATCGATAGAAGTAAGTAGAGGCAGGATTCTGATCCATTTTGGGTAAGGATGTTAAGTTGTAGTTTCTATTCGTTTAAGATCTCGTATTAATCGGGTTTTGATTAAAGTGTTCGTCGATGGATGCGAGTGCCAGTCAAGGAGAGAAAGGGGTAGTCCCTATCCCTAAGTTTAAGAAGAGATTAGTCTCTGCAGTGCGGGATTGGCTATCGGGGTGTGGGCTAGCGTCAGAACAGGAGCGTAGGCAGATAGCTGTAGTTTCGGTTAGAGATAACATTGAGATCGAGAGTGTGGTTCTTCAGGTTATCAGGTGTGTAGTAATTGCACGGTTCTCCTGTTATTTGTGTATGTTGTTATATATATGTTTATGATGTGTATAGTAGCCGAAAATAATGGCTGAGATGGTGGCTACCCATGGGCGTATTCGGTTAACAGGTCAGTGTTTTATGATATTAAAATTACCTATGGTATATGTATGAAATTGTGGTAGCATGTGATATATACTCATGATATTTTGTCATATACATATATGCATGGGGATTGGGACATGACTATTGAAGGACAGGGAGTACATATTTATGTACGTGGTCTGATGTTAGCCTTGTGCTACATTGGCGCTTGATGTTGGCTATGTGCTTCATCAAGGTGGGGTGATGGCTATGTGCCACATCGTGGGCGGATGATAGCTGTGTGCATCACCGTGGATTGAGGATGACCTCGAGTCACCTCGTGGATACAGACATGTGGGGTCACTTAGGTGACCAATGGCTAAGCCACGGCCTTGGGCAGCAGGTCTGCCAAGGAGGTGTGTAGCGGTTGGAAGGCGATTTAGTAATCCCCTGGTGTGTGCGGCAGGTACGGGGGTGTGTAGCGGATGGACACTAGGTTGGGCTGGGCTTCATTTTGCATAATTATGTATGTGGACTGTGTGGATATGGGCCAAGCCCATATTGTGGAGGCATGTGAAATAACTATACACTGAGTCGGTTTGACTCACCCAATTTTTACCAACAATGCAGGTGAATCGTGATTCTCGGACTGGGCTGGAGCTGAGATGAGGGGGCCATGCAGAAGATGTTTTATTTGTTTTATGCAATTTATATTTAAAGTATATTTTGGGAAATTCATTATTGTAATAAGGCCAATTAAAGTATTTTGGGGATTTTATTATATTTAAGTTGGATTGACGATTAAATTTAATATTTGGGAATGTTATAATTTTAAAAGCAGTTTACACCATAAAAACTTATATTAAAGTTTTAAATCTGAGAATTTGTAACAGCTTAATTTTACTTAGAATTTTAAATTCACAATGTTTTTATACATGACAGAAAGTTACTAAGTTTTCACCTTTATTTCAAATCCCTTTTCAAACTTTTTCCTCAGTAGCATTCTAAATCTGGCCGTGGTGTTTGGCCGGGTTTGGGGCGTTACAGATGATCGAGACTGGAATTTCGTGTAGTCTCACAATTTCAGAAATATACAGTTTAGCTAACTTCTGTAAGGAGTAATCTGTTTGGGTAGGAATGAAATGGGCTGATTTGGTCAACCGATCAACGATGACCCGAACTAAATCTTTCTTAGTGGGGGTTAAAGGCAAACCCATAAGAAAGTCCATTGTTACCCGTTCCCATTTCCACTGTGGAATCTTAACTGGCTGAAGCAGATCGAAGGGCAACTAGTGTTCGGCCTTAACTTTTTGACTCAGACAGTGAGATGCAAAAGTGACTACCTCCCGCTTTAATTCCGGCCATCAATAATGCTCTCGAAGATCCCGGTACATTTTATTCCCACCAGGATGCATAACATAGGGGCTGTTATGTGCCTCCTGTAGGATTGAATACCTTAATTCCTTATCATTGGTTACACAAGTGTGACCTTTGAAGCATAACACATTATCGCTATTCAAGCAAAAATCGGAATTCTTGTTTGAACCAACATGTTGCAATCGCTACAGTAAGGACTCATTGCTCAATTGTTTAGCTCGAATCTGCTCCACCCAAATTGGTTTTACCTGTAATTCAGCCAACAACCCTCCATCTTCAACCAAACTCAGACAAGCTATCATTGCTCTCAGATCAGTCATCGCTCTACAGTTTAGGGCATCAGCTACTATATTAGCCTTACCCGGATGGTACTCTATCGTGCAATTATAATCTTTAAGTAACACCACCCATCGGCGTTACCGAAGATTTAATTCTTTTTGGGTTAACAAATATTTGAGACTCTTGTGATCGATGTAAATAATACACCTTTCACCGTATAGATAGTGTCTCCATATTTTCAGAGCAAACACAACTGCAGCTAGCTCAAGATCGTGCGTAGGGTAGTTACCCTCGTGTGTCTTAAGCTGCTGTGACGCGTAAGCAACCACCTTACCATCTTGCATAAACACACACCCTAACCCGACATGTAAAGCATCACTGTATACCATAAACTCTCGACCTGATTCTGGTTGAACTAAGATAGGATCTTGTGTCAAAACGGACTTGAGTTTATCAAAACTAACTATTGTGCCTCAAACCACACGAATGGAGCTCTCTTACACAGTAGCTTCGTCAAGAGTGATGCAATCAGAGAAAATCCTTCAACGAACCTTCAGTAGTAACTGGCTAAACCCAAGAAGTTATGAAGCTTAGATACATTTTTTGGCTGTTTCCACTCAACAATAGCTTCTATTTTCTTGGGATCAACTCGAAACCCTTCCACTGTCACCACGTGACCAAGAAAAGTGACCTCCTGCAACCACAACTCGCACTTGCTAAACTTGGCATACAACTATTTTTCTCGGAGTATCTGAAGTACAATGCGGAGATGATCATCATGCTCAGTTTCAGTTTTAGAGTAGATCAAGATATTGTTGATAAAAACCACTACAAATTGATCTAAGTACAGTTGGAACACCTGATTCATTAAATCCATAAATGTCACCGGGGCATTCTTTAGATCGAAAGGCATTACCAGGAACTCGTAATGTTCGTAACGAGTCCTGAAGGCAATTTTATACACATTAGTCTCTTTGACCTTGAGCTGATGGTAACCAGAGCATAGATCGATTTTAGAAAAAACGGATGCTCCTCGAAATTGGTTGAACAAGTCGTCAATCCACGTTAACAGATACTTATTTTTGATTGTCAACTAGTTCAACTGTCTATAATCAATGCACATTCTCATCGACTCGTCCTTCTTTTTAACAAACAACACCGGTGCCCCCTACGGAGACACACTTAATTGAATAAATCCTCTATCAAGGAGTTCCTGAAACTGCGCTTTAACTTAGTCAGCTCTTTCAATGCCATGCGGTATGGCGCAATGGACACTGGGGCAGTGCCTGGTAATAGATTAATTCCAAACTCCACCTCTCTATCTTGAGGTACTCTGGGAAATTCCACGAGAAAGACGTCCAAGAACTCCCTTACAGTGCGGATATCTCCCACTGAAAGTTTCACAGGAATAGAATTGGATATGTAAGCAAGGTATGCCTTGCACCCTTTTCGGACTAACTTATCTGCTACAAGAGCGGAGATTACATTAGAGAGGTAATCTCGACGCTCTCCAACCATAACTACCTCATCATTATCATTCGATCCCAAAGTAACTCTCTTGGTTGCACAATCTAGACTGACCCGATACTCGACGAGACAATCTATTCCCAAAATCCAATCAAACTCATTAAAGAGAAATTCCATTAAATTAGTTAGGAATCCTATACCCTGGAGCTCTAGGGGTACCCGTCTATATACTCTATCAACTCGAGTTGACTGACTCAAAGGACTAATCACAGAAAAATCTCTAACTCGATGCTTCATCGACCCGCAATGGAGGCACGCTCCTAATTTCTTCCAACACTCGTCAGGATCGCGCTTCCCATAATCACTGCACAACTGAATTTCAGTCACTATAGTTGGTGCCTCAACCTTAGGGGGCCTATCAAATCTCGTCCGCTTCTTAGGATGCTGACTAGAACCAGAGGGACCCGAATCCCTCTTAATCTTATTCTGATCTTTCTCACGATCACGTCACTCGCGCTCAGTGCACTTCACTTCTTCTATTATTTTTACTTTGTCAACTAAGGCCGCAAAAACCTGCCCCCTCTAAGGAGCTATCAGAACCCGCAAATCATATCTCAGTCATTCTTCGAACCTCACGCACTTGTCGCAGTCAGATGCTACCAAAGTCCGTGCATACCTACTCAGTCGCAGAAACTCGGCTTCATATTCAGCCACAAATCGATCACCCTGAACTAGGCTCATAAACTCGCGTCGACGATCCTCAACATAACTCGCCCCCACATACTTACCCTGGAAGGTGTTCTTAAAATAGTCCCAGTTCACTTGTTCAGACTGAACACCTTGCTCAACGGTCAGCCACCACTGATAAGCTTCATCCCGGAGTAGGGACACAACACCCCTCAATTTCTGAGTGGGAGTGCAGTCAAGATCTGTCATAATACACTCGGTAGCCTCGAGCCAATATTCTGCAACAGTAGGAGCAACTCCTATGACGCCCCTGAATAATTCACCCCCTTTGACAGAAGCTGTTCAGTAACCGGCCCTCGGCATCTCGATCCCGAATGAGTTCCTGTGACCTTCTCTAATGCTTGAATCATGGCTTAGGACAGTGCGTTGTCCCCAGCCAACGGAGTCTGAGACTCTGTCTCAGTAGTGGGAGTACCAATAGTCTCGTTGGTCACCAAATTGGACATATTACCCAAAGGGGATGACTTTGCTCGAGCTCCTCCTCAGCGTCCTCGATGCCTCCACATACCATGTCCATGACTACTGCACGAACTCATTATGGCAATCTAGCTACAATGTCAGAGTACACAGATTAGTTCACACATCCAGCAGGATGATTTCACCGGTTCACATTAAAACATTTTTACCAATAACAGTTTAGGTATTACAATCTTTAATAACAAAATAGAAGTACTTACAGGGTCAGCGTCGGAGGCTCGGTCGTTTAAAGATTCAGTGTTTCCATATTAATTCAAATACTAAATTATCACTAAGCTACTTTTCTCACATATTATGAGCCCAAACACGGTCTGAGTGTTGACAAACCTGGCTCTAATACCACTAAATGTAACACCCTAGACCCGGCCTAGACATCTAGTCCAATCTTAGAGAATTACATGAATGATCAAATACCACACAATACACAATAATACCAAACCATGATTCACATAAAATTCAACACAATATTAGTGAAGTATATAATCTGTCAAATTCATACTATTATATTTTAACGATATTCCTATGAAATAATTTAAAGAAAGCTAATAGTTCGACCGAGCTCTCGCGGCACTGACCCGTTCAAGTTTGCGAACCACATGAAATCCAAGCAATAATAGAATGAGTTGTGAACTTAGTGCGTAAAAGAAATTTATTTAATTAATGCTCATTTATAGCATAGTTCCAAATTCAGGGATTCAGTTCGATATAAAAGTAAAATTCAATTTAGATTTAGAGCAAACCAATTATATATGTATATATGCGTGTATATATATATATATATATATATATATATTTGCAATTTCAGTTCAAATACGATACCGGTCAGATTTATATGCAATATTCCTATCCCAGCCCACTACACACCGACTTCGGCCATCCCAACACACCATTAAGGGCATTCAATACCCGACCAACCCTACACACCTTAAAGTGTTCGCTGACACTTTTACAAAAACGCAACTTAATTATTAATTCAATATGCGTCAAGCGCCAGAATCAGATTTATACTCATTGTGGCGTAGCCATGATTTCAGAATAAATTTCTTTCTTCTTCACAATATCCCAACCCATGCAACTGCAAAGCACAAGTACCTATATTGAGTATTCGTCATTCTATGTTATTTCGCAAATAGATAAGACAGTTCCACTTCAGAATATGTATCATGGTATACATACAACTATGTTATTCACACATCAGTCTCAGAATATCAGATAACTTTCATACAATCAAATTCAGCCATTCATACATTGAGGAAGTCAGTAACAGTGTTAAACAATATTCTCGGCCTCAAAACCAGTTTCGGGCCCTAATACCATGACACACGGTCTGGGCACTTGCCCATGTATCTTGCCCGTGTGGTCTCGAAAACTTAAACAGTGAGTTACACGGCCTGGACACATGCCCGTGTCCCTGACTGTGTGATTTTATACCACAAACAGTGAGTTACACGGCCTAGACACAAGCCCGTGTCCCTAGCTGTGTGGTTTTATACCACAAACGGTGAGTTACACGGCCCAGGCATATGCCCGTGTCTGTTGCCCGTGCGAGCTCTGCACTAACATGACCGTACAGGCCTAGACATACGCCCGTGTCCTCGTTCGTGTGACCCCAAATAAATGAACAATGAGTTACATGGCCAATCACACGGCCTGCCACACGGCCCTGTGGCTCACATGGCTTGGTTACACACCTGTGTGCCTGGCCGTGTGGCGTCGACAACCACCATTTTCTAGCGACTGAAACTTGCAAGAATTGAGGTTTTCGATATGCACCTGGTTTCGTTTGATGAAAGAACAGTACGGAGACTACCCGGAACCTAATTAACCATTCAGAAATCAATCATTTGTCTAAACAACTAGTTAGCACGACATTAAATTCACAATCAATTACGTCGAATAAATCGACACGAGGGAACTTCAATGACTAACGCTTATCGACGATTCTACCGTGCTAAGTCGGCACAACTTGTGAAGGGTCGCTTCCTTCTGTACTCATGCCTAAGGAAACACAATGGCTAGTTAATAGAGAGTTTAAGCAAAGCAATTCAATGATTCCCAATTTAACACCATAACAGAAATCTAACCAAACCTCACAGAAGCCGAAGAATTCCAACAAAACTTATACATAAGTCTTTTAGTAATGCAAAGATCTCACTAATTTCTGATAATCACATGTTGAACACACTCGGCGAGAAGAATTCAAAGAAGTAACACAAAGAAAGAAAAAGGGAAAAAATAAAAAAAAAATAAAGAAGAAGAAAATATACAAACGTTAACCAAATTTTAATAAATTTTGTCTTAACCACCAGCATACCTCCGACAACTAGCAAAAATTCTCTTAACACATACAATGGGATTTGAACTCAAGACCAAATAGATTATGGACAAATGTTTAACCAATGAACTAGCAGGCTCATTCTTGTCATAAGTTCTTACAAAACTACCTTTATCCAAATATTGCATGGATAGGGATTGTTCTAAAAGAATAAAACTTTTAAGGACGCAACTCGAACTCCAAATCTTACACTCAATCGCAGAACACAGAACCACAGCTACAGAAATTAATTACTTCAGAATCGCACAATTAAATTCTTAAATTTTTGGGGCGTTATAACTCTGCTATCTTATTTGCAATGACTAATCTTGTTAACGAGTAGATTGAAACAGTTACCTATCATGTGTTATGCGTTTAATTTGCTTGAAAAATCAAATTTTACTTGTTTTAAGAATAATTTAACATTTTACTACATTTGAAAGCCTAAAATTAAAATATCAAAAACAAAAGGAAAAAAAAATTCTATACCTGAAAATTTTTGCCGTAGATACGGTGGAATCATCTCCGGAAATGATCCGTGCTGCACAGAAAGCAAATCGGATACCAATTTTTTTATTTGACATGATTTGATATTTAAGCCAATTTCAAGCCAAATTTTTATTTTGATTAAAACAAAATTGTGCTTTTCTTTTTCTTCTCTTTCCAGTTCTTTTTGGACCACATGACGAATACAAAGCTAAACCCCATAATGTCCAAATCTGTATAAACTTTGAACTTGAAAAAAAAAAAGGGTTTTATATGACCTACATGATCAACAAGAGACAAAAAGAATGGGTCGTTATCTATTGCTTAAGATTTTTTTAATAATTAGGAATAGGGATAGGATTGTTACAGATTGAACTAAAACTTTTATGTCACAATATTTTGTTACTAGATCGAAACGTTATTAAGATTTAGAGTTTTTTTTTACAAAAATATAATATATTTTTCAGAATTCTCTTAGAATTTAATCAGGGGCAAAGTTAGAATAATTTTGTAGGGGTCGGATGAAATTTTAATTTTTTATAGTCTATATCTTTTTATTTTTTAAAGGATTAAATTGAATTTTTATAATTTTAGGAGGTTAAAGTGCAATTTTACCTTTATTAATTTAAATTTTTAAAAAAACTCAAGGACCTTAATAGTATTTTTACATTGGGGGGCTGTGACCCCTGCCAGCCCCCTAGATTCGCCCCTGAATTTAATATTTCACAAACGCCATGCCTAAGATCTTTGAAAAGTAAAGGAAAATTTAGTGTAGACAATAAATTTAAACTTAATATCCTTAATTTACGTAACGAACAATCTTAATAAATACATGCTTTGCCTTGTCATTATTTTAAAGTTATTATTTTACCCTTTTACAATATTTTATGTATCATTTTTAATATATACTAAAATCTTAGATATGTTAATATCATATGTATACGTTATAAATTTAGATTTTACATATACTAATATATATATATATATATATATATATCAAAATGATGTTGATAAATAAACTATAAATATATATTTATAAAATAAAATTAAAAAATAGTTATTAACAAAAAGTGAGATGTGTCTAGCAGTTGTGACTGTAAATGCATAAAAAATGGAAAAGAATGCATGCAACATGGACAGAGACGAATGAGACAATTCCTTTAAAGACTTTATTCCGATAGAATTTCGAACAAAAAATCATAACAAAATTGATATAGCTTTTAGAAAATTCATACAATAGCGTCTATATAAAAGAAATTGCAACTCAAAGGAATAATTAAGCAGCAACAATAATGATTAATAACTCCCCTACTCCATAACTAATTCCTGTTTAATTAATGAAATTTATTATTTGGTATAATTATAATATTGTTAATGTTATGATCTAATCTAAATCATTAACCCTCTCTAGAATGATGTGAAATAAAAAAAACCTAAATAATAAATTTGAGCTGGAATTTTTAAAAATAATAAAAAATGGCAAAAATAATTATTCAATTGAAGTTACAATCATATAATTATTGAGAGATGATCCGCTCATTTGGAAGAAGTCTTTAAAGTGTCGTCTTTAGAGAGACTGATCCAATCTCTCAACAACTCCAAGGGACAATACCTTCTATTATTGAGAGATTACATTGGCATCCCCGAAGACGACGCTTCGAATACTTCTCCAAAAAGAGTTAATCCACCCTCAACAATATTGAATAACCTTTTTGAAAAGGAGTGTAAGATTTTAGCCCAATTATGTATATAGACCTAATTGTGCTAAATTAAAGTACATAGGGATTAAAAGATAATTTCACACACAAAACATGAATTGAATCCATCAACCCAACAATGATGAATCATGTGGATGGACATTGAAAGACGATCAAAAGTGGCTAGATCACATGCAATATCATGCACAGAAAGTTCAGTTAACCAATCAAGTTGCTTTGCTTCCACCCAAAACCTTGTGAAAGGAAGAAAAAAAAAACATATGTTAACATCAGCAACATGATTCAAGGTTGCTGAAAATGATGGCTTAAGATCACAGGGTGATCCAACAACGGGGTCTCTTACAATAATCCCTGTCAAGGTCACGTGTTTTTCTTTTTTCAGTTTTCTGGTTTGGTCAATGACACCCATTTCCAGGACACAAGCTATAACTCTTTTTTCCCTTTGGGAAGGAAAAACAGCGATGTAGAAAGGTGATGAAAACTGGACTATTGGACTGGTTTCACTGCACTAGTACGTGTGTGTGTATATATATATATATACATACAATCACTTTAAATGTTAGCACTGGCAATTAGACAATGATCAATGTGTACTTTCAACATTTGATTAACGATAGATGTGGCTGGAGTGATTAAATATAGGGTCAGTTCTTCATTGCTTTTCAAAAGTCCTCATGGCTCCAAAAGCACTTTTGGAATAAAAACTGTGTAGAACAAGTTGCTTTTGGCTGAATTTTTTTGCTTTTCAGAAGTACTTTTGAAAAAGCACTTCTAAAAAGGAGAACTAAAATTTTTAGCTTTTCCTCTCCCAAAAGCACTTTTAGTGCTTAATTACTTTTTCACCCCTCTAATAATATAGTACTTTCCTTTTTTTTCGTGGTGCTTAATTACAAATGTGTTAAAATCATTAATTAAAACTAAAAAAATATTTTTTAAAATATTAATTAAAATATTTAATGGTTATATTTAAATATTTAAAATGTAGTTTATATATTCTAATTAAATTTTATAAGTAATTAATATTTATTACTTAAAAATATTTAAAATTTATATTTCATATATTAAAATATTAACAAGTTATAGTAATTTTTTTGTATTCTTACTAAAATATAATAATATTAACTAATTTAAATTTTATTTAAATGTATATTTGTTACTTGATAATAACATGTCTAAAATGGACATTTTATTCCTCAAAAGCACTTTTTGACAGCAATGCTAAACACTCAAATTTTAAAGCAAATTTTTCAAAAGCACTTCTCAAAAGTACTTTTCCACAGCACTTTTCAAAAACACTTTCCAAAAGCATTGCCAAACTAACCCATAGCCACTTAAGGTAGGCCCTGTAGTAATGAAGTCGAACTAGGTTGAACAGTCAGATTGGTTGGACTAAAAACTGATTAGTATAATACTAATCCAAATATAGAGATTGAATTGACCTATAAATGAACCCTTCAAAACCGATAAATAATTGAAATAAAAAATCGATAGTTAAACTGATTGAATGAATTTTATATTTTTTAAACAAAAAGTATAAATTTTTAACTAATTATTTTTTTACGGTTAAACTAACAATTGAATTAATGGTTTGATCAATTTCACCATCAGTTCGATTTTTTAAATTAAGATTGTCCATATATATAACTTTAAAAGGTGATTACCCTTTGAATTTCACAAGTATACATTTATATATAAGATTAATATTTAATGCATTAATAATACAAAATTCTATTCATTATCAATAGAATAGACTTGTCCATGGGTTGGGCCACCCGGTCTGGCCCGAAAATTCACCCAAAAAGTAAGAGAGTTTGAGAAAAAATATAGGTCTAAAAAATGGGTTTGGACAAAAATAAAGCCCATTTTCTAAACGGGCTGGGCCTCGAGTAAGTTTTTTTTTTGCCTAGTCTGAATTTGCAAAAAGAAGAAGAAGTTGTTTTGCCACTATTTTTTCATTGTTTTGCTATCATTTCGCTATTATGAGAAAGGATTGCATGAAACAGGAATATTATCCATTTCCAATAGTTTTATGCCACATTAGTAATTTTATCTTGAATTTTAGGATTTTAATTTGGATTTGATTTTTTTCAGGATGAAAATACTGAAATTCAGGATGAAATTTCTGGGGTGGCATAAAACTATTAGAAAATGGATACAGATGATGTCGCGTCCCTGTTTCATAGAATCCTTTCCCTCCCTATTATATTGTTACTATCTTGTTGTTATTGTTTAGATATTGTATAACTCTTGTTTTATTATTAATTTTGCTACTATTTTAGAGATATTTGCTTTGCTAAGTTGCACTTATCTTAGTGTTATTTAAGTATTTTTTTTTTACTTTTTTTTCCCATTTGTTGGGAAACATTTATTTTAATGTTTTTAGTGTATTTGATGTATTACATTTATTAAATGTATTTTTATATGTAAAATTCAATACGGGCGGATTAAGCCAAACTCAAGTTTTAACATTTTTATCTGGGCTGAACTTGGACAAAAATTTAAACCTATTTTTTGAACTGAATATAAATTTTTTCTTGACCTGGCCCAACCCGAGTTATGAAGAATTTTACAATGGAATAAAAATATAGAGAATAGAAGAAATATAAATCCACACATATTATATTCAAATATGGTAAGCTCCATAGTGCCTTTAATTTTTTGGTGAGAGGCCAAATGCTTCCTTCAACCAAGCTTCCTACTATCAACAGCCATCATAATTTTAAGTATCAGCCTTCTAAAGTAACATTTAAAGTTCTTAACCAATCTTAATACTTTGGTTTCTTTTCAGAATAGGATCTAATTACATTCTGTTGTATTTTTTTGGTGATTAAGATCCAGATAGAACAATTAAGTTAATTCAATTATTTTTAATACTCAAATAAGTTTAAAAATTCTAAGTTGAGAAATAATTTGATTTAATTGGGTTGGATTTTTAATTTTTCACATTAATTTTAATTTTTAAATTTTTAGAAATTATTTTCACAAAATAAGTTTTGTTATGTGTTTTGGACATTATCTGATTTTTTTAAAAAAATATAAATATTTAAAAAATAATAATTCTTCAAGCAAATAAAAGTTAACCAATAATTCTTGTATAGTTTTTTTTAAAAATATTTAAATTTTTTTCACTAATTTAAATATAACATATTATTTTTTACTGCATAAAAATTAAAATTAATTGTAAATTAAATAAAAATAAGTTTTGATTTGATTCGGGTAACAAAATTTTTTTAATTTATTACATAAATTCTCTAAACACTTTGATTCGGATCAACTTTTTAATTTTTTTGGTAACTCTAAATATAATACCGATATATTTAAATACATAAAAGTTATGGTTAAACTATAGAATTAGTCACCCAACTATACATGATTCTGTTTTGGTAACACAACTATGAAAGTTTTCAATTTAGTCACTAACATTTTAGATCATTTCTATTTTGGTCACTTATATTTTAGATCGTTTCTATTTTGGTCAGTCTTTGATTAAATGGTTAACCGAAATAATGATGTAATTTTTTTCTAACTTAACATATTCAGTCTTCAATACTTACATATATTTTTCTAGGCATATTTAGTTCCTCTCCACATCATCCCTCCCTCCCCCTCTCTCTCCATCTTCTCAAGCTTTTATTGCTCTGTTTGGAACTCTAGAAAAGTTTCCCCATCTTCTCAAGCTTTTATGTGTTATGTTTGGAACTCCAAAAAATATATCGAGAAAGTGAAAAAGGGGGAGAGAGCCTAAATGTGTAAATGTAGAGGGTTAAATTTATTGAATTATTTAAAATATAAATGTAGAGGACTAAATCAAACTGATAGATTCGTAAATGTAGAGAGCTAAATTTATTGAATTATTTAGAATGTATAAGTATTGATGACTAAATGTATTATTATATCAGTTAAAAAAAGGCCACATCATCACTTTCGATAATTATTTAACGGAAAGTGACCAAAAGAAAAATAATCTAAAACTTTAGTGACTTAATTGAAAACTTTCATAATTGAATGAATAAAATAAAAACATATTAATAATTGGGTGACTAATTCCATAGTTTATCCAAAAATTATTTGTCATTAAACCAATAGCTTGTTGGCCACTTAAAATTTTAAATAAGAGACATAAAATGTTTTTTTTTTTGAGAATTTATTTTTTGTATATTGTTTCTTATTGAGATTCATGAGTATTACTATTCCCATAATTATCCAAAATTTCAACCACTAGTTTGTAAGCCTAGTTACCATAAGAACTCTTTTGGGTATTTTGCAAATTTTCAAATTTAAATATAAATATATAAATTTGCTTCAAAACTTTCATATTTTGGATATCCACTTGGTAAAGCGAATAATGGATTTGAATATTCGATTCCTATTCCATTATTTCATTATTCGTAAAAGTGAAAATATTTAAATAATAAATATCTAAAGATTAATATACATATATGAATGCAAATATTACTTAAATCCAAAAAAATAAGTTGAAAATCTGTGAATATCTAAATCTACAAATTTATAGAGGGAATATATTAAATACCAACCCAATCATCAATGACAAAACTTAAAATCATGGTATACTCACAACCATCCCATCCACCATCAAAATCTTCTGTCCAATTAACATACTTAGAAGAAACATTAAATTCACAGCAAGAACTGAGTAGACTATGGACCGACCAATTTTTTCCTCTTTCGTCTTAAAATGTGGGCAGAAACAGCTAAGACCGTAATCTTTTGCACGGGCGCCAATAATTAACGGCTGATATGGATCGCATCAAGTGTGGTACCCGTAAACTTCGGTCCAATGTGTTGGCCGGAGTGGTAGTGGGACCGGTCCATTTCGAAAGCACGTGAACCGCTTTCATTGTGTCTCTCCCAATGCTACAATGACATCTCATCTCAGACTGAGATTGCCCCCGACACTGAGCTTTTAAGGATACTATACATAGCTACTCTCACGTCACCTCAATAAGGTTTGTTCCCTGGAACATGTTTATTGGTGTGGCTTGACCCAATGGCCACGTCAATATGTGCTCTTTAAAAATATTCATATTTTTAGTTGTATGCACGGTGGTTTAAAATATGGAAATTTATTTATTTTTATTGATGTCACTTAATACAGTGATGATATTACTTTAAGTTTTTAAAAAAGAATGACTAACAAAAAATAAAAAAAATCATTGAACAAAAATAGAGGGTTATTGACGCTAAATGGTGCCACTGACATGTTAGGTGATACCAACTCCTACATATTACCTCTCCCCCTGGCCAAAAACGATTTCGGCTTGTTTAACAAAGAAAAAGAGAGAGAGAAAAAAATCTATTTAGCAAAACTTGAGATTGCAGAAAAAAGAGAGAAAAAAAGTTTTGTATAACAAAACTATAAAGAAAAAAAATTGTTAGAAATCAAAATTGAATATCAACATATTTGCTTTTTATTTTAGACTTTAAAAATCAAGTTTGAGTTTATCAGGTTAGTTTGTAATTAGTTTTATGTAATTTTATTTTATTTTATATTCATAATTAGTAATATGAGATGCAAGTTATATTGTTTAATAAAAAGTATTTTTGTTGCTTTAAAATGATATGAATTGTTTTAATAGGAACTAATATTTTTTATTTTAAATTTATTTTACAAATTTAGTATCGAAGATGAATAACAATTCTTCGTATACGTTCATTTCGATGGGGTAATTTTACAAACAATAGTTGGTTGTATATGTAACACCCCTCACTTGACCTAATTGTCGGGTCCGAGTTATAGTATGCTATAGTCGTTTCCAGAGCAACTTTAGTTAATCAAATAGCATACAACCATTTAAACATGTAAACCAATGCCAACCACATCCAATTCATGTTAATCAAACAATTCTAAGTCTTAATGGAGCTTACAAAAGCTCTTTTGTTAACAAAACACGAAATAGGACCAAACTATAAAATTTTAAATTTTCAGAGCTGAAGTTGTGACATAATCACTTCAACGTCGTGATGTCGCCAAACAGTTTGTCACCCCATGATGTTAGACCACTCGACGTCGCGACGTCACTTACATTCGACCGGAGTTGCGACGAGAAAGAATGGTCATTGAGACGAAGACTCTGTTTTTGGTAAAATTGAATCATTTGATACCTATTTCAAAGCTCCCAACCAAAGCTATCATTTTGTGTACCAAATACCAAACTCAATTGCATCAAAACACACCAAAACATACTAAAATAAGTCATTTAATCATTTCTAATCAAACCAATTCAATACGAACTCAACCTAATTCAAAACATACCAATACAATACACCTAGTCATATGCCAATCCAAACTAATAAAATACCCATTCATATGCCAATTCTTATTCATGCCAAATCATCTTGGAATATGTCATTTTCATATATTATGACCTCTTCCAAACACATATACATATCTATGACATGCAAACATTAGCATAACCATTAACTATAAAAAAATTAAGCTACATTTCATAAGTACACTTTAATTTACCTATGTTCATACACCTTTCCATCTCATTTCGTACCATTCTATATTCCATTCATATACTTATTGAATTTCACATCTTTAGCATAACACCATAGGCAATACAAAAAAAAAAAAAAAACCATTTTAACATGGTTAATACAACTTGTCACAAGTAAGCATATTTCCATGTTACCATATACACCAAGTCACCTATATACATGCCACAACCCTTAGTTCAAAATGATCAAACATCTACCTATTTAGTGATAAGATAGTGTGAGTTTCAAAAGATCCGGCTTGATGCGTTCCGCAAGGTAATGATATACAAGGGAAAAGAAAATAAACAGGGTAAGCATATACAATTCTTAGTAAGTTCATAAGCATTAAACAAAACTTACCTTAGCTTTCAATTAAATACAATAAGCAAACACAAGTTGTATATTTTGGCTAATATGGTAAACCAAAACATTAACAAGGTTAGTATTTACTTATAATCAAATCATATGATATCACAAGTACATAACATGCCAATTCAAGTAATTTACTTAACCAAACTTAGAATTTATTCAATTAAGGAATGATACAATCATATATATATATATATATATATATGTCAACATTTCAATACCATGCTCATATTCTGTAACATTCCTTACCCGTATTCAATGTCGGAATAGGGTACGAGGCATTACAGGACTTACAACACAAGTATTCACACAATTTCGAGTCATAAATTTTTGTCCAAATTAAAATCATTCATATACGATCATAAAGTCCCTAATACGAGCCTACGAGGCCCAAAAAATACTTTAGAAGTGGTTCGGGACTAAACCGAGAACTCAGGAAATTTTTACAAAACATAAAATTTTTTTGCTAACTGCAGGGCTCACACGCCCGTGTAGTCCAAGGGACACACCCGTGTGACCCTGGGACACCCCCGTGTGACCCTGGGACACACCCATGCTTCAGACAATGTTCGATTTACGGTGCTCTTTGACTTGTGCCACACAGCCGTGCCACATGCCAGTGTGCTAGGCTGTGTAGCACACACGGCTAAGACACACGCCCGTGTCTCTGCCCGTGTGCTCAAGTCTAGACATTCTGTTTCTCAAAATTAAGGTGCAGGGGACACACAGCCGAAACACATGCCCGTGGGGCAGACCGTATGTCACACACGGCCTAGACACACGCCCGTGTGTCTACCCGTGTGGACAAATTAAAGGCTATTTACCAAGCCATTTGCCATCCTTATTCACACGTACACTTAAACAAATTGAAATGCATAGAACATAACATACATAGGCAACCAAAACATCCACAATTATGACCAACACATGCCAATACAACATCAACACCTATCATACTCACAACATTTATTAAACCACAATTGACTACTTTCAAGATACCTAATTGTACACCAATTTATCATTTCATCAATAGATCACATTGCAAAACATTTCACATTCATGTCATAAATCACATTTCCATCATTTACCAAGCATACCATGACCATATCACCAATGCATTGGCACATATATAAATATACTTAGGCTTACAACCATGTTAACCCAAATAAGCCAATCTACATGGCCAAATATCAAAACAAGCCTTTGACAATCATAAGCCAACACATTGGCTACAATCACAATAACACATATAACAAAATGACTAAGTCCCTATACATGCCATACTTTCAAAATACTAAGATCATCAATACCTAAAATGAGAGGGTTTGATAGTGTGATGTGAATCTCTGACGATCTCCGGTCCCGAGCTAACTTGGTAACACTATAAGATAAGGGAAAGAAAAGGGGAGTAAGGTATATAGCTTCGTAAGTTCCTATGCAAATAATAAGCATCATAACCACGCATTTAACATATAATTTACATGATAAAAATTAGCATGAATATTATTAAAATCTTATAATCATAACTTACTCAATCACCACCTTACCAAGGGTTCATCACATATCGAGCTCATTTCTTATGAGTTTTATGTACATACCTGTACCAACTCGCATCATAGCCATATCCTTTCACAATTTTGACATTCCCGTTGAACACTTGGAATACTAACGAATACTTGAAAATCTTGCACATAAGTGCCATATATGTAGCTAAAGCTACCTCATATCTCATAATACATATAGGCTGGCTTTCGAGATATTCACGGGCCTGCTCACACAAGCTGTCAGTCAGTACGTAGCTACACAGTGCTACTCACACAAGTTGTCAGGTATCCGCAACACATGCCGGACTACTCAGCCACTGGTAGGATGTACAAGCCCAGCACCTGAATCACATAATCGCATATACACATGGGTTCCTAGTGACATGTTGTTCGTATCCTGTTCTATTCCTAAGGTTCAACTGGGATTTCTCGTTTGTCGAAACTTTGCCGAATACGTCCAAAGAATTAATCACAATATATACAATATTAATCTAACGCCCCAAAATTTCTAATTTTGTTATTGTGAAAATATGACACAAATATCCGTCAACTTTAGTGGTTATGTGTTCTGGGAGTGTTTGGGAGGTCCCAAGTTCAAGGCTTCACTTGGGAAAATTTTGGTATTTTTGAATGAATTAGGCCTTACTCTTGTTCAGTAGGCTTTTATTTGATGGTTGGTAAAAATATATCAGAATGGGCCTGCTGGTCTGGTGGTTAAGCCGAGTGTTAGTGTGTAGGAGGTCATGTGTTTGAGTCTTTGCGCAAGCAGGGGAACTAATTTTTGTTTGAGACGTGTGGCGTGGTGGAGTTCAAATTAAACTGGACTGCTGAGTAGTTGTGTTTTAGTGGGATAATAGGGTGGAGATAATTGGGGAGAAGTTATCAAAATAAGATTTTCTTCTTATCAGTTTTCTATTTTCTTTTTATTCCCAACAAATTTTTTGACGCTAGACTTTTATTTCTTTGCCGTTTCTTCTCCATTCTTGTTCACTTTTGGTTTTTTGTTTCCATTTCGCCGAATCTTGTTTCTCCTCTTTCCCCTCTCTTTTCGTTTCTGTATTTTTTGCGAGTCATCTCTTTGGGTGAAACTTTTGACTTCATCTGTTTTGGTAAGTGGAATTTTTCCCCTTAGTTATTGTATTTAGAGTAGGCAATTAATAAAGGGTTTGTTTTACTCTCGTTTAGGTGCTGTTTAAAGGTTTTAAGCGGATATTCCAGTGTGTGGAAACGACTGGTTATCAGATTCGTCGTGGTAAGTTTTTGAATTGTCGTTGGTTTAGGTTTTAGAGTTTTATGTTGGGGATATTTGGTTTGATTGACGAATCAAGTGATTAATTAAGGGATATATTGGTCAAATATACGTTTTTGAAGGCTTGGGTTACTTTGCACAGCGAATCGATACCAGGTGTGTACCCAAAACGCAGAAAACGGGATTCAGTAAAAAGCCAAAATGGCTTGCTGTCGAGAAATAAGAGAAATAAGAGAAAATGATGTGAAAAATTGTTAAGAAAGGAAATAAGGGTGTTATAAACTTGGAAATCAACATTTTGCACTAAAATAGTTTTGGATAGTAGCAATAGTCTAACTTTGAAAAATCATCAAAAATAGTGAGAATTGAGTTAGAGGTTGAATAATATATGAAATTAAATTTATTGAGTCTATTTTTTCATTGAAGAAACAGTGTAAGCAATGGAATTAAAAATCATGAGATATAATAAATTTTGTGAGACAATGTCAGAATGATTTTGGGTTCCCCTATTCTGACTGAGGAAAATCATCAAGAATTGCAAAAAAAATAATTAGGGGCCTAAATTTATATGTTTAAATCCTTAATGAGTTTATTTTCAAGAGAAACAAATGGAAACATCATCTAAATTCCGTACTAAGAGATAAACAACAGAATAGGGATAACTTTAAAGATTTTACTGTATTTATTTGATAAACTATAAATTATGAAAATTTTATGGTAGAAAGGTATTTGAGTCTAGTTTCAAAAACATCAAGCGGATCTTAATTTGGAATTCTGTAGCTCAAGATATAAATAATTTAGTGATAATGACTCAAGTAGACAACTTTGAATGAACATATAAGTAAATAGTGAAAACATATATGAGTATTGAGTTAGCATGGGTTACTTTAAAAATGGATCACACGGCCAAGGCCAATTTGGGCTAAGTGGGACACATGGGCAGATCGCATGGGCATGTGGGCCCATTTTTACCAAAATGTTTTTAAGGTTGCACGGGTCGCCCAAGTCGACTGTGAACCTACTGTAGGGTTGATAAGCGCTACTTAGACCCTTAAATATGTGAAATTGACTGAATGAATATCTTTGCTGAGCATGTTAATAACTGAACTGAATATATGTATTGAAATTGCATAATAGCATATCATCCATTGTATGTTGTATTACATTGGGTTGTGGGTTGTTATTTGGAGGAAGTGTACTGAAAGGCTTTAAGCCTAATTTACTGGCAGCTCAGCTGCAAACTACTGTTTTGTGCCACATTCGGTACTACTTGGAGTATAGGGATGGGTGTGTTGATTATATCCCCACATGGAGTGTAGGGTTGGACGGAGATGGTGTGTAGAGGTTGGTTGGGTAGGATTTTGCTACTGCATAACTATTACTGCTACTGATATTATGATGGGCTAAGGCCCTACTGCATTTTTGACACTATACTGAGATGGGCTAAGGCCCAAACTGTCACTGATACTGAAAAGGGCTTAGGCCCAAGACTATTCAACTGTGCACTGTGAATACTGATTGTTTTTTTGTTTCTGCGGGATTACACACTGAGTTTACGTAAACTCACCCTTTTTGTTTAATGTGCATAGGTAATCCCTAGACTTAGACGAATTAGTGCGACGGAGGACTCAGCAGTGACCACAGTAATTTTTAGACTTCATGGTTTTCAATTTACGAGTTATGATTTGTTTATTATTGATTATTTGGCTTGTAATTTAAGGACCCTCCGGGACTTTGGTTTTTAATTTTGAGTTTTATTTATTTATTTTACATTATGGATTTATACCTGCTGGTCGTAGGAAATTCGTTTTTCAAAAAAAGGTTAAAGTATTTTGTAAACGCATGATCACCTAAATTGATTTATTAAAGCTTCCGCAACGAGGCATGTTTCAAAAAAATATTTTAAATGAATAAAGACGACTTCCTTAGTTCTAGCAAAGGTTTACTAAAGATAATAACATGGAATGTTTTCATTGTAACAACGAGGCTTAAAAAACACTATCGTGTGGCATTGCCAAATACGGCCATAACGTCTAGGCCGAGTTTGGGGTGTTACAATTAAAGCATTTAAAACATAAATATAACAATGCATTATTTACATACGAACTTACCTTGGTACAAAAATAGTAGAATTGGACCTAATCGTCAAACACTTTGTTTTTCCCACGATCTAGGTCCGAACTTCGTTTTTCTTGATAATCGAGCTTAAAAGATGAACAAACCCTAGCTATGTCTCCTCCTTGTAAATTGCGGCCATGGGGACTAATTTGAGGAAGATGACATCTTTTATTTAGTTATTTTGGCTTTATATACTAGATTACCAAAATGCCTTTCATCTAAACTTTGAAAATTTTCACTAACCATACCCATTTTTGTCCATACTAAAGCATAATGGTCTAATTACCATCTAAGGACCTCCAATTTAAAATTTCATAGAAATTGGACACCTTTAACATATAGAATTCAAGTTTTCCACTTTTTGCAATTTAGTCCCTTTAACTAAATTGAGTGCCCAAACGTCAAAATTTTCGAACGAAATTTTCACGAAATCGTTCCATAAAACTGTAGACCATAAAAATATAATAAAAATTTTGTGTCGGATTTGTGGTCTCAAAACCACTATTTCAACTAGACCCAAAATCGGGCTGTTACATGTTCAATTCAACAATTGCCCATTTGGATATCAAGTTCATATAATGTAATATCACCTTTTAATTTTCACTTTAACCTTTTGCTCGATGAACCCTAGTAAATGGACTTGGATACATATGTATCTCCGATGCACCAGTTGCTTGTTTGAGCTAAATCTATTTGTCTCAGGTTACTAGTCCAAGCTAAATCTTTATAACAAAAAATGATATTGGTTGTCCAAGCTAAAAATATACATGTCAAGTTACCTGTCTGGGCTAAACCTTTGAAACGACATCAGGTTACCAGTCTAGGCTAAACTTGTGTCACATGAATTTTCGAATCCGTAACAAATGTTGGATCTCGGTAACATTTGTAACCAATCCTGTACAAGTGCGCACAAAAACCTATTGACATGCCAATCGTATCTTAACCTTTACTAATTTCAAAAGGGCATTTATTACACATATAAACATCACTTTTCAACTTAGTCCATTTATCACCTATTGTACTAATTCACCACCAATTCAATTTACAACCAATCATACATATATATAATTATAATGCATATAATCTAAATTATAAATACCATATGAACTAACCTGGTCAAAACATCAAGCAAATTGAATCCTCAAGGATTATTCGACAATTTAAGTTTTTCCCCGATTATCTCCAATTTGATTCAATTCTTAATCTAAAAAATTATTTTAAACAATTCGTCAATACCAAACATTTTTATGTCATCTCATAATATGCATGTACCTATTTAGTTCTTATTTTTTGAATTCCCCTTAATTTTTTCATTTTATTCAATTTAGTCTTTGAAATCGAAATAACAATTTCTTTAAATTTTGAGCTTCAATTTCAAAATAGATCTCAATTACACCCCTTAGGGACTCCTTAATATCTATTATTATAGAATTTTCACATCAATTTCAGAATTTATTCACTTTAGTCCTTATATAAAAAAACTAACAATTAAACATTACAATTTAGTCCACTTTCACATCTAAGCTTAAAATATATCAATTTAAAACTAAAAGCTTCAAGAAATCAAGCTCTCATGACCTTAGAAACATAAAAATTATAAAAAAAAAGACCTAAAATCACATTCCAATCAAGGGTCGAATGTGTTAAAGCTTAAAACCCTATTTTTTTCCTTTACCATGGTATGAAGAAGAAGAAGAAGAAGAAGAAGAAGAAGAAGAAGAAGAAGAAGAAGAAGAAGAAGAAGAAGAAGAAGAAGAAGAAGAAGATGATGATGATGGATAGAAGATGTCTTTTTCTTTCTTTAATTTGAACTTATATAGTTAGATTAAACTTTAATTAATTAAAACCTTAATTAATAAACTTAATCCTAATTAACTAAAATTTAGTGGATGACAACATCATTTTCCACTATTGAAATACACAAAATGATTTATCTACTATTTTGATGTTGGAAAAATCTGGTTTGAAAACGGTTTTCTTGCACAGTGGAAAATAAAAATTTTAAAAACGACCCGATTTGTGAAACAATAAAACCTATATCAAAATCGTACTTGTGTTTTTGGATATAAGGATCCTTGTCGTTCTCGAATTTCAACTGAACGATCTTCTCCGCTATTCTTGTACCACGAATTGCTTCGATTGTGGGCTCGAACGATTCGAATCAAACATATAATTGAAGTAGTTTTCTTTTCTTTAGGTAAAGCAAAAATTTTCTTCTCAAATGGAAACTGACATAATTTTTATTCTGAAAAATATATTTAATTCTTAGAGAATAAAAGTCTCTCTATTTTCGAGCAGAATAACAATAGCTGAAAGTTGTATTAATAGCCCTAGCAGTGCCTTCTATTCAGAAGGAGAGAAGGTAGAACCCTTATTGAATTATAGAAGTTTATTTCTACTAGAAAAATGAAATCTTAGTTGGACGACAACCCTAGTTAATGATACTAGGGTTTGTCGTCCCGCCTTATAACATAAGGGGCTTTTGGGCTTTTTCCATATTGGGTCCAGTTACAAGTACTTCCCGGGTTTTTAACCCAATACTTCATAATTTGATCCAACCCAATATTTCCCCAAAAATAAACTTCAATATATTTCTAGTTAAATAATTTTCTCAACCCAATTCTAGTTCTGTTAAAATCATGACAACTTTAACGTAAAAGAATCTATAAGAAAATATATTTAATATTTCCGTATTCAACGGTTCACGACCTAATGATTTATTTTCATTTTAAAACTTCATTTAATTTGAAAATATAAATTCATTTTTTAGGCCATTTTTCATTTTCATTCTCATCTTGGAGAAAACCACATTCATTTCCAAATGATTCCATTTCTCCATTTTCATTTTCATTTTGAAGAACACCATAATCATTTCCAAATGTTTCCTATTTTTCATTTCACCATTACTATTCATTTATGTTCATTTGATTTAAAATGCAATTCATTTATGGTTTCAACGAGCTAGCGGAGGGACCGATTAGACATAGGCAATTGAGACTTAAATGATTTATAATTAAGGTCCAACTTTTCGCCTATTAATACTAAACTCTTTTAGTCACGAAGTCATTCCACTATAGTGTCGTGATTGAGTTCTCCCTAACGGTATACCATTACAAAAGCAACTCGATCAGTGCTCGTCCAATGACCTTGTAATAAATGTGTTACCCTCATAGGATATCCTTAATCTCTTTGGGATAATATCCATTCTCCTAATATGATCCCATTTTATCTCATGGTAACTGTAACAGCCTGGTTTTAGCTAATCGGAATAGTGGTTTCGGAACCACAAATCTGAGGTTAAAAAAATTTATTTTAATATTTATTTAAGTGTTTATAGCATAATAGTATGCATGTGTGAAAGTTTTGTGAAGTAATTGTATCGTTTGGTTGGTTAATTTGATAAAAATGACTTAATCACGAAAAATGCAAAAGTTGCATTCTATTTGTTAAAGGTGTTTAATTGCTATGATTAATTAAATTAAAAGTCCTTATGATGATATTAGATAATTGGTTGTGTTAATGGACATTAATGGACATGCATTATAAATTTCTATGTTTATTCATTAAGGGTAAATAAGTAAATTGATAAATTAAGTCAATAAAATTATAACAAAACATGAAATTGTGTTCATCTTCTTCCTTGGTGACCGAATATCAAAGGAAAAAGAAAGAATTGAAGCTTGTTAGGGTTCGGCTAATGCAATGTTTAAGTAAACAAGTTGCTAAATAAGACCATAGCTGGGCTATGGCAAAATTGAATAATAAGACCATAACCAGGTTATGGCATGTGAATGAAAGACCACGGCAAGGCCTTGGCAATGTATGTGTAAGACCATAGTTGGACTATGGCATCAAAAAATCGATGTACTTATATCGTAAGTATTTATAAACTCGAAGTGATTCAATAAGCAAATTGGTGAGAATAGATATGTATCAGTAAAGGTATGTATGGAAAACTGCTCAAGTAATGTGTTCGAAGAAGTTGAGGACTTATGAGTTGAAATGTGGTTTAATTATATGTAATCTCGTTGATTAATGCTCTAAATGCTAATTATGTTATCCATTTTGAAATGCTAATAAATGTTGAAATTATCTCATATTTACATACGAACTTACTAAGCTTTATAGCTTACTTTGTTTATTTTTCTTCTATGTTTTATAATAAATCGAAGCTAGCTCAGAGTTGGGGATCATTTGGAACTTCATCGCACTATCAGACATATTTGGTATTTTTGAGTTGTGTAAATATGGTATATGGCATGTATAGGCTTATGTTATTTTGGTATGTTTGATGGATATGTATTTTTGGCCATTTGGGTTGGCATAAGATGATGAACATGATGATGTTATAAATGTGCAAATGGTTCTATTTTTAGTTTGGTAAATTGACTTATGTTAGGTGATTGAAGTTGATAATTTGGAAATTATGTGTTTTTGAATTAATGCTTGATGATGCATGTTTGAAATGAATTAGTAAATTGAATTGTATATGTGAATTAGGTATGTAATTAAATAGCAAGTTGTGACATATTTGTGACTTGCATGGTTAGAGATAGATATAACAAGATTTATGTATTGGTTAATGACTTTTGGCTACATATTTGTGCCTTGAAGTGGTACCATTTGTACTTGTAAAGGTATGTGCAAAATGGGGTGGCAAATTGGCCTTGCAAATGGCCTATTTTTGTCAACATGGGTAGAGACACAGGCGTGTGTCTCAACCGTGTGTGACACACGGTCATGTTACACGGCCGTATGTCCCCTGGTGTTGAAATTGAATTGAAGTCAGTATGCTCCACATGGTCTCACACACGGGCGTGTGACTAGCCGTGTGGTACAAGTCAGTATACCCCTTAAATGGCACATGGCCTAGCACACAGGCGTGTGACTTGGCCGTGTTGCATAAGTCAGTATACCCTACAGGTTTGACATGGCCTAGCACATGGCCTGGCACACGGCTGTGTGTGGCCACTTCGAAGGGCACACGAGCTGGACACACGGGTGTGTGGTTGGCCGTGTGATCCAAGTTAGTATGTATGCCCTATTTCCATACAGCCTAAGACATGAGCGTGTCTGGAGCCGTGTGAGGCACACGGCCTGTTCACATGGGCGTGTGACCCCTGAATGGTTGAAATTTTTCTAAGTTTCCAAAAATTTCCCGAGTTATCAGTTTAGTCCCGAACCATTTCTAAATCATGTTTAAGGCCTCGTAGGCCCTTATAAGGGACAATGTGATTGTGATTAAATTATATTTGAGTATGAATGCATAAATGTATGAGTTATGTATGTTAAATGATATGTATTGATCGGTAATACCTTGTAACCCTACTCTGGTAACTGATACGGGTTAGGGGTGTTATAGTAACCATTACATCTTCCTTCATGAAAAGTCAATTATTATCGAATAGTGATTAAGTCATTCATCATAAAGATGAATGACCCATGACCACGTTTACTTTTCATCAACCATGTAATTCCAATGAGAGGATACCATTTTTCCATGTCTCAGGTTATGAATTTCACTATTTTGAATGACGTTTCATACTACAGAAGGCGTGCACCCAATGCATTAGCTTTCGGATCCTTATCTATTCAAACTCAGACTTTTACTTACATCAAAGTGTACGAGTCACCCATACATAGCCCATCATCCAATCGAGATTTAGGTATGCCACACTATGAACATCACAAGTGAATAAATCCATAAACAAATTCAAGATCCATCTTCTTGGGTCTAGTCTGATGTATTGTTTGTCCAGACAGTCACATCTATGTCTCTATCTTTTGAGAGTCATTTGCTCTGATGAGAAAGTTTTACCTGATTTAGGTGCTAGCATCAATTTAATGCCTTATAAAATGTTTAAGCAATTTGGTCTAGGGGAACCAAAACCTACTAGGATAAACATTCAATTAGTTGACAGATCAATTAAGTTTCCCAGTGTTATTATTAAGGATATGCTTGTTAAAGTAGTTAAATTTATATTCCCTACTGACTTTGTGATACTTGACATGGATGAAGATGTTGAGGCACCTCTAATTTTAGGACAACCCTTTTTAGCTACTACTGGAGCTGTTATCGATGTTGGTAATGGTAAACTTGTGCTAAGGGTAGGTGATGAAGAGGTTACTCTTCAAAAATGTGATGTTATGGGAGTTTCTAGTGAGCAAGATGATGCTTGTTATTCTATTGATTCTATTGATCGTGTAGTTCAACATTCTTTTTAGGAAATTACTCACAAAGACATGTTGGAACTATGTATTGTTCAAGATGATAGATTTCATAGGACAAGTGAAAATAGAATCTTGTAGCTTGATGAACTAGATGAATGATAGGCAAATGCTCATGCAAACTCAAGAATGTCCAAAAAAGAAACAAAGTGACACCATGATGCTTATTTGAAGAGGACAAACCAATTCGTAACTGGAGATAAAGTGCTGCTATACAATTTAAGGCTACAAATGTTCCATGGAAAACTTAAGTCAAGATGGTCGGGTCTATTTGTGGTAAAACACGTGTTTCTATCTGGACAAATTGAGGTAACACATCTTGAATATGACACATTTAAGGTAAATAATCATTGTATCACTCTCTATCTTAGTAGTGATGTTGATAATGGGAAAGAGGAGTTCCAACTACAAGATCCTAATTGATCATGTTTTCCATAGGCCAGTTGATCTTTAGACTTTAAACAAACGCTTCTCAGGAGGCAACTCGATCGTTTATATTTTTATTTATTTATAGCATGTGTTGCATATTTGAATTTTATGTTGATTTTCTTTATCTTCATTTTAGTTCTTTATTTTTTTTAAAAAATTGAGGTTACTTACGGATACCACCTCATTTATATATCTTTTCCTACAGTATTCACACTGTAACACCCCCAAACCCGGCCCACAAGCCCTGACCGGATCTGGTTATGTCACTGCGAAAAAAAAATGGTTGAAAATCTATTTAACTTAGAATAAATCATTAAAACTTGTTAACTTTTGAAAAACCATGTCCATTTATGATTATAAAAAAAAAACCTTGATGTTATAAGATTTGCCAAATTAAAACTTTATTAACTTATAAATATAAGTTGCTAAAATAAAACCATAATAAAAAAACAATATCCAAAAATAATATTAAGGCCCTTATTACAACCCAAAGTCTAAACAAAATACTTAATATCGAAAGTGCATAAAATAATCAAAATAACTTCTTCTGTATGGGCCACCTTGTGTCCTTTCCGAACCCGGTCCAACTCATGAGTCACCTGAAATGTTGAGAAAAATAATTGGGTGAGTCCACAGACTCAGTGCATAATCATAACACACATTTCCACACGTATGTGCTGGACCCATATCCATACAATCCATACACACCATTCATGCAAACATGCATCACAGCCGAATCTAGGTCCATCCAACACGCCAACCTTAGCAGACTCCCTGCTCAAGGCCGTGGCTAATCCACCGATCACAACCGAGTGATCCCACACCTCATACCTCGGCAGACCTGCTGCATAAGGCCGTGGCAGAGCCACCGATCACATCGTGATCCCAACAATATTCCGTCTACGGTGATGCACTCAGCTATCAACCGCCGAGATGGGCACCAAGCCAACATCTCCCTTGATGATGCACACAGCAACCCATCAAGCGCTAATGTAGCCGAGGCTAACATTAGACCACGTACATCAATGTGTACTCCCTTCCTTCCTCGATCAAGTCCAACCCCAAGCCCATGTGTCAATAAATCATGTCGAAACAGCATATAGAGTGAGTATTTATCATCAATCATTACCACATCATACATATATATACATCATAATACTTAATGTCACAACTTACTCACCTGATATCAGATTACCCAAAACAAGGTATTCACCATTTAAGCCATTATGATAGGCTACCACACAACATACATATATAAACGTTAGCAAGCAATTATCCAAAGAAATAGTGCGATGATTACGCACCTAATCACTTGGAGTTCTAAACTCTCGATCCCAACGCTATCGCTCAACGAAACTACAGCTATCTGCCTATAACTATCTCCTGCCGCTGGCCCACACCCCGGTGGCCAATCTCGAACCGCCGAGACAGCTCTCTTCTTGAACTTCGGGATAGGGACTTCCCCTTGCCCACCTTGACTGGTATTGGTCTCCATCAAAAAGCTTAATCAGAACAACGGTTAAACCCCAAGTCATAAACTAAGCAACAACACTTAAAATATTCTTACCCAAACCACTTACCAAGCTATTAATCCAAGATGATTTCTTCCAAGACTTCAGAGGCTCCCCACCAATTCGGCTACCACAAAAGATAAGATTCGGCTTCACTGACTTGCCACCACAGCAGAGAGAATGAGAGGCTTCACTGATTCGGCAATAGAAGAGAAAGGTTTTGGGTAAAAGCGTATTCAGTTTTGATGAGAATAAGAGAAGAAGAGGAAATATTGATGGGGCTTTAAGAGGTTCGGCTACATGAAATGGAGAGGGATTTCAGTGAAGGGAAAAGTGAGATGGAGAAGAAAACAAAAAGGGAAAATGGTTTGAAGTTTCGGCCAAGGTGAATTTTGGTAAAGGAAAAGAGGTGTTTTGGTGAGGTTTAGGGTATGAAAAGGAGAGAGTAGAAGATGAAGGGGAAAGACTAAAATTCAGCACAAGAGATCACCACCCCTTTATATAGCATTCGGCTATAGCTCCCCCTAGAAGAAAACAAAATTCGGCCAACAACTCAACCCTCACAAAATCCCAAAATTTTCTCCTATTTTCACTCTACACCACCCTTTCAAGCAAATTCAAAATAAACCAACCCAAGCCTTCTCTTAGCCACTCATTCAAAACATTTTGAACAAGTCAAAATCCCCCTTTTAAGGTGCCAAAACCGAAACCAACTCTTCCCCCTTGCTCATGACGCAAAAACAAAAGAAAATGCTGCCTTTGCAGCTTGATCCTGAGACCCCAAAGCACCCTTGAAGCATCACTTCTCCATGCCTTATGTGGCACCTCCTTGCCACTCTACCAAAGCCAATTCCTGTGTCTTAAGCTCCCAAACAATTCTCTTAAGACCCCTAAAGCAAAGCTCCCTTCTTACCACTCAAAATTCCATAATTCCTTAAGCCATGTCCTACCTTCCCGGGGTTCTCCAAACCCCTTAAAACTTGCCCAAACACACAAAAAGCCTACCAACACCTGAGATATGCACTAAATGCATAACCCCTAGAACCAGGGTGTTACACAAACTTTGGACACTAGTACGTCCGGAGGAGGTTAAGTTATTGGCGTCGTTGTAGGGGAGGCAACGTCACTAGTTTGATTTTAATTTTTTTGTGCTTCAGTAAGAATAATTAGGAAATTTTCAGGTTATATATACAATTTTAACCTTTATTATTACTAATCTTCTCTTTCTGGGTTTAGTGTATGACTCGTAGTAGGCGAACACCTATAAATCCAATTACAGATCCAGAGAGAATAATTTGGAGAAATCGTCGATAGCTACAACAGTAGCAGCAGATGCAAGATCCACCACCACTTGCTGTAGGTAACGTACCATGCGAGAATTCACTGTTCGACGACGTTAACGATAGCACTTTAGGAGATCCACCAACACCACCATATCTACCCGCAAACTTACACATGGTTCATAACGAGAGAACATTACGAGATTACGTATTACCAAGTCTGGACATGGTTTAGGAGAGCATAACGAGGTTGTCTATTACGGCTAACAATTTTGAGATCAAACCAGAAATGACTCAGATGATTCAGAATAATTTTTTAGGGGTACAATGACAGATGATTCGAATCAACACTTAAAATGATTTATCTAAATTTGTGATACTTTTAAATACAACGAGGTCACTGATGGCGCTATTCATCTTCGGTTGTTCCCCTTTTCTGTGATTGATAAAGCCTTTTCTTGGCTAGACTTGTAGGCACCAGGGTCTATCACAACATGGGATGAGCTCCCTAGAAAGTTCTTATAGAAGTCCTTCCGTATTAGTAAAGTGGTTCAACTAAGAAGAGAAATTGTTGTCTTTTAGACAAATGAAAGGAGAAAGTTTTCATGAGGCTTAGGAACGTTTTAAAACGTTGATTTAGAAATGCCCGCACCACGGATTCCCTGAGTGGATGCGATTGCAGGTATTTTATAATAGGTTGGATGCAAATGCAAGGTGTAACACCCAGGTTCTAGGGGTTATGCATTTAGTGCATAACTCAAGTGATCGTAGGCTTGTGGTGTGTTTGGATGAGTTTTGAGGGGTTTGGAGAACCCTAGAAGGTAAGAGATGCCTTAGGAAATTTTTGAATTTTTAGTGCTAAGAAGGGGAGCTTGGCTTTAGAGGTCTTAAGAGAATTATTTGGGAGGTTAAGACACAAGAATGGCTTTGGTAGAGTGGCAAGGGAGGCGCTACTTTGAGCATGGGAAGGTGACGCCTCAAGGTGTTAAGGGGTCTCATGTTCGAGCTGCAAAGGCAGCATTTTGGTCTTGTTTTTGGCGTCAAGTCAAGGGGGGAAGTGTTGGACGGCTAGAAGGCATTGGATTGGATGAGGTAAGACTTGGTCTTCCACTTTTGAATTTGGCTAGGAAGGGAGGATATAGGTTTGACTCATTCAAACTTTTTGAATGAGTGTTAGGGAGGAAGTTTAGGAGGAAATTTTGGGATTTTGAGAGGGGTTGAGTTAGTGGCCGGTTTTGGGGAGCTAGGGGAGGGCATTTTCGGTTTTCTTGGAGGGTGTTAGGTGGGTGCCAAACCTAGTAGTATTTATAGGGGATGCCCACCTTTTGGTCACCCTTTTCCTCATTTTGTTTTCTCTCTTTGCCAAAAATTTCTTCACCATTTCCTTTGGCCGAAACTCCAAGATTACTTAGCCATCTCCATTTGTTCTCTCCATTTCACTTGAGCCGAAACCATTTCATTTTGTCCCTTCATTTTCTTTCTCAAATCCTGTTGCCGAAACTCCTATCTCTATTCACTCCTATTCTTTTCTCTTTTCACTCAAGCCGAACCACAAGTGTTGTTTCAAGCAGTCAGAGCCGAATCTCTCCTCAACCTTTGCCGAAATCTCCTTTGTTGTCCTAGTGTTGGTTGGCCGAATCTTAAGCAAGTTTAGAGGCAATTGACAGAAGCCTATAGTAGACTCCGGGATTCACGTTTTGTTTGGTAAGGATATTTAGTAAGATTCATTGTTTAGATTTATGACTTGGAGGTTCAACCGTTTGATCTGATTAAGCGTTTTGATAGAGGCATCAACCAGTCAAGGTGGGCAAGGGAAAGCCCCTATCCTGAAGTTCAAGAAAAGAGCTGTTTCGGCGGTTCGGGATTGGCTACCGGGGTGTGGGCCAGCAGCAGGAGAAAGCTATAGGTAGATAGCCATAGTATCGCTTAGCGATAGCGTTGGGATCGAGAGTCTAGAACTCCAAGTGATTAGGTGCGTAATCATCGCACTGTTTCTCCGGTTAATTGTTTATTAATGTGTATGTATGTGTATGATGTGTGGTAGCCGATCAGAATGGCTTAAGTGGTGAGTACTCATGTTTTGTTTAATCGAATGTCAGGTGAGTAGTTTGTGATATTAAGTTATTTATGATGTATATATATATATATATGATATGGTAATTAACATGTGACGTATGCTTATTTGCTATGTTGAACTGACATGTTACACTTATACATATGCATGGGGGTTGGATTTGATCACAGAAGGACGGAGAGTACATATTGATGTACGTGGTCTAATGTTAGCCTCGTGCTACATTAGCGCTTGATGACTAGCTGTGTGCGTCATCAAGGGAGATGTTGGCTAGGTGCCCATCTCGGCGGTTGATGGCTGTGTGCATCACCGTAGACGGATGACCGTCGGGATCACTTATGTGATTGGTGGCTCAGCCACGGCCTTGTGCAGCAGGTCTGCCGAGGTAAGATATGTGGGATCACTCGATTGTGATCGGTGGATTAGCCACGGCCTTGAGCAGGGAGTCTGCTAAGGTTGGAGTAATGGACGGACCTAGGTTGGGCTGTGATGCATGATTGCATGAATGGTTCGTGGATTGTATGGATATGGGCCAAGCCCATACGTGTGGAACATGTGTTATGATTATGCACTGAGTCGTAGACTCACCCAATTATTTTCTTAACTATTTCAGGTGATGCGTAAAGTTGGACCGGGTTAGGAGAGGATGCAGGGTGGCCCATGCAGAAGAAGATGTTTAATTATTTTAAGCTTATTTATATTAAGTATTTGGTTTTAAGTATTGGTTGTAATAAGGGCCTTATTATTATTTTTGGGTATTATTTTATTTCTATTTAATTATGACTTGATTAATCAATTTACTATGGGAAGATGATTTTATTTTAGCAACTGTTTTATTCAAAACATATGAATGTAACGTTTTAAGTTGGACATTTTATAACAAAGTTTACTTATAAACTTAAATGAACATGGTTTCAAAAGTAATCAAATTCTCATGCTTCATTCTAAGGTCAAAAATAGATTTTCAACCGTTTTCCGCAGTGACATAACCAGATCCGGTCAGGGCTTGTGGGCCGGGTTTGGAGGTGTTACAAATTGGTATCAGAGCCCGGTTCAAAACTCGGCTTGGAGGGTTTTGGGTCCAAAAATGTTTTCGAAAACGGGCTTTTCAAAATATGGGCTTTTATAGAAACTTTTCAGGTTATTCTGGCATGGCACCTGTACCTCCGGCCCGAAGTCCACCAGGTAAGTACTTCGGACTTTTGAAATGATTTGTATATGAATTGTTATGGGTTTATTTGGGCTCGTAGATTAGAATATTAGGGCTATTGGACCCTAGGATTAGTTTACTCAAACATATGCATAAGACTTAAGGACTATTAAACAAACCTGTGAAGTAAGTCGCCGAGTTAAGGTGTGGCAACCCTTGTACGCATGTCTAGGAGTGGTATTCAGTAAGAGGTTGGTATTGAAGCAGTCCTAGCGACTCACCTCCTCTTTACTTGAATCCTACCTGGTGCGTAGCTACGGTTCACCTTAACCAAGAGGACTTGTTCATGGGCTAAACCGATCATTAAAACTCGAAAGGGATTTAGCCTTACTGTTTTAAAACCCTTAGTTTTAAAATTTTCAAATTTACCCCTTGGTTTGTAAACCTTAAATCTGATTTTGGAAAGACGTTTTCTCGATTTACAAAATTACAAAAATGCCCCTGTATTGTAAAATTACCGTACTACCCTCAACTTTTGTTAAAATCATTTTACTTTACAAAAATACCAAAATCTCGAGTTTTTAAAATATCAAGATACTCTGGTTCGGGGAAATTTATGAAAATACCCCTGGTTGATAAAAATTACCAAAATGCCCTTGGTTTCTAAATTTTCATATTACCCTCGACTTTTACTAAAATGTTTCTACATGACAAAAATACCAAAAACTTCTGTTTTACAAGTATCAAGCCATCCTGATTTGGAGAATTTACGAAAATGCCCTTAACTTCCAAATTACTGCAATAACTCCGATTTCTGAAATTTTTGCAACATCTCTGATTTGAAAAACAAATTTTTCAAGATGACCCCCGAGATTTTGAAATTTCTGAAATATCTTTTGGAAACTATTTCCAAAGTGACCCTGCTATATATAGGAAATGACGGAATTACCCCTGGGTTGGGAGTAGACAGGAATGCTTTAATGGTGTGTTGAATGTGTAATTCTCTGAATTAGAATAGAGAACTTTAGATGAAACTTGTGTGTGATCGAAAGAACCGCTTTTGAAAACTTCATTTCATAAAATTTGCTCGTGGATAAACAGTGGAACAAAATTTCTAATGCATAAAATTTCTTAAATCAGATTAAGTCGCGACGCTAGATATGAGTTCTAGGGGGCGTGGTCACAATACTCGTGGACGTGGTAGAGGTACGATGGCAGTATCGGAACCGGTTGGGTCTGGCCATGGGTCAGAGAACGATATGCCGCCACCACCAGCTGTTGAGGGTGAACATCAGGATCAAACCGGAGGAGACGACGCAGTATCGCAGGCTATGCTGCGGGTGCTTGAGCTAGTGGCAGGAGCCAATGTGGGCAATGGGACTCGAAAGTTAGTGCCCGAAAGACTTAGGTCAAATGGAGCCAAGGTTTTCAGAGGTGTGTCTGGGGTAGCTCCGAACGTGGCAGAATACTGGCTAGAGGCAGTTGAAAGGATTATGGACGACTTGGATTTAACTGCAGAGGAGAAGATTAAGGGTGCTGTTTCATTGCTACGGGATGAGGCTTACCAGTGGTGGCTCACGGTTAAGGAAGGTACCCCTGCCGATCGAGTGGACTGGGGTTACTTTAAGATCAAGTTCGAGGGGAAGTATGTCGGAGCGAGTTATGTGGACGCTCAGAGGAAGGCATTCCTCAATTTGGTGCAAGGTGGCAAGCCTATAGCAGAGTACGAGGCTGAGTTTCTGCGTTTGAGCCGGTATGCTCGGGGCATCATGGCTACCGATTATGAGAGATGCGTCAGGTTTGAAGATGGGCTGCGGGATGAGCTGCGGGTTTTGATTGCTCCGCAACGAGAAAGAGATTTCGTCATCTTAGTGGAGAAAGCTCGGATAGCTGAGGAGGTCAAGAGGACTGAAAGGCAGAATAGAGATAGAGAAAGAAACTGAGATAAGAGGAGTTTTGGTTCGCCAGAATCGTTTGAGAGATTTCAGAACAGACCGAGGGTTGAGACTTCTGCTCATATTGCTAAGCCAGCTACTGGGAATCCAGATCGTCCGTGTGCTCGTTGTGGAAGGTATCATGTTGGCGAGTGCTGGAATCGGGATCGAGAATGTTTTAGGTGTAAGTCCAAGTCTCATCTGATTAAGGATTGTCCTCAGGATCCGAATAGGGTTCGGGCAGTAGGCCAAGGTTATGTGCAACCAGGCAGAGGTGGTCAGCAGGCGACTAGGGGTCGTGGTCCGAACCATGGAGGGAATGGTTCCGGCCGAGGTCGTGGAGCTTTAGGCCGAGGTAGTGGTACCACTGAGGCAAGACAGCCAGGTCTGATATATGCAGTCCGTCGGAAGGAGGATGATGATGTGCCAGACGTGTCAGCTGGTAAGTTTCTTATGCCTGGAATATCCTTTATTGCTTGTTCGCGTTGGTGGCTGTTTATTTTTATTTCTAGTAAAGTATCTATAACTTTGAGTGTGGACTTAGAAATTGTACCTAGAAATATGTTAGCTCCTTAAGATCAGAGTGCGCAGCTATAGCGTGGTGTGGTGAATTAGAAAGTACGACCGTTAGTCAGCCAAGTAATTTCAAGGACGAAATTATTTTTAAGAAGGGTAGAATTGTAACACCCGGGTTCTAGGGGTTATGCATTTAGTGTATAACTCAAGTGATCGTAGGCTTGTGGTGTGTTTGGATGAGTTTTGAGGGGTTTGGGGAACCCTAGAAGGTAAGAGATGCCTTAGGAAATTTTTGAATTTTTAGTGCTAAGAAGGGGAGCTTGGCTTTAGAGGTCTTAAGAGAATTATTTGGGAGGTTAAGACACAAGAATGGCTTTGGTAGAGTAGCAAGGGAAGCGCTACTTTGAGCATGGGAAGGTGACGCCTCAAGGTGCTAAGGGGTCTCATGTTCGAGCTACAAAGGCAGCATTTTGGTCTTGTTTTTGGCGTCAAGTCAAGGGGGGAAGTGTTGGACGGCTAGAAGGCATTGGATTGGATGAGGTAAGACTTGGTCTACCACTTTTGAATTCGGCTAGGAAGGTAGGATATAGGTTTGACTCATTCAAACTTTTTGAATGAGTGTTAGGGAGGAAGTTTAGGAGGAAATTTTGGGATTTTGAGAGGGGTTGAGTTAGTGGCCGGTTTTGGGGAGCTAGGGGAGGGCATTTTCGGTTTTCTTGGAGGGTGTTAGGTGGGTGCCGAACCTAGTAGTATTTATAGGGGATGCCCACCTTTTGGTTACCCTTTTCCTCATTTCGTTTTCTCTCTTTGCCAAAAATTTCTTCACCATTTCCTTTGGCCGAAACTCCAAGATTACTTAGCCATCTCCATTTGTTCTCTCCATTTCACTTGAGCCGAAACCATTTCATTTTGTCCCTTCATTTTCTTTCTCAAATCCTGTTGCCGAAACTCCTATCTCTATTCACTCCTATTCTTTTCTCTTTTCACTCAAGCCGAACCACAAGTGTTGTTTCAAGCAGTCAGAGCCGAATCTCTCCTCAACCTTTGTCGAAATCTCCTTTGTTGTCCTAGTGTTGGTTGGCCGAATCTTAAGCAAGTTCAGAGGCAATCGACAGAAGCCTATAGTAGACTCCGGGATTCACGTTTTGTTTGGTAAGGATATTTAGTAAGATTCGTTGTTTAGATTTATGACTTGGAGGTTTAACCGTTTGATCTGATTAAGCGTTTTGATGGAGGCATCAACCAGTCAAGGTGGGAAAGGGAAAGCCCCTATCCCGAAGTTCAAGAAAAGAGCTGTCTCGGTGGTTCGGGATTGGCCACCGGGGTGTGGGCCAGCAGCAGGAGAAAGCTATAGGCAGATAGCCGTAGTCTCGCTTAGCGATAGCGTTGGGATCGAGAGTCTAGAACTCCAAGTGATTAGGTGCGTAATCATCGCACTGTTTCTCCGGTTAATTGTTTATTAATGTGTATGCGTGTGTATGATGTGAGGTAGCCGATCAGAATGGCTTAAGTGGTGAGTACCCATGTTTTGGTTAATCAGATGTCAGGTGAGTAGTTTGTGATATTAAGTTATTTATGATGTATATATATATGATATGGTAATTAACATGTGACGTATGCTTATTTGCTATGTTGAACTGACATGTTACACTTATACATATGCATGGGGGTTGGATTTGATCACAGAAGGACGGAGAGTACATATTGATGTACGTGGTCTAATGTTAGCCTCGTGCTACATTAGCGCTTGATGACTAGCTATGTGCGTCATCAAGGGAGATGTTGGCTAGGTGCCCATCTCGGAGGTTGATGGCTGTGTGCATCACCGTAGACGGATGACCGTCGAGATCACTTATGTGATCAGTGGCTCAGCCACGGCCTTGTGCAGTAGGTCTGCCGAGGTAAGATATGTGGGATCACTCGATTGTGATCGGTGGATTAGCCACGGCCTTGAGCAGGGAGTCTGCTAAGGTTAGAGTAATGGACGGACCTGGGTTGGGCTGTGATGCATGATTGCATGAATGGTTCGTGGATTGTATGGATATGGGCCAAGCCCATACGTGTGGAACATGTGTTATGATTATGCACTGAGTCTGTAGACTCACCCAATTATTTTCTTAACTATTTCAGGTGATGCGTAAAGTTGGACTGGGTTAGGAGAGGATGCAGGGTGGCCCATGCAGAAGAAGATGTTTAATTATTTTAAGCTTATTTATATTAAGTATTTGTTTTTAAGTATTGGTTGTAACAAGGGCCTTATTATTATTTTTGGGTATTATTTTATTTCTATTTATTATGACTTGATTAATCAATTTACTATGGGAAGATGATTTTATTTTAGCAACTGTTTTATTCAAAACATATGAATGTAACGTTTTAAGTTGGACATTTTATAACAAAGTTTACTTATAAACTTAAATGAACATGGTTTCAAAAGTAATCAAATTCTCATGCTTCATTCTAAGGTCAAAATAGATTTTCAACCGTTTTCCGCAGTGACATAACCAGATCCGGTCAGGGCTTGTGGGCCGGGTTTGGGGGTGTTACACAAGGTCTAGATTAGATAGAGCAGTAGGAGGAGTTCTTATGAATAGAACGTATGAGTATGTGTATGAAATAAATGAAAACATGGCGTTGAACTCCTGTTTGTGGCCTATTGAACAATTTACTGTATGAGGATGTGTATGAAATAAATGAAAACATGGCGTTGAACTCCTGTCTGTGGCCTATTGAACAATTTACTTATGGCCATACTTAAAATGTGAAAATCAATTGTGAGACTGGATTTTTTAGATGTGACTATTGATTTACCGAAATTTGGTGTAGCAGATTAAACTAGTTTTCACACTTAATGAGCCTGAATACAAGCATTTTCATTACATTTTATTGAAGTTTCATTAGTTTTACTTACATTCAATAAAATGTGTAAATTGAGTCTTTTATTAACCTTAAGGGCCGAATGAGGCCTAAGGGAGAGCTAACGTACTTTCTTAGTGTGCAGGAGACCATTAGAAGGCATTTTAGGACTACATTTGAAGCTATGTCGTAACATGGGAGGATTGATGTCTCAACATAGGGAACAAAATGAAAAAAATTCAAGTCTGCCTTTGATGTGGCAACACAGGTTGAGGGTGTCGTGACATACCCCTGAAGAAGGGCTACAAAGGAACATACTAGTTGCTATGTTGCGACACAGGTCCTGGTGTGTCGCGGCATCGACTCTATGACAGAAATGAGATACAAAGTAAGGGTGTTTTGGTCTGAACAATCAAAATTAAAGCTTGGAAATGTCATCTAACCTAGGGTTGAGGATGATGACCTCCTAAAGGCTATAAATAGGCTCATTTCGCACATGTTAAGGACACCTTTGAATTAACCTAGTTTTTTCCTTTATATTAGTTTCACTTTATTTATTAGGTTTTGAAAGTTTTAGTTTACTTGTTCGTTGTTTTATTTCAAGAGATCTGAATTGTGGAATCATTCAACTTTGTGGATTTACGCTTAATATCAATACAATCAGACTCTTTTATTTACCCTATCTTTTCGATTTAATTAGCATGCTTTCTTTTTACATTAATTATATATTGTTTATGAACGGCATGAGGAGCTAATCCTTCTATAGGGGATTAGTGAGTAGAGGTATGATCTGTTAACTATTTTGTAGGGTTACTCAACGGATCAATTGTTTTGGAAAGGGAAAACGTGAAACAAACCCTAGGCCTAACAACCCTGGGAAGTCATTAAGGTGGGAATTAACCCAAAATTGGTATTGCCCGTCTGTGAGGTCCAAAGATAAGTAGTTCTTACTAACTCTTTATGTTAGTGGAAGATCGAAAGATCTTGCTAGGGTAGCGACTAGTTGATTGATGAGGAACCCGAAGTGACAGTTGATGGAGATTACCGAAGCAAGCTAACCACCCACAATCAGATTTGATTTATTCTTCCTTTTTAATTTTATCTTTTGAATGTTGTTTTATTTGTATCATTATAAAACCCCCAAAAACCCTTTATTTTATATTCTTCATACTATAACTGAATCTAAAGTACTAATTAGATATCCTAATTCTTAAGTTATAATTGATCGTGTGTCAGAGTCTTAAAAATTTATATAAAGAATGATCGAACCTAATAAACTAACTGTGACAACGATTGAGGCAAGCGCACTTATCGAACAGTAGTATAGTTAAGTAGCAAGACCAGATTGTCAAACCCAAAGGAACCAAAAGTACTAATACTAACTTTCTTTTTATTATTTAGCCTAAGAATTAAGGGAATTATTAATTAATCTAAAATTAACTATTTATTAAGCTAAAGATGCTAAGACAAAGAGAATGAATTGGGGAAATACTTGTGGGAAAAACCAATTGATTAAGATAATACCCGAGGAAGAATCCACCTAGACTTCACTTGTTATCTAACTCTGAACCAAACGATTTATTCACTTGACTTGATCCGTAGGATTCCCTAATGTATATTAATACCTCTCTCGAGGCTACTAACGTCTAACCCTAGGTTGATTAATTGAAATCTCTTTCTAATTAAAACCCCTATAATTGCATTAACTCGATCTATGGACTCCCATATTAGGTTTGACCCTAATCCGGCAGATTTTTGTCATCCTATCTCTAGGTTTGCGATCAACTCAGCTTAATTATGCTAGATCTACTCTTAGACAGGGTCTATTCATCCTCTACCTAAGCACATCAATACTTGAATTAATATCCTGAAATATCAAAACAAGAATTAAGAACACATAATTAAGAACAAATCAAGTATTTATCATATAGTTCAGAAAACAATAACAAGATCTGTCTTAGGTTTCATCCCCCACAGGTATTTGAGGGGTTTAGTTCATAATCATAAAAGAATACATATTAGAAGAAAATATAAAACAAAACATAAGAAAAACCCTAAAACCCCCTAAAGAAAATTGAAGGGAAGATCTTTCGTCTTGAGTATAATTTTGGCTTCTTGAGATGAATCAACTGGCTTTTTTCGAGTAAATTCCACAATTCTGGCCTCTCTGACCCGACTCTTCGGCCTAACTGGATGCCCCCTGAAGGTTGGCCTCTAGGGGGTTTATATAGGCTTTTGGAATGGCTTTCTTTGCCTCTAAGTACCTTAATATGAGTAAAATTCCTCTTTTTCACGGCAGGGACACGCCCATGGCACACGCCACTGTGAATCGTGGACAGGCTGTGTTTGGGTCTGTTGATGAGGCACGACCGTGTGGTCTTGGGCCCAGGCTGTGTCGATTTCGTGATTTGGCCCATTTACTCTGTTTTAGGCCCATTTCTCATTCTTTTCATCCTCTAGTGCTTTCCTAAGTATAAAACATGGAAACAAAGGATTAAGAGCACCAAATTCCACAATTCAAGGCTTAAATCATCCAAAAGTATGTTAAATGTGGGATTAAAATATTTTCATATTACGGTTTATCAAATAGCCGCACACTTAAGCATTTGCTTGTCCTCAAGAAAAATTCTTAACTCACAATTAAAATGATCTTCCTTGATTCATAATATTCATCAATAATGTTTCATCATAATTCAAGGATAATTTATACATTGATAATTTAAATAAAAGGTTCCTAAAGATTCAAACAATCAAAGTCATAGTTTTTGTAGCATGAAAACATAGGTGTTTCCCCTTACCTAAATAATCACCTTTAATTCAAAATCGACAAGAGTTGATATCCTCACAAGAGATTCACTCAAATCACTCAAAGTGTTTAAGGTTCAAAATTAAGCACTCAAAAGTCGAACATGAAAAGTTAATCCTATAGGCTTGCATGAAAATCAAATCTTCACCATTGTAAAATGAGATGATACACAAATCAAAAGGTCTTTAAAAAGGGTTGTAATGGGGCTTGGGTTAAACTTGTGGATAAAGGCTGAATTAGAAGGTTAGAATCAAGATTGAATTGACAATTTTCCTAACTAGAAAAATGAACTAATCTTAAATAATTAAATCAATTGAAAATTTGTAATACTACTAATAGAGCTTTTTCTTCAAGATATGGAATTTAAACATATAAGCTCACTTAATTAAAGAACTAATAATGAATATACTTCGATTTTTTTAAGAACAAATCATTACAATAATGAGAAAGAACTTTAACAACTAAAATATAGAACATAGTTAGGAAACTGTTCAAAATCAAATCTCGACAAAAAGGTAGTCAAGGAATAGTGATAACAAATACAAGATGGGTTTTGGGTTAATATTAGTGGGTGAGTCAAAAAAAGGGTTGTTAGGATTAAAGGGGTTCATTAGGGGTTAATTGTGAGGGTAAGCTTTTTAGTGGAGTGAGTGGGTTAAATCTTAAGTGCCTTTATCATCTCAGTATATCAAATCAATAATGTGGTCTTGACATGTATAATTGAAGCAAGTTCTAGAATAACAAATCAATGTTGACATACTCATAATCAAAAAGTGAGCACGAAAGAATGTATGCTCTAAAAGGCTCAAAATCTCACAAAAATTATGGGTTTTTGATATCAACCTTGTAAATTTCAAACTTCAAGGTAATAATTAGATTCAAGTAGACAACTAGCAAATTTTAATTTTTTTTTAAAATAGACTTATCATGCTTGATTCTCTATTCTCCTAAAGTTTAAATCATCACTGCACAATTATCAATGACTTATTTGAAAACATATCAATAAAAATCATGATTCAAAAGAAATTCATGCTACTCATAATATGAGAAAATTACTTAAGAACAAGGTATAATTCAGGGATTTGAGAATAATGCAGAAAGTTAGGCACTTTCTTGAAATAAATATTCACCCCCACACTTAAGATGTACATTGCCCTTAATGTACAAAGATATATATGAAATTTAAAAGAAAGGGAGAGGTGAAACTTCCTGAATTTGGATGGCTTCCTTGAGTTGGGAGTTTCGTGGTGTGGTGGCCGCCGGCAATCTTTGTACTAGATGAAGAAATTGGGAAGCTCGTGAAGAATTAGCCAGGAAATGTGGAGTAAGTGGGTTAAATCCTAAGTGCCTTAACCATCTCTGTATATCAAATCATAGGTGTGGTCTCGATCTATATGAACGAGGCAAGTTCTAGAATAACAATTCAAAGTTGACACACTCATAATCAATAAAGTGAGCATGAAAAAGAATATATGCTCTAATAGGCTCAAAATCTCACAAAAATTATGGGTGTTTTTGACATCAACCTTGCAAATTTTAAGCTTCAAGATAACATTCAAATTCAGGTAGACAACCTAAAAAAAAAATTTTAATTCTGAAAATTAGGCTTATCATGCTTGATTCTCTAATATTCTTCTAATTTAATCATCAATGCACAATTAACTATGACTTACTCAAAAACATGTCAATAAAAATCATAATTCATCGGAAATTTCACCCTAATTAGTAATATGAGAAAATTAATTAAAAACAAGACTATTTTGAGGAATTTGAGAATAATGAAGAAAGTTAGGCCGAATATGAGAATAATGCAAAAAGTTAGGCACTTTCTTCAAATAAATATTCACCCCCTCACTTAAAGATGTACATTGCCCTCAATGTACAAAGATAGATATTCATCATGTAATATTAAATCAAAAAGAGAATGGGAGAAGTAACACTTCCTGAATTTTTGGACGGATTCCTTGAGTTGGCAGAGGTCGTGATAAAAGATGACTTATGTAATAGTGAATTACTCCTGGTGATTTGTTTGTTTATATGGAGTGTGTAATTGAAACTGCGAAGTCATCAGTTAGATATCTCGGAGGTGGAAATAAATATGTGTTAAGCATACTCGAAAGTTAGATAACCAATGATAATCGTAAGAGTTTGCAAAAGTTCAAATTAAGACAAATAAAAATTAAAATAGAGAAACAATAAACTTAAAATAAACTTAAAATAAAGAAAAAATATTAGATAATTAAAAAGGACTCAGAGGTCCTCATCATCTGCCGGGTCGTGTGGTGGTGTCGGTGATGAGATATGGAAGTGATGGCATATCTGCTGAAGGGTGGCCACGATCCTATCAAAATGTCGAGCGGTGTCAATGAATTGCTGGGTACAATACTGCTTGAACTGGGTAAGACGTGCAGAGATATCTGACAAAGAAGCTGCTGTATGTGAGGGCCGCTGGCTCGGGGCTGGTGCCTCTTGTGGTGGTGGTGGGGCGTCATCAGGAATGTCCTCATGCTCCTCCTCCTCAGTGGGGATGGCTAATTGGTATTGGGGAGGGTCTGCCCGCGTCGACGCTGGATCATCTTCATATGTAGCATCGTTTGGATGCCCAATGGGGCCATCTGCCCTATTAATGTGAGTGAGGAGGTTTGAGCGTCGGTGTGGAGGAGACCAAAATATCTAGCCAGTCGTGTGATGTAAGGTCCCATGGATATGATTCCTCTCCTGTGCTGCTCTGTCTGGTGTTGAATGGCTCGGGCTATAAAATATGCTAAGTCGACGACATGTCCCTCCGCCATGCACCATAGATAGTATGCGTTATGAGTATTGACGACGCCAGTGCTCTCTTGTCGTCCTGCCAAAATGTGAGCCAAAATATCGTGTATGTACCTCAAATACATAGCTAGGGCCGTCGCTTTTGAACGACTGGGGTCATAATCAAAGGAGTGTGAAGCTATCTTATGCCAACATTGCATGGGACTGAAATGTATATGGCAATGCAACTCCGAAAGGTAATTTTCTGTGACGAATTCTTCTGTATAAAGTCCTAAAATAGCCCCGAATTGTGGTACGTTCAGCTGTCATATGGTGCCTCCCAGACGAAATTGTATCGTCCCTGGATCATCATATCATGTCATCACTGTCTAAAGTTGGAAAGTGGAGCAGAGTTCTAAAGTAAGCTCCAAGTACATGGGCTCGGTGATGGTAAAAAATCGATCCCATGGATTGGTGCTAAGCAGTGCTCGGACATCATCTACGAGATGAACCTACTCTAAAGTGGCCCAATCAATGCATCGACCGATGCCGAGAGGTCGCACTCGTAGTGCCTTGTAACGGTCTTCTTGGGTGTCTTGAGGGAATTGGAGGAATCGATGGCGTACTTCGGTGGTTGCGCTAGCAGAGGATGAGCCAGGTCCCTTTCGTTTTTTAGAAGTGGTGGCTGCGGTTCGCTTTCCTCGTGACGACGACATTGTACCTGAAAATAGTTGATATTCAAGGATTTTTCTACCAAAATAGAGTAGGTATTTTAATACCCAAAATATTCAAAGTCTAAATAATAATATATCAACCATGATCAACCATTTCGACAGTGAGTATTTCTATCTAGTTCTAATTAACTACCTAAACAATGACTAAAGTAATCAAGTTAGTTCTAAAATTCAAGAGATTATACTTAAAACTAAGTAATACTAAAACTAAAAAGAAACTAAATAACATGAAGTGTTAATCAAACAATAGTTAAAATAGATGAAAATGAAATAGTGAAAAGTGACCAGCAATGTTGTGTTTTATCGAAACACGGGCGTGTAGGGGTGAACCAAGGGCGTGTGCTGCAACTTGTTGGGAAAACACGGTGGTGGGTGGCTGTACGGCCTCCGTGTATTCTGTGGGCACGAGCGTGTACTGGTTTTTTTTCTTGTGAATGTGGGAATTGTGATGGGGGAAGGCAATGGTGGGAGATTCTTTGATGGTGGCCGGAATGGGAAGGGGGATATGTGAGGGAAACGGCTAGGGTTTAAGTTTTTTGGGGAGGATTTGAGGTAGACGGTGGTAATGTTCTGTAAATAGGGAGAGGGCATGGGCAAGTGCCACACCCGTGTGTGTTTTATTTAGCCCGTGTTTTTCGCGCATTTTCAAATTACTTGTACGATTTGTTGATGGATCCTGACAGGTGAGACTCTTAATCTTGAATATTTTGCAATGCATTGAACATAGATGTTTGAAGTTGAATGTGGTAAGTCAATTATTCATCATGTCAAAGCTATGTGTAAATATGAAATGCTTAGTCATGCTCCGAAGTCAGTACTGGTATTATATTTGCTCAAGGGTCATCTATTTTATTTCTTATTTTTGTTTGTGTTGCTTAAGGACAAGCAATGACATAAGTGTGGGAAAGTTTGATTTTTCGTAATTTGGTGTAGCAGATTAAACTAATATTCGCACTTTAGGAGGTTGAAAGCAAGCATTTCCATTATATTTTAGATATGTTTTTGTATGTTTTCCTTAATAAAATGTGAAAATTGAGTCTTTTATTGACCTTAAGGGCTGAATGAGGCCTAAAGCGTAAGCTAATGAACTTTGTAAGTGTGCAAGAGACCATTAAGCAATACTAAACTGATACTGGTCACTATGTCACAACACGGAATGATCAATGTCACAACATAGGGAGTAGAATGGAAAAATCACGAGACTTCCTTCGATGTCACGACTCAGCCTAAGGGTGTCGCGACATACCCTTGAAGACATCCCAAGAGGAGTATACTTATTCCTATGTCATGACATAGGTCTTGGTGTGCCATGAAATTGACCCTGGACAGGAATTAACACGAGCTAGGGGGCATTTTGGTCTGCACAATCAAACCTAATGCTCGGAAAGGTTAGGTAACCTAGGGTTAACGATGATGGCCACTTGAAATCTCTAAATAGGCTCATTTGTCACACATTATAGACCCCAATTACATATTTTAGAATTCATACTTTTGATTTAAGTTTAGTTTTCTCTTTTATTAGGTTTTTTTAGATTTACTTTAAGTTATTCTTTGTTTTATCTCAAGAGATCTGATTTATGGAGACAATCAAACTTCTGGTTTCACTTTATTTTTAATACAAATCAGGTGTTTTCTCAAACTCTATACTTCAATTCATTTATTATGTTCTCTCTTTACATTGATTCCATATTGTTTATGAAAACCATGAGGAACTAATCTTTCTATGGGGAATTAGCGAGTGGAGGCATAATTTGTTAACTATTTTTTAGGGTTACTCAATAGATCAAATGTTTGAGAAAGGAAGAACCTAAACCCTAGGCCTAACAACCCTAAAAAGTCATCAAGGTGGGAATTAACCCAAAATTGGTATGGCTTATTCGTGAACACCTTAACCTCGAATCGGTTTGGACTGTGAGGTTGGAAGATAAGTAGTCTTTTTCGACTCATTATTTGTGTGAAAGATCGGAAGGTCCTGCTGGGATAGCGTCTAGTTGATTAACAAGGAACCCAAAGCAACAATTGATGAAGATTACGGAAGCAAGCTAATCACCCATAATCAGATTTGATTTATTCTATTTATTGATCTCTTGATATTTATTTCTTTATGTTATTGTATTTTGATTCTTAGAAAAATCTTAAAAATCTCGTTCTTTTATGTTTTTTTACTATAACTGATAGAGTACTAATTAGATCTTTCAGTGTTTAGGTTAAAATTGATCTAGCATTTGCCTCCATTGGGTACAATCTTTGGAGTACTCACCTACTCCGTTGTAACTATATTACAACTGAACCCGTATACTTGCGGATATTGCCTCATTTATATATGTTTTACTATAGTATTCACATACTGGACGTTACTGCATCTGGAGGCAGTCAATATTACTATAAAACATACGGTTCCCAAAAGGAACACGACCATGTGACCCACACGGGCTAACAACTCAGTCGTGTGAATATGTTTGTCTTAGTGAAAACCAAACGGGCTAAAGACACGGCCGTGTGATCCACATAGGCCAACGACACAACCATGTAGAGACTGGGGACCATTCCCTTCCTTCACTAGATCCTTTTTCGTTTTCTTTTTATTTCGCTTTTTTTTTATTGTTGCAAGGATAACTTTACATAACTTCAAATCTCTAATGCTTCCAAATTTCACATTCTCATCCATTCATCCCTATATAGGGTAGTTTCAGTTCTTTCATCATTTTCTTATTTTATTGTGTTTATTTTTGTTCATACATTGAGGGCAACGTACATCTTAAGTGTAGGGAGAATTTTATACTTTAGTTCGATTTAGTCCTTGAATTTTTGCATGAGAGTTACATTTTCTAAACCTAGATTTTTTTGTTGATTCTGGTTTGTAATAATTTGTAGGTTTTTATGCATTTTTTTATTTATACTTTTATGTATGAGAGAGTCAAGCATTTTTTAGAAAAATTGTTTTAGGTTTTCTCCCTGAATTTAATAACTTTCTTGAATTATAACTTTACAAGTTTTGACATCATAACCATATTTTTATGAGCTTTTGAGCCTTTAGAGCATTCATCCTTTTATGCTCATTATATTTTTTTGGTTTTGAGGGTGTCAACTAAGTCTGTTATTTTAGAACTTGCTTTTGTTATGCATGTTAAGACCACATTAATGATTTGATATTTTGAGATGATAGCGGCACTTAGAATTTAACCCACTTAGCCTTTAAATAGCTTACCACTTTATTGCCCACTAATATACCCCTTTGAGCCTAATCTCTTTTTGTTCGTTTATCATTCACTCATTTTAACCCTTAAAGCCTCATTAATCTTTGAATTACCCTTTTATTTCTTTCCTTTAGTCGTGATTAGATTTTGGTAAGTTGCCTAACCATGTTTGATCATTCATATTGCTAATTTTCTCTTTGTTTTCAAAAAAAAAAAGGAAAAAAAAAGAGAAAGAAAAAAAATGGAAAAAAATTGGGGATATCTTGTTCAATTGTGAGACCACTCTTCATGTTATAGCCCTATTATATTGTTTTTTGAGCTTAAGTCATCATTATTATATTTTGTATAAAGACTCACTTCAATTATTTGTTTATTATTCATGTGAATTCTTTGCAATTCAACATCTTATTCTTTTAGTCTGATAGCTCATCAATTCAACTCTCGAATGTAATCACCTTTTATACCCTTCCATACCCTTAACCTAAGCCCCATTAGATACATTGTAAAGATCTTTTGATCTTTGTGTCATATAATATCTGTAGTAGTGGAGATTCATTTCTTAAGCAAGGTTATAGTAATAACATTCCTCGTTTGACTATTGAGTGCATATTAATTAGCCTTTAAACACTTTGAGTGCTTTGAGTGAATCTTAGTGAGGATGTTAAACCTTGTTGAGTTTGAATTTCAAGTGATTATTAGGGTAGGGGAGACTTCTATAATGATATATAAATTATCCTAAGATATGATCAGTGAAACTAATGGGTGAAGCGAAGTTAATTTGAATGTGAGTTAAGAACTTTGCTTGAGGAAAAATAAATGCTTAATTATGGGGATATTTGATAAGTGTCAAAAGTAACATATTGTAACCTCATTCTTAGTGCATTTTTTTGTTGATTATGTGACATTAATAGTGAATTATATACTTCTAATCCTTTATATTCATGTTTTGATGCTCAATAAAGCACTTTGGAGCAATAAGAGTGAAAAACGGGTGGAATTTAGAACATTGTAGTAGAGTTTCACACGAGCAAACCACACAGGCATGTGTTTATGGAACCATGTGAGCTAATAGTTAGAAGTTGCAATTTTAGGTTTTTTGGCATTTTAGGAAGGCATAAATAGGGAAATAAAGAAGGGAATAAGCAACTGTCATAAGATAGCACAAAAGTTACTCAAAGAACACCATTGAAGCCAATTTCCAAGCAATTCTCCATTAAGATTCAAGAGTCCAAGCTTATTTTCAAGGGAGTTATCATGGATTTCTTTTATTTTAGTGGTTATATTGTATTTTTGGTGTTTATTCTTACAAGTATGAACTAATTCTCTTAATACCTAGGGGAGATGAACCCTGGGATGGATTCTATTGTTTGATTTCTAATTTTATGCAATAAAACCTTAGTATCTTTGTTTTCAATTATGAATGTTTAATTATTCTTAGGTTAATAATTCTAGAGTGTTAATCCATGTTTGATGTGCATAAGTCTGAGGTTGAATAGACCCTTCTTGTGATCAAATCTTGCGTAATTGAATGGAATTGCATGCAATCCTAGAAATAGGATGACATAAATCTATTGAATTAGAGTCAAATCTAATAGGGAGATCCATAGAGCAGATTAATGCAATAATTGGGGTTTTAATTAGAAAGAAATTTCAATAATCAACCTAGAGTTTGTTGGTCTTATGCTCGAAAGATATACTAACAAAAGTTAGGGATTTCTCCGAATCAAAGAGCTAAGAAAATAAATTGCATAAATTAGATTGAGAACTAAAGATGAAAACTAAGTAGATTCTTACCTGGGTATTGTTTTGTCACTTGGTTGATATTTGACTATTTTTGTGTTTCATTTTTTGGTGCATTCATTAGTTAATTTAGATAGTTTAATTTATTTTTAATTAAGCTCTTAAATTTTTAGGTTAATTAATAAAAAGAAGATAATTACTAGTAATTGTAGTCCTTGAGGGAACGATACTTGTGCTTACAATAGCTATACTATTAATTGATATGTGAACTTGTCTTAGTCAATTTATTAGTTTGGATAGTGAACATCAACTAGTCAAAGAAGAATTAGAGGGAAAGAGAAATTGGTTTGTTAGAAAGAAATTTGCTGACATTGTCAACCGCTTATGTAACACTCCAAACCCGGCCTAGACGTTACTACCGGATCTGACGTGTCACATCAGAGTGCTGATTTGAAAACCGGTCTTGTCGATGCAAATTCTTGACTAAAGTTTTAAATTCTTTTTGAAATGTTGGGGTTGTAAAATCAAAACTTGTTATTCACTTATTGGTCATGTCATTAATTACAAGTTTATTTATCAGGACTAAATATAGCGGAAGCTTTTCTAAATGTAAACTTTAAAATTTGAAAATGCATGATTTTCTTTGGAAACAATTATTATTTAGAAACCCGTGTTTCCTAATCTAACAGGTTAACGTAAAAAATTAAAACCAAATAAAAGTTAAAACCTCAAATGGCCTTATTACATAAATATCTCCCCAAAATAAATAACTTAAAGAAAACTAGGTATAAATCAAAAATACTTGTGAACGTGTGGCCACCTCCGAGTCCCTCACAGCTCCAAATCCTCTAAGGCTGGGGATTACCTATATAGTTAAAAGAAAAGGGTGAGTTACGAGAACTCAGTGTGTAATCCCCTATGATGCAGTAACAGTCTGGGCCTGAGCCCTATTCAGTAACAGATCAGTCTGGGCTTTAGCCCATACAGTAACAGAGTGGGTCTAAGCCCAAAATCATAACAGTGCAGAACAGAGATGCAACCCAACCCAATCCAGCCAACACACCGCCCGTACCAACCAACACACCATATGGGGACTAAGTCGACCCACCCAGCCAACAGACCAATATTGCAACATAGCTGCTAATAGTAACGCAGCCAAGCTGCTAATAACAGTAAACGTGGCCAAGCCACTAAAATTAGAATACGTGGCGAAGCCACTAGAACGGTAAAAACGTGGCAGAGCCACTAGTACAGTACTTCCTCCAAATCAGAATCCCAACCCCAATGCAGGATTTCATGTCATAAATAGTACGTATATGCAGTATGTCATATTCATATACAGTCATATAGATAGCATACACACATCAACTAAACTACCACTAGGGGTATAATGGTCATTTCATCGGTTAAGGGTAAAACAATAATTTCACCACTCAAGGTATTTTGGTAATTTTACCCTTCGAGGGTATTTCAGTAATTCTACACTTTGAGGGTATTTCGGTAATTTTACCCTTCGAGGGTATTTTGGTAATTTTACCCTTTGAGGGTATTTCAATAATTTTACTCTTTGAGGGTATTTTGGTAATTCTACCATTCGAGGGTATTTCTGTAACACCCCAAACCCAGTCTAGACGTTATGACCAGATCCGGTAGGTCACAAGGTAAAGGTTGTTTAAAAGATTTTGGAATTTTGAAAAAAATATCATAAGTTTGAAAGCTTGTTGTTTTGGTTGATATTTTGAAAACAGTGATTTGCAGTTTAAGAAAAATTTTCGAGTTGAGTTGATCGAATACTGGTTACCATCGTTGGTATTTAAGTGAAAACGATTGTTTTATGTTGCTTAAGGTTTTGGAAACTTCATCTTGGTTAACAAGTTTAAAACGTAATGTATGTCTTATCGTGATTAAATAATAAAAACCGCATAGTAATTTAAGAAGCCTTATTACATAATAAAATTCCCAAAATAAATAACTTAAAAAAAATCAAGTCCACTAAAACAACATTTTGTGGCCTCCACGAGTCCACCTCGGCTCCCAGATCCACGATGCACTAATTACCTGCAAGATTAAGCAGAGGGGTGAGTCACCGAGACTCAGTGTGTGAATTCCCTTAACTCACTTAAATGGACTCAAGCCCAAAATCGTGTATTGGGCCTTAGCCCAATCAACATAGCATACTTAAATATGAATGAAATGTGTGTCCCAACCCAGTCTAATTTTTCGTCCTCTACACACCACCCGTACTAGCCCAACACACCGTGAGGATTTCTACAATCAACCCTCCATCCGCTACACACCTCATATGTGGCACCAAGCCACTCGTGGTTCTAGACCACCGTGATACAAGATCACCGTGACAAAGTCACTATCATCATACGTGGGGCCAACCCATCGTGGTAACAAACCACCGTGACAATCCCTAATGAATATATGTGGGGCCAATCCACTGTGGTACCAAACCACTGGGACGAGTTACTGAATCATATATATATACGTGGTATTAAACCACAGTGGCACCAAGCCACCGAGACATGGTCACTATTATCAAATATACATACGTGGGGCCAACCCACTGTGGTACCAAACCACCGTGACAATCTCAATTACTTCCCCTTTCTCATCATATCCCAACCTATGCAGATCATACAATCATATGAATGCAAATGCTTTCATCAAAGTGACAGATTATGACATTTATTTCATACCCATTAAGAGATTATTAGTGTCACTTACCTGGTATCCCCAGCTTTACCTACAAGGGTATTCTACTGCTTTCAGTCATTTCAGCTTTTCAGCCCATACAGTTAATAGCACAGATAAATAAAAGAGTGTGAAGTTTTACACACCTGATAACACGCAATATTATGCTTTCTATGTCGACACTATCGCTAGCAGGAACGACTGCTATTTGCCTACTATTCTGTTCTGAAGCCGGTCCATAACTCGGTGGCCAATCTCGTAGGGGTTGGGACTACGGGTCCAACCCCTTCCTTTGCTTGGCTAGTATTTGAGTCCAAGAAAGAGATCTTGGTCAGAGGATACTATAATGAAACAGCGATTGTTTAACAACAACGTTGGGTTAAGACAGCGAATAACGAAGAGAAAGGCTGATCGAATAACTGAAGAGGAATTCCTTACCTTAAGATCCCGAATGGAGAGATGGATTCGGAGATTGGTTGAACCTCAGACTTGGAACTCAAATGATTCGGCTAGCGATGTTTCCCAGAATAAGTGCCCCCCAAAAGAGAAGAAGATAAAGAGAGCAAAGTCAATAAAATTATATCACCACGCCAATTAGCCACTTGGCTTTGGCTACCGAATACCGAAAGAAGAATAGAAAATGATAGCAGAGTCTCTCTTACCTTAACAACCAAATCGGTTAAAGATCCGGAACATAATCCTAATACCTTGCTTCACAGTATTCGGCTAACAGGCAGAGCGGGAAAAACCAAATTTAGTTATCAACAAGGCAGGTTCGGCCTTACCAAGAAAAGAGAGAATAGCAGGATTATTTATGAGAAAAACAAAAGAGGAAACTTACCTTAACACAGAGGACCCGAATAACATGCAAGAAGATTTGGCTTAAAGACGATATCTCCAAAAGTGAGATGAAGATTCGGCTATGGAGAGGAAAACAGGCGTCAGAGAAGATGAACTAAAGTTTCAGTTTAAGAAGAAAGTAGAGAAGAGGAAACGAAAATGGACTGCTAGGAAATGGTGTGGTGCTTTTTCGATTGTGAGGTTTAGGAGTATGAGTAGAGAGAAAGAGAGATTTGGTAGAGGCTCAAGAGGTTTCGGCTTAAGAGGGAAAAATAAAAGATGAAGGTGGAAATGATGAGTAAGATGAAGTTAAGGTTCGGCTAAAGAGTCTTAGGTAAAAAAGAGAAAAAGAAGAAAAAGATGCATTAATGGTCTTTCAATTCTGGCATATAGGGATTCAAGACTCAAAGAGAACAAAAGAGCTTCTAACTAAAACCTATCAAAATCGGCACTATCTACCTCCTTAATGACCGAATGCACTTCAAGAGAACAAAGGTGACTTAAGACCCTAATTGATTTTCGGCACACCCCCTACAAGCCAAAACCGACTTCTTCCCCCTACCTCAAGCATCCAAAATCTGGCCACTAGCTTCACCAACCCTCAACCCCATATTTTCCTCCTAAATTCACTCTTGTTCACTCATTCAAAGTAGTTTGAATGATTCAAACTCCCTCTTTTTCTCATGGCCACAAATTCAAATAATTTGATTTGTTCAACACCCACTCATCAGAGTCCAAACTGAACCCACCTTCTCTTCATCTCAACGCATAAAAAAAACACCAACAAGGCCATCTATGCGACTCGAACCTGCTCCCTCTCTGCTCCTCTGAGGCGTCCCTTACCTGCACCTTAAGTGGCATCTCCTTGCCACTTTACCACTTAAATTCTTGTGTCAACAAACACAAGCAATAACCCTTAAGTCCTGCCCCAGTCAGCTCTCCCCTAAAGTGCCTAAAAATAAAGTTTTCACCAAGGCTCAGGCTTGACCCCGAGCCTTCCCTAGACCCCCAAACACATCAAAATAACACACAAGACATAACAACTCACAATAATATAGAATAATGCCAAGCCCCTAATTCCAGGATGTTACAATTCTACCCCCTTAAAGAAATTTCGGCCTCGAAATTTACCTGATCCAAAGAGATGAGGGTATTGCTTATGCATAACACCCTCTTGCTCCCATGTAGCCTATTCTGAACCATGGTTCTGCCACAAGACTTTAACCAACAGAACCGTCTTCCTTCGCAATACCTTAACGTCACGATCCAAGATCTGAACTGGTTCCTCTTCAAAGGATAAGTTAGGCCTTACCTCGATTTCTTCCACTGGCACAATATGAGACAGATCAGAACGGTAGCGCCTTAACATCGAAACGTGAAATACATCATGAATCTGACTCAACTCTGAAGGTAGCTTGAGATAATAAGCTACTGGTCCCACACACTTCAACACACGATAAGGCCCGATAAACTTGGGGCTCAACTTACCCTTCCGTCCAAACCTTAGAACCTTCTTCCATGGTGAAACCTTTAAGAAAACCCGATCACCAACTGCGAATTCAATGTCCTTACATTTCTGATCAGCATAGGACTTCTGCCTGTCAGAAGCTTCCTTTAATCGAGTCTGAATCAACTTAACCTTGTCCTCCGTTTCAGAAATCAATTCTGGACCCAATAACCGTTGCTCATCCAACTCTATCCAGCAGGTAGGAGTGCGACACTTTCGACCATACAACGCCTCATACGGTGCCATCTGAATACTAGATTGGTAGCTGTTGTTGTATGCGAATTCTGCCAACGGTAGAAACTCTTCCCAACTACCCCTGAAGTCTATGACACAGCCCCTCAACATATCTTCCAAGATCTAAATTACCCTCTCAGACTGTCCATTAGACTGAGGATGAAACCTGTACTGAAATCTAACTTTGTACCCAACGCTTGATGCAACACCTTCCAGGATCTCGATGTAAACCTAGGGTCTCTGTCTGATATGATAGACACTGGTACCCCATGCAATCTCACAATCTCTGCTACGTACAGCTTAGCTAACTTTTGTAGAGAGTAGTCGACACGAACCGATATAAAATCAGCAGACTTCGTCAGTCGATCCACAATTACCCATACCGAATCCATTTTAGTAGGCGTAAGAGGTAGCCCACTAACAAAGTCCATCGTGATCCTCTCTCATTTCCACTGTGGAATCTTCACCGGCTGTAATAACCCTGAAGGCAATTGATGTTCCGCTTTCACCTGCTGACACGTCAAGCATTTACTCACAAATTTGATTACCTCCCGCTTCAGTCCCAGCCACCAAAATTGTTCTTGCAGATCCCGATACATCTTACTTCCTCTAGGATGCATAGCGTATGGGCTACTATGCGCTTCCTGAAGAATCGTCTGTCTTAACCCAACATCCCTCGGCATGCAAGCCCTCTTACAGAAACACAAAACCCCATCACTGTTCAGACTATAATCCTCCACCTCACCATTCTGTACTTGCAAGAGCCGGGCACTTAACACCTCGTCCAAGACCTGCTTCTCTCTAACTTGAGCCATCCAAATCGGTTTCACTTGAAGTTCAGCTAATAAACTCCCGTTATCATACAAACTGAGATGGGCGAACATTGCTCTCAAATTTGATATTACCTTCCGGCTTAACGCATCTGCTACCATATTAGCCTTACCCGGATGATATTCGATCGAGCAGTCATAATCCTTTAATAGCTCAACCCACATTCGTTGTCTTAAATTCACCTCCTTCTGAGTAAGGAGATACCTCAAACTCTTGTGGTCTATGTAGATGATGGACTTCTCCCCATATAGGTAGTGTCTCCAGATCTTTAGAGCGAAAACTACCGCTGCCAACTCCAGATCATGCGTGGGATAATTCACCTCATGCGGTCTCAACTGTCAAGATGCATATGCCACCACCTTCCCTTCCTGCATCAACACACATCCCAAACCTGTGTGCGACGCATCGCAGTACACAACAAACTCTTTCCCGGTCTCAGGCTGTATCGGAACTGGTGCCTTGGTCAATATCCTCTTCAACCTCTCAAAACTCTCCTGTTGCTTGTCAGACCAGACAAACAGTACCCCTTTCCGCAACAACTTGGTTAATTGTGCCGCAATCAAAGAGAACCCCTCAACAAACCTTCTATAATACCCAGCCAGACCAAGAAAACTCCGGATTTCTGCCACAAACTTAGGTGGCTTCCAATCCAACACAGCTTCAATTTTTCGGGGATCAACCCCAATCCCCTCAGCAGACACCACATGGCCCAAAAAGGTAACTTCCCTTAACCAGAATTCACACTTACTGAATTTGGCGAACAACTGCTTCTCCCTCAGAATTTGTAAAACCACTCGAAGATGCGAATCATGCTCCTCCTTCAATTTTGAATAAACCAGGATATCATCTATAAATACCACAACGAGTCGGTCCAGGTAGGGTTGAAATACCCGGTTCATCATGTCCATAAACGCTGCTGGTGCATTAGTTATCCCAAACGGCATCACCAGGAATTCGTAGTGGCCATAGCGAGTTCTGAAAGCCGTCTAATGAATATCCGCTTCCTTGACCTTAAGATGATGGTATCCTAACCGCAAATCTATCTTCGAGAAGACTGAAGCTCCCCTAAGTTGATCAAACAAATCGTCAATCCTCGACAGCGGGTACTTATTCTTGATGGTCAACTTATTCAACTGGCGGCAGTCAATGCACATACGCATTGATCCGTCCTTCTTCTTAACGAAAAGCACTGGCACTCCCCAAGGTGATACACTTGGTCGGATAAAACCCCGATCCAACAGTTCCTGAATTTGGGCTTTCAATTCCATCAACTTCTTTGGCGCCATCCTATATGGGGCAATAGACACATGCGCTGTTCCCAGAAGAAGATCAATACCAAACTCCACCTCGTGATCCGGAGGTAGTCTTGGAAGCTCTTCTGGGAAAACATCCAAAAACTCCTTTCCTCACTATTCTTTCAGCCTTCAAACTGGACACTACATTAGACAAGTAGTTCCTCCTTTCACCTATTACCACAACCTCATCATCCTCAGGAGTCCTTAACACCATACGCTTGGCTGCACAATCCAAATTTGCTCGATACTTCACTAACCAGTCCATACCTAAGATTAAGTTGAACTCTCCAAACGATAGTTCCATCAGATCAGCCAGAAAAACCAACCCTTAAACCTCTAAAGGCACATTCCTAAAGAGTTTATTCACAACTACCGATTGTTTTAAAGGGCTAAGTACAGTCATCTCCCTAGAGGCAATCTCAAAGTCTATGTTCAGATTTCCCGATATAGTACTAGCAACATAAGAATGTGTCGATCCAATATCAATCAATGCAATATAAGGCAACCCATAAATAAGAAATGTACCGGTTATGACGTCCGGTGCATCAGCCTCCTTTCGGTGTCTGACTGCATAAACCAACCCAGGCTGTCTTGCATCTGTGCTCCCAACACCTCTGCCTGGTGCTACACCTCTGCCCGGTGCTACACCTCTGCCCGGTGCTCCACGCCCTCGGCCAAAATTACTTCCTCCTCTAGCGGGACCACGACCTCTCCGTGGTTGTTGACCACCTCTACCCGGCTAAACATAACCCTGTCCTACCGGTCGCACTCTGCCCAACTCCTGTGGACAATCTATTACCCGATGATCAGTAGACCCACATCTGAAACATCCTCTATTACCCATCCAACACTCACCTAAATGAGATCTCCTACATCTAGCACACCTCTGAGGACCACTATCAACAACGGGTCTCGCAACACGACTCGGCCCAACCCATCTAGGCCTCTTCTGAAAACGCCCAGCTGATCCCGACGATCCAAAATTCCTTTTATTTCTACCTTTATCCCTATCCTAATTCTGCTTTTCGGACTGCTTCACTTCCTCGGCTATCTTAGCCTTTTCCACTAAAACAACAAATTCTCTTTCTCGTTATGGAGCTATCAGCACTCGCAAATCATCCCTCAAACCATCCTCAAACCGAACAAAAGCTCATGGTCTGTGGCAACAATACCCCGGGATAACGAGTAGGACGTAAGAATTCCGCCTCATACTCAGCCACCGATTTGTTTCCCTGAACCAAATTTAGGAATGCCTTACGCTGTGCATCTACATAACTTGACCCGATGTACTTCCCCTGGAATGCTGTCTTGATGAAATCCCAGGTAATACGGTTAGCCACTATGCCATCCCTAACCGTGAGCCATGATCGCTATAAAATCAGAGTTTTAAATATTTATAAAAGAATGATCAAACCTGGAGACTAACTCTGACAACGATATTAAGGCAAGTATACCTATCGAACAGTAGTATAGCCAGGCAAGACCGGTATCGAACCCAAAGGAATTAAAAGTATTAATACTCACTTTCTTCTAATTATTTAGTCTTAAAGTTAGAGTGAAGATTACTTTTAAACTAAATTGACGACAGCTAAAGTAAGGACACAAAGACAAGAAGATGAATTGGAAAATAACTTTGAGGAAAAACTCAGTTGATTTTGATGATACCCTCGAGAAGAATCCACCTGACTTCTCTTATTATCTAACCCTAAATTATATGATCTCTTTTACTTAGCTTGATCCGTGATACTCCCTAACCTATATTAAACCCTCTCTCGAGGCGAATAACGTCTAACCCTAGGTTAATTTGTGGAACTCTCGTTCGCTTATAATAACCCCCTAGGATAGCAGTAAATCGATCAATGGACTCCCATATTAGGTTTCACCCTAATCCGGCAAAATCTCGTAACCCTATCTCTAGGCGCTCGATCAACTCCGCTTAATTATGTTAGATCTTCTCTTAGGCAGGGTCTATTCCTCCTCCACCTAAGCACATTAGATTTGGATTAAGCAACATAATTAAGAACAAACTAGGTAATTCATCATATAACTTAAAAATCAAATAATAAAATCCATCTAGGTTTCATCCCCTTCAGTTATCTGAGGGGTTTAGTTCATAACGAAATAACAAACCATCGCAAGAGAAAAGATAAAACAAAACATAAGAAAAATCCGAAAACCCCTTGAAGGAATCGAAGGAGAATTTTGCCGTCTTGAGTATAATTCCGGCTTCTTGGGATGGATCAACTGGCTATCCTTCGCATTATTTCCTAGCTCTGACCTTCTCGGCTTGGCTCCTTGGCCTCGCTTTCGCTCCTTCGGGTTCTGCCGAACTCCCTTCTCAAGTTGCCCCATTGGGTGTTTATATAGACTTTGTGATGCCTTGCTTGGCCCCTAAGTATCCTAATTTAAGCAGAATTCCTAATAGGGTGTTTGAATAGGCTTTGGAATGTGTTTCTTTGCCTCTAAGTATCCTTACCCGAATGAAATTTCTCTTTCCAGTGACAGAGGCACGGCCATGGCACACGCCCGTGTGAATCCTGGCCAGGTCGTGTTCGGACTTTTAATGAGGCACGACCGTGTGGTATTTGGGCCAGGCCATGTCGATTTCTCTCTTTGCCCAATTGGTTTGTTTTAAGCCTGTTTTTACGTTCTTTTCATCCTTGGGTGCTTTCCTGAGTATAAGACATGAAAAGAAAGGATTAAGAGCACATTTTTACATAAATCAAAGGATAAATCATCCAAAAGTATGCTAAATGTGGGATTAAAATATGTTACTTTTACGGTTTATCAAATACCCCACACTTAAGCTTTTGCTTGTCCTCAAGCAAAATTCTCAACTCATAATTAAAACGAACTTCCTTGATTCATAGAATTCATCAATGATGCTTTATCATAATTCAAAGATACTTCATACATGGATAATTCAACTCAAAAGAGTCCTAAAGATTCAAACAATCAAAGTCATACATTTATAGCATGAAAACATAGGCGTTTTCCTGAATAGTTACCTCTGATTCAAAATTGACAAGAGTTGACATCCTCACTAAAGATTCACTCAAATCACTCAAAGTGTTTAAGGTTCAAAATTAAGCACTCAATAAGTCGAACATGAAAAGTTAATCCCATAGGCTTGCATGAAAATAAAATCTCCACCACTATAAAATGAGATGATACACAAATCAAAAGGTCTTTAGCAGGGTTGTAACAGGGCTTAGGTTAAGGGTATGGATAAAGGCTGAATTAGAAGGTTAGAATCGAGACTGACCTGAAAAATTACCTAACTAGAAAAATGAACTAATCCTAAATAATTACATCAATTGAAAACTAATAATACGAGCTTCTCTATCTTTATTTCTTTTTTTTTAATATTTGAGATTTAAACATGTAAGCTCACTAATAATAAATATACTTCGTTTTTTTCTTTTCTTTTCTTTTTTTACAAATCAATAATAATAACGAAGTTTAACAATTGAAATAGAGAACATAGTTAGGTAACTGCTCAAAATCAAATCTCGACAAAAAGGGTAGTTAAAAAGAACGGTGATAACAAATACAAAGGGTTTTGGGTTAATGTTAGTAGGTAAGTCAATGAAAAGGGTTGTTAGGATTAAACGGGGTTCACTAGGGGTTAATTGTGGAGGTAGGCTTTTTAGTGGAGTGAGTGGGTTAAAACCTAGGTGCCTCTATCATCTCTGTATATCAAATCAAAAGTGTGGTCTCAACATGTATAATCGAGGCAAGTTCTAGAATAACAAATCAATGTTGACACACTCATAATAGAAAGTGAGCATGAAAGAATGTATGCTCTAAAAGGCTCAAAATCTCACAAAAATTATAGGTATTTTGATGTCAACCTCGTAAATTTCAAACTTCAAAGTAATATTCAGATTCAGGTAGGCAACCTAAAAATTTTAATTCTGAAAAATAGACTTATCATGCTTGATTCTCTAGTATCTTTCAAATTTAATCATCAATGCACAATTATCAATGACTTACTCCAAAACATATCAACAAAGATAAAAAATCATAGGAAATTTCATTCTAATATGAGAGACTTTACTTTTGAACAAGGCATAATTCAGGGATTTTCAAATAACACTATAGTTAACCCCCCCACACTTAAGATGTACATTGCCCTCAATGTACAAAGATGGATAATGGCAAAATAATCATAAAAATCATAAGATGGGGAGAGAAGCGAAACTTCCTGAATTTTGGATAAAGTTAATGGAAAGAGTTCGGATGGGATTGGAGGTGAACGTGGGGAAACGTCTTGAACCATTTAAAATTGAATCCTCGAAGCAGCCGGTCTAGTTTTATTGTATCCTAAGCTAGATCTAAATATCATAAAGAATAAGAAGAAAAATGATAAAATAGAAATAAAATTAAAATAATAAATAATGGAAAATGAAATAGAACTAGAAAAAGGGAGAATGAGGTTTAAATAGAGATGTAGCCTGTGTTTTGGGATTTTGAATTTTTGGGTGTGTTCAGGTGAGGTAGCCACGGCCGTGTTATAGCTGGCACGCCTATGCTCGACAAATCAGTAACTTTGCACGGGTAGGTAGCACGGGCGTGTTTAGCCCGTGGTATGCAAGTCGGTGAGTTTACACGGTCGTGGGGTACGAGCGTGTGTACCCCGTGCTTGACAAGTCAGTAACTTCGCACGGGTAGTTAGCACGGGCATGGCCTAGTATCGCAGCCCGTGTTGGGAAAAGAAATTCTTCTCTGGTTGTACACGGCTACTGGCACGCCCATGGTTCATCCCCTGGCTTCCACACGGCCACGAGCATACCCTTGTGTAAGGCCGTGTGTCCTAGAAATCCGCTCTTTGGTTAGTTTATGGTTAGGTGCTTAAAAGGAAAAATAAAAAAATAAAAAATGTAAAAATAGGGTTAGTGCTTGGGTTGCCTCCCGAGAAGCGCTCGTTTATAGTTTTAAGCTAGACTTTACCTCTCATTCGTATGGTCATGGTGGTTTGAGGAGGTGAAAATCCTTTCTCATGTGATCACTTCGGTTATGGATATATAGTTTAAGTCGAGTAATGTTTACCTTAAAAGTGTCGAATTCAGGATTGCTTACCTCGACGTGCCATATAAGAAGAATTAAGTACCTCAAAAGTGATTTCTTCGTTTGTCTTGAGGTCTGAATTGGTGATTCGAGGGTCTTCCTTATTCAACAATACCTGATCCTCTATTTTGATGTGATTTGTTGTTCCTATCAGCTTGTCTGGGGTCTTCTTCAGTTTCACTTCATGCGGCTCCTGTTCCTCTCTGATTGGTGTTTCCTGCTCTTTTAGTTTGTCAACCCTAAGGCTTTGTTCCTTATGTGTTTCTTCTTTGTCGGCACTAGGTCTAAGATCTAGCTCAGCTAAGTGATTTCATGATGCTTCCTGTAAGGAAGGTTGAACCAAATGATTATCAATAGAATTAACGTTCGTACCTTTATTACTCAATGTCCTAGCTGAGTCAAGAGCTTGAAGAGTGATTGTTTTGTCGTCTACATGAAGTGTGAGTTCACTAAATTCTTCCTCTGTGTGGTCTTTCTTTATTGCATCGGGATATGATACACGAGCTTGGTACTCTGTATTTACCGGGTTTGGTAAATCATGGCTTACCTCAACCTTACCTTCACTTATCACAGGTTCTTGACTTGGGTCAGATTCCACTAACAATTCACTGTTATGAGCTTGTACGGCTTGGGGCCCATGATTCAGCTCAGGTTTGTAGCCTTGTGGTGTTTCCTGTGGTGAAAGTTGAACAATTTGATTATCAACTGAATTTACTTTCTCACCTTCATCATTTGATGTCCTGGTCGAGTCAAAAGCTTGTAGACTAATTGATTCGTCACCTACACGAAGAATGAGTTCTCCTGTACCAACATCAATTTTAGTCCTGGCAGTTGCTAGAAAGGGTTTTCCTAAAATTAAAGGAATCGAATTGTCCTCATTCATGTCTAAGACAAAATCTACTGGGAATATGAATTTATCAATTTTGATTAGAACATTTTCTATTATACCCCTAGGAATTCTGATAGTTTTATCAGTTAACTGAATGCTCATCCTAGTTTGTCTGGGTTTCCCTAGACCTAATTGTTTAAACATTTTATAAGGCATAACATTGATGCTTGTCCCTAAATCAGCTAAAGCATTATCAATAGATAAACTACCAATTAAACATGGAATTGTAAAACTCCCTGTGTCTTTTTGCTTCTGCGGTAGTCTGTTTTGTAACATTGATAAGCATGCTACATTTAATTCCACGTGGTGCTCCTCGTCTAATTTGCGTTTGTTTGTCAAGAGCTGTCTTAAAAATTTTCTTGAATCTGGCATCTGAAAAAGAGCTTCAAGAAGAGGTAAGTTAATATGTAATTTCTTTAAAAGTTTAAGAAACTTACCGAATTGTTCTTCTGAATCATCTCTTTTCATTGCTTCGGGATAAGGCATGCGAGGTTGGTACTCTTTGATTACTGGTTTTGGCTTTTCTTGTGTTACTTCTGTTTCACCTTCGTCTACCTTATTTTCTAGTATTGCATTGGGTTCATCTAACCCTTTACTGTCCTGAGCAGTGATGGCTTGATTTTGCTCCTTGGGGTTAATCTCCGTGTTACTAGGTAGACGCCCTTGCGGTCATTCTAACATCAGCTTTGCAAGCTGTTTGACTGCGTTAATGACTTCCTTGACTGACTTAGTAATTTCCATGATTCGGCTCTCGTTGCTTTTGATTGTTCTCTCAGTTTCTTGGATACGTTTCTCTGTGTCTGCCGAAAATTTTGTCAGCATCTCTTCAAGGTGCGACTCCTCTCCCTGTTGGTGAGGTGGTTGTTGAAAGTTTGGAGAAAGTTTCGGTCTTTGGCTATTTTGATCATGCCTCAAGAAATTGGGATGATAACTCCAACCTGCGCTATAAATGTCATTATAAAAATTATTTTGTGGTCTAGAATAGTTACCCGTATAGTGAGCTTGCTCGTTTTCCATGCCATATCCGTAGGGTGGGTACTCAGGATTCACAACTTCTCCTAGATTCGAGTCATATTGCATTACTGAGTGTACCTGTGATGAACTATACAAACCATCAATCTTTTTATTCATCATCTCTAGCTGGTTAGATAGCCTGGTGACCACGTCGAGGTTGGAGACACTGGCGGCTTTTGTTGGCGTTGTCCTCATAACTTGTCACTGATAGTTATTTAGTGCCATCTCCTCTAAACTAAAGTTACCTGTCAAAGCAAAGCAAAATTAGCAAACTAAAAATAAAACAAATAATAAAAATTTTGCAATAATAAAAAAATGGCTAAAGTAATAAAAATTAATCTTTCTTAATATTTTAATTCCCCGGCAATGACGCCAAAAACTTGATCGCTGTAAAATCAGAGTTTTAAATATTTATAAAAGAATGATCAAACCTGGAGACTAACTCTGACAACGATATTAAGGCAAGTGTACCTATCGAACAGTAGTATAGGTAGGCAAGACTGGTATCGAACCCAAAGGAACTAAAAGTATTAATACTCACTTTCTTCTTATTATTTAATCTTAAAGTTAGAGTGAAGATTACTTTTAATCTAAATTGACGATAGCTGAACTAAGGACACAAAGACAAGAAGACGAATTGGAAAATAACTTTGAGGAAAAACTCAGTTGATTTTGATGATACCCTTGGGAAGAATCCACCTAGACTTCTCTTATTATCTAACCCTAAATTATATTATCTCTTTTACTTAGCTTGATCCGTTAGACTCCCTAACCTATATTAAACCCTCTCTCGAGGCGAATAACGTCTAACCCTAGGTTAATTAGTGGAACTCTCGTTCGCTTATAATAACCCCTAGGATAGCAGTAAATCGATCAATGGACTCCCATATTAGGTTTCACCCTAATCCGGCAAAATCTCGTAACCCTATCTTTAGGCGTTGGATCAAATCCGCTTAATTATGTTAAATCTTCTCTTAGGCAGGGTCTGTTCCTCCTCCACCTAAGCACATTAGATTTGGATTAAGCAACATAATTAAGAACAAACTAGGTAATTCATCATATAACTTAAAAATCAAATAATAAAATCCATCTAGGTTTCATCCCCTTCAGGTATCTGAGGGGTTTAGTTCATAACGAAATAACAAACCATCGCAAGAGAAAAGATAAAAAAAAACATAAGAAAAATCCTAAAACCCCCTGAAGGAATCGAAGGAGAATTCCGCCGTCTTGAGTATAATTTTGGCTTCTTGGGATGTATCAACTGGCTATCCTTCGCGTTATTTCCTAACTCTGACCTTCTCGGCTTGGCTCCTTGGCCTCGCTTTCGCTCCTTCAGGTTCTGCCGAACTCCCCTCTCAAGTTACCCCATTGGGTGTTTATATAGACCTTGTGATGCCTTACTTGGCCCCTAAGTATCCTAATTTAAGTAGAATTCCTAATAGGGTGTTTGGATAGGCTTTGGAATGTGTTTCTTTGCCTCCAAGTATCCTTTCCCGAATGAAATTTCTCTTTCCAGCGACAGAGGCACGACCATGGCACACGTCGTGTGAATCATGGCCAGGCCGTGTTCGGACTTTTAATGAGGCACGGCCATGTGGTATTTGGGCCAGGCCGTGTCGATTTCTCTCTTGGCCCAATTTGGTTCGTTTTAAGCCCGTTTTTACGTTCTTTTCATCCTTGGGTGCTTTCCTAAGTACAAGACACGAAAAGAAAGGATTAAGAGCACATTTTTACATAAATCAAAGGATAAATCATCCAAAAGTATGCTAAATGTGGGATTAAAATATGTTACTTTTACGGTTTATCAAGCCACCACTGATACGCCGAAGAAGAGACACAACTCCTTTCAATTTCTCCTCCACAGTAAGGTCAAGATCATCCATAATACGCTCCACTGCTTCTAGCTAATACTCAGCTACATTGGGAGCTACGCCAGAAACGCCCCTAAACATTTCCGCTCCATTGGCTCGGAGTCGTTCAGACACAGATTTCTGAGCCCCCGAACCCGTGCTCGCTCCAGCAACTCTCTCAATACACGTAACATCGCTTGAGACACAGCATCGTCTCCGCCTGTTTGATCCTAAAATTCTGCTTCCGCCACTAGCGGTGCTGGCGCATCATTTTCCGACCCACGTCCTGATTCCAAGAGCTCCGACCCAACACCTCGGCCTCTACCCCGACCGCGCACAACACGTCCACGTCCCCTAGTACTCATAGCTTCCGATACAAATTAGTCTGATTAAGAATTTTTATGAATTAGTACTTTCTTTCACTTTTTAATACCAAGCAGTTTTATGGGAAATAGCTTTAAAGAGTAATTCTCACAGATCATATCTCGACCTAGAGGTTTTAGTCTTTAAAGTTTGGATCTTCTAGTGCTAGCAAACATAGTCATTTCATGCAAGTAATCATTTCATCCATACACAACCAACAATTAGAACACTTACCGCGTGGATTGGGTGCCGGTAGACTCGGATGCCATATTCCAAACAAAACATTTCCTTCAAATAACATTTTAAATCGACTTTATAACATACTGTTGAACCCATTCCATAGCCCGAGTTTTGCAACCTAGGCTCTGATACTGAAATTGTAACACCCCAACCCAGTCCAGACGTTACGATCAGATCCGGTATGTCACAGGGTAAAGGTTGTTTAAAAGATTTTGGAATTTTGAAAAAAATATCATAAGTTTGAAAGCTTGTTGTTTTGCTTGATGTTTTGAAAACAGCGATTTGAAGTTTAAGAAAAATTTTCGAGTTGAGTTGATTGAATACTGGTTAGCATCGTTGGCATTTGAGTGAAAATGATTGTTTTATGTTGCTTAAGGTTTTGGAAACTTCATCTTGGTTAACAAGTTTAAAACGTAATGTATGTCTTATCGTGATTAAATAATAAAAACTGCATAGTAATTTAAGAAGCCTTATTACATAATAAAATTTCCAAGATAAATAACTTAAAAAAAAATCAAGTCCACTAAAAGAACATTTTATGGCCTCCACGAGTCCACCTCAGCTCCCAGATCCACGATCCACTAATTACCTACAAGATTAAGCAGAGGGGTGAGTCACCGAGACTCAGTGTGTAAATCCCCTTAAGTCACTTAAATGGCCTCAAGCCCAAAATCGTGCATTGGGCCTTAGCCCACTCAACATATTATACTTAAATATGAATGAAATGTGTGTCCCAACCCAGCCTAATTTTCCGTCCTCTACACACCACCTGTACCAGCCCAACACACCGTGGGGATTTAAACAATCAACCCTCCATCCGCTACACACCTCATATGTGGCACCAAGCCACTCGTGGTTCCAGACCACCGTGATACTAGATCACCATGACAAAGTCACTATCATCATACGTGGGGCCAACCCACTGTGGTAACAAACTACCGTGACAATCCCTAATGAATATATGTGGGGCCAACCCACTGTGGTACCAAACCACTGGGACGAGTTACTGAATCATATATATATATATACGTGGTATTAAACCACCGTGGCACCAAGCCATCGAGACATGGTCACTATTATCAAATATACATACGTGGGGCCAACCCACCGTGGTACCAAACCACCATGACAATCTCAATTACTTCCCCTTTCTCATCATATCCCAACCTATGCAGATCATACAATCATATGAATGCACATGCTTTCATCAAAGTGACAGATTACAACATTTATTTCATACCCATTAAGAGATTATTAGTGTCACTTACCTGGTATCCCCAGCTTTACCCACAAGGGTATTCTACTGCTTTTAGTCATTTCGACTTTTCAGCCCATACAGTTAATAGCACAGATAAATAATAGAGTGTGAAGTTTTACACACCTGATAACACACAATATTATGCTTTCTATGTCGATACTATCGCTAGCAGGAACGACTACTATTTGCCTACTATTCTGTTCTGAAGCCGGTCCACAACCTGGTGGCCAATCTCGAACAGTAGACACCACGCATTTTTTGAACTTAGGGGCTGGGACTACGGGTCCAACCCTTTCCTTTGCTTGGCTGGTATTTGAGTCCAAGAAAGAGATCTTGGTCAGAGGATACTATAATGAAACAGCGGTTGTTTAACAACAACGTTGGGTTAAGACAGCGAATAACGAAGAGAAAGGCTGATCGAATAACTGAAGAGGAATTCCTTACCTTAAGATCCCGAATGGAGAGATGGATTCGGAGATTGGTTGAACCTCAGACTTGGAACTCAAATGATTCGGCTAGCGATGTTTCCCAGAATAAGCGCCCCAAAAAGAGAAGAAGATAAAGAGAGCGAAGTCAATAAAATTGTATCACCACGCCAATTAGCCACTCGGGTTTGGCTACCGAATACCGAAAGAAGAACAGAAAATGATAGCAGAGTCTCTCTTACCTTAACAACCAAATCGGTTAAAGATCAGGAACAGAATCCCAATACCTTGCTCCACAGTATTCAGCTAACAGGCAGAGAGGGAAAAACCAGATTTGGTTATCAATAAGGCAGATTCGGCCTTACTAAGAAAAGAGAGAATAGCAGGATTATTTATGAGAAAAACAAAAGAGGAAACTTACCTTAACACAGAGGACCTGAATAACACGCAAGAAGGTTCGGCTCAAAGACGATATATCCAAAAGTGAGATGAAGATTCGGCTATGGAGAGGAAAACATGCGTCAGAGAAGATGAACTAAAGTTTCGGTTTAAGAAGAAAGTAAAGAAGAGGGAACGAAAATGGACTACTAGGAAATGGTGTGGTGCTTTTTCGATTGTGAGGTTTAGGAGTATGAGTAGAGAGAAAGAGAGATTCGGTAGAGGCTCAAGAGGTTTCGGCTTAAGAGGGAAAAAGAAAAGATGAAGGTGGAAATGATGAGTAAGATGAAGTTAAGGTTTGGCTAAAGAGTCTTAGGTGAAAAAGAGAAAAAGAAGAAAAAGAAGCATTAATGGTCTTTCAATTCCGGCATATAGGGATTCAAGACTCAAAGAGAACAAAAGAGCTTCTAACTAAAACCTATCAAAATCAGCACTATCCACCTCCATAATAACCGAATGCACTTCAAGAGAACAAAGGTGACTTAAGACCCTAATTGATTTTCGGCACACCCCCTACAAGCCAAAACTGACTTCTTCCCCCTACCTCAAGCATCCAAAATTTGGCCACTAGCTTCACCAACCCTCAACCCCATATTTTCCTCCTAAATTCACTCTTGTTCACTCATTCAAAGTAGTTTGAATGATTCAAACTCCTTCTTTTTCTCATGGCCACAAATTCAAACAATTTGACTTGTTCAACACCCACTCCTCAGAGTCCAAACCGAACCCACCTCCTCTTCATCTCAACGCATAAAAAAAAACTCCAACAAGGCCATCTATGCGACTCAAACCTGCTCCCTCTCTGCTCCCCTGGGGCGTCCCTTACTTGCACCTTAAATGGCGTCTCCTTGCCACTTTACCACTTAAATTCTTGTGTCAACAAACACAAGCAATAACCTTTAAGTCCTGCCCCAGTCAGCTCTCCCCTAAAGTGCCTAAAAATAAAGTTTTCACTAAGGCTCAGGCTTGACCCCGAGCTTTCCCTAAAACCCTAAACACATCAAAATAACACACAAGACATAACAACTCACAATAATATAGAATAATGCCAAGCCCCTAATTCCAGGATGTTACAATTTCGATACAGGTTACGACCTTTCCAAAGGCCTACCGTCGTCTCGAACGACCTGGATAACTTATATGGCCAAATAGAGTAATTGGGCCCAAAGCCCACTATTCGGCCCAAGTGGGCCCACACGCTCGTGTGGCCCATTCAGCCTAATTTAAGTCACGACTATGTGAACTTCGCAGCCCAATCCATTATTTGTCACTATCGTGATTTTTACCCAGGTAGGGCCCATCTTGGTGCAACGAGGCCCATTATGGCTTAAACCCACGAGAACATTCGTGGCAGCCTCTACAGTCTATCGCCAACGATCGTGGCTCGATTTGTCCCTACGACCGTTCGCACGCTCATGAGCCCTCAGATGCCGAAGTTTCGGCTTTTTGACTTTAGGTGATTCACAATTACACAGGGGTGTGAATACACGCCTTCATCCATTGTGTTTACAGAAAGAACATTGGGTGTACGATTACACACCTGTTATGGGTTGTAGTTTGAAGCGGTTCCAAAATTAAACACCTATGATAACAACAACCCCATCACTTAGTCTCAAACCCTTGTTAATCCATCACCATAGTATTGAAAACACTTTAATCAAACTAACTCTACTTACCAATCAACAACCACAATCTCCTCTAGTTCCGAAACCACGTATCCCTTCAATGCTATTACCTTCACAAGAACCATTAACCGATTCATAAGAATCTACCATTCCATAAGAATATATTTATGCCAGGCTTAAATCACTTACCATGAATCAAAAGATCTCTTGCAGGGGAAACGTAATCGACCTACCCCTTGGTTAAGGAAAATGAGTCCCTAGTAACATTCGAACGAAAAAGAAGGTGTTAGATAAACTTATCTCCACGAAAACTAAGGGGAAACAGCCTTTCAGCCCAAGAGAAACAAAACCGAGTATGGAGAAGGAAGCCAACCAAGATTCGGCTAAAGTCACCACTTACCAATAAATCGAAGAGATTAAGAAACGGTTAAGAATGAAGAGAAGAAGGTGTTTAGGCCTTAATAGATTCAGTCAACACAAGAAGAACCAAGGTTTTAAGAGGGAAAATATTCGGCTATTTGGAAAAGAAAACAAAAGAATAACGAGAGGGAAAATAAGAAGTAGAGTTTGGCCAAAGGAGAAACCGAAAGGAGAAAAAAGATGATTCGGCAAAGAGTGGGCAGCAATTGAGAAATAACGGTGAAAGGGAAAAAGACCTGAACGGTAAAAATGTTGCACGAGATGCCACAAAAGAAATAAATCCCGAAATGTACAAAAAGAAAACCCGAAATGGCAAAGAGGATTTTCAATTTCTACTCTTTCACAAGGTTGTCAAAAATGCACAAATGACTCCCTTAGCCAAAATTCCCCTACTCAAGCTCTCCCATTCAGTCAAGACTCCTCCACATCCCAACTCATTAACCTCTCCACTGTTTCCTCCTTAATTTGCTCCCAGCCTCCCATTCAAATTTGTTGACCAAGTCTCCAACCTCCTCTGCAGAGTTTGATTCCAACTCTACCTCTCATGCCATAGAGATGTAAAATAAAATCTCCTTATTGCATGCCATGGGATTCAAACTCCAATTCCCTTGCCACCTTAGTGACGCCACAACCATCAACCCACAAGCTCTTTTTGTGACACAAAATCAGACACATTTATACATAAGTCCTAACTACTAACAGCCAATTCCACTTAAGAGCAAAAATTAAAAATTTTCCAAGGCCCAGACTCGAACCCAGGCTTCTTGAAAACCCCCAAATACCATCAAATACTTAGCCATTGAAGCACACATGGAATTTAAGCCAAAACATGCAATATTACAAACCCTACATTTTTGGGGCGTTACAACTCTATCCCCTTAAAGAAATTTCGACCTCGAAATTTACCTAGTCAGAATAGGTAAGGGTATTGTTGTCGCATCGCCTCCTTAGGCTCCCACGTGGCTTCCTCTGAACCGTGATTACGCCAAAGAACCTTGACCAACGGAACAAATTTCCTTCTTAATACCTTAACGTCATGATCCAATATCTGCACCGGTTCTTGCTCAAAAGTCAGTTTAGGTCTAACCTCGATCTCCTTCACCGACACTATATATGAGGGATCTGAGGGGTATCGCCTCAGCATGGAGACGTGGAACACATCATGTATCCGGTTTAATTTAGGAGGAGCTCAAATTGATAGGTGACCGGTCCCACACGCTTTAATATCCGGTAAGGTTCGATGAATCTAGGGCCCAACTTGCCTTTCCATCCAAATCTCAAAATCTTCTTCCATGGTGAGTCCTTCAAGAAGACATAATCCCCCACAGAGTACTCTATCTCCTTACACTTTAAATTGGCATACGACTTCTGCCTATCAGATGCTTGCTTTAATCGATCTCGAATCAAATTTACTTTTTCTTCGATTTCAGAAACTAACTCTGGCCCCGAAACTCGCCGCTCACCAAGTTCTGTCCAACAGGTAGGGGTGCGACACCTAAGACCATATAACGCCTCATACGGTGCCATTTGAATATTGGATTAGTAGCTATTGTTATATGCGAACTCAGCTAACTACAAGTAGTCTTCCCAACTGCCTTTGAAATCAATTACACAGCTTCTTAGCATGTCCTCCAATATCTGGATCACCCTCTTCGACTGACCTTCTGTCTGAGGGTGGAACGCAGTACTGAAATCCAATCTTGTACCCAATGCCTCGTGTAACTTCTTCAAGAATCGAGATGTGACTCTAGGATCTCTGTCAAATGTGATAGAATCCGGTACATCATGCAGTCTTACAATCTCAGCCACATACAACTTAGCCAACTTCTGCAATGAATAATTAGTGCAGATTGGTATAAAATGGGCAGATTTAGTCAATCAGTCTACAATAACCCATACCGAATTCTTCTTAGTAGACGACAAGGGTAGCCCACTCATAAAATCCATGGTTACCCTCTCCCACTTCCAGAGTGGAATCTTAACCTGTTGAAGTAATCCAGAAGGTAGTTGGTGCTCAGGTTTAATTTGCTGGCATGTCAGACACTTACCCACGAAATCCGTAACCTCGCGTTTAAGCCCTGGCCACCAATATAGTTCACGTAGATCTCGATACAACTTGTTTTCACCAGGATGCATGGCATAAAGACTGCTATACACCTCTCGTAGGATAGACTGCCTCAGATCAGAATCTCTCGGTATACAAACTCTCCCACGGAAGCATAGTACTCCCCCACTATTCAGCCCAAAATCCGTACTCTCCTCTTTCTCAACCAATCGAAAATGAGGAACCAACGATTCATCCAACAATTATTTCTCCTTAATTTGATCAGTCCAAGTCGATCTCACTTGGAGTTCAGCCAACAGACTACCATCCTCAAATAGGCTGAGACGAGCAAACGTTTCCCTCAAATTCGATACAACCCTACAGTTGAGTGCATCAGCTACTACGTTTGCTTTACCAAGATGGTACTCGATCGAACAATCATAATCCTTAAGCAACTCTATCCATCTTCGTTGCCTAAGGTTCAACTCCTTCAGAGTAAGGAGGTACTTGAGGCTTTTATGGTCTGCGTAAATAATAAACCTCTCACTATATAAGTAATGCCTCCAAATCTTCAGTGTGAATACCACTGTAGCTAACTGCAAGTCGTGAGTGGGGTAATTCGCATCGTGAGGCTTAAGCTGACGAGACGCGTATGCAACCACCTTACCTTCTTGCATCAACACACAACCTAATCCAGTGTACGACGTATCACTGTAGACTGTGAATTCCTTCCCAGACTCTAGCTGTATTAACACAGGGGCTTCAGTCAGAACTTTCTTCAGTTTCTCAAAACTCTCTTGCTGCTTATCAGTCCAATTAAACGATACCCCTTTACGCAGTAACTTAGTCAGAGGTGCAGCAAATAGTGAAAACCCCTCAACAAAACGTCTGTAATTGGAAGCTTCGAATCTCAGATACAGTCTTTGGTGGTTTCCAATCCAATACGGCTTCAATTTTTCGAGGATCAACCTTAATCCCCTCGGCAGACACCACGTGACCCAGAAATGTCACTTCTAGCAACCAAAACTCACAGTTGCTAAACTTTGCGTATAGCTACTTTTCCATCAGAATTTGCAAGACAATTCAAAGATGTGCATCATGATCCTCCTCGATTATGGAATACACCAGGATATCATCTACAAACACCACTACGAATCGATCCAAATAGGGCTGGAATACTCGATTCATCATATCCATGAAAGCAGCTGGTGTATTCGTCAACCCAGACGGCATTACTAGGAACTCGTAGTGACCATAACTAGTCCTAAACGCAGTCTTATACACATCCGCCTCCTTAAACATCAATTTATGGTACCCAGATCGAAGATCTATCTTGGAGAAAACTGAAGCTCCTCCCAGCTGGTCAAACAGATCATCTATCATCGGTAAAGGGTACTTGTTCTTAATCGTTAGTTTGTTCAGTTGACGATAATCGATGCACATGCGCATGGATCCATCCTTCATCTTCACGAATAACATTGGTGCTCCCTATGGAGACACACTGGGTCGAATGAATCCTTAGTCCAATAGCTCTTGAATTTGAGCCTTTAGTTCCACCAGCTCCTTCGGTGCCATCCTATAAGGGGCGATGGACATTGGAGCTGTTCCTGGTAGGAGCTCAATACCGAATTCGACCTCAAGGTTTGGAGGCAATCTAGGAAGCTCTTCTCAAAATGCATTTAGAAACTCCTTAGCAGTTTCGACATCTCCCACAGAAGGACCTTTTGAATCAGATCTACTGACATAAGCTAAAAACGTCTCGCAACCCTTGTGAACCATTTTTTCGGCCCTTAATGCTGAGATTACATTGGACAAATAGTCTTTTCGCTCCCCTAACAGAACCACCTCCTCATCCTCAGAAGACTTCAACACCATACGCTTAGCAGCGCAATCCAAATTTGCACGGTATTTCACTAGCCAATCCATGCCCAAAATATGATCAAATTCACCAAACGGTAGTTCCATCAAATCTGCCGGAAAGACAACCCCTTGGACCTCTAGGGACACGTCCCTGAACAACTTATTCACCCTAGCTGACTGTCCCAGTGGACTTAACACAATCATCTCACTATCAATAATTTCAAACTGAGAACCCAGCGTCCCAGACAAAGTGCATGCATCATACGAGTGTGTAGACCTAATATCAATTAAAGCTGTGTATGGTACATTATAAATTAATAACGTACCAGTTATGATGTCAGGAGCGTCGCCATCCTCTCGGCGCTGAGCAGCATAGACCAAAGCTGGCTGTCTTGCCTCAGTATTACCAGCACATCTGCCCGGTGCTCCATGACCTCTTCACAAACCACTTCACCCTCTGGCTTGACCACCACCTCTCGGTGGCTGCTGACCACTTCTCCTCGGCTGAACATAGCCCTAACCTATGGCTTGCATCTGAACAGGCCTCTGAGTACAGTTCTTAACCTAATGCTTCATGGACCCACATCTGAAGCACGCCCTAGTTCTTTTCCAACATTCACCTTGGTGAGATCTCCCACAATCAGCGCAAGGATGCGGTCTAGCAGCAATAATAGGAACCCCAGCTCAGATTGGCCCATCAAATCTAGGCTTCTTCTTGAACCCACCAAAAGAGCTTGAGGGCCCAAAATTCCTCTCATTTCTACCCCTATCTTTTTCATAATTTTGGCATTCCGAACGCTTTACATCCTCAGCAATTTTTGCCTTCTCAATAAGGGCATCAAAGTTTCGTTCCCTCTGTGGAGTTATCAGCACCTGCGACTCATCTCGGAGGCCATCCTCGAAATACACACAGTGTTCATACTCAGTTGCGACTATGCCCCGAGCATACTGACTCAACCGCAGAAACTCTGCCTCACATTCTGCCACAGACATATTCCTTTAGACCAGGCTCAGCAATTCCTTCATCCGGGCATCCACATAACTCGCCCCAACATATTTTCCTTGAAAGGCTGCCTTAAAAAAGTCCTATGTCAAGCGGTCGGCCTGCGTGCCTTCTCTCACCGTGAGCCACAATTGGTATGCCTCGTCCCGTAGTAAGGACACTGCTCCTTTTAGTTTCTGTTCCATAGTACAATCAAGGTCATCTACTATCCGCTCGGTAGCCTCTAACCAATATTTTGCCACATCGGGGCTACACCAAAAACACCCCTGAAGATTTTTGCTCCATTAGACTGGAGTCGCTCAGAAATTGACCCTTGGCCTACTGATCCAGTACTTGCTCTAGCAACCCTTTCAAGAACACGCGACATTGCTTGAGATAGAGCATCACCCCCAACTGCTCGGTCATGAGACCCTGTCTCAGTTACTGGTGAGGCTGGGGCCTCCTTAGCAGGCATGTGACTCGATGCTGAAGACCCAGCCCTAGCACCTCGGCCTCTACCGCGGCCTCGTGTACCCCTTCTGCGAGTACCTCTTGTGCTCATATCGGTATAGCGTATTATCTATTTTAAAAGTCTTATGAATCAGTTCATAGTTCCAGTAATTATTAACGGATGTTTTATGACAATCATTATTTAAAGTTTTTTTTTTCACAGATCGTGATATCCCACTACAGTTTTCAATTTCCTACAGTCTCGCTTTACCCTAACAGAAGAGTTTAAGCATAGTACTACTATCTATGGTTGTTTCTCAGTATAAATCTATAACAGTAAACAGTGTCAGAGAACTTACAGATTTGGCACTGGAGACTCGGTGTGCCACACTTTCAGTAACAATGATAAACCGTAATATGTTCATATTTTAATCCCACATTTAGCATACTTTTGGATGATTTAAGCCTTGAATTGTGGAATTTGGTGCTTTTAATCCTTTAATATCATGTTTTGTACTTAGGAAAGCAGTGGAGGATGAGAAGAACGAGAAACGAGCCTAAACCGGAGAAAATAGGCCAAATTACGAAATCGGCACGGCCTGGGCCGAAGACCACACGGCCGTGCCTCCTTAACAGACTCGAACACGGCCTGATCACGATTCACACGGGCGTGTGCCATGGGCGTGTCCCTGATGTGACTTGTTTGAATTTCATTCGGATTAGGGTACTTAGAGGAAAAGAAAGCCATTCTAAAAGCCTATATAAACACCCTAGAAGCTAACCTTTAGGGGGCATCCAGTTAGGTCGAAGAGCCAAGCCAGAGAGGCCAGAATTATGGAATTTACTTGAAGAAAGCCAGTTCATTCATCCCAAGAAGTCGGAGTTTTACTCAAGACGGAGGATCTTCCCTTCAATTTCCTTTCGGGAGTTTTAGGGCTTTTCTTATGTTTTGTTTTATTTTTTCTTCTGAGATGTATTCTTTTATAATTATGAACTAAACCCCTCAAATACCTGAGGGGGATGAAACCTAAGACGGATCTTGTTATTGTTTTCTAAACTATATGATAAATACTTGATTTGTTCTTAATTATGTGTTCTTAATTCTTGCCTTGATATTTCAGGATATTGATTCAAGTATTGATGTGCTTAGGCAGAGGATGTGATCGTAACCCTAGAGATAGGATGACGAAAATCTACCGGATTCAGGTGAAACCTAATATGGGAGTCCATAGATCGAGTTAATGCAATTTTAGGGGTTTTAATTAGAAAGAGATTTCAATTAATCAACCTAGGGTTAGACGTTAGTAGCCTCGAGAGGGGTATTAATATAACTTAGGGAATCCTATGGATCAAGTCAAGTGAATATATCGTCTGGTTCAGAGGTAAATAACAAGTGAAGTTTAGGTGGATTCTTCCTCGGGTATTGTCTTAATCAATTGGTTTTTCACACAAGTATTTTCCCAACTTCATTTTCTTTGTCTTAGCGTCTTTAGCTTAGTAGTTAGTTAATTATAGATTAATTAATAACTCCCTTAATTCTTAGGCTAAATAATAAAAAGAAAGTTAGTATTAGTACTTTTGGTTCCTTTGGGTTTGACATTTCGATTTTGCCGCTACACTATACTACTGTTCGATAATCTATGTCATAGTTAGTTTCTAGGCTCGATCATTCTTTATAAATCAAGTTTTTGGCGCTGTTGCCGGGGAACTAAAATATTAAGAACGCTCAATTTTTATTACTTTAGCCATATTTTATTTTTCTGCAATTTAACTTTATTTTTACTTTGCTAATTCTTCTTTTATTTGTGATCGCAGAAATCAGAGTTTGAAATTTATAATGAATGAGATCGAACCTGGAAACTAACTCTGACAACGATTAAAGGCAAGTGTTCCTATCGAACAGTAGTATAGCTTAGGCAAGACTGGATTGTCAAACCCAAAGGAACTAAAAGTACTAATACTAACTTTCTTTTTATTATTTAGCCTAAAATAAAGTGGAGTTTCTTTAATCTAAATTAACGACTACTAAGCCAAGACGTGAAGACAAAAAGAATGAATTGGAAAATAACTTGAAAGAAAACTTAGTTGATCATGACGACACCCTTAGGAAGAATTCACCTAGACTTCACTTGTTATCTAACACTGAACCATACGATTTATTCACTCAGTTTGATCCGTAGGACTCCCTAACGTATATTAAACCCTTTCTCGAGGCGAATAATGTCTAACCCTAGGTTAATTAACAAAAATCTCTTTCTTGAATAATAACCCCCTAGAATAGCAGTAAATCGATCTATGGATTCCCATATTAGGTTTCACCCTAATCCGGCAAAATCTTGTCACCCTATCTCTTGGCGTGCGATCAACTCCGCTTAATTACGCTAGATCTACTCTTAGGTAGGGTCTATTCCTCCACCACCTAAGCACATCAAATTTGGATTAAGCACACAAAATTAAGAACAAGCTAAGTATTTATCATATAATTTAGAAATCAATAACAAGATTCATCTAGGTTTCATCCCCTTCAGGTATCTGAAGGGTTTAGTTCATAACAAATAAATAAAACATCCCAAGAGCAAAGATAAAACAAAACATAAGAAATTCCTAAAACTCCCTAAAGGAATTGAAGGAGAAATCCTCCGTCTTGAGTAGAATTCCGGCTTCTTGGGATGGGTCAACTGGCTAACTTCGAGTGATTCCCACAACTCTGACCTTTTCGGCTTGGCTCCTTGGCCTAGCTTCACCGCCCTCTCAAGGGTGGCACTTAAGGGGTTTATATAGGCTCTTGGAATGTGTTTCTTCACCCCAAAGTATCCAAATCCGAATGAAATTGCTCTTTGCCAGGATAGGGACACGGCCATGTCACACGCCCGTGTGACTAGTCTTCAACCCGCGTTCGAACTTCTTTAATGAGGCACGGCAATGTGACTCAGGGGTAAGGCCATATTCTAGATGCTTGATAGGGCACGGCCTTGTGGTCTTTGGGCCAGGCTGTGTCGATTTCGTGATATGGCCCATTTACTCTGTTTTGGGCCCGTTTTATGTTCTTTTCATCCTCGGGTGCTTTCCTGGGTGTAAAACATGAAAAGAAATGATTAAGAGCACCTTTTTTTATAAGAATCGAGGCTTAAATCATCCAAAAGCATACTAAATGTGGGATTAAAATATGTTACTATTACGGCTTATCAAATACCCCTACACTTAAGCTTTTGCTTGTCCTCAAGCAAAATTCTCAACTTACAATTAAGATAAACTTTCTATGATTCATAATTCCTATTAATAATGTCTCATCATAATTCATAGATAACTTATACATGGATGATCTAACTCGAAGAATCCTAAAGATTCAAACAATCAAAGTCTTACATTTGTGGTACAAAAAACGTAGGTGTCTCCCCTTATCTAAATAATTACCTTTAATTCAAAATTAACAAGGATTGACATCCTCACTAAAGATTCACTCAAATCACTCGAGGTGTTTAAGGTTCAAAATTAAGCTCTCAGGAGTCGAATTTGAAAAGTTAATCCCATAGGCTTGCCTGAAAATCAAATCTCCACCACAGTAATATGAGATGATACACAAATCAAATGGTTTTTAACAGAGTTGTAACGGGGTTAGGGTTAAAGGTGTGGATAAAGGCTAAATTAGAGGGTTAGAACCGAGACCGACTTGACGAATTGCCTAACTAAAAAAAATTTAAGTAATCCTAAATGATTACATCAATTGAAAACTTAATAATACGAGTAATGAAAATACTTTGATTTTTTTAAGAACAAACTACTAATATTACATAATAACGAATGAATCTATTACTTAAAAATAACAGCTAGACAACACATCAAATCTATTCTCGATATAAGGGAAGTCAAAAGGAATGGTGATAACAAATACAAAGGGGTTTTGGGTTAATATTAGCTGGTGAGTCAATAAAAAGGGTTGTTAGGATCAACGGGGTTTATTAAGGGTTAATTGTTACGGTAGGCTATTTTAGTGGAGTGAGTGGGTTAAATCCTAGGTGCCTTTATCATCTCAGTATATCAAATCATAGGTGTGGTTTCAATATGTATAGTCGAGGCAAGTTCTAGAATAACAGTTCAAACTTGACATACTCATAATCAATAAAGTGAGCATGAAAGAAAATATATGCTCTTTAAGGCTCAAAATCTCACAAAAAATTATGGGTGTTTTGACATCAACCTTGTAAATTTCAAATGTCAAGATAATATTCGGATTCAGTTTAATAACCTAGCAAAGATTTTATTTGAAAAATAGACTTATCATGCTTGATTCTCTAATATTCTTCTAATTTAATCATCAATGCACAATTAACTATGACTTAATCTAAAACATATAAAAAAAATCATAAACCATCAGAAATTTCATCCCAATTAGTAATATGAAAAATTTACTTAAAAACAAGACTAAATTTAGGGATTTGAGAATAATGAAAAAACGTTTGGCCAGATTTGAGAATAATGCAAAACGTTAGGCCCTTCTTTAGATAAATATGCAGCCCCCACACTTAAGATGTACATTACCCTCAATGTACAAAGATAGATATAACATTTATGGGATAAATCAAAAGAGAAGGGGAAAGAATACTCCCTAAATTTTGGATGGAGTCCCTGGAGGATGGTAGAGGTCGTGGTATGTATGTTTGAAGAGGTCGGTCTGGATGACGAACCTGTGCTAGATGAAGAAATTAGGGAGCTCGTAAAGGATTAGCCAGGGATTATTAAGACACATTTAAAATAACCTAAGTATATAATTTAAAACAAGAAAGAAAAAGGAAAGGAGACTAAGAAGGAAAATAAAAATAAAAGAAAAGGTGGATGGACCGAAGAGTCCTCATTGATGGATGGTTCGCGAGGTGGGTGTGACTTCTAGGGCTGTGGAGGTGCTGGTGGTGGCAGAAGTGGCGTGATTCCCTAGCAGCCTGGTGAACCTGACACTAAGAAACTAAAATAAGTTAAACTAAACTAAGCATAAGATTGTCAAAGAGAAGGAAATTGAAGCGAAAGAGAAAAGAAAAATAAAAACTAAATGGTCTCAAAGACCCTTGGTATGGTTTTAGGATGAAGCGGCCAACATGAACTTATGTGTAGGGTCTCCCTTGTGGAGACTATGCTTGCCTTCTTACGCTTCTTCGGCATGATTTTTAGTGTAGCCCAGGAGTCTGGATACCTTTTCTAAGTAAAGAAAAGAAATTGTTAAAGAAAGAGAAGGGAGAAAGAAGCTGGGGAGGAAGGGAAGGGCCGTGGGGTTTAAATAGTGGCTCAAGTCTGGCATGTCCCTACGCCCGTGGTCTGAGGGCGTGTCGAATCGCACGACCGCCTTTCACGGCCGTGTGTCCATAGGTGTTTTTTCACCATGCCCGTGTTTCAGTCAATCACGCCCGTGTTCGAGAAGTCAGTGTGTTGACACGGTTGAGGGGCACGGGCGTGTTCTACTCGTGCTTGGTAAGTCAGTAGCTTCACACGATCGTGGGATCCGTGATGTCGAATTTAGTTGGGATTTGATTTGCACGGCCTCTGCTATGTTAGTACGGGGATGCTGGTGGTCCACACGGTCACAGACACGACCGTGCGGAAGACCATGTGGTCTGGAATTTTGTTTTTTAATTTAAAACTAGATGTTCAGAAAAGAAAGAAAAAGAAATTGAAAATAAATTTGAAAGTAAATAGTGTTAATGCTCGGGTTGCCTCCCGAGAAGCGCTCGTTTATAGTCTTAAGCTAGACCTTTCTCGTAAGAAAAATCAGGGAGGTTTAAAGGTTTGAATATCTTCCCTTGTACTTACAGTTCTATTTTCTTGATAAAGTTTAAGTCGAGAAGCGTTTACCTTAAAAGTGCCTAACGTTTGATTGCTTACTTCGATTGTTCCGTGGGGGAAGATATTTTGTACCTTAAGAGGAATTTCTCCATTTGCTTTCAGGTCTGTTGTGGCGATGCACGGATTTGCTTTGTCTAACAGTACCTGGTCTCCTATTTTGAAGTGATTTGATGTCCCTACGAGTTCTTCTGGTGTTACTTCGTGTGGTCCATGTTCTTCTTTCACGTGTGTCTTCTGCTTTTCTAGTTTGTCAACCCCTAGGCTTCGTTCCTTATGTAATTCTTCTTTGTTAGCTTGGGGTTTATGATTCAGCTCAGGGTTGTGTTCTTGTGGTGTTTCTTGCGATGAAAGTTGAACAATTTGATTATCAGTCGAAGTGACTTTCTTACCTTCATCGACTGTTGTCCTGGCCGAGTCAAGAGCTTGAAGACTGATTGATTCGTCACCTACACGAAGAATGAATTCTCCTGTACCAACATTAATTTTAGTCCTGGCAGTTGCTAGGGAATGGTCTTCCTAAAATTAAGGGGATTGAATTATCCTCATCCATGTCTAAGACAACAAAATCTACTGGGAAAATGAATTTATAGATTTTGACAAGAACATCTTCGATAATGCCCCTAGGAATTCTAACAGTTTTATCAGCTAATTGAATACTCATCCTAGTTTGTTTGGGCTTCCCTAGACCTAGTCGTTTAAACAATGTATAAGGCATGACATTTATACTTGCCCCTAAATCAGCTAACGCATCATCAACATTTAGTCTACCAATTAAACAAGGAATAGTAAAACACCCTGGATCTTTTTGCTTCCGTGGTAGTCTATTTTGTAGCATGGCTGAGCATACTACGTTCAATTCCACATGTGGCTCTTCATCTAACTTGCGTTTGTTTGTCAAGAGCTGTTTTAAAAATTTCCTCGAATCTGGCATCTAAAAAAGAGCCTCAAGAAGAGGTAAGTTAATATGTAATTTCTTTAATAGTCTAAGAAACTTACCGAACTGCTCCTATGAATTGTCTTTTTTCATTGCTTCGGGATAAGGTATGAGAGGTTGGTTCTCTTTGATTGCCGGTTTTGGCTCTTCTTGTGCTACCTCTATTTTACCTTCATCTACCTCTTCGTTTGGTTCGTCTAACCCTTTACTTTCTTGAGCTGTGATGGCTTGAATATGCTCATTTGGGTTAATCTCGGTGTTACTCGGTAGACGTCCTTGTGGTCGTTCGGCCATTAACTTTGGAAGTTGACTGACTGTATTAGTGACTTCTTTAACTAAATTAGAAAGTTTTTCCATCAATGCTTGTCGATCTTTAAGTGTTTTCTCATTTTCTTGGAAACAATTTTCCGTATTTGCCATAAATTTTGTCATCATCTCTTCAAGGTTTGGCTTCTTCTCTTGTGGATAGGGCTGATTTTGGAAGTTTTGAGGAGGTTGTTGTCTTTGATTTCCTTGATTTTCTTGACCTCCCCACGAAAAATTTGGGTGGTTCCTCCAACCTAGATTGTAAGTATTACTATAAGGATTATTATTGGATCTGAAATTATTACCTATATAGTTCATCTGTTCCCTCTCTGCTCCCGGTTGGTAGGGTAGGTACTCAGGATTCGCCATAGTTCCACTTGCGTCGCACTGCATGACTGGGTGTACCTGCGATGAACACAAACTATCAAGCTTTTTATTTATCATCTCTATCTTTGTTGATAGTGTAGTCACTGCATCGAGGTTGTAAACTCCGGCTAATTTTGCCGGTTTTGTCCTTGCACTTGCCACTAATAGTTATTTAGTGACATCTCTTCAATGAACTCGTAGGCTAGTCCAGGAGTTCTGTTGTTAAGGGTTCCTCCGGCGGCTGAATCGATTAGTTGTCTCGTTGAGGGGTTTACACCGTTATAGAATGTTTGGACTTGTAGCCACAAGGGTACACCGTGGTGCGGACACCTTCTCAAGAGATCCTTGTATCTCTCTCATGCGTCGTATAATGTTTCTAAATCCATCTGCACAAAAGAAGAGATATCATTTCGCAATTTAGCTGTTTTGGCCGGTGGAAATTATTTTAATAAAAATTTTTCGGTCATTTGTTCCCATGTAGTGATTGATCCTCGTGGTAACGAGTTTAACCACTGTTTGGCTTTATTCCTTAATGAAAAAGGGAATAACCGAAGACATATGGCATCATCAAAAATGCCATTTATTATGAAGGTATCGCAGAACTCTAAAAAGTTAGCTATATGAGTGTTTGGATCTTCGTCCTGCAAACCATCAAATTGAACAAACTGTTGAATCATTTGTATTGTGTTAGGCTTTAATTCAAAATTATTAGCAGCTATAGTAGGCCTAACAATACTCGATTCTGCTCCTGTTAAATGTGATTTAGCATAATCAAACATAGTACGTGAAGCATTGTTTTCCCCTACATCATGTGGTTGTGGGTTATTCTCATCCATCCCTTCAGTAGGAATGGATCTGCCCTCTTTTCGATTTTCCTCTGCGTAATTTAGGGCTCGCCTGATTTCTCTGCGAGTCCTACGAACGGTAGCTTCAATTTTACTATCGTATACCAAAGGTCCTCTCAGGTTCCTTCTAGTCATAAACTAGAGGTACTTGCTAGAAGAAGAAAGAAAATTTAGCGAAATCAAAATTTAACCTAAAAAAATAAAAAAATGAATAAAAGTAAATTGTGAAAATAAAAAATAATGGCTAAAGTAAAAAAAATAGAGCTTCCTTAATATTTTAGTTCCTCGGCAACGACGCTAAAAACTTGATCGCTGAAATCAGAGTTTTAAATTTATAATGAATGAGATCGAACCTGGAAACTAAATCTGACAACGATTAAAGGCAAGTGTTCCTATAGAACAGTAGTATAGCTTAGGCAAGACCGGATTGTCGAACCCAAAGGAACTAAAAGTACTAATACTAACTTTCTTTTTATTATTTAGCCTAAAATAAAGTGGAGTTTCTTTAATCTAAATTAACGAATACTAAGCTAAGACGCGAAGACAAAAAGAATGAATTGAAAAATAACTTGAAAGAAAATTCAGTTGATCACGACGATACCCTCAGGAAGAATTCACCTAGACTTCACTTGTTATCTAACACAGAACCATATGATTTATTCACTCAGTTTGATCCGTAGGACTCCCTAACGTATATTAAACCCTTTCTCGAGGCGAATAATGTCTAACCCTAGGTTAATTAACGGAAATCTCTTTCTCGAATAATAACCCCCTAGAATAGCAGTAAATCGATCTATGGATTCCCATATTAGGTTTCACCCTAATCCGGCAAAATCTCGTCACCCTATCTCTAGGCGTGCGATCAACTCCGCTTAATTACGCTAGATCTACTCTTAGGTAGGGTCTATTCCTCCTCTACCTAAGCACATCAAATTTGGATTAAGCACACATAATTAAGAACAAACTAAGTATTTATCATATAATTCATAAATCAATAACAAGATTCATCTAGGTTTCATCCCCTTCAGGTATCTAAAGGGTTTAGTTCATAACAAATAAATAAAACATCCCAAGAGCAAAGATAAAACAAAACATAAGAAATTCCTAAAACTCCCCGAAGGAATTGAAGGAGAAATACTCCGGCTTGTGTAGAATTCCGGCTTCTTGGGATGGGTTAACTGGCTAACTTCGAGTGATTCCCACAACTCTGACCTTTTCGGCTTGGCTCCTTGGCCTAGCTTCACCGCCCCCTCAAGCGTGGTACTTAGGGGGTTTATATAGGCTCTTGGAATGTGTTTTTTCGCCCCAAAATATCCAAATCCGAATGAAATTGCTCTTTGCCACGACAGGGACAAGGCCATGTCACACGCCCGTGTGACTAGTCTTCAATCCGTGTTCGAACTTCTTTAATGAGGCACGGCCGTGTGACTCAGGGGTAAGGCCATATTCTAAATGCTTGATAGAGCACGGTCGTGTGGTCTTTGGGCCAGGCCGTGTCGATTTCGTGATATGGCCCATTTACTCTGTTTTGGGCCCATTTTATGTTCTTTTCATCCTCGGGTGCTTTCCTGGGTGTAAAACATGGAAGCAAAGGATTAAGAGCACCTTTTTTATATGAATCGAGGCTTAAATCATCCAAAAGCATACTAAATGTGGGATTAAAATATGTTACTATTACGGCTTATCAAATACCCCCACACTTAAGCTTTTGCTTGTCCTCAAGCAAAATTCTCAACTTACAATTAAGATAATCTTTCTATGATTCATAATTCCTATTAATAATGTCTCATCATAATTCATAGATAACTTATAGATGGATGATCTAACTCGAAGAGTCCTAAAGATTCAAACAATCAAAGTCTTACATTTGTGGTACAAAAAACGTAGGTGTCTCCCCTTATCTAAATAATTACCTTTAATTCAAAATCAACATGGATTGACATCTTCTCTAAAGATTCACTCAAATCACTCGAGGTGTTTAAGGTTCAAAATTAAGCTCTCAGGAGTCGAATTTGAAAAGTTAATCCCATAGGCTTGCCTGAAAATCAAATCTCCACCACTGTAATATGAGATGATACACAAATCAAAAGGTTTTTAACAGGGTTGTAACGGGGTTAGGGTTAAAGATGTGGATAAAGGCTAAGTTAGAGGGTTAGAAACGAGACTGACTTGACAAATTACCTAACTAACAAAAATTTAACTAATCCTAAATGATTACATCAATTTAAATAATGAAAAAAAGTTTGGCCGGATTTGAGAATAATGCAGAAAGTTAGGCGCTTCTTTAGATAAATATTCACCCCCCACACTTAAGATGTACATTGCCCTCAATGTACAAAGATAGATATAACATTTATGGGATAAATCAAAAGAGAAAGGGAAAGAATACTCCCTGCATTTTGGATGGTGTCCCTCGAGGATGGTAGAGGCCGTGGTATGTATGTTTTAAGAGGTCGGTCTGGATGACGAACCTGTGCTAGATGAAGAAATTGGGGAGCTCGTAAAGGATTAGCCAGGGATTATTAAGACACATTTAAAATAACCTAAGTATATAATTTAAAATTAGAAAGGAAAAGGAAATGAGACTAAGAAGGAAAATAAAAATAAAAGAAAAGGTGGATGGACCGAAGAGTCCTTATTGATGGATGGGTCACGAGGTGGGTGTGACTTCTAGGGCTGCGGAGGTGCTGGCGGTGGCGGAAGTGGCGTGATTCCCTAGCAGCCTGGCGAACCTGACACTAAGAAACTAAAATAAGTTAAACTAAACTAAGCATAAGATTGTCAAAGAGAAGGAAATTGAAGCAAAAGAGAAAAGAAAAATAAAAACTAAATGGTCTTAAAGACCCTTGGCTTGGTGTTTGGATGAAGCGGCCGGCATGAACTTATGTGTAGGGTCTCCCTCGTGGAGACTATGCTTGCCTTCTTACGCTTCTTCGGCATGATTTTTAGTGTAGCTCAAGAGCCTGGATACCTTTTCTAAGTAAACAAAAGAAATTGGGAAAGAAAAAGACGGGAGAAAGAAGCTGGGGAGGAAGGGAAGGGCTCTAGGGTTTAAATAGAGGCTAACGTCTGGCACGTCTCTACGCCCATGGTCTGAGGGCGTGTCGAATCGCACGACCATGTGTCCATACATGTTGTTCCACCATGCCCGTGTTTCAGTCAAACACGACCGTGTTCGAGAAGTCAGTGTGTTGACACGGTTGAGGGGCACGGGCGTGTTCTACTCGTGCTTGATAAGTCAGTAGCTTCACACGGTCGTGGGGCACAGCCGTGCCACTTTGTCGGTGCCCGTGTGGTAGTGGTTGGATCTGTGATGTTGGAATTAGTTGGGATTTGATTCGCACAGCATCTGCTATGTCAGTACGGGGATGCTGGTGGTCCACACGGTCACAGACACGGCCGTGTGGAAGACCGTGTGGTCTGGAATTCTGGCTTTTTTTTAATTTAAAACTAGATGTTCAGAAAAGAAAGAAAAAGAAATTGAAAATAAATTTGAAATTAAATAGTGTTAATGCTCGGGTTGCCTCCCGAGAAGTGCTCGTTTATAGTCTTAAGCTAGACTTTTCTCGTAAGAAAAATAAGGGAGGTTTAAAGGTTTGAATATCTTCCCTTGTACTTACAGTTCTATTTTCTTGATAAAGTTTAAGTCGAAAAGCGTTTACCTTAAAAGTGCCTAACGTTGGATTGCTTACCTCAATTGTTCCGTGGGGGAAGATATTGTGTACCTTAAGAGGAATTTCTCCCTTTGCTTTCAGGTCTGTTGTGGCGATGTGCAGATTTGCTTTGTCTAATAGTACTTGGTCTCCTATTTTGAAGTGATTTGATGTCCCTACGAGTTCTTTTGGTTGTTCTTCTGGTGTTACTTCGTGCGGTTCCTGTTCTTCTTTCACGTGTGTCTTCTGCTTTTCTAGTTTGTCAACCCCTAGGCTTCGTTCCTTATGTAATTCTTCTTTGTTAGCTTGGGGTTTATGATTCGGCTCAAGGTTGTGTTCTTGTGGTGTTTCCTGCGATGAAAGTTGAACAATTTGATTATTAGTTGAAGTGACTTTCTTACCTTCATCGACTGTTGTCCTGGCCGAGTCAAGAGCTTGAAGACTGATTAATTCGTCACCTACACGAAGAATGAGTTCTCCTGTACCAACATCAATTTTAGTCCGGGCAGTTGCTAGGAATGGTCTTCCTAAAATTAAGGGGATTGAATTATCCTCATCCATGTCTAAGACAACAAAATCTACCGGGAAAACGAATTTATCAATTTTGACAAGAACATCTTCGATAATGCCCCTAGGAATTCTAACAGTTTTATCAGCTAATTGAATACTCATCGTAGTTTGTTTGGCCTTCCCTAGACCTAGTCGTTTAAACAATGTATAAGGCATGACATTTATACTTGCCCCTAAATCAGCTAACGTATTATCAACATTTAGTCTACCAATTAAACAAGGAATAGTAAACCACCCTGGATCTTTTTGCTTCCATGGTAGTCTATTTTGTAGCATGGCTGAGCATACTACGTTCAATTCCACATGGGGCTCTTCATCTAATTTGAGTTTTTTTGTCAAGAGCTGTTTTGGGCCCGTTTTATGTTCTTTTCATCCTCGGGTGCTTTCTTGGGTGTAAAACATGAAAAGAAAGGATAAAGGCTATGTTAGGGTTAAAGGTGTGGATAAAGGCTAAGTTAGAGGGTTAGAACCGAAACCGACTTGACGAATTGCCTAACTAACAAAAATTTAACTAATCCTAAATGATTACATCAATTGAAAACTTAATAATACGAGTAATGAAAATACTTTGATTTTTTTTAAGAACAAACTACTAATATTACATAATAACGAATGAATCTATTACTTAAAAATAACAACTAGACAACACATCAAATCTAATCTCGATATAAGGGTAGTCAAAAGGAATGGTGATAACAAATACAAAGGGGTTTTGGGTTAATATTAGCTAGTGAGTCAATAAAAAGGGTTGTTAGGATCAACGGGGTTTACTAAAGGTTAATTGTTACGGTAGGCTATTTTAGTGGAGTGAGTGGGTTAAATCCTAGGTGCCTTTATCATCTCAGTATATCAAATCATAGGTGTGGTTTCAATATGTATAATCAAGGCAAGTTCTAGAATAACAGTTCAAAGTTGACATACTCATAATCAATAAAGTGAGCATGGAAGAAAATATATGCTCTATAAGGCTCAAAATCTCACAAAAAATTATGGGTGTTTTGACATCAACCTTGTAAATTTCAAATGTCAAGATAATATTCAGATTCAGTTTAACAACGTAGCAAAGATTTTAATTCTGAAAAACAGACTTATCATGCTTGATTCTCTAATATTCTTCTAATTTAATCATTAATGCACAATTAACTATGACTTAATCTAAAACATATAAAAAAATCATAAACCATCAGAAATTTCATCCTAATTAGTAATATGAAAAATTTACTTAAAAACAAGACTAAATTTAGGGATTTGAGAATAATGAAAAAAAGTTTGGCCGGATTTGAGAATAATGCAGAAAGTTAGGCCCTTCTTTAGATAAATATTCACCCCCACACTTAAGATGTACATTGCCCTCAATGTACAAAGATAGATATAACATTTATGGGATAAATCAAAAGAGAAGGGGAAAGAATACTCCCTGAATTTTGGATGGTGTCCCTGGAGGATGGTAGAGGTCGTGGTGTGTATGTTTTAAGAGGTCAGTCTGGATGACGAACCTGTGCTAGATGAAGAAATTGGAGAGCTCGTAAAGGATTAGCTAGGGATTATTAAGACACATTTAAAATAAACTAAGTATATAATTTAAAACAAGAAAGAAACAGGAAAGGAGACTAAGAAGGAAAATAAAAATAAAAGAAAAGGTGGATGGACCAAAGAGTCCTTATTGATGGATGGTTCGCGGGGTGGGTGTGACTTCTAGGGCTGCAGAGGTGCTGTCGGTGGCAGAAGTGGCATGATTCCCTAGCAGCCTGGTGAACCTGACACTAAGAAACTAAAATAAGTTAAACTAAACTAAGCATAAGATTGTCAAAGAGAAGGAAATTGAAGCAAAAGAGAAAAGAAAAATAAAAACTAAATGGTCTCAAAGACCCTTGGCTTGGTGTTTGGATGAAGCGGCCGGCATGAACTTATGTGTAGGGTCTCCTTTGTAGAGACTATGCTTGCCTTCTTACGCTTCTTCGGCATGATTTTTAGTGTAGCTCAAGAGTCTGGATACCTTCTCTAAGTAAAGAAAAGAAATTGTAAAAGAAAAAGAAGGGAGAAAGAAGTTGGGGAGGAAGGGAAGGGCTGTGGGGTTTAAATTGAGGCTCAAGTCTGGCACGTCCCCACGCCCGTGGTTTGAGGGCATGTCGAATCGCACGGCCGCCTCGCATGGCCATGTGTCCATACATGTTGTTTCACCATGCCCGTGTTTCAGTCAATCACGCCCGTGTTCGAGAAGTTAGTGTGTTGACACGGTTGAAGGGCACGGGCGTGTTCTACTCGTGCTTGGTAAGTCAGTAGCTTCACACGATTGTGGGGCACGGCCGTGCCACTTTGTCGGTGCCCGTGTGGTAGTGGTTGGATCCGTGATGTCGAAATTAGTTGGGATTTGATTCGCACGGCCTCTGCTATGTCAGTACGGGGATGCTGGTGGTCCACACGGTCACAAACACGGCCGTGTGTAAGATCGTGTGGTCTGGAATTATGTTTTTTTTTAAATTTAAAACTAGATGTTCAGAAAAGAAAAAAAAAGAAATTGAAAATAAATTTGAAAGTAAATAGTGTTAATGCTCGGGTTGCCTCCCGAGAAGCGCTCGTTTATAGTCTTAAGCTAGACTTTTCTCGTAAGAAAAATAAGGGAGGTTTAAAGGTTTGAATATCTTCCCTTGTACTTACAGTTCTATTTTCTTGATAAAGTTTAAGTCGAGAAGCGTTTACCTTAAAAGTGCCTAACGTTGGATTGCTTACCTCGACTGTTCCGTGGGGGAAGATATTGTGTACCTTAAGAGGAATTTCTCCCTTTGCTTTCAGGTCTGTTGTGGCGATGTGCGGATTCGCTTTGTCTAATAGTACTTGGTCTCCTATTTTGAAGTGATTTGATGTCCCTACGAGTTCTTCTGGTGGTTCTTCTGGTGTTACTTCGTGTGGTTCCTGTTCTTCTTTGACGTGTGTCTTCTGCTTTTCTAGTTTGTCAACCACTAGGCTTCGTTCCTTATGTAATTCTTCGTTGTTAGCTTGGGGTTTATGATTCGGCTCAGGGTTGTGTTTGATAAACCGTAAAAGTAACATATTTTTATCCCACATTTAATATGCTTTTGGATGATTTACCCCTTGTTTTATATAAAAAGGTGCTTTTAATCCTTTCTTTTCATGTTTTATATACAAAACGGACCTAAAACGGAGTAAATGGGCCTTAACACGAAATCGACACGGCCTGGCCCAAAGCACACAAGGCCGTGCCTTAACGAACACCTAGAGGACGGCCTCAACCCCGCCACACACGGCCGTGCCTCAAGAGAAATTTGAGCATGCTCAGGTCTCAATTCACACGGGCGTGTGACATGGCCGTGCCTCTGACGCTGGAAAGAGCAATTTTAGTCGGAAAAGGATACTTAGGGAGAAAGAATTGCGTTTCAAGAGCCTATAAATAACCCCCAAGTATCACCTGTTGATGGGAGCGAAAGCGAGGCCAATGAGCTAAGCCGAGAAGGTCAGAGTTAGGGAATAACGCGAGGATAGCCAGTTGATCCATCTCAAGAAGCTGGAGTTATACACAAGACGGTGGAATTCTCCTTCGATTCCTTTAGGGGGTTTTAGGATTTTTCCTATGTTTTGTTTTATCTTTTCTCTTGTGATGTTTTGTTTATTCATTATGAACTAAAACCCTCAGATACCTGAAGGGGATGAAACCTAGATGGATTTTATTATTTGATTTTTAAGTTATATGATAAATTACTTAGTTTGTTCTTAATTATGTTGCTTAATCCAAATCTAATGTGCTTAGGTGGAGGAGGAATAGACCCTGCCTAAGAGAAGATCTAACATAATTAAGCGGAGTTGATCGGACGCCTAGAGATAGGGTTACGAGATTCTGCCAGATTAGGGTGAAACCTAATATGGGAGTCCATTGATCGATTTACTGCTGTCCTAGAGGGTTATTATAAGCGAACGAGAGTTCCACTAATTAACCTAGGGTTAGACGTTATTCGCCTCGAGAGAGGGTTTAATATAGGTTAGGGAGTCTTACAGATCAAGCTAAGTAAAAGAAATCATATAATTTAGGGTTAATTAATAAGTGAAGTCTAGGTGGATTCTTCCTGAGGGTATCGTCGTAATCAACTGAGTTTTCCCTCAAAGTTATTTTCCTATTCGTCCTTTTTGTCTTTGTGTCCTTAGTTTAGTCTTCGTCATAAGTAATCTTCACTCTAACTTTAAGGCTAAATAATAAAAGAAAGTGAGTATTAATACTTTTAGTTCCTTTGGGTTCGATAATCGGTCTTGCCTAAGCTATACTACTATTCGATAGGTACATTTGCCTTAATATTATTTTCAGAGTTAGTCTCTAGGTTTGATCATTCTTTTATAAGTATTTAAAACTCTGATTTTACAACGATCAAGTTTTTGGCGCTGTTGCCAGGGAACTAAAATACTAAGAAAACTTTATTTTTATTACTTTAACCCTAATTTTTATTTTTCACAATTTATTTTTCTTTTTGTTTTCATTTTTGTTTACTGAAATTTTTTCTCTTTCTTTTCGGACAGGTACCTCTAGTTTATGACTAGAAGGAACCCGAGGGGACCTTTGGTATTCGACAACGAAATCGAAGCTATCGCTCGTAGGAATCGTTGGGAAACCAGGCGAGCCCTAGATTACACGGAGAGAGAGGAAGAAGATAAATCCAATCCTACTGAAGGGATGGTCGAAAACAACCCACCACCACGCGATATGGGTGACAACAACGCTCCACTCACAATGTTTGATTATGCGAAACCACATTTAACAGGAGCAGAATCTAGTATTGTTAGGCCTGCTATATCTGCTAACAATTTTGAATTGAAGCCTAACACAATACAAATGATTCAACCGTTTGTTCAATTTGATGGTTTGCAGGACGAAGATCCAAACACGCATATAGCTAACTTCTTAGAGTTCTGTGATACCTTCAAAATAAATGGCATTTCTGATGATGCCATACGTATTTGGTTATTCCCTTTTTCATTAAGAAATAAAGCTAAACAATGGTTAAACTCGTTACAACGAGGGTCAATCACTACATGGGATCAGATGACCGAAAAGTTTTTAATGAAATATTTCCCACCGGGCAAAACGGCCAAATTACGGAATGATATCTCTTCTTTTGTGCAGATGGATGTAGAGACGCTATACGATGCATGAGAGAGATTCAAAGATCTCTTGAGAAGGTGCCCACACCATGGCCTACCCTTGTGGCTACAAGTCCAAACCTTTTACAACGGTGTAAACCCCTTAACGAGACAACTTATAGATTCAGCCGCCGGTGGAACACTGAACAACAAAACCCCAGAAGCAGCCTACGAGTTCATTAAGGAAATGTCATTAATCAATTATCAGTGGCAAGCTTCAAGGACCAAATCGACAAAATCAGCAGGAGTTTTCAACATCGATGCCATGACCATGCTATCAACACGGCTAGAGATGATGAATAAAAAGCTTGATAATTTGTATTCATCATAGGTACATCTAGTCATGCAGTGCGATGCAAGTGGAACTGTAGCGAATCCTGAGTACCCACCCTACCAACCAGGTGCAGAAGATGAGCAGATGAACTATATATGTAATAATTTCCGATCTAATAATAATCCTTATAGTAACACTTACAATCCAGGTTGGAGGAACCACCCAAATTTTTCGTGGGGAGGACAAGGAAACCAAGGAAACCAAAGGCAACAGCCTCCTCAAAACTTCCGAAATCAGCACTATCCACAAGATAAGAAACCATCCTTCGAGGAACATCTTCAAGAAACTGATAGAGCAGTCAAAAGTAACGAGAGACTACTCGATGAAATTGCTAAGTCAGTCAAGGAGGTGACTAATGCAGTTGAACAACTCACAAAACTAATGTCAGAACGACCGCAAGGATGTCTACCAAGCAACACTGAAGTTAATCCTAAGGAGCAAATTCAAGCAATCACAGCTCAGGACAATAACGAATTAGCTGAACCGAATTCAATACCGGAAAAGAAAGTAGACGAAGGTAAAACAGAGGTACCACAAGAGAAGCCAAAACCGGTAATTAAGGAATATTAACCTCGCATAACTTATCCTGAAGCCATAAAAAGAGACGATTCAGAGGAACAATTCGGTAAGTTTCTTAAACTTTTAAAGAAATTACATATTAACTTACCCCTTCTTGAAGCTCTTTTTCAGATGCCAGATTCGAGAAAATTTTTAAGACAGCTCTTGACCACCAAACGCAGAATAGATGAAGAACACCATGTGGAACTAAACGCAACATGCTCAGCAATATTACAAAACAGACTACCACAGAAACTAAAAGATCCAGGGAGTTTTACAATTCCATGTTTAATTGGTAGCTTACATATTAACAATGCGTTAGCTGATCTAGGGGCAAGCATAAACGTCATGCCTTACTCACTGTTTAAATGACTAGGTCTAGGGAAGCCCAAACAAACTAGGATGAGTATTCAATTAGCTGATAAAACTGTTAGAATTCCTAGGGGCATTATCGAAGATGTTCTTGTAAAAATCGATAAATTTGTTTTCCCAATAGACTTTGTTGTCTTAGACATGGATGAGGATAATTCAATCCCTTTAATTTTGGGAAGACCTTTTCTAGCAACTGCAAGAACTAAAATTGATGTTGCTACAGGTGAGCTCATACTTTGTGTAGACGATGAATCAATTAATCTTCAAGCTCTCGACTCGGCCAGGACAATAGTCGATGAAGGTAAGAAAGCCATTTCAGTTAATAACCATATTATTCAATCTTCATCACAGGAAACAGCACAAAGCCTAAGCCCTGAGCCGGCTCATATAGACAATTTAGAGAATCAGAAGACAGAAATCAAAAGAGAGCTAGATTCACACGAAGAAAAACCCGAGGAACCACAAGAAGAGCTCATGGGGACATCAAATCACTTCAAAATAGGAGATCAAGTACTGTTAGACAAAACTGATCCCCAAATCACTATCACAGACCTGAAAGCAAAGAAAGAGATCCTTCTCAAAGTACATGATATCTTCCCAAAAGACATAGTCGAGGTAAGCAATCCAATATTCGGCACTTTCACAGAAAACGCTTCTCGACTTCAACATTATCAAGAAAACGGAACTGTAAGCATAAGGGAAGATATTCAAACCTTTAAACCTCCCTAAAATTTTCAAACACGAGGAAGTCTAGCTAAAGACTATAAACGAGCGCTTATCGGGAGGCAACCCAAGCACTAACCTTATTTTTTTCCTTTGTTTTTATTTATCTTTTCCTTTTTCTTCTCTTTTTCCTTTTTAAACTAACCAAAAAATGAAGGTTTTCCAGGCCACACGACCTTACACACGGCCGTGTCCTTGGCCGTGTGGACCACCTAAACCATCACACTGACAGGACACAGGCCGTGCAGTCAGCCCAACCACCCTCCCCAACGTCACGGATCCAACAAACCCTCCCCACGGGCACCGACAAAAAGGACACCCCCGTGCCCACAACCGTGTGAAATTACTAAAGCTACTGACTTGCACACCACGGCCAGAACACGCCCATGCTACACAACCGTGTGAAATTACTGAGGTTACTGACTTATAAAACACGGGGGAGACACGCCCGTGCACAATGACCGTGCCAAAAGAAAGAATTCACAAGCACGGGCATGGGAGGACCAAGCACGGGCAGAAAGGGTGACAACACCCCCTATAACACGACCGTGTGAGGTGGCCATGTAATTCGTCACACCCTAGGACCACGGCCGTGGGGAAGCACCAGATTTGAACCTCTATTTAAACCCCTCAACTCTTCCCCTTCCTTCCATCTGATTTTCATCCTTATTTTCTCACTCTCTTCAATCTCAGATTCTTCACTTACTAAGACTCTAGATCCTTGAGCAAGCCAACATCATGCCGAAAAAGCGGAGGAAGCTAAGCATAGGCTCCTTAACAAAGAAAGATCAACATGAGTTCATGCCGGCAGCTTCGCCTCAACACCAAGCCAAGGATCTTTGAGACCAATTAATTTTTATTTTTCATTTCTCTTTTCTTTCGTTCTCCTTTTCTTTAATAATCTTATGATTAATTTAATTTAACTTAACTTAGTGTCGTAGTGTCAGGTTCGCCTGGCTGCTAGGGAATCACGCCGACCACCATGATAACCTCTTCACTTCCGCCACCGCCAGCACCGCCTCAGCCTTAGAAGTCACACCCACCTTGTGAACCATCCTTCAATAAGGACTTCGCAGTCCATTAATATTTTCTTTTCATTTTAGTTTTCCTCTTTGTTTCCTTCCCTTTAGTTTGCTATTCTATTATTTTATTTTAAATTCATTTTTATTAGGTCTTAATAAAGCCTGGCTATTTCTCAAGGTGCTACCCAATTTCTTCATCTAGCGCAGGTTCATTATCTCGACTGACCATCACCGCCACCAAAGACACTCATTCGGGAAAACATCCATAATTTAGGGAGTTATTCTTTCCCCTTCTCTTTTGATTTATCCATTACATGTTATTATCTATGTTTGTACATTGAGGACAATGTACATCTTAAGTGTGGGGGTAAAAGAACCTAACTTTTTTCATTATTCTCAAATCCCTGATCTAGTCTTGTTTTTATGCAAAGTTGTCATATTACTAATTGGGATGAAATTTCTGATGATTTGTGATGATTATTAACATGTTTTAGAATAAGTCATAGTTAATTGTACATTGATGATTAAATTTAAAAGAATAATATAGAATCAAGCATGATAAGTCTATTTTTCAGGAATTAAAATTTTTGCTAGGTTGTTGATCCAATTTTGAACATCACCTTGAAATTCAAATTTTATAAGGATGATATCAAAACACCCATAATTTTTGTGAGTATTTGAACCTTTTAGAGCATACATTCTTTTTCATGCTCATTTTTTTTTTGATTATGAGTGTGTCAACTATGAACTGTTATTCTAGAACTTGCCTTGATTATACATGTCGAGACCACAGTTATGATTTCATATACCGAGATGATAAAGGCACTTAGGTTTTAACCCACTTACTCCACTTAAAAGCCTACCTTCCTAATTAAACCCTAGTGAACCCCGTTGAGCCTAACAACCCTCACCTACTAATTGTAACCAAAAACCCTTTGTATTTGTTATCACCAATTTTTTTAATTACCCTTTTTGTCGAGATTTGATTTTGAATAAGTTTCCTAACTATGTTCTATATTTCAGTTGAAAAAATTCTTCCTTATTATTATGTTAGTTTGTACTTAAAAAAACGAAGTATATTCATTATTAGTTCTATGATTAAGTGAGCTTGCATGTTCAAATTCCAATTCCCAAGAAAAAAACTCGTATTATTAGTTTTTAATTAATGAAGATTAAGTTCATTTTTTTCTAGTTAGGAAATTTATCAAGACAATCTCGATTCTAACCTTCTAATTCAGCTTTTATCCACACCTTTAACCCTAGCCCCGTTACAACCCTGTCAAAGACCTTTTGATCCATTTGTCATCTTATATTACAGTGGTGGAGATTTGATTTTCAGGCAAGCCTATGGGATTAACTTTTCATGTTCAACTTATGAGTGCTTAATGTTGACCCTTAAAAACTTTTTGAGTGATTTGAGTGAATCTTTTGTGAGGATGTCAATCCTTGTCGGTTCTGAATTGAAAAGGTAGTTATTTAAAAGAGGGGAAACATCTATGTTTTCGAGGAGCAAAATCATGACTTATCTCGTTTGAATCTTTAGGACTCTTTGAATTAAATTATCCATGTATAAATTATCCATGAATTATGATAAGACATTGTTGATAAGAATCATAGATCATGGAAAGTTCGTTTTAATTGTAAGTTGAGAATTTTGCTTGAGGACAAGCAAAAGCTTAAGTGTGGGGGTATTTTTATCCCACATTTAATATGCTTTTGGATGATTTACCCCTTGTTTTATATAAAAAAAGGTGCTTTTAATCCTTTGTTTTCATGTCTTATACCCAGGAAAGCACCCAAGGATGAAAAGAACACAAAACGGGCCTAAAACGGAGTAAATGGGCCTTAACATGAAATCGACACGGCCTGGCCCAAAGCACACACGGCCGTGCCTTGACGAACACCTAGAGCACGGCCTCAACCCCGCCACACACGGCCGTGCCTCAAGAGAAATTTGAGCATGCTCAGGTCTCAATTCACACGGGCGTGTGACATGGCCGAACTGCTCATTTGAATTGTCTTTTTTATTGCTTCGGGATAAGGTATGCGAGGTTGGTACTCTTTGATTACCGGTTTTGGCTCTTCTTGTGTTACCTCTATTTTACCTTCGTCTACCTCTTCGTTTGGTTCGTCTAACCCTTTACTTTCTTGAGCTGTGATGGCTTGAATCTACTCCATTGGGTTAATCTCGGTGTTACTTGGTAGACGTCCTTGCGGTCGTTCTGCCATTAACTTTGCAAGTTGACTGACTGCATTAGTGACTTCTTTGACTGAATTAGAAAATTTTTCCATCGATGCTTGTCGATCTTTAAGTGTTTTCTCATTTTCTTGGAAACAATTTTTCGTGTTTTCCATAAATTTTGTCAGCATATCTTCGAGGTTTGGCTTCTTCTCTTGTGGATAGGGCTGATTTTGGAAGTTATGAGGAGGTTGTTGTCTTTGATTTCTTTGATTTCCTTGACCTCCCCACGAAAAATTTGGGTGGTTCCTCCAACCTGGATTGTAAGTATTACTATAAGGATTATTATTGGATCTGAAATTATTACCTATATTGTTCATCTGTTCGCTCTCTGCTCCCGGTTGGTAGGGTGGGTACTCAAGATAGTTCCACTTGCGTCGCACTGCATGACTGGGTGTACCTGTGATGAACACAAACTATCAAGCTTTTTAATTATCATCTCTATCTGTGTTGATAGTGTAGTCACTGCATCGAGGTTGTAAACTCCGGCTGATTTTGCCGGTTTTGTCCTTGTCACTTGCCACTGATAGTTATTAGTGACATCTCTTCAATAAACTCGTAGGCTGCTTCAGGAGTTCTGTTGTTAAGGGTTCCTCTGGCGGCTGAATCGATTAGTTGTCTCGTTGAGGGGTTTACACCGTTATAGAATGTTTGGACTTGTAGCCACAAGGGTACACCGTGGTGCGGACACCTTCTCAAGAGATCCTTGTATCTCTCCCATGCGTCATATAATGTTTCTAAATCTATCTGCACAAAAGAAGAGATATCATTTCACAATTTGGCTGTTTTGGCCGGTGGAAAATATTTTAATAAAAAGTTTTCGGTCATTTGTTCCCATGTAGTGATTGATCCTCGTGGTAACGAGTTTAACCACTGTTTGGCTTTATTCCTTGATGAAAAAGGGAATAACCGAAGACGTATGCCATCATTAGAAACGCCTTTTATTTTGAAGGTATCGCAGAACTCTAAAAAGTTAGCTATATAAGTGTTTGGATCTTCGTCCTACAAACCATCAAATTGAACAAACTGTTGAATCATTTGTATTGTGTTAGGCTTTAATTCAAAATTATTAGTAGCTATAGCAGGCCTAACAATACTCGATTCTGCTCCTATTAAATGTGATTTAGCATAATCAAACATAGTACGTGGAGCATTGTTTTCCCCCACATCATGTGGTTGTGCATCCATCCCTTCAGTAGGATTGGATCTGCCCTCTTCCCGATTTTCCTTTGTGTAATTTAGGGCTCGCCTGATTTCTCTGCGAGTCCTACGGACGGTAGCTTCAATTTCACTATCATATACCAAAGGTCCTCTCGGGTTCCTTCTAGTCATAAACTAGAGGTACCTGCTAGAAGAAGAAAGAAAATTTAGTGAAATCAAAATTTAACCTAAAAAAATAAAAAAAATAAAAAAAGTAAATTGTGAAAATAAAAATAATGGCTAAAGTAAAAAAATAGAGCTTTCTTAATATTTTAGTTCCCCGGCAACGACGCCAAAAACTTGATCACTGAAATCAGAGTTTTAAATTTATAATGAGTAGGATCGGACCTGGAAACTAACTCTGACAATGATTAAAGGCAAGTGTACCTATCGAACAGTAGTATAGCTTAGGCAAGACCGGATTGTCGAACGCAAAGGAACTAAAAGTACTAATACTAACTTTCTTTTCATTATTTAGCCTAAAATAAAGTGGAGTTTCTTTAATCTAAATTAACGACTACTATGCTAAGACGCGAAGACAAAAAGAATGAATTGGAAAATAACTTGAAAGAAAACTCAGTTGATCGCGACGATATCCTCAGGAAGAATTTACCTAGACTTCACTTGTTATCTAACACTGAACCATACGATTTATTCACTCAGTTTGATCCGTAGGACTCCCTAACGTATATTAAACCCTCTCTCGAGGCGAATAACGTCTAACCCTAGGTTAATTAACGGAAATCTCTTTCTCGAATAATAATCCTCTAGAATAGTAGTAAATCGATCTATGGATTCCCATATTAGGTTTCACCCTCATCCGGCAAAATCTCGTCACCCTATCTCTAGGCGTGCGATCAACTCCGCTTAATTACGCTAGATCTACTCTTAGGCAGGGTCTATGCCTCCTCCACCTAAGCACATCAAATTTGGATTAAGCACACATAATTAAGAACAAACTAAGTGTTTATCATATAATTCAGAAATCAATAACAAGATTCATCTAGGTTTCATCCCCTTCAGGTATCTGAAGGGTTTAGTTCATAACAAATAAATAAAACACCCCAAGAGCAAAGATAAAACAAAACATAAGAAATTCCTAAAACTCCCTGAAGGAATTGAAGGAGAAATCCTCCGTCTTGAGTAGAATTCTGGCTTCTTGGGATGGGTCAACTGGCTAACTTCGAGTGATTCCCACAACTCTGACCTTTTCGGCTTGGCTCCTTGGCCTAGCTTCACCGCCCCCTCAAGGGTGGTACTTAGGGGGTTTATATAGGCTCTTGGAATGTGTTTCTTCGCCCCAAAGTATCCAAATCCAAATGAAATTGCTCTTTGTCACGACAGGGACCCGGCCATGTCACACCCCGAAGCCGTGTTCAGACTTCTTTAATGAGGCACAGCCGTGTGACTCGGGGGTAAGGCCGTGTTCTAGATGCTTGATACGACACGACCATGTGGTCTTTGGGCCAGGCCGTGTCGATTTTGTGATATGGCCCATTTACTCCGTTTTGGGCCCGTTTTATGTTCTTTTCATCCTCGGGTGCTTTCCTGGTTATAAAACATGAAAAGAAAGGACTAAGAGCACCTTTTTTATATGAATTGAGGCTTAAATCATCCAAAAGCATACTAAATGTGGGATTAAAATATGTTACTATTACGGTTTATCAATTTGCTTCTGGCAGGTAATTCTAGTTTATGACTAGGAGGAACCCGTCAGGACCCTTGATTTTTAACAGTGAAATAGAACATACCGCTCGTTGAAACTGAATAGATGTCACTGAATAATTATCAGTGGCAAGTCATGAGGACAAAGCCTACTAAAGCAGCAGATGTTTTCAACCTTGACGCGGTCACCATATTATCTAACCAGGTAGAGCATTTAAATAGAAAAATTGATGGTTCGTTTGGTTCTACGCAGGTACATCCGGTAATATAGTACAATACAGATGGAAGAGGGGTAAACAACACAGAATATCTATCCTACAACCCTAGTGCAGTGAACGAACAAGTCAACTATATGGGTAACTATTCTAGACCTCAAAATAATCTTTACAGTAACACTTACAATGCATGTTGGAGGTACCATCCCAATTTCTCGTGGGGTGGTCAAGGTAATCAAATACCGCAACTTGCTCCAGGCTTTTTACAACCACCTCACCAGCAAGAAAAGAAGCCGAACCTTAAGGAGATGCTAACGAAATTTATCTTGGTGTCAGAAATACGCTTCCAAAACACTGAAACAGCGCTTAAAAATCAGCAAGCGTCAATTTAAGGGCTCGAGAATCAATTAGGTTAGCTTACTGACCTGATCTCAGAAAGACCACAAGGTATCTTGCCTAGCAACACCGAAACTAACCCAAGAGAGCAACCTCAAGCAATAACTGCTCACGATAGTGAAGGGTTAGATTAACCAAAATTGAAGAAAGAGAATGTGGTAGAGGAAGGTAAGGTTGAGGTAAGCCATAATAAACCAGACCCGGTAATTACAGAGTACCAACCACGTGTGCCGTACCCCAATGCGATAAAGAAAGACCACACAGAGGAACAATTCGGTAAATTTTTTAAACTTCCAAAGAAATTACATATTAACTTGCTGTGTCTTGAAGCTCTTTCGCAGATGCTAGATTTAAGGAAATTTTTAAGAGAGTTTTTGACAAACAAACGGAAGTTAGATGATACGTCGCATGTGGAGCTAAACGCAGTTCTTGACACAGCTAGTACATCAAGTATTAAAGGTGGAACCAATCACTTCAGGTACTGTCAAATGCAATCGACCCTCAAATAGTCACTTCAGAGCTTAATACAAACGGTACGTTTCCTTTTTCGGCACGTAAGGTCTTTCTATACGGAACGATCGAGGTAACACATTTTAATTTTGGCACTTTTGAGGTAAATGTTTCCCGACTCAAACCATATGTTGATAGAATTGGTAGTAAGAAAAAAGGTGTTTCAGCTCCGTGAACCACCATGGCCATACGAATAACAGGTAAGTCTATCTCAAGACTTTAAACGAGCGCTTCTGGGGAGGCAATCCGAGCACTAACCCCACTAACGTCCATATTTTCGAATTTTAGCATCTAACTAAAAACTAACCAAAATTTTTAGGTGTAGGTTTCCCTATCACACGGCCTTGCACATAGGCGTGGCCGTGGCCGTGTGGACTTCACGAATTTGCACACCGGTGTGACAGAGACCGTGCGAATCAAGTTCGAAAATTTCCCAAAACACGGGCTGCGATAAAATGCCATGGCTGTATGATGCGGCTTTGGTCAAAACTGACTAAAGAACACGGGCGTGTGACACGCCCGTGCTTATAAGCCGTAGGTAACACTGATTAAGTAACACGGGTGAGTGAACACTTTATACGGGCGTGGGAGAAATGGATGAAGTTTAACACGGCTGTGTGATTCGGCCGTGTGACATAACACGCCCAAGGTATGGGCATGGGCCGTTCCTCTATTTAAAATTTCCTTCTTCTGTTCACTTTCCCCCCAAAGTCTTTGTCCCCTTTCCCCTTTCTTTTTAAATGCATATCCATTTTCCATTTTTACTTTTATTCTTTTTTATTTTCTTTTTAATTTCTTTTTTATTTTCTTCTTATTCTTCATGGCATTTAGATTTAGCTTAGGATATAATAAAATCAGGCTGGCTGCTTCGAGGATTCAATTTCAAACGGTTCAAGGTGCTCCCCCACGTTCACCTCTGCCAATCCTATCCGGTTTCTTTTCATTGACTCCATCCAAAATTCAGGAAGTTTCACTTCTCTCCTTCCGTTATGATTTTATTAGTATTCGGCTATTATCTATCTTTGTACATTGAGGACAATGTACATCTTAAGTGTGGGGGGTTAACTATAGTATTATTTAAAAATCCCTAAATTATATCTTGTTCTTAAGTAATTTTCTCATATTATGATTAGAATGAATTTCTTTTGATTTATGATTTTTATTGAAATGTTTTGGGATTAAGTCATTGATAATTGTGCAATGATGATTTAAACTTTAGGAGATTAGAGAATCAAGCATGATAAGTCTATTTTCAAAAATTAAAATTTTGTTAGGATGTCTACCTGAATCTAATTATTACCTTGAATTTTGAAATTTACAAAGTTGGTATAATAAAACCCATAACTTTTCTGAGATTTTGAGCCTTTTAGAGCATACATTCTTTCGTGCTCACTTTTTGATTATGAGTGTGTCAACATTGATTTGTTATTCTAGAACTTGCTTCAATTATACATGTCAAGACCACATTATTGATTTGATATACAGAGATGATAAAGACACTTAGGATTTAACCTACTCACTCCACTAAAAAGCTTACCCTGACAATTAACCCTTAGTGAACCCCTTTGATCCTAACAACCCTTTTTATTGACTTACCCACTAATATTTACCCCAAAACCCACCTTGTATTTGTTATCACCATTCCTTGACTCCTTTTTTATCGAGATTTGATTTTGAACAGTTTCCTAACTATGTTCTATATTTCAGTTGTTTCTTATTATTGTATTGATTTGTTCTTAAAAAAAAACAAAGTATATTCAGTATTTGTTCTATGTAATTGAGCTTACACGTTTAAATTCCACATCTTGATGTAATTATTCAAAGTTTCAAAGTTTTCAAATGATCTAATTATTCAGGATTTGTTCATTTTTCTAGTTAGGTAAATTATCAGTTCAATCTCGATTCTAACTCTCTAATTCGGCCTTTAGCCACACCGTTAACCCAAGCCCTATACAACCCTTTTTAAAGACCTTTTGATTTGTGTATCATCTCATTTTACAGTGGTGGAGATTTGATTTTCAGGCAAGCCTATGGGATTAACTTTTCATGTTCGACTTTTGAGTGCTTAATTTTGAACCTTAAACACTTTGAGTGATTTGAGTGAATCTTTAGTGAGGATGTCAACTTTTGTCGATTTTGAATTAAAGGTGATTATTTAGGTAAGGGGAAACACCTATGTTTTTATGCTACAAAAACTATGACTTTGATTGTTTGAATCTTTAAGACCCTTTACTTAAATTATCAATGTATGAATTATCTTTGAATTATGATGGAACACTATGGATGAATATTGTTTGAACCATTTTACTTAAATTTCCTTCAACGGGTTTTAGGGTTTTTCTTATGTTTTGTTTTATACTTTCTTCTGAGATGTATTCTTTTATAAATATGAACTAAACCCCTCAAATACCTAAGGGGGATGAAACCCAAGACGGATCTTGTTATTGTTTTCTGAACTATATGATAAATACTTGATTTGTTCTTAATTATGTGTACTTAATTCTTGCTTTGATATTTCAGGATATTGATTCAAGTATTGATGTGCTTAGGCAGAGAAGGAGTAGACCATGTCTAAGAGTAGATCTAACATAAATAAGCGGAGTTGATCGCAACCCTAGATATAGGATGACAAAAATCTGCCGGATTAGGGTCAAACCTAATATGGGAGTCCATAAATCGACTTAATGCAATTCTAGGGGTTTTAATTAGAAAGATATTTCAATTAATCAACCTAGGGTTAGAGATTAGTAGCCTCGAGAGAGGTATTAATATAACTTAGGGAATCCTACGGATCAAGTCAAGTGAATAAATCGTCTGGTTCAGAGTTAGATAACAAGTGAAGTCAAGGTGGATTCTTCCTCGGGTATTGTCTTAATCAATTGGTTTTCACACAAGTATTTTCCCAAATTCATTCTCTTTGTCTTAGCATCTTTAGCTTAGTAGTTAGTTAATTTTAGATTAATTAATAACTCCCTTAATTCTTAGGCAAAATAATAAAAAGAAAGTTAGTATTAGTACTTTAGGTTCCTTTGGGTTCGACATTCCAGTCTTGCCACTAAACTATACTACTATTCGATAGGTATGCTTGCCTCAACCGTTGTCATAGTTAGTTTCTAGGCTCGATCATTCTTTATATAAATTTTTAAGACTCTGACATACAATCATTTATCCCCTGACTTGTGGAATTTGATGCTCCTAATCCTTTGATTTCATGTTTTAATACTTCAGGGAGCATCCGAGGATGAAAAGAACGAGAAAAAGGCCAAAAACGGAGAAAATGGGCCAAAGTAAGAAGTCCATACGGCCTGGAGATAACCACACGGCCGTGCCTCTTTAGCAGACCCAAACACGGCCTGGGCTCGATTTACACGGTCGCGCCACACGGGCGTGTCCCTGCCGAGTGTCATTTTAATTCCATTCGGATTAGGTTACTTAGGGGCAAAGAAAGATATTCTGAAAGCCTATATGAAAACCCTATGTATGACCTAAAAAGGGGAGGCCGAGGAGCGAAGCCAGAGAGGGCTAAATTGTGGGATTTACTCAAAGAAAGCCAGTTGATCCATCACAAGAAGCCGAAATCATACTCAAGACGGAAGATCTTCCCTTTAATTTCCTTCAAGGGGTTTTAGGGTTTTCTTATGTTTTGTTTTATACTTTCTTCTGAGATGTATTCTCTTATAAATATGAACTAAACCCCTCAAATACCAGAGGGGGATGAAACCTAAGACGGGTTATTATTTTCTGAACTATATGATAAATACTTGATTTGTTCTTAATTATATGTTCTTAATTCTTGCTTTGATATTTTAGGATATTGATTCAAGTACTGATGTGCTTAGGCAGTGGAGCAAAAGTCCCTGTTTAAGAGTGGATCTAACATAGTTAAGCGGAGTTGATCGCACTCCTAGAGATAGGATGACGAAAATCTGCCGGATTAGGGTCAAACCTAATATGGGAGTCCATAGATCGAGTTAATGCAACACTAGAGGTTTTAATTAGAAAGAGATTTCAATTAATCAACCTAGGGTTAGACGTTAGTAGCCTCGAGAGAGGTATTAATATAAATTAGGGAATCCTACGGATCAAGTCAAGTGACTAAATCGTCTGGTTCAGAGTTAGATAACAAGTGAAGTCTAGGTGGATTCTTCCTCGGGTATTGTCTTAATCAATTGGTTTTCCCAAAAGTATTTCCTCAATTCATTCTCTGTGTCTTAGCATCTTTAGCTTAGTAGTTAGTTAGTTTTAGATTAAACAACAATCCCTTTAATTCTTAGGCTAAATAATAGAAAGATAGTAATTACTAGTACTCTTGGTCCTTGAGGATACGATATTTTCGGTCTTGCCATAGCTATACCACCATACGATAGGTGCGCCTTTCCTTATTCGTTGTCATAGTTAGTTTGGACACAATCAAGTTTTTGGCGCCGTTGCCGAGGACTAAGATATTAAGAACACTTGAGTTTTATTACTTTAGTCATTATTTTATTTATTTGCAATTAATTTTTTATTTTCAGTTTTCTAATTTTTCTTTTCTTCTCTTTGCTTCTGATAGGTTTTTCTAGTTTATGACTAGAAGGAACCCGTCAGGACCCTTTATTTTTAACAGCGATATAAAAGATACTGTTCGCAGAAACAGAAAAGAAATAAGGCGGAGCTTACAATACATAGAAGAAGAGCAAGAGGACGATAACATTACTACCGAAGAGATGGGTGATAATAATCTGCTACCTCCTGTGGTTGCCACAAACCCGGTGAATCAAAATCCTGCTCCTCGTACTATGTATGATTATGCTAAACCTAATTTAACAGGAACTGAGTCAAGTATTGTTAGACCTGCTATTGCTGCAAATAATTTTGAACTAAAACCTAACACAATTTTGAAGATACAGCAATTTGTTCAGTTTGATGGTTTGCAGGATGAAGATCCAAACAATCACTTGGCAAATTTTCTAGAATTTTGCGATACTTTCAACATAAATGGCGTTTCTGATGATGCCATTCGTCTTCGATTGTTTCCCTTTTCATTACGGAACAAAGCTAAACAGTGGTTGAACTCGTTACCATGAGGATCAATCACTACATGGGAACAATTTGACCGAAAAATTTTTGTTAAAATATTTTCCACCGGCTAAAACGGTTAAGTTGAGGAATAATATCTCTTCTTTTGTGCAGATGGATTTGGAGACATTTTACGATGCATGGGAGAGATACAAGGATCTATTGAGAAGGTTCCTACACCATGGGTTACCCTTGTGGCTACAGGTCCAAACCTTTTACAACGATGTGAACCTCTCAACCAGGCAGTTGATTAATTCAGCCGCCGGCGGAACCCTGAATAACAAAACACCTGAGGCTGCCTACGAATTCATTGAAGAGATGTAACTTAATAAATATCAGTGGCAAGTCACGAGGACTAGGACAACAAAAGCCGCCGGTGTTTTCAACCTCGACCCAATAACCATGATATCAAATCAGGTAGAGATGTTTAATAAAAAGATTGATGGTTTATGTGGTTCATCACAGGTACATCTAGTTATGCAATGCGATACGAATGGAGGAGGGATAAGCAATACAGAATATCCACCTTAGAACCCGGGCGCTGAAAACGAGCAAGTTCACTATATGGGTAATAATTCTAGACCTCAAAATACCCCGTATAGCAATATTTATAATCCAGGTTAGAGGAACCACCCCAATTTCTCACGGGGTGGTTAAGGAAACCAAAGGCAACAACCCCCTCTAGGCTTTCAACAATAGCCCTACCCCTAGGAAAAGAAGCCGAACCTTGAGGAAATGCTGTCAAAATTCATAGCAGTGTCAGAAACCCATTTCTAAAACACTGAGACAGCACTCAAAAATCAACAAGCGCTGATTCAAGGGGTCGAGAACCAATTAGGGCAACTTGCTAAGCAGTTCTCTGAACGATCACAAGGAAACCTACTAAGCAACACTGAGACTAACCCGAAGGAACAACTTCAAGCAATAACCGCTCATGATAGTGAAGGGTTAGATGAACCAAAATTGAGCCAAGAGAATGTGGTAGAGGAAGGTAAGGATGAGGTAAGCCATGATAAACCAAAACCGGTAATCAAAGAGTACCAACCTCGTGTGCCATACCCCAATGCGAGGAAGAAACACAACACCAATGAACAATTCGGTAAATTTCTTAAACTTCTAAAGAAAATACATATTAACTTACCATTTCTTGAAGCTCTTTCACAGATGCCAGATTCCAGGGAATTTTTAAAAGAGCTTTTGACAAACAAACGAAAGTTAGACGAGGAGTCGCATGTAGAGCTAAACGTAGTGTGCTCAGTAATTCTACAAAATAAATTACCACGAAAATTAAAAGATCCAGGGAGTTTTACAATTCCATGCTTAATGTAACACCCCTTACCCGTATCTTACGCCCGAACCGGGTTCAAGGCATTACCATACTTGACAATACATTCTACCAAATCCTGAGCCACAAAATTTCACTTATAATTTAAACTTTAACAAACAGATACATACAAGCATTATAACTCCATAACTAATATAAGCCACAACTCGTGGCCAAATACTAGATAATCTTATTACCGTTATGAAGTAATACATTTGGATAAATTAATTAACACATATACAAAATGACTTAGTCAATCCCCTATACTTGCCATAATTTAAATTTTGCCCCTAAACTTTTGCATAATTACGATTTTGCCCCTAGGCTCGAAAATTAAACTTTATTTCTTTTCTTATGTTTTATGACATGCTGAACATTTTTCCCTTCTATAACAACTTCAAATTCTTACTATAACGCATAATTATGAACAATAACAACTTTTACCAATTAGCTCGTTTTACTCGTTTTCACCGAAAATCACTTAGTAAAAATTGTTCCTCTACTAATAAACATGCATAATCTACCATCAAACATCAAAATACACAATTATCCATCATGGGTAAAATTTTTGACTTTAACTATATCTCAGAATATGGTTAGAAATAGGTAGATTAAGGTACAAGGATTTCAAAAATATGAAAACCAATAAAAACGGGACAAGAATGAACTTACTATGAAGCTTGGAAGATGAAGAAACCCTAGCCATGGTGTTCCCTTGCTACATTCGGCCATGGAGAAAAAATATGAAGAAGATGATAGCTTATTTCATGTTATTTTGTCTTTATTCATTAATTAAGGCATTTTACCAAAATGCCCGTAAATACCTTACTTACTAACCATGTCTATTTTTGTCCATCAAAATTTAATGATCTAATTACTATTTAAGGACCTCTACTTTAAACCGCCATTTCAATTATGTACTTTATAAACTAGAACACATATTTTGTAATTTATTCAATTTAGTCCTTAAAGTCTAATCGAGCACCTTAGACATATAATTTCTTCATGAAAGTTTTACACAAGCATATAAACATATCATAGACCTTATAATAATCATAAAATAATTATTTCTACTTCAAATTTGAGGTCTCGAAACCACTGTTCCGACTAGGCCCTAGTTCGGGATGTTACACTTAATTGGTAGTTTATCTGTTGATAATGCTTTAACTGATTTAGGGGCAAGCATCAGTGTTATGCCTTATAAAATGTTTAAACAGCTAGGTCTAGGGAAACCCAAACAAACTAGGATGAGCATTCAATTAGCTGATAAAATTATTAGAATTCCTAGGGGTATAATTGAAGATGTACTCGTGAAAATTGATAAATTCGTATTCCCAGTAGACTTTTTCGTTATAGACATGGATGAGGACAATAATATCCCTTTAATTTTAGAAAGACCCTTTTTAGCAACTGCCAGAACTAAAATTGATGTTGGTACAGGTGAACTCATACTTCGTGTAGGTGACGAAACGGTCACTCTTCAAGCTCTTGACTCGGCTAGGACATCAAGTAATAAATGTGAGAATATAAATTTTATTAATAACCATTTGGCTCAACCTTCTTTTCAGGAAACACCACGGAACTACACAACTAAGCCAGATCTTAGACCTCATGCCAATAAGGAAATAACTCATGAGGAACGAAGGGTTCAGATCGATGAACTAGACGAGTGGAAAACATATTTCAAAGAGAAATTAGGAACACACGAAGCAGAACCAAAGCAAAACCATGTCAAACTTAAGGATGAACCAAACCAATTTAAGATCGGAGATCAGGTGTTGTTGGACAAAACAGACCCTCGGATCGCCACTTCAGACCTTGATACAAACGAAAAAAATCCCTTTTGAGGTACTGAATATCTTCCCATATGGAACAGTCGAGGTAACTAATCCTAAATTTGGCACTTTTAAAGTAAACATTACACGACTCAAACTATATAATGGCCATAAAACTGATAGCAAGGGTGATGAGTTTCAACTCCTCAAACCACCATGAATGTGCGAATGAGAGGCAAGTCTAGCTTAAGACTTTAAACAAACACTTCTTGGGAGGCAACCCGAGCACTAACCATATTAATTTTCATATTTTTTATTCTTACCATCTAACTACAAACTAACCACCCAGATTTCCATACCACACGACCTTGCACACGGGCATGGCCGTGGCCGTGTGGACACCACAGATTTCTGTACCAGGGTGGCAAAGATAGTACGAACCAAGGACGAAAAATCTCCAAGCCACGAGCTCCGACTAAACACCACGGCCGTGCGATACAGCTGTAGTCGACATTGATTTATCAACATGGGCATGGTGACCTGCACACAGGCGTGGGAGAAACGAACGAAGCACAACACGGCCATGCGAGACTACAGTGTGACCCAACACGCCCATGGTATATGGGCGTGGGAAATCACCAGATCCCTATTTTTATATAAACCCTTTTTTTTCTGCACACTTTCCCCACCAAACCCCTTTCCTCTTAACACAGCAACTATAGTTTTTCTCCCTTTTTCACCATCCTTACCACTATCACTCAATGCCCAAAGGCAAGGCCAACACTACCATTCCCATGTCGAAGAAGTGAAAGGACCCTAGCACAGTCTCCCTATGTGAGACCGATTTACATGAGTTCATGCCAGCCGCTTCATTGACCCGACAAGCCAAGGACATTTGAGTCCATTTAATTTTCTTTTTCTTTTCTTTTCTCTTCTCCTTTATTTTCCTTTCCTTTATCTTTTTTGTCTTTAATTTTTATTGTTACATTTTGTTTTCTTTTATTTAGGCTCTAAAGGCTATTAGGGAATCACCACACCACGCCCTTAGAAATCACACCCATCTCGCGAACCATCTAACGATAAGGAATTTTCAGTCCATTAATCTTTTCTTTTAATTTTATTTTACTTTTTACACTCTTTCTCTTTATCTTTCTTGTCTTTAAATATATAATTCGTATATTTTGAATTATTCTTATTATTTCCTGGCTATTTCTTCACGAGTTACCCAATTTCTTCATCTAGCGTAGTGATTGTTGGTGGCCACCATACCACCACCAGAGACGCCTCCTCCAACTTATCTTTCACCTCCGAATCAAATGTCTCCACTGCCAACTCAAGGAATCCATCCAAAATTCAGGAAGTTTCACTTCTCCCTATCTCTTATGATTTCATGCTATTAATCTCTAAATATATATCTTTGTACATTGAGAGCAATGTGCATCTTAAGTGTGGGGGTGAATTTTATTTTTAAAAGTTCCTAACTTTTTGCATTATTCTCAAATCGCTGAGTCATGTCTTGTTCTTAAGTAATTTTCTCATGTTACTATTAGAATGAAATTTCTGTTGATTCATGATTTTTTTATATGTTTTGGATTAAGTCATTGATAATTGTGCAGTGATGATTTAAACTTTAGGAGACTAGAGAATCAAGCATGATGAGTCTATTTTCAGAATTAAAAATTTGTTAGGTTGTTTACCTGAATCTAATTATTACCTTGAAGTTTGAAATTTACAAAGCTAATACCAAAAATCCATAATTTTTGTGAGATTTTGAGCCTTTTTAGAGCATACATTCTTTTCTTGCTCTCTTTATTGATTATGAGTGTGTCAACATTAATTTCTAGAACTTGCTTTGATTATACATGTCAAGACCAAATCATTATTTGATATACAGAGATGATAAAGACACTTAGGATTTAACCCACTTACTCCACTAAAAGCCTACCCTCACAATTAACCCCTAGTGAACCCTTTTGATCTTAACAAACCGTTTATTGACTCACCCACTAATATTAACCCAAAACCCATATTGTATTTGTTATCACTATTTCTCTTAACTGCCCTTATTTCGAGATTTGATTTGATCAATTGTCTAATTACATTCTCCATTTCAATTGTTAAAATCTATTTACTTGATTTGTTCTTAATAAAATGTTGGATATTATATTCATCATTAGTTCTATGTTCTATGAGCTTAAACAGTTAAATTCACATCTTCAGAAGAAGCTCGTGCCATTAATACAATTATTCATTATCGGTTTATTATTTCTAGTTAGGTAATTTGTCAATTCAATCTCGATTTTAACCCTCTAATCCAGCCTTTATCCACACCTTTAACCTAAGCCCCGCTACAACCCCTAAAAGACCTTTTGATTTGTGTATCATCTCATTCTATAGTGGTGGAGATTTGATTTTCATGCAAGCCTATGGGATTAACTTTTCATGTTCGACCTTTGAGTGCTTAATTTTGAACCTTAAACACTTTGAGAGATTTGAGTGAATCTTTAGTAAGGATGTCAACCCTTATCGATTTTGAATTAAAGGTAATTATTTAGGTAAGGGGAAACACCTATGTTTTTGTACTTTAAAAACTATGACTTTGGTTGTTTGAATATTTAGAACCCTTTTGGTTAAATTATCAATGTATGAATTACCTTTGAATTATGATGAAACACTATTGATGAATATTATGAATTGAGGAAGTTCATTTTAATTGTGAGTTGAGAATTTTGATTAAGGACAAGCAAATGCTTAACTGTGGGGGTATTTTATAAACTGTAATATGTTCATACTTTAATCCCACATTTAGCATACTTTTGGATGATTTATCCCCTAACTTGTGGAATTTGATGCTCCTAATCCTTTGATTTCATGTTTTAATACTTAGGAGAGCATCCGAGGACAAAAAGAACGAGAAACGGGCCAAAAACAGAGAAAATGGACCAAACTAAGAAGTCCACACAGCCTGGAGATAACCACACGGCCGTGCCTCTTTAGCAGATCAAAACAAGGCCTGGGCTTGATTTACACGGTCGTGCCACACGGGCGTGTCCCTGCCGAGACTCATTTTAATTCCATTCGGATTAGGTTACTTAGGCGCAAAGAAAGACATTCCGAAAGCCTATATAAACACCTTAAGTATGACCTAAAAAGGGGAGGCCGAGGAGCGAAGCCAGAGAAGGTCGAATTATGGGATTTACTCAAAGACAGCCAGTTGATCTATCTCAAGAAGCCAGAATCATACTCAAGACAGAAGATCTTTCCTTCAATTTCCTTTAGGGGATTTTAGGGTTTTTCTTATGTTTTGTTTTATACTTTCTTCTGAGATGTATTATTTTATAAATATGAACTAAACCCCTCAAATACATGAGGGGGATGAAACCTAAGACGGATTTTGTTATTGTTTTCTGAACTGTATGATAAATACTTGATTTGTACTTAATTATATGTTCTTAATTCTTACTTTGATATTTCAGGATATTGATTCAAGTACTGATGTGCTTAGGCAGTGGAGCAAAAGTCCCTGTTTAAGAGTAGATCTAGTGTAACATCCAGGATGTAGGGGTTATGCATTTTAATTCATAATTCATGTGGTAGTGAGCTTTGTATGCTGGTTGTATGTGTTTCGGGGCTTTGGGAACCTTGGGGTGTAGGTAGAGGCCTTAGGGAAAATATTGTTTTAAATTATTAGGGGGAGAGCTAAGGGAGTTAGGCCTTAAAGGAATAAATGGTGGAGTTTAGGACACAAGAAACCATGTCGTAAAGTGGCATGGAGACGCAAGAGAGCAAGGGGGAGGTTGCGTCAAAAGGGGCTTAAGGAGGAAGGAGGTTCGAGTTGCAGAGGAAGCATTATGGGGTTTCTTTTTGCGTCAAGGAGGAGGGGGAGTTGGACGGCATGCAAACACTGAGTGGATGAGGTATGGATTGGGTTAACAGCTTAAATTTGCGGCTAAGAAGGGAGATAAGTGGTTGACTCATTCAATCTCATTTGAATGAGTGGAGGGGAGGGAAAATAGGAGAAAAAGAAGGGATTGGATAAGGGTTGAAGAGTTGGCCGAATGGAGGGCTTTGGAGGGTGGTATAATCGGTTTTGGGGGGAGGGAAAGTGAGTGCCGAATTTGTGCTAGGGGGAGTGTTCATCTTTTGCTTTTTGTCTCATTTTCTCTCTTCTTTAGTTTGTCATCTATCTTCTTTCCTTTTCTCTGAAGCCGAAAGTGCCATATCTCCTCCTTACTCTTTTGAAGTTTACTTCTTGAAGCCTCTCTAGCCGAATCTTTCTCCTCATTTTTCCCCTACTCGAAACCTTTCAAGACTCCAACTATCTCTTCTCTTTTTTTTCTCTTCACAATTCTTCAAAAGCCGAAAGTCTTTCTTGGCCATAACCGATTGCTCACTTTTCATTAAAGCTGAATCCATAACCTTTGTTATTACTCTCTAAAGCCGAAAAGATCATTGCATCTTAACCCATTGAAACTGATTGTTCCTAAGCACTAAAAGCCGAAAGCCGATCATCTTTCTCCTCTTGTCGATTTCTTAGAGCCAGTGATCATTGCGGTTGGTCACTCTTGTTCAGTAAGGGATCTCTTCTGGTTCAAATCTCTTTCTCTTATTTTAGCTTATTGAAATCAAGGATACTAATCTCTATATCCCATTTGGCCGAAACCATGAAGGTGGATTTCGGGATTCTTTGTAGCCAGCGGTTAGAAGGGGATCTTTCGGGATTTGAGATCCAAGGTAAGCAGAGATAACATTCGGCCGAAGGCCATATTATGTTAAGGATTGGTCGATTCTAACTATGGTATTTTAGGGGGTTTTCGACAGAGATAAATGAGGGGTCTCGGGATTCAGATCTATTTCGGAAAGGGATAGGTAAATCGTTGTTATCCCTGCTAGCGAGAGTGTCTGTATCGAGAGTGTTGTTCTCACTGTTATCAGGTGTGTAACCCTACATTAATTTCCCGATAGATTAATAGTATTAATATTAAGCATGTGATTATAAGAAATGTGAACAAACATGGCTATGGGTATTATTTAATGGTACAGTGTATTCAGGTACGTTACCCCTTAACACTCCGTTAATAATGTTATAAACATTGATATGAAATATGTGTGATTTCGTTATGACTATGGGGTAAGGTATATTGCATGCTATCTGCATGTTTTGCATGATGCATGGGCATATGGGTGATAATGATAAAGGGGAAGTGTTCCGGTGGTTTTACCACATTATCCGGTGACTTATGTCACATATTATGAATCCGGTGACTCTGTCACATTATCTGGTGGCTATGCCACGATTATAAGGGTGATGTGCAGTTGACTGCAGCGACTGCCTTCGAGGGTGTGTAGTGGATGGAGGGTCGATTTAGTAATCCCCACGGTGTGTTTGGCAGGTACGGGTGGTGTGTAGAGGTTGGATATCTAGGTGGGCTCGGGATTGCATTTCATTTTATGTATAATTTTGATTTAATATGTTATGATTCGATATGCTATATTATGGGCCTATGGCCGAATATGACTAAAATGGGTTTTGCCGAATTGATAAGAATAAGGCTATGATCGTTTGGGTTTTGGTGTAGCCGTTACACATTGAGTCCGTTGAATCACCCTTCGTGGGATAACTTTTTGCAGGTGATGCATAGTATTATGGATCGGGTCAGCGAGGACTACGGGGTGGCCATGCTCAGCGTTTTTGGGTTTTTGAGCGATTGAATTTTTCGTTTACTTTAGCCTACTTTTCTTTCGGGATTTATTTGGTATTTTACGTTTGTAATAAGGCCACTATTCAATTGTTTAAGTCTTATGTTTTAAGTTTTATTTCCATTCGAAAATTGGCAAACAAATATTTTCCTTAACAACTTCACACGCTTTGTTACCTAATCAATTCACGGTTTTCCAACTTAATGAGCTTTTAAATTCGGCAAATCTTTTAATTCGTGAAATATGAAAAAAAAACGTTTTCTTTTGATTTACAAACTGGAACGACAACTCGATTTCCAACTTGACAAACCTATTTTTTTTTTAAAACCACCATATTTCTCAAGATGATAAAACGAGATTTAGCTAAGTTTTACTCAAGGGACATGCCAGATCCGGTCGGGCTTGTGGGCCGGGTTTGGGGTGTTTCATCTAGCATAGTTAAGCGGAGTTGATCGCACTCCTAGAGATAGGATGACGAAAATCTACCGGATTAAGGTCAAACCTAATATGGGAGTCCATAGATCGAGTTAATGCAACACTAGGGGTTTTAATTAGAAAGAGATTTCAATTAATCAACCTAGGGTTAGACGTTAGTAGCCTCGAGAGAGGTATTAATATAAATTAGGGAATCCTACGGATCAAGTCAAGTGACTAAATCGTCTGGTTCAGAGTTAGATAACAAGTGAAGTCTAGGTGGATTCTTCCTCGGGTATTGTCTTAATCAATTGGTTTTCCCAAAAGTATTTCCCCAATTCATTATCTAAGTCTTAACATCTTTAGCTTAGTAATTAGTTAGTTTTAGATTAAATAACAATTCCCTTAATTCTTAGGCTAAATAATAGAAAGATAGTAATTATTAGTACTCTTGGTCCTTGAGGATACGATATTTCCGGTCTTGCCATAGCTACACCACTAAACGATAGGTGCGCTTGCCTTATTCGTTGTCATAGCTAGTTTGGACACGATTAAATAACCTTACAATTTTCTTTCCAAACCAAAATTTAGACACTTTTAGGAAAATTTTCAAAAACCCATTCCATAGCCGAGTTTTGCAACTAGGCTCTGATACCACTAAATGTAACAACGATCGGATCTGACGTGTCACATCAGAGTGCTAATTTGAAAATAGGTCTTGTCGATGCAAATTCGTGACTAATGTTTTAAATTCTTTTTGAAAACGTTGGGGTTGTAAAATCAAAAATTGTTATTCACATATTGGTCATGTCATTCATTACAAATTTATTTATCAGGATTAAATATCGCGGAAGCTTTTCCAAATGTAAACTTTAAAATTTGAAAAATGTGTGATTTTCATTGGAAACAGTTATTATTTAGAAACCCTTGTTTCCTAATCTAATAGGTTAACGTAAAAAGTTAAAACCAAATAAAATTTAAAAACCTCAAATGGCCTTATTACATAAATATCTCCCCAAAATAAATAACTTAAAGAAAACTAGGTATAAATTAAAATACTTGCGAATGTGTGGCCACCTCTAAGTCCCTCGCAGTTCTAAATCCTTTAAGGCTAGGGATTACCTATACAGTTAAAAGTAAAGGGTGAGTTACGAGAACTCAGTATGTAATCCCCCATCATGCAGTAACAGTCTCGGCCCGAGCCCTATTCAGTAACAGATCAGTCTGGGCTTTAGCCCTATACAGTAACAGAGTGGGTCTAAGCCCAAAGTCATAACAGTGTAGAACAGAGATGCAGCCCCACCCAATCCAGCCAACACACCCCCTGTACCAACCAATACACCATGTGGGGACTAAGTCGACCCACCCGGCCAACACACCAATATCGCAGCATAGCTGCTAATAGTAACGCAATAAAGCTGCTAATAACAGTAAACATGGCCAATCCACTAAAATCAAAATACGTGGCGAAGCCACTAGAACGGTAAAAACGTGGTAGAGCCACTAGTACAATACTTCCTCCAAATCAGAATCCCAACCCCAATGCAGAATGTTGTGTCATAAATAGTACGTGTATGCAGTATGTCATATTCATATACAGTCTCATAGATAGCATACACACATCAACTAAATTACAACTGGGGGTATAAGGGTTATTTCATCGGTTAGGGGTAAAACAGTAATTTCAACCTTCAGGGGTATTTTCATAATTTTACACTTCAAGGGTATTTCGATAATTTTACCCTTTGAGGGTATTTCGATAATTCTACCTTTTGAGGATATTTCGATAATTTTACCTTTCGAGCGTATTTCGATAATGTAACATCCTGAATTTTTGGGCCTATGCGTTTAATGGGTGAACATGTGTAATGAATTAATTTAAGTGTTAGGGGTCCAAATTGGGCTCAGGCTTAGGCAGAGGCCTTGGTTAAAATTATCTGTTTGGGCATTATAGGGTTTAAAAGGTAGTATCTGTGTTTAAAACATCAAAATGGGCTTGTGGCCTAGTGGCCAGTGGCGCCACTTAGGGAGCAAGGAGGTGACGCCACACAAGGGAATAAGGGGCCCAAATTTAAGTTTCATGGAGCCCAATTCTTTTAGTTTAAGTTAGCTAATTTTCGGCATTTGGGTTAGGTGGAGTGGATGGCAACAAGGCTCAAAAATAGGAGGATTTATATGAATAAGATAATGTAGATATTGTAGTTGATAATATGGAAGATAAAAGGAGAAAAGATAGGAGCTATCTACAAGGCTAGGAGTTAGCCGAAATTTCTATAAATAGGGTCTCTTCTTTATTTTGCGGCATTTAGGGTTTCCACCTTTTCTTTCTCTTCTTTCTTCTAAAAGCCGAAAACTCCATTATTCTTTTCTCTTCTTTCTTCTAAAAGCCGAAAACCCCATTATTCTTTTCTCTTCGTTCTTCTAAAAGCCGAAAACCCCATTATTATTTTCTCTTCATTCTTCTAAAAGCCGAAAACTCCATTATTCTTTTCTCTTCTTTCTCCTAAAAGCCGAAAACTCCATTATTCTCTTCTTTCTTCTAAAAGCCGAAAACTCCATTACTCTCTTCTTTCTTCTAAAAGCCAAAAACTCCATTATTCTCTTCTTTCTTCTAAAAGCCGAAAACTCCATTATTCTCTTCTTTCTTCTAAAAGCCGAAAACTCCATTATTCTCTTCTTTCTTCTAAAAGCCAAAAACTCCATTATTCTCTTCTTTCTTCTAAAAGCCGAAAACTCCTTTATTCTCTTCTTTCTTCTAAAAGCCGAAAACTCCATTACTCTCTTCTTTCTTCTAAAAGCCGAAAACTCCATTATTCTCTTCTTTCTTCTAAAAGCCGAAAACTCCATTATTCTCTTCTTTCTTCTAAAAGCCGAAAACTCCATTATTCTCTTATTTCTTCTAAAAGCTGAAAACTCCATAATTCTCTTCTTTCTTCTAAAAGCCAAAAACTCCATTATTCTCTTCTCTTCTTTCTTCTAAAAGCCGAATCTCTATAGATTTCTTCGAATCATCTTCTCTTCCTGATTTTCGCAAAAAGCCAGAATCCTCTGGGAGTAGCCGAATCTTCTCTAGTAAGTAGATCTCTTAGATCTAAAAGCCGGAAACACTAGTCCCTGAATCTCATATCTCTTTTCGGGACTTCAAGGCAGATAGCGGTGGTGTTGGCTACGGATAGCATCGACTTAGAGGGTCTCGTTATAACGGTAACCAGGTGTGTAGATCTTTATCACATAAGTTTTATTTTGTATTATACCTGTTAGGGGCTGAAAAGCCGGAAAATGAGGCTGTATGAACAGTCGTGTGTAGATCCTTATCACATAAGTTTTATTTTGTATTATACCTGTTAGGGGCTGAAAAGCCGGAAAATGAGGTTGTATGAACAGTCGTGTGTAGATCCTTATCACATAAGTTTTATTTTGTATTATACCTGTTAAGGGCTAAAAAGCCCGAAAATGAGGCTGTATGAATAGTCGTGTGTAGATCTCTAAACACACCAAGTAATCTGTACTAAATATCTGTTTTGGGCTAAAAGCCAGAAAAAGACTGTATAGTAATCTGTACTAAATATATGTTATGGGCTAAAAGCCGAAAAGGGGCTGTGTAGACAGTCGAATAAAACCCTAAAAGGGTTAGGCAAAGGATGCCAGGTACGTAATCATAGAAATCTCTATGTGTAGCGAAGTATGTGATAATCTGTGATGATAATATATTTATGTTCTTGCCTGTAAGCATGGGGATGGGATTGACAAGTAACACCCCAAAACCTGGCCCATTCACTACGACCGAATTTGGAATGCCACTGTGGAAAGATGGTTGGAAATCTTCTTGACTTAGGATAAAAACATGAAAATTTGTTAACTTTTGAAAAATCATGTTCGTTTAGAATAATATGAAAAACCTTAATGTTATAAAATATCTGAATTAAACTTTATTAAACATATATATATATAATTTGAGTAAATAAGTTGCTAAAAATAAATCATCTTCTCTTAGTAATTCCACTTAATCAAGCCATGATTAAGATAATACCAAAAATAATAATAAGGCCCTTATTACATTCAAATACTTAAACAAAGTACTTAATATAAAAATTCATAAAATAATTAAAACATCTTCTTCTGCATGGGCCACCTTGTATCCTCTCCAACCCGGTCCAAACATCATGCATCACCTGAAATGGTTAAGAAAAATTGGGTGAGTCCACTGACTCAGTGCATAATCATTACACATGTTTCCACACGTATGGGCTTGGCCTATATTCACACAGTCCATACCAACAGATATGCAATTATGACCCAACCCAACCTAAGTCCATCCATTACGCCCACCTTAGCAGACTCCCTGCTCAAGGCCGTGGCTAATCCACCGATCACAACTGAGTGATCCCACATAACTTACCTCGGTAGCCCTGCTGCACAAGGCCGTGGCTGAGCCACCGATCAACCAAGTGATCCCAACAGTAATCCGTCTACGGTGATACACTCAGCTATCAACCGCCGAGATGGGCACCTACCCAACATCTCCCTTGATGAAGCACACAGCTAATCATCAAGCGCTAATGTAGCACGAGGCTAACATTAGACCACGTACATAAATATGTACACCCCGTCCTTCCTTGATCAATTCCAATCCCTATGCACATAAGTCAATGTATCATCTCAAATCAACATATAGAATAAATATACATCACATGCTCATTATCATGTCACACATGCACCATAAGTAATTTAATATCACAATTTACCAACCTGTTAACCGATTACCCCACACATGGGTATCCATCACTTCAGCCTTTATTGTCGGCTATCACACATCACACACAAGCATATACATCAATACACACTAACAGGAAAACAGTGCGATAATTACGCACCTGATTACTTGAAGTTCTAAACCCTCGATCCCTATGCTATCGCTAAGCGAGACTACGGCTATCTGCCTATAGCTTTCTCCTGCTGCTGGCCCACACCCCTGTGGCCAATCCCGAACCGCCGAGAAATGGCTAAAATTCGGCACAAGAGAGCTCACCACCCTTTTATAACATTCGACCACTTCCCCTCCAAACCTTCATGACCGAAATAGCCTCATGAAAACCCCTTTAGCCGTCCAACTCCTCTCCCCTCACCCACTCCCTTTATTTCCTCCTAAATTCACTCTACACCCACCTTTCAAACAATTTCAAACTAAAGCCAACCCATCCCTACTCCTAGCCACACATTCAAAAAAATTTGAAATAGTCAAATCCTCCTTTTTAGGTGCCAAAACCGAAACCAACTCCTCCCCCTCTCCTGACGCAAAAACAAAAGCCAAAATGCTGCCTTTGCAGCTCGAACTCTGTCCTCCCTTGCTCCTTGAGGCGTCACTTCTCCATGCTCTAAGTGGCGTCTCCCTTGCCACTCTGCCAAGCCTTCTCTTGTGTCTTAACCTCCCAAATAATTCTCTTAAGACCTCTAAAGCCAAGCTCCCCTTCTTAACACTAAAAATTCAAAAATTTCCTAAGGCATCTCTTACCTTCTAGGGTTCTTCAAACCCCTTAAAACTCATCCAACTTCACCAAAAGCCTACCATCACTTGAGTTATGCACTAAATGCATAACCCCTAGAACCCGGATGTTACAATTCTACCCTCCTTAAAATAATTTCGTCCTCAAAATTACTTAGTTGCCTAACGGTCGTACATCCTACTTCACCACACTACGCTATTGCTGCGCACTCTGATCTTAAGAAACTACCATATTTCCTAGGCACAGTTTCTAAGTCCACACTCAAGGTTCCAAATACTTTACTAGCAACATACTGTCCTAAAAGCGAACAAACAATAAAGGATATTTCAGACATAAGAAACTTACCCGCTGACACATCTGGCACATTATTATCCTCCCTCCGACGGACTGCATATACCAGACCTGGCTGTCTTGCCTCAGTGCCACCCTTACCGTGGCCTAAAGCTCCACGACCTCAGCCGGAACCATTCCCTCCATGGTTCGGACCACGACCCCTTGTCGCCTGCTGACCACCTCTGCCTGGCTGCACATAACCTTGGCCTAATTTCCGAGTCCTATTCGGATCCTGGGGACAATCTTTAATCAGATGAGTCTTGGATTTACACCTAAAACATTCTCGATCCCGATTCCAGCACTCGCCAACATGATACCTTCCACACCGAGCACACGGATGATCCGAATTCCCAGTAGCTGGCTTAGAAATACGAGCAGAAGTCTCAACCCTCGGTCTTTTCTGAAATCTCTCAAATGAATCTGATGGTCCAAAACTCCTCTTATCCCGGTTTCTTTCTCTATCTCTATTCTGCCTCTCAGTCCTCTTGACCTCCTCAGCTATCCGAGCTTTCTCCACTAAAATGGCGAAGTCTCTTTCTCGTTGCGGAGCAATCAAAACCTGCAGCTCATCCCGCAGCCCATCTTCAAATCTGACACATCTCTCATACTCGATAGCCACGATGCCCCGAGCATATCGGCTCAAACGCAGAAACTCAACCTCGTACTCCGCTATTGACTTGCCACCTTGCACCAAATTGAGGAACGCCTTCCTCTGAGCGTCCACATAACTCGCTCCAACATACTTCCCTTCGAACTTGATCTTAAAGTAACCCCAGTCCACTCGATCCGCAGGGGTACCTTCCTTAACAGTGAGCCACCGCTGGTAGGCCTCATCCCGTAGCAACAAAACAGCACCCTTAAGCTTCTCCTCTGCAGTTAAATCCAAGTCATCCATAATCCTTTCAACTGCCTCTAGCCAATATTCTGCCACGTTTGGAGCTACCCCGGACACTCCTCTGAAAACCTCAGCTCCGTTCGACCTAAGTCTTTCGGGTACTGACTTCCGAGTCCCATGGCCCACATTGGCTCCTGCCACTCGCTCAAGCACCCGTAGCATAGCCTGCGATACTGCGTCGTCTCCTCATGTCTGATCCTGATGTTCAACCTCAACAGCTGGTGGTGGCGGCACATCGCTTTCTGACCCATAACCAGACCCAACCGGTTCCGATACTGCCATCCTGCCTCTACCACGTCCACGAGTATTACGACCACGCCCCCTAGAACTCATACCTAGCGTCGCGACTTAATCTGGTTTAAGAAATTTTATGCATTAGAAATTTTGTTCCACTATTTATCCACGAGCAAATTTTATGAAAGGAAGTTTCCGGAAGTAGTTCTTTCGATCAATCAAAGTTTTAAGCCCTCTATCCTAATTCACAGAAAAGTGCGTCCATTCCCTAATACCTCTCATCCACATTCACTCTCCGGACATTTCTGTCCGTTCCTAACCCAGGGTTGATTTTGTCATTTTCCTATAGGGGTATTTCGGTAATAAATCAGGGTAAATTTGAAAATAGTTTTCAAATTAAAGATATTTTAGAATTTACAAAGTCTCGGGGGTCATCTTGAAAATTTATTTTTTTCAAATCAGAGATGTTGCAAAAATTTCAGAAATCGGGGTTATTTCAGTAATTTTGGAAGTCATGGGCATTTTCGTAAATTTTCCAAATCAGGATAGCTTGATACTTGTAAAACAGAATTTTTTGGTATTTTTGTCATGTAGAAACATTTTAGTAAAAGTCGAGGGTAATATGAAAATTTAGAAACCAAGGGCATTTTGGTAATTTACAACACAGGGGTATTTTCGTAATTTTATAAATCGAGAAAACGTCTTTCCAAAATCAGATTTAGGGTTTTCAAACCAAGGGGTAAATTTGAAAAATTTTAAAACTAAGGGCTTTAAAACAGTAAGGCTAATCCCTTTCGGGTTTTAATAATTGGTTTAGCCTATGAACAAGTCCTCTTGGTTAAGGTGAACCGTAGCTACGCACCAGGTAGGATTCGAGTAAAGAGGAGGTGAGTCGCTAGGACTGCTTAAATACCAAGCTTTTACTGAATACCACTCCTAGACATGCGTACTATGGTTACCACACCTTAACTCGGCGGCTTACTTCACAGGTTTGTTTAATAGTCCTTAAGTCTTATGCATGTGTTTGAGTAGACTAGTCCTAGGATCCAATAGCCCTAACATTCTAATCTACGAGCCCAAATAAACCCATAGCAGTTCACATAAACAAATCACTTTACTAATTAAAAATACATACCTGGTGGACTTCGGGCCGGAGGTACAGGTGCCATGCCAGAATAACCTGAAAACTTTTTATAAAAGCCCATATTTTCGAAAAACCCATTTTTGAAAACTATTCTCGGGCCCAAAACCTCAAAGCTGAGTTTTGAACCGGGCTCGGATACCAATTTGTAACACCCCAAAACCCGGCCCATTCACTACGACCGAATTTGGAATGCCACTGTGGAAAGACGGTTGGAAATCTTCTTGACTTAGGATAAAAACATGAAAATTTGTTTAGTTTTGAAAAATCATGTTCGTTTAGAATAATATGAAAAACCTTAATGTTATAAAATATCTGAATTAAACTTTATTAAACATATATATATATATAATTTGAGTAAATAAGTTGCTAAAAATAAATCATCTTCTCTTAGTAATTCCACTTAATCAAGCCATGATTAAGATAATACCAAAAATAATAATAAGGCCCTTATTACATTCAAATACTTAAACAAAGTACTTAATATAAAAATTCATAAAATAATTAAAACATCTTCTTCTGCATGGGCCACCTTGTATCCTCTCCAACCCGGTCCAAACATCATGCATCACCTGAAATGGTTAAGAAAAATTGGGTGAGTCCACTGACTCAGTGCATAATCATTACACATGTTTCCACACGTATGGGCTTGGCCCATATTCACACAGTCCATACCAACAGATATGCAATTATGACCCAACCCAACCTAAGTCCATCCATTACGCCCACCTTAGCAGACTCCCTGCTCAAGGCCGTGGCTAATCCACCGATCACAACTGAGTGATCCCACATAACTTACCTCGGCAGCCCTGCTGCACAAGGCCGTGGCTGAGCCACCGATCAACCAAGTGATCCCAACAGTAATCCGTCTACGGTGATGCACTCAGCTATCAACCGCCGAGATGGGCACCTAGCCAACATCTCCCTTGATGAAGCACACAGCTAATCATCAAGCGCTAATGTAGCACGAGGCTAACATTAGACCACGTACATAAATATGTACACCCCGTCCTTCCTTGATCAATTCCAATCCCTATGCACATAAGTCAATGTATCATCTCAAATCAACATATAGAATGAATATACATCACATGCTCATTATCATGTCACACATGCACCATAAGTAATTTAATATCACAACTTACCAACCTGTTAACCGATTACCCTACACATGGGTATCCATCACTTCAGCCTTTATTGTCGGCTATCACACATCACACACAAGCATATATATCAATACACACTAACAGGAAAACAGTGTGATAATTACGCACCTGATTCCTTGAAGTTCTAAACCCTCGATCCCTACGTTATCGCTTAGCGAGACTACGGCTATCTGCCTATAGCTTTCTCCTGCTGCTGGCCCACACCCCGGTGGCCAATCCCGAACCGCCGAGACAGCTCTTTTCTTAAACTTCGGGATAGGAACTTTCCCTTGCCCTCCTTGACTGGTATTCGCCTCCATCAAAACGCTTAATCAGAACAACGGTTAATCACCCAAGCCATAAATCTAAGCAACGAATCTTACTAAAATATTCTTACCAAACAACTTGAATCCCGGTTGCTCCTACAACCCTGTCGAAATCCTAAAATAATACCACATTAGTTTCGGCCCCTATACCAACAAGCATTAGAAAGTGCCTTTGGCCGAATACTACCCTTACCTTGAGTAATCGAATCTAAGAGTCTTCTTTAATGCTCCTCCTCGCTGGCTAAACACAAAAGAACCAAGATTATGGCCTTAAACACCTTCAGCCAACCAATAAAACCATTACCAAACACTTGTTTCGGCACCTAAATAGAAGTAAGCAAAAACCAATAAACTAAAGTAGAGATTACCTACTACCTTACGTTCGAAAAGACTAAGGGAGTGTAGTTGACGGCCCCAAAGAATCAGCTTCGAGAGATGACTAGAAGAGAATCAGTTCAAAAGGTATCAAAGAAGTAAACTTTCGGCTCAAGAGGAAAAATGATAAAAGATTCGGATATGGTTTAGTGCCAATGAACAATCGGTTATGGGAAATAATAGCAAAAGAGTATGGTAACCGGCTTTTGAAAGAACTATGAGAAAAAAGAAGTAAATGTTAAGGTGCTTCAAGAGGTGTTGCGGCAACAGGGAATTGAGAGAGATTTCGGTTTAGGAACAAGTGAGATGAAGAAGAAAATGGAAGGAAAAGTGGCTTTGAACTTTCGGCCAAGGTGAATAAGTGAAGAAAAAGAGGTGTTTTTGGTGTGGGTAGTGTATGAGAAGAAACGAGTGAAGGTGAAGGAGAAAGGGCTAAAATTCGGCACAAGAGAGCTCACCACCCTTTTATAACATTCGACCACTTCCCCCCCAAACCTTCATGACTGAAATAGCCTCATGAAAACCCCTTTAGCCGTCCAACTCCTCTCCCCTCACCCACTCCCTTTATTTCCTCCTAAATTCACTCTACACCCACCTTTCAAACAATTTCAAACTAAAGCCAACCCATCCCTACTCCTAGCCACACATTCAAAAAAATTTGAAATAGTCAAATCCTCCTTTTTAGGTGCCAAAACCGAAACCAACTCCTCCCCCTCTCCTGACGCAAAAACAAAATCCAAAATGCTGCCTTTGCAGCTCAAACTCTGTCCTCCCTTGCTCCTTGAGGCGTCACTTCTCCATGCTCTAAGTGGCGTCTCCCTTGCCACTCTGCCAAGCCTTCTCTTGTGTCTTAACCTCCCAAATAATTCTCTTAAGACCTCTAAAGCCAAGCTCCCCTTCTTAACACTAAAAATTCAAAAGTTTCCTAGGGCATCTCTTACCTTCTAGGGTTCTCCAAACCCCTTAAAACTCATCCAACTTCACCATAAGCCTACCATCACTTGAGTTATGCACTAAATGCATAACCCCTAGAACTCGGATGTTATATGACATGATTAAGGGGAAGAAGGTCGCATAGCGATCGGTGGCTTTGCCACATAGGTCACATAGTGATCGGTCTTTATGACAGGCAGCACAACTGTCGATATGGTGTGTAGCGGATGGAGGGTTGATTGTAGAAATCCCCAAGGTGTGATGGTTGGTACGGGTTGGTGTGTAGAGGATGGATTTCTAGGTTTGGGTTGGGCCATTCATCATTTATTATTTATCATGTAATTATGATTGTTGCCATTGTGTATGGGCTAAGGCCCATAATATGTTTGTGGGCCCAAGCCTTTTATGTGTTTTCAGGATTTGCACACTGAGTCTTGGTGACTCACCCTATTATTTTTTTCTACTCTTTCAAATGAGCAGTAGATCATGGACATGGGAGCCGAGACGGACTCGAGGGGCCATCAAGTTTTTATTTCCATAAATTATTTTTTTCGGTTTTTCTTTTATTTATTATTTTGGGAGTATTTATGTAATAAGGCCCCATAGTTTATATTCACCTAAGTAGTTTTAATATTTGCAACCTATGAAATTATGTCAAAGGTTTAATTATTCGAAATAATAATAATACAAGGTTTTTTTTAAATGTCACTTATTTATTTAAATATTATCTAATTAACTTACGATTTCCAAAACCAACAAAGCAAAAGTTTTCAATGTACAACCCGTAGCATACCAGATCTGGTCGAAATGTATGGGCCGGGTTTGGGGTGTTACAGATAATTTTACCCTTCGAGGGTATTTCAGTAATTTTACACTTTGAGGGTATTTTGGTAATTCTACCCTTCGAGGGTATTTCTGTAATTTTACCCTTCAAGGTTGTTTCGATAATTTTACCCTTCAAGGGTATTTCAGTACAGGTTAAAACCTTTCCAAAGGCCTACCGTCGTCTCGAACAACCTGGATAACTTATATGGCCAAAATAGTATAATTGGGCCCAAAGCCCACTATTCGGCCCAAATGACCCACATGCTCGTGTGGCCCATTCAGCCCAATTTCAATCATAGCTATGCGAACTTCGCAGCCCAATCCATTATTTGTCAATATCATGAGTTTTACCCAGGTGGAGCCCATCTTGGCCCAACGAGGCCCATTCCGACCTAAGCCCACAAGAACGTTCGTGGCGGCCTCTACAGTTTATCGCCAACGATTGTGGCTCGATTTGTCCCTACAATCGTTCGCACGCTCATGAGTCCTCAGGTGTCGAAGTTTCAGCTTTTCAACTTTAGCCGATTCATAATTACGCAGGGGTGTGAATATACACATTCATCCATCGTTTTTACAGAAACAGCATTGGGTGTACGATTACACACCTGTTATGGGTTGTAGTTTGAAGCAGTTCCAAGATTAAACACCTATGATAACAACAACCCCATCAATTAGTCTCAAACCCTTATTAATCCATCACCATAGTATTGAAAACACTTTAATCAAACTAATGCTACTTGCTAATCAACAACTGCAATCTCCTCTAGTTTCGAAACCACGTATCCCTTCAATGCTATTACCTTCACAAGAATCGTTAACCGATTCATAAGAGTCTACCATTCCATAAGAATATATTTATACTAGGCTTAAAGCACTTACCATGAATCAAAAGATCTCTTGCAGGGGAAAAGTAATCGGCTTACCCCTTAGTTAAGGAAAACGAGTCCCTAGCAACATTCAAACGAAAAAGAATGTCTTAGATAAACTTATCTCCATAGCAACTAGGGGGAAACAGCCTTTTGGCCCAAGAGAAACAAAACCGAGTATGGAGAAGGAAGCCAACCAAGATCCGGCTAAAGTCACCACTTACCAATAAATTGAAGAGATTAAAAAACGGTTAGGAACGAAGAGAAGAAGGTGTTTAGGCCTTAACAGATTCGGTCAACACAAGAAGAACCAAGGTTTTAAGAGGGAAAATATTCGGCTATCTTGAAAAGACAAGAAAAGAATAACTAGAGGGAAAAGAATAAGTAGAGTTCGACCAAAGGAGAAACCGAAAGGAGAAAAAAGATAATTTGGCAAAGAGTGGGCAGCAATTGAAAATAACGATGAAAAGGAAAAAGACCCGAATGGTTAAAATGTTGCACGAGATGCCACAAAAGAAATAAATCCCGAAATGTAAAAAAAGAAAACCCGAAATAGCAAAGAGGATTTTCGATTTCTACTCTCTTATAAGGTTGTCGAAAATGCACAAATGACTCCCTTAGCAGAAATCCCCCTACTCAAGCTCTCCCATTCGGCCAAGACTCGTCCACATCCCAACTCCTTCAACCTCTCCACCGTTTCCTCCTTAATTTGCTCCCAGCCTCCTATTCAAATTTGTTGACCAAGTCTCCAACCTCCTCTGCAGAGTTTGATTCCAACTCTACCTCTCACGCCACAGAGATGTAAAATAAAATCTCCTTATTGCATTCTATGGGATTCGAACTCCAATTCCCTTGCCACCTTAGTGATACCACAACCATCAAGCCACAAGCTCTTTTTGTGACACAAAATCACACACATTTATACATAAGTCCTAACTGCTAACAGCCAATTCCACTTAAGAGCAAAAACTAAAAATTTTCCAAGGCCCAGACTCGAACCCAGGCTTCTTAAAACCCCCCAAATACCCTTAAATACTTAGCCATTGAAGCATACATGGAATTTAAGCCAAAACATGCAAAATTACTAACCCTACATTTTTGGGGCGTTACAACTTAGTATTAGATAAATGTTAAATAATCGATGAGCTAATATTTGCTTTTTTTTTTTTACTTTGTGTGCATAAATCATTGAGGATATTATGAAAAATACAGTAGTGATTATGATGAAGTTTTATTAAACCAACTTATTTTGAAAAATTACACGTAAATAGATGTAATTACTACACTAAGGACACTAGATTTTAACACATTGTTTATTAAAGAATCTAGTGGTAAGAAAGTCTTACTTCTAGTGTATGTGATGATGTAGTGATTACTGAAAGTGATTGAGAAGATGTTGAAAAGTTATTCAATGGTTTAGATGAAAAGTTTTCTTTGAAAGATCTGGGGGAATTAAATTTTTATGTTGGTTTGGAACACAAGACATTGGTGATTATGTTTTTCTTAATCGCAGAAAATATGTGCATGATCTTTTAAAGTTAGCTGGCATGAGTGAGTGCAAGCCTCTACCAATGTCCCATGACTAGCATGACTAAAATGAGAGTGATTGAAGGTGAACCTTTGGTATATCCACATTTCTACATAAGTATTGCTGGGAAGCTACAATATTGGTGTGTGACTTGATCAGATATTAATTATGCTATCAATAAAGTGTTGGATCTAGTGCCCTAAGTGCGGTATATTCATTTTGTATAATTGTATCGAACAAATTAGTTTAATAATAATATCCATCAATTTCATAATACCCTTTGTATATTGTCTTTAATGTTTTTACACACAAAGCAAAATTGAAGGAAATATTGGCTCATTGGTTGTCTAACATTTAACTAAAACTATGTGGTATTACGTGGTCGGATCATAATACGAAAGACAACTTGTATAAGTAGATGAACCAAAACATGTCCTTACTTTAATCATAAATAAACAAACTGATTGAAAGACTAATATATCTTCTATTAAGTCCAGTTGGGGAAAAGCTTTGTCTTGAGCATTAGAGTGGATGACTCCTAGAAGATGGAGCCTTAGGTGAGCAAAATTCAATTCTACTCGAAAAAATAAAAAAAGTTTGAATTTTGAATTATTCGAATCGAGTTAATCGAATCAATTCATTTTTTTTTCAAATTTCGAGTTCGAATCGAGTTGAGTTTTCGAATTTGAATAAATTGAATACCAAACTATAATATTTTAAAATTTAAATTTAAATTATTAATTATTCTAGTTATTTTATATTTTTGACCCCTTTTACTTTTCCCCCCAAATTTTTTCTTCCCATCTTCTTCTTCATTAATTCCCCCACCATCTTCTTCATCAATTCCCCCCGTCTGCCCCACCCACTGAAATCCCTATCCCGTTCAGCCATCCCTCACCCATTTGCATCACCACTATCCACCTGAGCTTCGCTACCACTCCGTCTAGCTCCTACGCCTACCAAGCTAAGTTTCAAATGACCTTATGGATTGAGGAGATCACATAAAGCTATATACAATAAATGGGTATAAGTAGATTTACATGTGAAATCAAAGAGATATCATTATTCTTGTTGTGGGTTGCTTTGCTGCCTTTCAAAACAAAGCTTTAGATATTGAATATTTCCATTTATAAATCTTTGGTATGTTTCGACTTTTTTATTGATTTGTTGTTTTGGGGTCAACTAATTTGCTTGGATCAAATCTATATCATGATTGGTTGTTTGTCAGTAATCTTTAATTTTTTTGTTGATTTATTTTAAGGGGTATCATTGTGCTGGAATTTCAGTTTTGAGGTTGTTCAATAGAACCCAACAAGAGAGTGCTCCCAAATGTAATTTTATCAATACCAGATAAAAATTTCAAATCTGCAAAGAAATTATGGTCTGTTCAATTTCTTGGGCAACTATTTTAAATATCCTTTATAGGAAATCCAATTGTTTCACTATTAAAACTTGAATTTTGAAAACCTTGGTATCTAATGTTTAGAAGCTATATATATAACTCTATCATAAAATTTGTTAACTCGATTAAATAAAAAAATTCATTTGATTCGATTCGATCGAACGCTTACCCCTACTAGAGACATAAATGTGATTAACTAGACTACTAGTACATCAGACAGGACCCAAGTAGAAAAAATCCTAAATCTGTTTATGGATTTATTCACTTATGACGTTCATAGTGTGGCATACCTTCATCTTGAGTGGATGGTGGAGTATGTATGCATGAATCGTATACTTTGATGTAAGTAAAAGCCTAACTTCAAATAGAGAAGAAACTGAAAGCTGGTCCACTGGGTATATGACTTTAGCAGTATGTAGCATCATTCACAATATTGGAATTTGTAGCCCAACTAATGGGTAAATGATATCCTCTGGTCGACATTACATGATAGATTAAAAGTAAACGTGGCCATGTGTCATTTGTCTTTGTAATTGTAACCTCCCAAACCCAGCTTAGATGTTATGGCTAGATTGAAAAGGTTACATTAGCCACCGAAATGGCTAAACTAACTTACATTACTTTTGAAGACTTTAAATAAACTCATTTTAGAGAAAATCATAGTTATACTTTGGGTTAGGTTAAAAACATTGATTCATTAGGTTGTGTATGCTTAGGATTCATTTTATTGTTGACAGCGTTGTTTTAGAAAAATCGTTTGCTTGTCGCTCTTCTTTAAAGACACTCGAAGTTAAACTAATGCAGCGGAAAAACCATTTTTCAAGTTATTTTGGAAAATTAGCTGCCTTATCGATTTGTTTTTTCAAAAATGGTTCATTTGTAATGTAGCGAAAACTAGGGAACAATATCAAATTTTACTTAAGCCCTATATCATGCATTATTCAGTTATTATGCTTGAGTAATCCATGCATGCAAAAATCCCCAAAAGGAAAGTTATATAGCCACAGACCAGAAACAATTAAAAATTATAAACTAAAATGAATAAAATCTTAATAATACTTATTAAGAATAGTCCAAGGTGGTTCTCCGAATGCCAAGCTCGGTCCTAATTTCAAGGTTTACCTAAAAAGTCAAACACTATTGGGAGGTGAGCTTATGAAAAGCTCAGTGTGAGTCAAATAATTATTTAAACAAACATAAAAATCGAATACAGTGAAACAAATTAGCTTTAACAGAAGAAAACAGAACCATCATAGGAATTTCATATCATTACATAGCCATTATCAAATTGATGTCAAATGGTGTATGAGCATAGGACATCATTCATTCGAGTAACAATCATTAATTTCGATACCATTCAATACAACCCAATACAATACGTAGCATAAATCAATAACATTCGAGTATGTCATGAGCATGATGCAATGCAAAAAGGTTCCTGCACATATTGTCTGCTACACAACACGAGTTTCCTAGAACCCGTCATCCGAACTCCAAAACATTATGGGATTAAGCTTGTTGTGGTTAAAACTACCGATAACAATATGTAGGAAATTTTTTCAGTAATAATGCAGACAAGCTGCAAGTAAAAATGCGATAAATCGCCATTCCCCTCGGTACTCTAGGTGAAGTGCACTGACTACGAATAATTCGGACTTAATATATCACCGGTACTCCACAGAACTCCTCCGTCAACCAAAAGACACCAACCCAATGCAATATGTCACACAATCTCATACATAATCATACCTCAATACTTTTCACATTCATTTGACATGCTCAGCATGTCCTTAATAATCACATACTTTCAGTAAATGGAAACAGTGTTTCAGTATTTCAAATTACCATTGTGTTGGTATCAATCATGCGTTTAAATCATGCAAAAGCATAATATCTCAACACAGTATATCATTCAGTCAAACATTCTCATATCTCATAAGAAATATGCAATTACAAACTCAATTGAACATTCCTATTATCAAACTAGCAATTTTGCCAACATGCCAATCTTTTAAGGCTCGAAACATAACTGGTTCGGCCACTCACAAAATCAATAAATTGGCTATTAACTGTAACGCCCCAAAAATGAGGGTTTAGTAATTTTGCTTAATTTCCATGTGGTGCTTGAACGGCTAGCTATTTGAGTGTATTTGAGGGTTCTAAGGTGGCCTGGGTTTGAGTCGGAGCTTTGGAAAAATTTTAGTTTTTGCTCATTAGAGGAACTGGCAGTTGGCAGTAGGACTTATGTATAATTATGTGTGTTTTGTGACACAAATGAGCTTGTGTCCTGATGGTGGTGGCGTTATTAGAAAGGCAAGGAGAGAGGGGTTCGAATCCCATGGCAAGCAAAAAAGGGCTTTTATTTTATGTCATGTGAGTAGAAGAAGTAGAGTTTGGACCAAAGTCTGCAAAGGAGGTTGAAGACTTGGTCAAAAATTTCAAATGGAAGGATGGGAGCAATTTTAGGAGATTTTGGTGGAGAAAATCAAGGAAGTGGATGTGTGTGGGAGTGTTGGCCGAATTTGGAGAGTTTAGGTGGGAAGAGAATTTCGGCTAGAGGGTTTGAATGATGCAAATTCGGCTGAGGGGTCATTTGGAGCATTTCAGATTTTGTTCTTTTGACATTTCGTGCTTCTTTTCTCCCTAGTGTTAGTGCCACAAGTTACCTTTTTGTGTTTTCTGGGATTGAATTAGAGTGAGTTCTTAGTGTCAAATTCTCTATGGAAAACCTCTTTCTTCTTCTCTTTTGCTTCTCTGTCGTTTTGGCTTGTGTGCAAGTTTGTTCTTTCTCTTTCCAGACAACATCCTAGCTGAACCTATCTTCTTCCTTGTTCTCAATGATTCTTCTCTTGTTCTTTAAGTTGAGTAAGCTGAAATCAATCTCTTCTTTCCCTTCTTTTATAGTTCCATCTCTGGGGTCGTACGTGTCTATTTCTCTTACTCAAGGAAACCTGTTCTTGCTGAATTTGAAGAGTAAGTTATATTGACTTTCTTTCAATTAATTTTCGTTGGTGGTACTGTTCTTTTCTCTTCTTTTCTCGAATCTTCCCTTCCCTCTTTAGGCTGATGTTGATTGGTATTTAGGTCTTCTTGAAGTGTGAAAGGGGCAAGTGACCTGAAGCAATCGATACGTTACTCTTAGCCTTTGATCAAAATCTATTCAGAGGTCTTGATTTTCGCTAATATTTGGAGAAGACTTTGCAAACTCGGTCAATTAAGGTATGTATAAGTGTGGTTTCAGTTTATGTTGAGGAAAAGGAGGGTAACTCTTTTGATCGGTTGACTAACTGTTAATCTTATTTAACGTAGGATCGGTGCTAAGGGATTTGTGGCACGTTTCATAATTAAGGTGTGTAATCATACACCCATTACCATATCGTCCGTACACTGGATAGCGATGTCTCACATTCTTGTGTTACTGTGCATCTGTGAAAGCCGAAAAGCCGCACTTCCAGTAACTGAGGGCCCTCGAGCCTGCGAACGGTCGTATGGATAAAATTGAGCCACATTCGCTGGCGATAGATCATAGAGGCTGCCACGAGCGTTTCCGTGGGTTTAGGTCATAATGGGCCTCGATGGGCCATGGAGGCCCAATGGGCCCCACATGGGTAAAGTTCCCGGTAAAATGATAACAATGAATTGGGCTACGAAGTTCACATAGTCGTGACCGATATTAGGCTGAGTGGGCCACACGAGCGTGTGGGCCCACTTGGGCCGAAGATTGGGCTTTGGCACCAATTGTACCGTTTTGACCAGAAATGGTATCTGTGTCGCTCAAGGCGACTGTAGGCCTCCGGAAAGGCCGTTATATGACTAAAATTACTGAAATACCCTTAATGGGCGAAATTACTAAACTACCATCAATGGGTGAAATTAATGAAATACCTTGAAATACCCTCGATGGGTAAAATTACCGACCCCCGAGGGGTGAATTACCATTTTTCCCCCAACCGACCAAATGACTGTTAGACCCTTAGTGGTAGTATAAGTGATGTATGTGTAATATTTGTATGATTGATTATGATTGTGATACACTGCATACATGGGTTATTTATGACACGATATACTGCATTGGGTTGGGTTTTGTATTTTGGAGGAAGTATTGTACTAGTGGCTATGCCACGTTTTGCTGATTTAGTGGCTTTGCCACATATACTGATTTTAGTGGCTCAGCCATGTATACTATTATTATCAGCTTTGCTGCGTTGTTATTAGCAGCTAGACTACATTATTGGTGTGCTGGGCGGGTGGGTTAACTTGGTCCCCACATGGTGTGTTGGTTGGTACGAGTGGTGTGTTGGCTGGACTGGGTTGGGTTACATTTCTATGCTGCATTAATATGATTTTTGGGCTTAGGCCCACTCTAATACTGAATAGGGCTTGGGCCCAGACTATTACTGTAATAGGGGATTACACACTGAGTTCTCGTAACTTACCCTTTTCTTTAACTGTGCAGGTAATCCCTAGTCTTAGATGATTTGGAGCTGCGAGGGACTCGGAGGTGGCCACACGCTCGATATGTTTTAAACGTAAACTTAGTTATTGTATTTAATATTAATATATTGGGCTAATGATTTTGTAATAAGGCCATTTGGGATTTTTAACTTTTAATTGGTATTTTCTTTTCATTACTACCTGCTAGATTAGGAAACGCGGGTTTTAAAACGACAACGGTTTTTAAAGGAAATTATGATTTTCAAACCTTAAAATTGACAACTTGAACGAGCTTCCGCGATATTTAATTCTGTTTAATAAATGATTTGGTTAATAAAGAAATAATGTGTTTATGAATTCACTACCCTAAAAGTCTCAAAGAGAATAAATGTTTAGTATTGAGCTTTTAATGAATTAATCGGTTTTCAAACGACACTTTGATGTGACACGTCAGATCTGGTCGTAACGTCTAGGCCGATTTTGGGATGTTACATTAATTCAATCCAATTAGCAAGCTAATTTATCAAATATAATATGAGATTTAACATTTTCAAACAATTTTATGAGTTTAAGACCCACACCTTATTTTTCGCTTCTTCATAGCATACTAGCAAATCTTCTAATTTTCCTTAATAATTCCTTAAAAAAATTAAACCAAAATTCAGTATAAATTCAATAAATTTACCATTAGACCAGCCCCCCAAACACCCACTTATGAGTTCAAACCAATCTTTGAAATTATAACTATTTTTTGAATCCAAACTAGTTAGATTCCTTACACTGTATCGATGCGAACCGTACATACAATCGTTCTTCACCTTTACGGATGATTTGGGGCATTTGGGAAAGCACCTAATTCAATAATATACTAGAAAATCAGTAGCTAATTAATGATTAAATTTCTTCATTTAATCAATTCATAACATTTACCCAACAACTACGTCGAAATAACAAACTAGTTATCCTTAATTGCACTTACACTTCACGATTTGCGAGTTTCGAATGACCAATCGATCAAGAACGTTTTTCCCTAATTGAAATGGGTTTAAAAGATAATTAGAAGGGTTCAAGAACTCAAATTATGGCTGGAATTAATTGGGCAAGATTCAAGAAACAAAATAACCAGCTCTCTTGCACCTAGGCGCACGCACCACCACCCATGGTGGCCAAAATTGGGGCTAAATTTTAAAACGGTTTGAGATATCATTAAAATCTGGAGAAATACCTTTGAAATAATTTAAAATACCTCAAATTCCAGATCTGGAAATTTATATTTTTAATTGACAAGATTAATCAAGAAATTAGGGAGAAAAGAGATCTTACCCAAGCTAGTTGAGAGAAACGACAATGACACTTTCTTGGCAATGTTCAGGATCGATCTTTGGGTTCAAGATTTCAGATTTGGGGCTGATTTAGAAGATGGTAAATGGAATCAATATAATAAATAATATGGTGCACAATATTGACGCAAAAAGAAAAAGAAAGAGATTGTAAAATGAGAGGTGTAGGTGACGACAACAATATGAGAAAGAAAGGAAATTGCAGAGAAAAGAAGAGAGGAAGATGGTGGACGGATAGGGTTGGTAAAAATTGAATTAAAGGCTGAAAAACACAATAAAAATTTATATTTATACCTAAGGTTCAAGGGTATGGATTGCAAACACATTTAAAAAACAAGGGATTTTGCAAAATTTAATTATTTCGCAAGGGAAAGAATTCAAACTTGGGACCTCATTTAATTTCCATGCTTTCTCATATTTATTTTAACCATTAGGCTTTTTCCTCATTCTTGAAATAATTTTGCAATATTTATTTTAATAACAAGGCGTGTCACATACTAGGGGCTAAGGCAAAATTTGCAAAATAATAAAAATGATGTGAGAGAAGGGATTTGAACTTGGGTTTCAAGAAACGTTTCACTAACACTTAACCAATAAACCAAGACCTCATTTATTTCCTAAAAATGCATAGATAATCTAAAAAATTAAGGCATGACCACTCTCTCTCGATTTACAAACCCAATTCTACTAACCCCTAATTTTTGGGATGTTACAGTAATAAATGACTTGATTACTATTTGATAGTAATTGACTTATCATGATAGAAGATGTAATGGTTACCATGAGATAAAATAGGATCATGTTGAAAGAAAGAATTTATTACAAAGAGATAAAGGATATCTTATGAGGGTAACACACTTATGATAAGGTCATTGGATGAACACTTATTGAGTAACTTTCGTAATGGTATGTAATTAGTGAGAGCTTAGTCACGATACTATAGTAGAATGACTTCGTGACTAAATAAGTTTAGAATTAAGAGGCGAAAAGCTGGAACATAATTATAATTGTTTTAGCCCTAATTATATATGTCAAATTGGTCCCTCCACTGGCTCGTTAAAGCCATAAATGAATTGCATGTAGAATCAAATAAACAGAAATGAATGGAAGTGATGAAGCTAGAGAAATGGGTCGCATTCACAAATGAATGTGTTTTCTCACTAAATATAGATGTGACATGACAATTAATTTAAGGTTTTCGAAATATTATCTAATTAATTATAATTAAATAATTGAAGTTAAAAAATGAAATGAAATTAAGTAGTCACTATAAATTCATTGAATATGTAAGTTTAATATATTTCCCCATAGATTCTTTTACAGTAAAGTTGTCATGACTTTAATGGAATTAGAATCGGGTTCATAAAATGATGTAATTGGGAAATTAATTTAGTTAATTTGATTAATTAAATAAATTACATTTGTTTTGGAAATAGAAAACAAATATTGGGTGAGATTAAATTATAAAATGTTGAGTCAAAAGTCCATGAAGAATATATAATTGGACCTAATACATGATAGTCCAATCTACCTCACATAAAATGTGAACAGTTGCAACCCTAAGGGAATTGAAATGGTGTGCCCCCTCTCCCTCTTCAAGTTAGACTAGAAGACTATTTTTCTATTAAGTAAATATTATTTGTGTTATACTTATGGTGGATAGTCCCGCAGACAGTCATGTTGTGGATAATCTCTAACTTCGCAAAATTTAAAACATATAACAAACCCTCGCAAGGTCATCGTTTAGCATACTTATCAATTCTCGTATAAGACCATCCAAACCTTCGCAAAGCCACATTTCAACACACAAAAAATCTTCGTACAACCCACCCGAGCCTCCGCAAAGCCATAATTTATCATAAATAGAAATCTCCGTACAGTCCACCCGAACCTCTGCAAAGCCATATTTTGTTAGGAAATGTGATCATATTATAGTAAACATGTAACCTCCCTAACCCAACCTAGACATTATGGCTAGATTGAGAAGCCTACATTAGCCACCGAGAAGACTAAGCTAACTTACTTTACTTTTGAAGACCTTAAATGAACTCATTTTAGAGAAAAACCGTAGTTTTACTTTGAGTTAGTTTAAAAACATTCATTTATTAGGTCATATGTACTTAAGATTCATCTTATTATTGACAGTATTTTTTTTAGAAAAATTGTTTATTCGTTGTTTTACTTTGTAAAAACTAGATGTTAACTAATGCAGAGAAAAAAAACTGTTATTCATGTCATTTTTGAAATCTAGTAGCCTTATTGATTTGTTTTTCAAAACGGTTTCTTTGCAATGTAGTGGAAATTAGGGAACAATGTCAAATTTTACTTAAGCAAGATTGTAACACCCCAAACCCGGCCCATCCGCTATGACCGAATTTGAAATGCCACTGCGGAAAACGTTTGAAAATCTTTTGACTTAGAGTTAAAAACATAAAAAAAATTTGTTGTCTTTACTAAAACATTGTGTAATTAAAGTTCCAAATAAAATTAAGTTGTTTAAAATAAAACATTTTCAAATAATAATATAATCGACAATCCAACTTAAAACATAATAAAAGTCCTTAAATACTTAAAGTGGCCCTTATTACAATAAATAACCTTTCATAAATAAAATGTGTAAAACAAATAAAATATTTTCTGCATGGGCCACCTCGTATCCACTCCAACCCGGTCCAAGCTTTATGCATCACCTGTAAGGTTTGAGAAAAAATTGGGTGAGTCACACAGACTCAGTGTGTAATCAGTCCACTGAAATCCACCCACATGTGGGCTTAGCCCACAACCACATATCTATCACAATTCAGATAGTAGAACAACTTACTCATATCATTTCCACAATTGGGCCTTGGCCCATATAATCACTTAATCCACATATCCATTAAAATTATGCAAAATGCACCCAACCCAACCTAGGGTTCATCCACTACTCACCCCCCGTATCCAGCCACCACACACCAGGGGATTATCAAATCACCCTCCCCTTTTTACTCCAAAAGGCAATCAATGCCGTCCACGTGCAATTAAGCACAATAATCCACAACGCGACCTCAGTCAGCGCCAATCCACGATGTAGCCGTAGCTAACACCAAAACCACGATGGGACACATAGTCACTCATCAACCACGATATGGCACATAGCCGATATCAACCACGATGAGGCACACAGCCACTCATCAAGCCACGCGAACTAAATCGCAATTAATCCACAACGTGACCTTAGTCAACGTCAATCCACGATGTAGCTCAAGGCTAACATCAAACCACGTACTCGAAGTACACTCGTACCTTCTTTCATATCATATCCCAACCCATGCACATGCTACGTGTAATATTGGCATAATAATAAATGCACGCACATGTCATTAAGGCAGACAATCATATTTCCATAGGCATAGTTACATTCACATCGGCACTTTCACATTCTTATCAACAGATAACACTAACCTGATTATCGATATACCCTTTTTTTTTTAGGGTATTCATATCATAATTTTTACTGCATTTGTTAGTACACAATCAACACATTATAACAAAAACCCGGAAAACGGTGGGTTAATCACACACCTGCCTATTAGTGAAATCTCGAACTACTCGAATCTAACACGATCTCGAAACGTGGTTCTTCCTTCTCCCTAAATGCCGATTTGGTCTTCTACCAAATCCCGAATCACACTCTAAGTTCCCTTCCTTAAGCTACACACAAAAGAACACCTTCTTATGGCACTATGAACAATCGGCCATGCCTAAAACCAAGACTTAATCCATTGATTTTGGCACACCCATGAAGAAATAAATAAAACCGATTGCTAAGGAAGAAAATATACTTACTACCACACGTTGTTCACCACTCCTAATGCACCATCAAAGAATCGGCTCCAAGACCCCAAAGAGAAAGGTTTCAGCACAAGAATGATGAAGAGAGATCACGCCAAAATGGAGGGAGTTGAATGCTTAGAGAATTTGGCTATGGTGAAAAATTAGGGATAAAAATAATGTTGAAAGTCTCTTGTGGAAAGCAAAGAGGAAAAGATGAATAGAAATGAGGAGTTTGGGTTTCGGGTTCTCAAGAATAGAAGATGAATCAAGGAAGAACTTTGAGTCCAAGTGCATTCGGCAATAAGGGAAAAAGAGAAGAAATGGTCTTTTGATGGTTTTGTAGTTTTGGTCACAAAAAGAAAAGAAAGAAGGAATGCACTTAAGGGGAGAAAGAACAATCAAAAACAAAATAGTCAAAACTCAAATGGCTAAAAAGAAAAGAAAGCAAAAGGTTTACCTTATGACCAAAATACATTCGGCTAAGAGGAGTAAACAAATTAGAGAGAAACACAAAAATGACCCAAAAGAAAGATGTGCTCAACTAGCACTAATTCTACCAAAACTAACACCAAACCATACCAAAAGCTAACCAAAAATTCGGCCAATCCCCCTAGACACCCATACCGTCCATATTCATGGACAATTAGCCATAGAATAATTTCCAAAACACTCTCCATCATCCAAGCCCTTTGTCCCCCCATCCTACCATAATCTTAAGATTCTTATCCCCAATTACAAGCTTTCCTAAACTAATATTCAACTTGCCATAATATTCAAAAGTCCAACCTATCATAATTAGAGCTTGACCGTCCATTAATGCTAGGATACATAAAAATAAAGTCTTCAAAATGCTAATCATGCTACTCGAACCACTTCCCTCAAGCAACTCTTCATGCATCTTAACCACCTTGCCATTAACTCCTCATGTGCTAGATTTTAACACTTAAATTAACTTAAGTGTCAGGTTCACCTAATCCACTTCACTAAATTCTTCAAACTAAAATTATTCTAGCTTAGCTAATAATTCCAAGCCTTCACAAAACTATACTAAGCACCCAAATAAACCCGAGAATTCATATAAACCTCGTAACCTTCCAAATCCATTTAACTAATAAATCCAATTTGTAAAAACACTATTTTCTTATTCTTAACGGTTTTAAACACTCCTAAGCCCAAGCCCAATCCTACTAGGCCCAATTTCGGGATGTTACAAAGATATCATGCATTTTCTGGTTATGATGCTTGAGTAAGCCATGCATGCAAACATCCGTAAATGAAAAGTTACCAAACATAGACTAGAAATATTTAAAAATTACAAACACTATGGACGACAGAGCTTATGAAAGCTCAGTGTGAGTCGAATAATTATTTATATAAACATAAATATCAAATATAGTGAAACATACTAGCATTAATATAATAACACAAAACCATCATATCATTGCATAGCCATTATGAAATTGATGTCAAACGGTGTATGAGCATGGGGTGATGCAAATGATGCAATGCAAAATTTCGTACCCGAACCATCCACTACACACCAAGAGTTACCCAGAACCCGTCTGCCAAAATCCAAAGAATGCGAGCAAAGCTCGATGTGGTAAAACCACCAAATGAACATATTTGCCGAAAATCTACCATTTAACGAATAAATGCGATAAAATAACCAAATCTCCTTAAATATCTGGTGCAGTGCATGTAACATCCTAAAATTTGAGTATTAATTGTGTTGGCTTGGGTATGAATTTTGTGTGCTAGCATAGTCTTGTGAAGGCTTGATTTTTATTTAGTAAGCTAGAATAAATTTTTAGTATGGTTTATTTAATGAAGTGGATTAAGTGAGCTTGACACTTAAGTTTATTTAAGTGTTAAATTAAAGCATAAGGGAGTTAGTGGCATGGTGGTTAAAATGCATGAAAGGTGGCATGAGGGAAATGGTTCGAGTAGCATGGAAAACATATTAAGGATTTTATTTTTCTCATCCTAGCTTTAATGGACGGTCAAGCTTCACATATGGAAAGATGGACTTTCAAATTCTTCTTTTGGTAAGTTGAATATTAGTTTAAGGTAAGTTAGATGTTTGGGAAGGAAATCAAGTGATTAAAGGATGATGAGAGAGCATAAGGCATGATATAAGGAATTGGTTTTGGAAAGTGTTGGGTGGATAGATTTGACTTGGAAGTCCATGTATGTGGACGGCATGTGTGGCTAGGGGGAGAGTGGCCGAATTTTTGGTTGTTTGGTAGCTAGATAGTGCCAAATTTTCTCTTTGGTTAGTAGGCATTTTCGGCTAGCTTGGTAGATTTTTTTTTCAACCTTTGCTTTGTGTCAAAACCGAAACTCCTTAGAACCTTACCAATTCTTCTCTTTTGTGCACCATTTGGTATTTTATTTCCTTCCTCTCCAAAGCTTTTCTCTTTAGCCGAATGTACCTTGATCTTTAGGTACAATTTTGTACACTTTTCTTTTAGGCAATATAGGTGTTGGCCGAACCTCATTTCTCCCATCTCTCTCTCTCTTTTCTTCTTTTGATTTTTGCTCAACCACATTCTCTTTCTTTTTCTTTTGGCCGAACCTTCCTCTTTTTCAAACTCTCTCTTTTCTTTCTTCTATTGTTGATTAAATCGAATTCTCTCTCTCACTTTTATTCTATTTTCTATTCACATATCTTTCTTCTTTAATAGCCATATTGCTGAAACTTTCCATTGTCTTTTTGCAATTGTTTTGGCCGAATATTCAAAGATAGAATCTCTTTTACTTTCTACAATCGATTTTGGTTAATAAGTAAGTATTCTTGGCCGATTTTCCTATTATTTCTTTTCTCCTCTCTATGTTATTTCTTGTGGTCAAAGGTCGAACCTATGGGCATTTGTTGCAAGGTTTTAACCATTCTAGGAACCGATTTCTTTTAGGCTCCTCGGGATGTTGGAAGCAATCAATCTAAGCCTCGTTTCTTTGTCAATCGTTTTGGGTAAGTTTAGGTAAGATTGGTATTTTGAAGCGATAACTCTTTGAGATTGAGTGGTATGGCCGAATGGCCTTTGTTTATAATTTTAGTATTGACCGATTGTAGGACAAGGTGATCTAGTGCGGTAGATCGGATCTTTGGAAGTTAGTTCTTGCGTTGGTGAAAGGTGTGTACCTTACACACTTTATAACTCGGTTATGTATATGTGTTTATCATAATTATTTACTAATCATATTATGAAAGTGGGATAATCGATGAGATTTTGATATAATACCATGATGGTATGAATGAGGATTCGGGTAAGTCCGTTTCTATATGTTGTTAATACATGTGGATTGAAATCATAATCTACGATTGATGATATATTTGTTATGAGATACATATCAAAGTATATTGACATAATCTATTGCATTGGTTTGGACAATATGAGAGGAGGGGGAAGATTGATATCGTGTCTTCGGACACCAGAGGTTTGGTACCTCCAGTGATTTTGGTATCACATCGTGTCTTCGGACACCAGAGGTTTGGAACCTCATAGCGACTCGTCCCTGTGGTTAACACCACCGTGGGTTGGCCCTTTTGAGAAATGGGATCGTCGCCAGTGATTTGGTATCACACGTGGGTTGGCCCCACAACTTGATGATTCGTGACTTCGGTCACCAGTGATTTGGTTCACATTCGTGTCTTCGGACACAAGAGGTTTGGCACCTCATAGCGACTTGTCACTGTGGTTAACACCACCGTGGGTTGGCCCCACTTTTGAGATATGGGATCGTCGCCAGTGATTTGGTATCACACGTGGGTTGGCCCCACAGATGGATTATTGTGACTACGGTCACCAGTGATTTGGTATCACAATTGTGTCTTTGGACACCGAGGTTTGGCACCACCAGTGGTTTGGTACCACACGGGGTAGAAAAGGAGTTATGGATGGCTAGGTTGGGTGCATTATACATATATGTTGCTTTGTTATAATTTGTGTAAGTATGTGGTATTTACCCGGGAGAGGGAATATGCACTGGGTCTTGGTGACTCACCTTCTCCCTTATCTTTTCAGGTGATTCGTGAGATTGCGGATAAGGAGCCGGATGAACTCGAGGAGGCCATGCAATAAAAGTTGGTTTTATATGAACTTCCATTTGGGTATTTTATTTTAATTTGGTTTTCATATTTTATGGATTTGTAATAAGGCCTGTTTAATTATGTTTTAGATTATCTTTATGTTTTGAACATGTTTAAATATGGTTTATAAATTTCATGATTATTATAATAAATTGAGCACAAAGTTTTCTAAACTACACAACGCGATGGTTTTTAAAACGTTACCATCGGGTAACATAAATCATTTGATAATTTTAACAACTTAAGTGTTTTCGATAATTTAAATGATTTTCAAAAAATTAAGTTTCTACAATCAAGTGCAAATGGTTTTCAAAGTAATAATTCGAGTTTTCTTAAAATGATATAAATCTTTTCTAACTTATGAATTATTTACTTATTTTAAAGTTTTATGTAAAATTCAAATTAAATTTCAGTTTTAACTTATTTTCTACAAATAAAGAATTTCAAAGAGTTTTTCACAAAAAATTAATTGTTAATTCGATTCCTTCAAAAATATTTTCCTTAGTGACATACCAAATTCGGTCGTGGCGTATTGACCGGGTTTGGGGTGTTACAGTGCACTAACTACGATTAAATGAAAACTTAATATGCTGTCGAATCTCCACGGAACTCCTTCGTCAACCATAATATCAATCCCACCCCAATGCACATCCAAGATTTCATACAATCTCATACATAGTCATGATTCAATGCTTTCACATTTCTTTGGCATGATCAACACACCATTATATTATTAAATACTTTCAGTAAATATGATCATTTATTGTAACATCCTGAATTTTTGGGCCTATGCGTTTAATGGGTGGATATGTTTAATGTGTTAATTTAAGTGTTAGGGGTCCAAATTGGGCTCAGGCTTAGGTAGAAGCCTTGATTAAAATTATTTATTTGGGCATTATAGGGTTTAAAAGGTAGTATCTATGTTTAAAATACCAAAGTGGGCTTATGGCCCAATCTTAGGTGGTGACTCCACACAAGGGAATAAGGGGCCCAAATTTAAGTTTGATGGAGCCCAATTCTTTTAGTTTAAGTTAGCTAATTTTTGGCATTTGGGTTAGGTGGAGTGGATGGCAACAAGGCTCAAAAATAGGAGGATTTATATGAATAAGATAATGTAGATATTATAGTTGATAATATGGAAGATAAAAGGAGAAAAGATAGGAGCTATCTACAAGGCTAGGAGTTGGCCGAAATTCCATCACCTAGAGGAGTGAAGAAATCAGTTTCTTCATGGCAAAGGGGTGCCGAATTTTCCCTTTTTTATTTGATTAAATTTTAGTTATCAGGAAGGGCACTTTCGGTTTTTCATAGGTAAGTGCCGAAATTTCTATAAATAGGGAGGGTTCTCTTCTTTATTTTGCGGCATTTAGGGTTTCCACCTTTTTTTTCTCTTCTTTATTTTAAAAGCCGGAAACTCCATTATTCTTTTCTCTTCTTTCTTCTAAAAGCCGAAATCCCCATTATTCTTTTCTCTTCTTTCTTCTAAAACCCGAAAACTCCATTATTCTTTTCTCTTCTTTCTCCTAAAAGTCGAAAACTCCATTATTCTCTTCTTTCTTCTAAAAGCCGAAAACTCCATTATTCTCTTCTTTCTTCTAAAAGCCGAAAACTCCATTATTCTCTTCTTTCTTCAAAAAGCCGAAAACTCCATTATTCTCTTCTTTCTTCTAAAAGCTGAAAACTCCATTATTCTCTTCTCTTCTTTCTTCTAAAAGCCAAATCTCTATAGATTTCTTTGAATCATCTTCTCTTACTGATTTTCGCAAAAAAGTCGGAATCCACTGGGAGTAGCCGAATCTTCTCTAGTAAGTAGATCTCTTAGATCTAAAAGTCAGAAACACTAGTCCCTGAATCTCATATCTCTTTTCGGGATTTCAAGGCAGATAGCGGTGGTGTTGGCTACGGATAGCGTCGACTTAGAGGGTCTCGTTATAACGGTAATCAGGTGTGTAGATTCTTATCACATAAGTTTTATTTTGTATTATACCTATTAGGGGCTGAAAAGCCAGAAAATGAGGTTGTATGAACAGTTGTGTGTAGATCTCTAACACACTAATAATCTGTATGAATATATGTATGTTTATGTTATGGGCTAAAAAGCCAGAAAGTGGCTGTGTAGACAGTCGAATGAAACCCAAAAAGGGTTAGGCAAGGAATGCCAGGTACGTAATCATAGAACTTCTCTATGTGTATCGATGTATGCGAAAGACTATAATCTCTTAGATAGTAGATTGTTTGATTTTGCATGAATGTATGCATGGGATGGGTTTGTTATGAAAAGGGGAAGAGCATGTTAGATCACATGGTGATCGGTGGTAGAAAACCCACCTAATGAAATGTTAGATCATATGGTCATCGGTGGTAGAAAACCCACCTAATGAAATGCTAGATCACATGGTGATCGGTGGTAGAAAACTCACCTAATGAAATGTTAGGTCACTTGGTGATCGGTGGTAGAAAACCCATGTTAAAATTCCTGATTGATAAGGAATAGGTAGTATGACTGTCGATATGGTGTGTAGCGGTTGGTGGGTTGATTGTAGAAATCCCCAAGGTGTGATGGTTGGTACGGGTTGGTGTGTAGAGGATGGAATTCTAGGATAGGTTGGGCTTTGCATCATTTATTATCTGTCATGTGATTATGATTGTTGCCATTGTGTATGGGTCAGGGCTCATAATGTGTTTGTGGGCCCAAGCCTTTTGTGTTTTTGGGATTTACACACTGAGTCTTGGTGACTCACCCTATTATTTTTCCCTAACTTTTCAGATGAGCAGTAGATCGTGGACATGGGAGCCGAGACGGACTCGAGGGGCCATCAAGTTTTTATTTCTATAGATTATTTTCGATTTTTCCTTTAAGTTTTATTTTTGGAATATTTAGGTAATAAGGCCCCATAGTTTATATTCGCCTAAGTAGTTTTTTTTTTAATATTTGCAACTTATGAATTTATGTCAGAGGTTTATTTATACCAAATAATAATAATACAATGTTTCTTTTCAAATGTCACTTATTTATTCAAATATTGCTCAATTAATTTACGATTTCCAAAACCAACAAAGCAAAAGTTTTCAATGTACAACCCATAACATACCAGATCTGGTCGATACGTATGGGCCGGGTTTGGGGTGTTACATTTATCCAACTTCCAATTCACCATTAAGATGGTGTCGCTCAACATGTCACAATCTCATATAACTTACAATTATTTTTCAAGTGCATGTATAATAGTTTTTCAAATATTTCATAGCAAATCATTCATACAAATATATCGTCTGTAAGCCACAATCTCATTCAGAACCATGCTATGCATACAATCAACAAACATCATATCAAATAATCATCAACAAAAATATCAATCACACAATTATTTAGTCATTCTCACATTTATGCTAACATGACGTACCTGGTTTGGCCACTTACAATTAATTACTTAGCCATTTAGTCAAGCTCGAACAACAAGCTTAGTCATCAATTAAATCATTTATAAATAATATTAAATCACTCAAGTTAATGAGTTAGGACCCACACTGTATTTAAAGCTTTACTGCGGCACACTTACGAATCTCACGGTTTCTGTTTAAAATTTTTATATGAACCTAAATTAAAAATCATCATGTAAAAACCGATTTTTTAATAGTTTTAGAAACAATGGTTTAGGGGCCACAAGTCTGACGAGCGAGTCTGTAAATATTATTAATTAATATTTATGAGTCAAATATATAGTTATAATAAATTTTGATTTGATAATTTATGTTATTTGAACGAATAAATAGGTTCAAATGGTATATCCCTAAAGTCAAGTGGTTTTAGAAAAGGAGGTATCGGGGCCTTGTTTTTATAAACTAAGCTTAAGAATCTGTTATTAAATATTTACGGAGTGTTATTAAGGTTATCTAAAAATTTGGTTAAGAAATTTTAATGTTTAGATAGTTAATTAATTAAAAAGGACTAAATCGTAAAAGTTGCAAAAGATAGTCGTTATTAGTTTAATTGTACTAAATGTCTATGAAATCATGAATTGAAGGTTTTGTATTGTAAATATACCTATTTAGATGGTGGTGGCAAGTTGGTAAGCTTTAATTAGGAAATTTTGGATGTTTTAAAGGTTAAACGTGTAATTTTGTAACGCCCCAAACCTGGCCTATGCGTTACAACCGGATCTGACATGTCACAAGAGAAAAACGTATAAAGTCCTTGTGATTTGTAATAAAATAAATGTTAATTGGTTATGGTTAGGAAAACAAGTTTGGATATAATTTTTTTTAATATAAAATACAACTATTTTTGAGAGGTTGATTGATGAATCCAAAAATCGAGGTAGTGAACGTTAAAACCGTGACTTTTGAAAATATTGTCGGTAATTTGAAAGAGAATTCGAGTTAAATTATTTATATGTATTTATTAAAAAATAAAACCTTTGTTAATCAATTTTTGGAAACCGTTATTTATGATTTTAGAAAATTCCATTTTAAATAAATCAAGTAAGATAATAAGTACGTCAAACATAAAGCAAAAATAAAATATTCCAGAGGCCTTATTACAACTTAAAAACCCAAAATAGTAAAAGTAATAAAGTAAACGGAAATAGAAATTTAAAGTTCAAAAACACCATTTCTGAAGTATGGCCTCCACCAAGTCATCCATGGCCCAAGTCCTCATCACTGAGCATTACCTGCAATGGTTAAGAAAAAGGGGTGAGTTACAAGAACTCAGTGTATAATCCCCTTACCGTCATCCACTGGGCCTGAACCCACTTAGGAATGTCTTGGGCCTAAGCCCACTTACATAACAATATTTATATGTAATGTATGCAACCCAACCCATCCATCCATCACACCCCTGACCAGCCAATCACACCTGTGGGGATCAAGTCAACCCACCCAGCTGCTCATACCAAATTGCAGCCGAGCTGCTATATTATATATTTTTATTGTGGCCAAGCCACCGAAATCATAAGTGAACATAATAATGAACATTTTGTGACAATGCCACTAGGCTACACTGCTCTCCAACATTTTTCCCAACCCATGCAATATGTAACATGCAATATACATAATAAAGCATAATATCCTCATATATAAACAACAATCATTAATCCAGCAATTTATTACGGTGAATCGACCCATTATAGAACTTTGTAATTCGGCCCACTAAGGCATTCTAGAAAATCGGCCCATAGGGGCATTTTTGTAATTCGACCCATAAGGGTATTTTCGTAATTTTAACAATTTCAATACCGATTTTGACAATCTATAAAAATAATGTAATTTAAGCAAATTTCTCGATTTATGCCATATTACGATTTTTAGCAATATAAATAACAACGATCTATTTTCCAACGTGATATCGAATCATGAATCTACGGGATTTCGGTGTAAGATTACACACCTGATTACGGTAAGGACTAAGCTTTCTTGATCGTCGGCACCTAAATCATCATTACACTCGATTAACCAAAAAACGAGATTTATTAATCTAAATCTAAATTAGACGATCTAATGAAATGCTTACCCTTAGTACCGTGAACAACCACGATTTGTCTATTCTCACCAGATAATGGTCCACAACCCGGTGGAAAATCCCGAACTGCTGATACCACCTTTCGTTTGAACTTGGGAGTAGGAATCGCAAATCCACTCCTTTTGTCTCCTCATATCGCTTTTCCTTTCAAATCAATACCAGTTGCCTCCATTGAAAAGTCTCGGTTAGAAAAAATACTATGATGAGAGAATGTAACGGTTTAGGGATAGGATTCGGCTTACCACTACTTCCGTAGGATCAACAAGTGAATAAGAACGAGTAATTTAATCCCTAAAATAAACGATTAGTCAAATCCATCGATTCATTTTAACGGAATAGTCAAGCGTTGAAATATATCGAATTGAACCTTGAAGAAATCCCTTACCTTGACAACAATAGATCCAACTTCCACCGATTGTGTAACACCCCAAACCCGGCCCATGCGTTATGACCAGATCTGACATGTCACATGAGAAAACATGTTAAATCCTTTTTATTCATACTAAAATAGGTATTAATTTGTTATAATCAAGAAAACAAGTTTGATTTGAAATATTTGATAAAGTACTACTAGCCTCGAAGGTTGATTGCTTAATCGATAATTTGAACTAGAGATCTTTTAAAATATGACTTTTGAAAACATTGCTGATAATTTGAGAGAAAATTTTCGAGTTAAAATATTTTTAAACGTTTGTTATGAAATCCATTTGTTAATCTATTTTTGAGCAAGATAATAAGTACATCATGTAATATCCTGAAATAGGGGTTATTTTTTTGTAACTGCATTGTTTGCCTGTGTATGGATTGCGATGTTGTTATTTATGATGTTTTGAGGCTTAGTTGTAAGTCTAGTGCAGGCCTGAGTAGTAAGAAAAATTTTAGTTTTAAGCTTTAAGTTAGGGGAGCTGAGGGAGCCAAGGGTTATAGGTATTTCAAGTGGGTTTTAGCACAAGGAAAAGGCTTGGCAAAGTGACAGGAAGGCGCCACTTAGAGCCTGTGTTTGACGCCACTTGTAGGGGAAGGAGGTCTCAGGTTCGAGCTGCAGAAATCCCACCTTTTGCCTTCTATTTTGACGCTAAGGAGAGGGAGGAGTTGTGCTCAGCACAAACTCTATTTGATAAGAGTGGACTCAGTCAAATAATTCGAATGGTGGGCAGAGAGGAAATTAAGGGATTTGACTAATTCAAATCTGTTTGAATTAGTGGCCAAGAGCATTTTTGGGAGGTGGCCGAATCTTGAACTCCTCTCGGGGAGGAGTGGCCGGTTTTGGAGGGTGAGTAGGGGGTGCTGAATGTTCTTAGGCACCTATTGGGTTTTTCGGTCAGCCTTAGTTTAGGGTACCAAAAGCCGAAACTTCTCTAGGTGAGTGCCAAATTTCTTTTGTTGTTGCTCCTAGCAGAACCTTCAAGTGAAGTTTACTTCTTTTCTTCCTTGAAACCGAAAACCCCAAGCAACCTAAACCTTGCCGAAAATTTGCACTTGTTCTCTCTTAATTTCTTTAGTGGCCGAATGCTCCCTTGAGTTCTAAAAGCTTTTATTTCTTTTGCTTCCTTTGGCCGAACCATATACCCTCCTATCTCTCTCTTTTCTTTTCCATTTGTGCTAAGCCGAAAACCATTTCATCTTTTTCCCCTCATACTTTTATTTTCTTGTTTTCTCAAACTCTGTTGCCGAAACCCCTATCTCTCTTCACTTCTATTCTTCCTCTGCTTCCACTCAAGCCGAACCATAATTGTTTGTGTTAGGCAACCATAGCCGAATCTCCTCCACTCTTGTTGCCGAAACCTCCCCTCTCCTATTAGATTCATTTTGGCCGAATATTAAGAGTGGTATAGATCTCTTCGGGTTTTCTTTTTCAATCGTTTGGAGAAGGTAAGTGCTTATGACCGAAGGCTTATTTCTTCTTCTCTCTTTTTCCCTGTCGACTCTTATGAAGGTAAGAGCTGATTTCGGCACTTGATAGCAAAGGTGTTAATTACCCTTGTTGGAACCGATTTATTATAGGTACTCCGGGGTTTTGAAGTACTCATTACAAGCCTCCATTCCCTGTCAATCGAATTTGGTAAGTGATGGTAAGGATCTATGTGATTGTCTATTCTTTTAAGTATTCAAAAGCTGAAGGCTATTGATATGGGTATGTGATTACCGATTGTAGGGAAGTGAAGCAGAGGCACATAGCGTGTGGTGGCTAGTATTCGAGGGACATGTAGGTAAGGTTTCGGGTTTTAGGTGTTAACCCTTTGGGTTATTTGGTTTGCCGAATGGCCTAGGTTGCTAACCTTGGTAATGGCCGAATGTAGGATCAAGGATCTAGTGTTGTGGGTCGACTCTTCGGGATTTAGGGCTTTCGTTATAACAGGTGTGTAAACTTACACATTCTATTACTTAGTAATATATTTTAATAACCGGATAATAATGAGAGCTGAAACAGTATGGATGTTGATATGGTACCCTATGGGTATGTGCACGGATTCGGGTAAGTCCGTTTCGATATGAGTTCTGTTATTCATTATATGATATAGTGACTTTATGACATATATGTGTTATGAGATGGGTACCAAAATACGTTGACATGATTTGCATGATTTGCATGGGTTGCATGATTTACATGAGTATGGCATGTTGATGGGTGATATGAGAGGAGGGGGAAGATGATATCCGTGTCTTTGGGACACCAGAGGTTTGGCACCTCCAGTGGTTTGGTACCACAGATTGATATTTTGTGACTTTGGGTCACCAGAGGTTTGGCACCTCATAGCGACTTGTCCCAGTGGCTTAGTACCACGGTGGGTTGGCCCCACAGTTGATATTACGGGATCGTTGCCAGTGATTTGGTATCACACGTGGGTTGGCCCCACACTCAGATATTGATATTTTGTGACTTTGGGTCACCAGAGGTTTGGCACCTCATAGCGACTTGTCCTAGTGGCTTAGCACCACGGTGGGTTGGCCCCACAGTTGATATTACGGGATCGTCGCCAGTGATTTGGTATCACACGTGGGTTGGCCCCACACTCGGATATTGATATTTTGTGACTTTGGGTCACTAGAGCTTTGGCACCTCATAGCGACTTGTCCCAGTGGCTTAGCACCACGGTGGGTTGGCCCCACAGTTGATATTACGGGATCGTCGCCAGTGATTTGGTATCACACGTGGGTTGGCCCCACACTCGGATATTGATATTTTGTGACTTTGGGTCACCAGAGCTTTGGCACCTTATAGCGACTTGTCCTAGTGGCTTAGCACCACGGTGGGTTGGCCCCACAGTTGATATTACGGGATCGTCGCCAGTGATTTGGTATCACATGTGGGTTGGCCCCACAGATGGATTATTCGTGACTTTGGGTCACCAGTGGTTTGGCACCACAATATTGGATATCGTGACTTTGAGTCACCAGTGGTTTGGCACCACCAGTGGTTTGGTACCACACGGGGTAGATAAGGAGTATGGATGGTTAGGGTTGGGGTGCATTATATTATATTGCTTGGTGATATGTGTGTAAATATGTTGCATTAATCGAGAGGAGGGTTTATGCACTGAGTCTTGGTGACTCACCTTCTCTCTTATCATTTCAGGTGACACTTAGATCGCGGACGAGGAGCCGGATGGACTCGAGGTGGCCATGCTATGAATAAATACGGCCTTTCATGGATTTGAATTTGGTACTTTATTTCTTTTATTTCGATTTGGTTTTGTTGGGATTGTAAAAAAAAGCCTTTTTAATTATGTTTTGATTATTTGTGTGGTTAGTGTTGATTTCAAATATGACTTAATAAATTACGGATTAACATTTGATAAAATATGGAAAATAAGGTTTTCTAAACTACAAAGCGACATGATTTTTCTAAACTTTACCATCGGGTATCACTTTATAATTGAAGGTAACAGTGACTCAAATGTTTTTTTCAAACTTAAAGTTTTCCACACTCCATTCAAACGATTTTAAGCACTAAAAAGAAACTAAACGGATTTTTTTAGTGATATAGGATTGTTTTACTTATGGATTCGATAAATTAAGTTTTTCTAAAATTTTCGGGTTTTCAAAATGCACTATCGGTTTGCAAATAATCATACCCAAGATTTCTGCAAGTATAAGCACGACAAAGAGTTTTTCAACAAAAGATTAAACCAGAGTCTAATCTCTCAAACACGTTTTGCCTGTAAAACTTGATTCGATAGCCTGTTTTCTTTGAAATACTTTCCCGTAACATGCTAGATTCGGTCGTGATGTGTTGACCGGGTTTGGGGTGTTACAATTGTGGTATCAGAGCCAAGTTCAAAGGCTCGGCTGTGGGCCCGAGGCCCAAAAATGTTTTAAAAGTTGGTTTTAAGTGTTTTTGTTTCAAAATATATGGTTTGAAAGGCATGGCACCGAGTCTCCGGCACCAATCCGCCCAGGTAAGTACCCCTTACTATTGCTTGTGATTTTTGGATGTGATTAGATTGAATGATTAGTAATAGTGGACTACTCTAGAAACTGAAACTGATAGGACTCTGTGGAATTGCGCAAACAAAACTTCCTTTAATAAGAAATATTCATAAGACTTTGCCTTTAAAGACAATGAAATATTTGCTAATGCATAAAACTTCTAAATCAGATAAGTCGAGGTAGTAGTCATGAGCACTCGAGGTGGACGTGGTCGGGGTAGGACGATAGTTTCTGAACCAGTAGGGTCTGGTCAAGGGTCAGAGAATGAGATACCGGTACTACCACCAGCGGTAGGTGGTGAGTTTCAGGACCAGACTGGGGATGACGCAGTATCACAGGCGATGCTGCGGGTTCTGGAAAGGGTAGCTGGAGTAGGTGGAGGCGCATGAGCTCAAAAATCTGTACCCGAGCGACTCAGGGCAAATGGGGCCGAAGTATTTCGAGGTGTTTCTGGTGTGGCTCCCAGCACGGCTGAGTATTGGCTAGAGGCGACAGAGTGGATCATGGACGATCTGGACCTGACTGCTGAAGAAAAACTGAAAGGAATAGTATCGCTTCTCCGGGATGAGTCATACCAGTGGTGGCTCATGGTTCGGGACAGTGCTGCAGCGGAAGATCTTACTTGGGATTATTTTAAGGCCGCGTATCAGAAAAAGTACATTGGATCTAGTTACGTTGATGCACAACGGAAGGCATTTCTGAGGTTGGTTCAAGGGAGTAAGTCTGTATCAGAGTATGAGGCAGAGTTTTTAAAGCTAAGCCGGTATGCTAGAGGCATTGTAGCTACTGAACACGAGCGGTGTGTCCGTTTCGAGGATGGTCTGAGAGATGAGCTGAGGTTACTGATTGCTCCACAGCAGGAGCGTGAGTTTGCTGCCCTGGTAGAAAAGGCTAAGGTAGCCGAAGGGGTTAAAGAGTCTGTGAGGCAGAATATGGATAGGAACAGACATAAGAGAAGCTTTGGGTCATCTGGGTCGGCTGGAAATTCTCAGAAAAGGGCTAGACAGAGTGGGCCGAATCAGTCTGGTAGGTCTGTTGCTGCTAATCAGGGACCAGCACAGTGTAATCGTTGTGGAAAGTCTCATTGGGGAGGATGTTGGACCGGTGGAAAAGGGTGTTTTGAGTGTGGCTCGCTGGATCATCGTGTGAGAGACTGTCCGCGTAAGTTGGCTAGGATTCAGTCTGAGGGTCAGGGCCGTACTCAGTTTAGGAATAATGGACCGCCACCGCAGAGGGGTCGTGGTAATGGCAGAGGAGGTAATGGTTCTGGTCGGGGCCGCGGAGCACCGGGCAGAGGTGCGGGTAGCTCTGAGGCTAGACAGCCTGGGTTGGTGTATGCAGCGAGGCGCCGAGAGGAGGGCGACGCACCGGACGTCATAACCGGTACGTTCCTGATCTTTGGTTTTATCTATACTGCTTTGATTGATGTGGGTTCAACGCATTCATATGTTGCTAGTAGCATAGTTGAGACCATGGACTTAGACTCTGAGACTACTTCTAGACAGATGACAATAATTAGCCCTCTAGGTCACTCTGTAGTTGTAAATAAGCTATATAAAGATGTACCCCTAGAACTCCAAGGGGTAGTGTTTGTTGCTGATCTGATGGAACTGCCGTTTGGGGAGTTCGATCTGATTCTTGGGATGGACTGGTTGGTTAAGTACCAGGCGAGGTTGGATTGCGCGGCTAAGCGCATGGTTCTAAAGATGACTGAGGATGACGAGGTGGTCATGATAGGTAATAGAAGAGATTACTTATCCAACGTGGTATCTGCTTTAAAGGCTGAGAAGATGGTCAGGAAGGGCTGCGAAGTATTTATGGTTCATGTGTATGCCTTGGAGGCTAAGAAGTCTGTTGTTGGGAATGTCCGAACAGTAAAGGAATTTGCTGATGTGTTTCTAGAGGAACTTCCGGGACTGCCACCGGATCGAGAGGTGGAATTTGGGATAGATCTGTTACCCGGAACCGCGCCAGTGTCTATTGCTCCGTATAGGATGGCGCCAAAGGAGTTAGTGGAATTAAAGGCTCAGATCCAGGAGTTGTTGGACCGAGGCTTTATTAGGCCAAGTGTTTCACCTTGGGGAGCGCCAGTACTCTTTGTCAAGAAGAAAGATGGTACAATGCGGATGTGTATAGATTACCGCCAGTTGAACAAGCTGACGATCAAAAAAAAGTATCCATTGCCGAGGATAGATGACTTGTTTGATCAGCTGAAGGGTGCATCAGTGTTCTCGAAGATCGACTTAAGGTCTGGGTATCATCAACTAAAGGTGAAGGAGGCGGATATCCACAAGACGGCGTTTCGTACTCGGTATGGGCACTATGAGTTTCTGGTAATGCCGTTTGGGTTGACTAACGCGCCGGTAGCATTCATGGATATGATGAATAGGGTATTCAAGCAGTATTTGGATCAATTCATCATGGTATTCGTAGACGACATCTTGGTGTACTCAAGGACAGAAGAGGAGCATGACACGCATTTGCGAGTAGTGTTGCAGATTCTAAGGGAAAAGCAGCTATATGCTAAGTTCAGTAAGTGCGAGTTCTGGCTTAGGGAGGTGACTTTCTTGGGTCATGTAGTGTCGGCTGAGGGGATTAGAGTGGATCCTCGAAAGATTGAGGCAGTGTTAGATTGGAAGCCGCCTAAGTCAGTGGCTGAGATTCGGAGTTTCCTGGGTTTGGCAGGGTACTACCGAAGATTTGTAGAGGGATTTTTGTTGATCGCAGCACCGATGACCAAGTTGTTAAGAAAAGGGGTTCCGTTTGTATGGACTGAGAAGCAGCAAGAGAGTTTCGACAAGTTGAAGAAGATCTTGACTGAAGCTCCGATTTTGATTCAACCTGAGGCAGGGAAGGAATTCACGGTATATTGCGATGCATCTCATTCGGGTTTAGGTTGTGTGCTGATGCAGGAAGGGAAGGTAGTGGCTTATGCATCTAGACAGCTGAGGCCACATGAGGTTAATTACTCGACGCACGACTTGGAGTTAGCGGCAGTAGTCTTCGCCTTGAAAATTTGGAGGCATTACTTGTACGGTGAGAGATTGATAGTCTACACAGATCACAAGAGTCTGAAGTACCTTTTGACTCAGAAGGATTTGAATTTGAGGCAGCGTAGATGGATTGAGTTGCTCAAGGACTATGACTGTTCGATTGAGTATCATCCGGGTAAGGCTAACGTTGTGGCAGACGCGTTGAGCCGTAAGGTTGTATCGGACTTAAGAGCGATGTTTGCCCATTTGAGTTTGTTCGACGACGGAAGTATTCTGGCAGAATTGCAAGTTAAGCCGACTTGGGTTGAGCAGATCAGGGAGAAACAGTTAGAGGATGGGGTTTTGAATGCGAAAAGGTTGCAAGTGCAGGACAGTGGTTTGGAGGGTTACTATTTGTCTAGTGATGGGGTGCTGTGTTTTCAAGGGAGAGCTTGTATGCCGAGGGACATCGAGTTAAGACAAATGATTCTTCAGGACGCACATAGCAGCCCATACGCTATGCATCCTGGAGGTAGTAAGATGTATCGGGATCTAAGAGAGCAGTTTTGGTGGCCAGGACTAAAGCGGGAAGTGATGGAATTTGTAGGGAAGTGTCTGACATGTCAGCAGGTCAAGGCTGAACATCAGTTGCCGTCAGGGTTGCTTCAGCCAGTGAAGATTCCACAGTGGAAGTGGGAAAGGATTACTATGGATTTTGTCAGTGGATTACCTCTTACGCCTAGCAAGAAGGACTCAGTTTGGGTGATTGTAGATCGTCTGACTAAATCAGCTCACTTCATACCGATAAGGGTTGATTACTCACTTCAGAAGCTAGCTAAGCTGTATGTGTCAGAAATAGTGAGGTTGCATGGTGTGCCAGTAGCGATCATCTCGGATAGGGATCCCAGATTTACGTCAAGGTTTTGGAGAGCGTTGCATCAGGCTTTGGGTACACGCTTGGATTTCAGTATGGCGTTTCATCCGCAGTCTGACGGGCAGTCGAAAAGGGTTATACAGATTCTAGAGGATATGCTAAGAGGGTGTGTTCTGGACTTCAGAGGTAGCTGGGAAGAGTTTCTGCCATTAGCTTAGTTCGCCTACAACAATAGTTACCAAGCAAGCATCAGGATGGCACCATACGAGGCGTTGTACGGTAGGAAGTGTCGCTCACCTACTTGTTGGACGGAGTTGGGTGAACGTCAGATGTTGGGACCAGAGTTGGTTGCAGAGACTGAAGACAAGGTTAAGTTGATTCAGGCTCGATTAAAAGAGGCTTCGGACAGGCAGAAGTCGTATGCCGATCTCAAGCGGAGGGATATAGAATTTGCTGTGGGGGATAAGGTCTTTCTGAAGGTCTCACCATGGAAGAAAGTATTGAGGTTCGGAAGGAAAGGCAAGTTAAGTCCAAGGTTCATTGGGCCGTATAAGGTACCGAGACGAGTGGGACCAGTAGCTCACCAGCTTGAGTTGCCGGCAGAGCTAAGTCAGATTCACGACGTATTTCATGTCTCCATGCTTAGGCGTTATCGTTCAGATCCATCGCATGTTGTAGCAGTGGAAGAGATCAAGGTGAATCTGGATTTGACCATGGAGGAGGAACCAGTACAGATTCTAGATCGGGACGTGAAAGTTTTACGTAGGAAGTCAGTTCCTTTGGTGAAGGTGCTATGGCGGAACCATGGCGTGGAAGAAGCTACGTGGGAACCAGAAGATGTGATAAGACAGCAATACCCTCAACTCTTTTGACCAGGTAATTTCGAGTACGAAATTATTTTTAAGGGGGGTAGAACTGTAATATCCTGAAATAGGGGTAATTTTTTTGTAACTGCATTGTTTGCCTGTGTATGGATTGTGGTGTTGTTATTTATGATGTTTTGAGGCTTAGTTGTAAGTCTAGTGCAGGCCTGAGTAGTAAGAAAAATTTTAGTTTTAAGCTTTAAGTTAGGGGAGCTGAGGGAGCCAAGGGTTATAGGTATTTCAAGTGGGTTTTAGCACAAGGAAAAGGCTTGGCAAAGTGGCAGGAAGGCGCCACTTAGAGCCTGTGTTTGACGCCACTTGCAGGGGAAGGAGGTCTCAGGTTCGAGCTACAGAAATCCCACCTTTTGCCTTCTATTTTGACGCCAAGGAGAGGGAGGAGTTGTGCTCAGCACAAACTCTGTTTGATAAGAGTGGATTCAGTCAAATAATACGAATGGTGGGCAGAGAGGAAATTAAGGGATTTGACTAATTCAAATCTGTTTGAATTAGTGGCCAAGAGCATTTTTCGGAGGTGGCCAAATCTTGAACTCCTCTTGGGGAGGAGTGGCCGGTTTTGGAGGGTGAGTAGGGGGTGCCGAATGTTCTTAGGCACCTATTGGGTTTTTAAGTCAGCCTTAGTCTAGGGTACCAAAAGCCGAAACTTCTCTAGGTGAGTGCCGAATTTCTTTTGTTGTTGCTCCTAGCAGAACCTTCAAGTGAAGTTTACTTCTTTTCTTCCTTGAAACCGAAAACCCCAAACAACCTATACCTTGCCGAAAATTTGCACTTGTTCTCTCTTAATTTCTTTAGTGGCCGAATGCTCCATTGAGTTCTAAAAGCTTTTATTTCTTTTGCTTCCTTTGGCCGAACCATATACCCTCCTATCTCTCTCTTTTCTTTTCCATTTGTGCTAAGCCGAAAACCATTTCATCTTTTTCCCCTCATACTTTTATTTTCTTGTTTTCTCAAACTCTGTTGCCGAAACCCCTATCTCTCTTCACTTCTATTCTTCCTCTCCTTCCACTCAAGCCGAACCATAATTGTTTGTGTTAGGCAACCATAGCCGAATCTCCTCCACTCTTGTTGCCGAAACCTCCCCTCTCCTATTAGATTCATTTTGGCCGAATATTAAGAGTGGTATAGATCTCTTCGGGTTTTCTTTTTCAATCGTTTGGAGAAGGTAAGTGCTTATGACCGAAGGCTTATTTCTTCTTCTCTCTTTTTCCCTGTCGACTCTTATGAAGGTAAGAGCCGATTTCGGCACTTGATAGCAAAGGTGTTAATTACCCTTGTTGGAACCGATTTATTGTAGGTACTCCAGGGTTTTGAAGTACTCATTCCAAGCCTCCATTCCCTGTCAATCGGATTTGGTAAGTGATGGTAAGGATCTATGTGAATAGTATATTCTTTTAATTATTCAAAAGCCGAAGGCTATTGATATGGGTATGTGATTGCCGATTGTAGGGAAGTGAAGCAGAGGCACATAGCGTGTGGTGGCTAGTATTCGAGGGACGTGTAGGTAAGGTTTCGGGTTTTAGGTGTTAACCCTTTGGGTTATTTGGTTTGGCCGGATGGCCTAGGTTGCTAACCTTGGTAATGGCCGAATGTAGGATCAAGGATCTAGTGTTGTGGGTCGACTCTTCGGGATTTAGGGCTTTCGTTATAACAGGTGTGTAAACTTACACACTCTATTACTTAGTAATATATTTTAATAACCGGATAATAATGAGACCTGAAACAGTATGGATGTTGATATGGTACCCTATGGGTATGTGCACGGATTTGGGTAAGCCCGTTTCGATATGAGTTCTGTTATTCCTTATATGATATAGTGACTTTATGACATATATGTGTTATGAGATGGGTACCAAAATACGTTGACATGATTTGCATGATTTGCATGGGTTGCATGATTTACATGAGTATGGCATGTTGATGGGTGATATGAGAGGAGGGGGAAGATGATATCCGTGTCTTTGGGACACCAGAGGTTTGGCACCTCCAGTGGTTTGGTACCACAGATTGATATTTTGTGACTTTGGGTCACCAGAGGTTTGGCACCTCATAGCGACTTGTCCCAGTGGCTTAGTACCACGGTGGGTTGGCCCCACAGTTGATATTACGGGATCGTTGCCAGTGATTTGGTATCACACGTGGGTTGGCCCCACACTCAGATATTGATAATTTGTGACTTTGGGTCACCAGAGGTTTGGCACCTCATAGCGACTTGTCCCAGTGGCTTAGCACCACGGTGGGTTGGCCCCACAGTTGATATTACGGGATCGTCGCCAGTGATTTGGTATCACACGTGGGTTGGCCCCACACTCGGATATTGATATTTTGTGACTTTGGGTCACCAGAGGTTTGGCACCTCATAGCGACTTGTCCCAGTGGCTTAGCACCACGGTGGGTTGGCCCCACAGTTGATATTACGGGATCATCGCCAGTGATTTGGTATCACACGTGGGTTGGCCCCACAGATGGATTATTCGTGACTTTGGGTCACCAGTGGTTTGGCACCACAATATTGGATATCGTGACTTTGGGTCACCAGTTGTTTGGCACCACCAGTGGTTTGGTACCACACGGGGTAGATAAGGAGTATGGATGGTTCAGGTTGGGGTGCATTATATTATATTGTTTGGTGATATGTGTGTAAATATGTTGCATTAATCGAGAGGAGGGTTTATGCACTGAGTCTTGGTGACTCACCTTCTCTCTTATCATTTCAGGTGACACTTAGATCGCGGACGAGGAGCCGGATGGACTCGAGGTGGCCATGCTATGAATAAATACGGCCTTTCATGGATTTGAATTTGGTACTTTATTTCTTTTATTTCGATTTGGTTTTGTTGGGATTGTAAAAAAAAAAAAGCCTTTTTAATTATGTTTTGATTATTTATGTGGTTAGTGTTGATTTCAAATATGACTTAATAAATTACGGATTAACATTTGATAAAATATGGAAAATAAGGTTTTCTAAACTCCAAAGCGACATGATTTTTCTAAACTTTACCATCGGGTATCACTTTATAATTGAAGGTAACAGCTACTCAAATGTTTTTTTCAAACTTAAAGTTTTCCACACTCCATTCAAACGATTTTAAGCACTAAAAAGAAACTAAACGGATTTTTTTTAGTGATATAGGATTGCTTTACTTATGGATTCGATAAATTAAGTTTTTCTAAAATTTCCGGGTTTTCAAAATGCACTATCGGTTTGCAAATAATCATACCCAAGATTTCTGCAAGTATAAGCACGACAAAGAGTTTTTCAACAAAAGATTAAACCAGAGTCTAATCTCTCAAACACGTTTTGCCTGTAAAACTTGATTCGATAGCCTGTTTTCTTCAAAATACTTTCCCGTAACATGCTAGATTCGGTTGTGATGTGTTGACCGGGTTTGGGGTGTTACACATCAAACATAAAGCAAAAATAAAATATTCTAGAGGCCTTATTAAACATAAAAACCCAAAATAGTAAAAGTAATAAAACGAACGGAAATAGAAATCTAAAGTTCAATGAAAACCATTTCTGAAGTATGGCCTTCACCGAGTCATCCATGGCCCAAGTCCCACGTCACTGAGCATTACCTGCAAAGGTTAAGGAAAAAGGGGTGAGTTACTAGAACTCAGTGCATAATCCCCTTACCGTTGTCCACTGGGCTTGAACCCCGTTTAGCAAAAACTTGGGCCTGAGCCCATAAAGCATAATCTTGGGTCAAAGCCCATTTACATAACAGAACATATATATATGTGTGCAATGTATGCAACCCAACCCATCCTAGTAATCCATCCGCTACACACCACCCGTACCATCCCATCACACCTGTGGGGATTAAGTCAACCCACCCCTCCAAACACACCAATCGCAGGCAAGTTGCCATTTATAATATATTTTGATTGTGGCCAAGCCACCAGAATCATAGTGAATCATAAATAACAAACATTTTTGTGGCAGTGCCACCGGGCTTCACTTCTCTTCAACATTTTTCCCATCTCATGCAAAATTATGTAAATGCAACATACATAATAAAGTATAATATTTACAAATATAAACAACAATCATTAGTCCAATATTTTATTACGGTGAATCTACCCATTATAGCACTTTGTAATTTGGCCCATTAAAGCAATCTAGTAAATTGGCCTATAGGGGTATTTCGGTAATTCAGCCCATAGGGGCATTTCGATAATTCGGCCCATAGGGGCATTTCGGTAATTTTACACATATACATCGATTTTTTTTGACAAAACTTTAGAAATAACAAACTTTAAGCCAATTTCTCGTTTTATGCCAATTTTACGATTTTAGTCGTATAATAATAACAATCTACTATCAAACATGTTACCAAATCATAAATTTACAGAATTACGGTGTGAGATTATACACCTGATTACAGTGAGTATTAAACTCTCTTGATCGTCAGCACCTAAGACAACATAATACTCTATTAATCTAATGAACGAGATTTTTATTAATCTAAATCTAAACCAAGCGATCTATTGAAACGCATACCCTGGATATCGTGCTATTCTCACCGGATGATGGTCCACAACCCGGTGGGAAATCTCGAACCGCCGATACCGCTCTATGCTTGAACTTAGGAGTAGAAATCGCAAATCCACTCCTTTTGAGTTCACAAATCACTTTTCCCTTCGAATTGGTACCACTTGCCTCCATAGGAAAAAAATCCAGATTAGAAAACTACTATGAGAGAAAGTAGTTATTTTAGTGATAGGAGTAGGCTTACCACTATATCTGAAGGATCCACGAGTGAAAAAGAACGAGCATTTTAGACCCTATAATAATCGTTTAGTCCAACTAATCGAATAATGAACGATATCAAGTAATCTATAAGGAAACTCCTTACCTTAACGATATTGAATTCGATCTCCACCGATTGACTTAAGGCTAAAATGATATTCGGCCACTGACTTAGATCACGATTTGATCGAAGAAGAGGATGTCAACACAAATGAGAAAGAAATTGTGAAGGAGAGATTATGGGTTGAAAGGTTCAGCTATAGAGGAAAAATGAACAAGAAAATTTGGCTATGAGAATATGGATTAGAGAAGAAGAAAGAAGAGTTGGAGAATTTTGTGAAAAAGAAAAGAAAGATGGAGAAAGAGTGCTTGACTAGATTCGGTTTTCAAAGGGAAAATAATTGAAAATAATTTGGTCACAATGGCTAGATGGTTTCGGCAAAACAAAGAAAGAAAAGAAGAAAAAAAATACTCACTATTCGCTTTGGAATTTCGGCAATGAGAGAAGAAATTGGAGAAAAGAACACAAAAGAATGCTAAAAGAAATTAGGCCTAACAAGCACCAAAATTTTACCGAAAGACAAATGAAAATTCGGCTACCCCTAAACCCCTTCCAAAACCGTGTATGCCTTACCAATAGGATGAAAAATTGACCAACAAAACTTTCCAAAACATTTTCCTAAAACCGGCCAACATATCCCCCTTCTTGCTCCTTTCTTTTACTCATTTCCTTACACTCCTTCTTACCATATATCCTTAGCCACCTTACCATAATTAAAAATTCTTTCTTGCCTTAAATACCACCATGGCCGACACTTGGGATAGGAGTACAAAAAATACTCAAAATTTGCACCAAGTGGGATTCAAACCTCTTCCCCAAAAGCCCTTCATGTGATGCCACATCCTCTTTACCATATGCTCATTTATGCTAGCAATTTCTCACTTATTTCAATAAGCAATGATGCCACTTACCTTCTCTCCTTAAAGTGCTTAAACACAAATTTTTTTCTATGGCCCAACTCACCCCCGAGCCTTCTTAAGACCTTAAAACCATACAATTAATATTTTTAACTAACCTATCGCATGGTATAATGCAACACATAATTTTCTAAATTTTAGGATGTTACAATTCTACCCCTTAAAGAAAATTTCCCGTCGAAATTTACCTGATTAAAAGAGTTTAAGATATTGCTGCCGAATTGCGTCCTCAGGCTCCCATGTAGCTTCCTCCGATCCGTGATTACGCCATAGAACTTTGACTAACGGTATCGACTTCCTTCTCAGCACCTTAACATCTCGATCTAAAATCTGTACTGGCTCCTCTTCAAAAGATAAGTCAGGTCTTAACTCAACTTCCTCCACTGGTACAATATGTGACGGATCCAAACGATAACGTCTTAACATAGAGACATGGAATATACTATGTATTTGACTTAACTTCGAAGGTAACTCAAGTTGATAAGCCACTGGTCTAACACGCTTCAGAACACGATAAGGTCTGATGAACCTAGGGCTCAACTTGCCTTTCCGCCCAAATCCACAGATCTTCTTCCAAGGTGAAACCTTTAAAAAGACCTGATCACCCACTGAAAATTCTATATCCTTACGCTTTAGGTCCGCGTACGATTTTTGTCTATCCGAAGCTTCTTTTAACCGAGCCTGAATTACCTTAACTTTCTCTTCCGTCTTCGAAATCAACTTAGGACCCAATAACTGACGCTCACCCAGCTCAGTCCAGCAAGTAGGAGTACGACACCTACAGACCATACAACGCCTCGTAGGGTGTCATATGGATGCTGGATTGATAGCTGTTGTTGTATGCAAACTCCGCCAAAGGTAGAAAATCTTCCCAACTACCCTTGCAGTCGATCACACAGCCCCTTAACATGTCTTCAAGAATCTGGATTACTCTCTCCGACTAACCATCTGTCTGCGGATGAAACGCTGTACTGAAATTTAACCTTGTTCCCAAAGCTTCATGCAAAGCCTTCCAAAACCGCGATGTAAACCTAGGGTCCCTGTCCGATATAATAGACACCGGTACCCCATGCAACCTCACGACTTCCGCTATATACAACTTGGCCAATTTCTGCAAAGTATAATCCTTACGAACAGGTAGGAAATGAGAAGTCTTCGTCAACCGATCCACTATTATCCATACGGAATCTTTCTTAGTAGGCGTTAAGGGTAACCCACTAGCAAAGCCCATAGTTATCCTTTCCCATGTCCATAATAGAATTTTCACCGGTTGTAGCAACCCTGACGGTAATTGATGTTCCGCTTTCACCTGCTGACATGTTAAGCACTTACTCACGAAATCAGTAACATCCCGCTTCAGCCCTGGCCACCAATACTGCTCACAGAGGTCTCGGTACATCTTATTTTCCCCGGGGGCATAGCATATGGGCTACTATGCGCCTCACGCGGAATCATTTGTCTCAATTTCGAATCCTTGGCATACAAATTCTTCCGCGAAAACACAATATTCTATCACTATTCAATCCAAAATCCCTTATCTCACCACCTTCCATTTGTTGAAGTCGAGAACCCAACGCTTCATCTATCAACTACTTTTCCTTAATCTGGCTTACCCAAACAGGCTTCACCTGAAGTTTGGCTAACAAACTACCGTCCTCATAAAGGCTGAGATGAGCGAACATTGCTTTCAAATTTAATATCACCTTACGACTCAATGCATCTGCCACTACGTTAGCCTTTCCAGGATGATACTCTATTGAGAAGTCATAATCCTTCAATAGTTCTATCCACCTCCGTTGTCTTAAGTTCAACTCCTTCTGGGCAAGGAGGTACTTCAGGCTTTTATGATCCGTATAAATAATCAACTTCTCACCGTACAGATAGTGTCTCCAAATCTTCAGAGCAAACACCACTGCAGCTAACTCCAAGTCATGCGTAGGATAGTTCACCTCATGCGGCCTTAAATGACGAGATGCATAAGCCACCACTTTCCCTCCTTACGTCAACACACATCCCAAGCCCGTGTGTGACGCATCACAATAAACAATAAACTCCTTACCAGCCTCAGGTTGAATCAATACTAGCGCTTCTGTCAGAATCTTCTTCAATTTCTCAATGTTCTCTTGCTGCTGATCTGACCACATAAACGGTACTCCCTTACGCAACATCTTAGTTACGGGTGCAGCAATCAACAAAAACCCTTCAACGAATCGCCTGTAATACCCAGCCAAACCTAAAAAACTTCAGATTTCTGCCACTGACTTTAGTGGTTTCCAGTCCAATACAGCCTCTACCTTTCGGGGATCAACTCTAATTCATTCGACAGACACAACATGCCCTAAAAAGGTCACCTCCTTCAGCAAAAATTCACACTTACTGAATTTGGCATACAGTTGCTTCTCCCTTAATATCTGCAATACTACCCGCAGATGCGAATCGTGCTCTTCTTCGTTCTTTGAGTACACCAAGATGTCATCTATGAACACCATCACAAACCAATCTAGATAGGGTTAAAAGACCCGGTTCATCATGTCCATAAATGCAGCTGGTGCATTTGTCAACCCAAACGGCATCACTAAGAACTCGTAATGCCCATAACGAGTTCGAAACGCAGTCTTATGAATATCCGCCTCCTTGACCTTTAACTGGTGATAACCCGATCTCAAATCTATCTTCGAGAAGACCGAAGCTCCTCGCAGTTGATCGAACAGATCATCGATTCTCGACAATGGATGCTTATTCTTGATAATCACCTTATTCAATTTCCTATAATCGATGCACATACGCATCGACCCATCCTTCTTCTTAACGAATAAAACCAACGCTCCCTACGGTGACACACTTGGTCGAATGAATCCACGATCCAACAACTCTTAAATTTTTGCTTTAAGCTCCGCTAACTCCATCGGTGCCATTCTATAAGGAGCAATAGACACCGGAGCCATTCCTGGCAACAGCTCAATGCCAAACTCTACCTCCCGATCCGGAGGCAATCCTGGTAGCTCCTCGGGAAAGACGTCTAAAAACTTTTCCATCGTTCTAACACTTTCTACCGATAACTCTTTGGCATCCAAAGCACTGATGAAGGCTAAGAACGCTCTACACCCCTTCCGCACCAACTTTTCTGCCTTTAAGGCAGATACCACATTAGACAGATAGTTTCTTCTTTCACCTATCATCATCACTTCCTTATCCTCCAAAGTTCTTAATACCATCTGCTTTGCAGCATAGTCCAAGTTCGCACGGTGTTTAACCAACTAGTCCATGCCCAGAATAAGGTCGAACTCGCCGAATGGTAGTTCCATCAAATCCGCCAAAAATATTTCCCCTTGAACTTCTAAGGGCACATCCCTAAATAACTTATTTACTACCACTGACTGTCCTAAAGGGCTAATCACAGTTGTTTCTCTAGCAGTAATCTCAGATCTAATATTCAAGGTTCCAGACACAGCACAAGCAATATACGAATGGGTGGATCCAATATCTATCAAAGCAGTAACAGGTACATCAGCTATGAAAAACGTACCGATTATGACATCAGGTGCATCGCCATCCTCTCGATGTCTGACCGCATAGACCAACCCTGGTTGTCTCGCCTCCATGTTACCTCTATTATCGGTACCTCTACCCGATGCACCCTGACCTTGTCCTACGCCATTACCACCTCGACCTGGCCCATAACCTCTCGGCGGCTATTGAGTGCCTCTAGCTGGCTACGCAAACTCGTTACTAACACCCTGAGTCTGAGCAGGCTGCCGAGGGCAATCTCTAAGTCGATGGTCCTTGGAACCACATTTAAATCAACCACCGATTCTCTTCCAGTATTCACCAGAGTGAAGTTTCTTGCAATCCGCAAATGGCTGTAACTGATTGGTAGCAGCTGGTACTCTAACTCGAACTGGCTCCTCATTTCTGGGCCTCTTCTGAAACCCTCTAGCAGGACGTGAGTACCCCAAGTCTCTCTTGTTCCTGCCCTTATCCCTGTCTCGATTTTGCCTCTCCGAGTGTTTAACCTCTTCAGCTATTTTGGCTTTTTCTACCAGTGTGGAAAAATTCCTCTCCTTCTGTGGGGCTATCAGTACCCACAACTTATCACGCAACCCGTCCTCAAAACGCACACATCATTCGTAGTCAGTCAGCACTATTCCCCGGGCATACCAACTAAGACGCAGAAATTCTGCCTCGTATGCTGCCACAGACTTACCTCCTTGGACTAGATTCAAGAATTCCTTCCTTCGAGCATCCACATAGCTAACCCTGACATACTTTCCCTGGAATGCCGTCTTAAAGAAATCCCAGGTAATACGGTCGGCCTGAGTGCCTTCCCGAACAGTGAGCCACCACTGATACGCCTCATCTCTTAGCAATGACACAACTCCTTTCAGCTTCTGCTCAGCGGTGCAATCCAGGTTGTCCATAATCCGCTCCACTGCCTCAAGCCAATACTCCACTACATTTGGGGCTACACCCGAGATACCCCTAAAAACCTCAGCTCCATTCGATCTGAGTCGCTCTGATATTGACCCACGAGCTGCTGACCCAGTTCTTGCCCCAGCAACCCTTTCTAGAACTCGCAACATTGCTTGGGACAGAGCGTCGTCCTCTCTCATGCGATCATGTGACCCAGCTTCAGTCACAGGTGACGCAGGTGCGTCCGTTTTCGGCATATGTCCCGATGCCTCAGATACAACTCTAGCGCCTCGGCCTCTACCACGGCCACGTCTACCGCGTCCACGTCCTCTAGCGCTCATGATTACTAAGTTGTTTTAATTTGATTACAAGTCTTATGGATCAATATTTTATTCGATGTTTATTAAACAATGTTTTATGGAGTATAGGAAATAGAGTCGTTGTCGCAAAACGCATCCTATAGTCTCAATCTCTATAGTTTCAGCTCCTAAAACTAAAAGTTCTAGATTATTTCTATAGTCGTACCACAATAATCATAATCATAAAATGATAACATATACTTACTTGACTTGGTGCCGGATACCCGTGGTGCCATACTTCCTTTAGAATATGCATGTATAAACTAAGATTTTAAACAGCTTTGGAAAATGCTTTTGAACCCCAACCACAGCCGAGTTTTGCAATCGGGATCTGATACCATAAAATGTAACACCTCAAACCCGGCCCATGCATTATGACCAGATCTGACATGTCACATGAGAAAACATGTTAAATCCTTTTTATTCATACTAAAATAGGTATTAATTTGTTATAATCAAGAAAACAAGTTTGATTTGAAATATTTGATAAAGTACTACTAGCCTCGAAGGTTGATTGATTAATCAATAATTTGAACTAGAGATCTTATAAAATATGACTTTTGAAAACATTGTTGATAATTTCAGAGAAAATTTTCGAGTTAAAATATTTGTAAACGTTTGTTATGAAATCCATTTGTTAATCTATTTTTGGAAAATCTTCATTTAAGTTTTTAGAAAAATTCCCATTTAAAACAATTTGAGCAAGATAATAACTACGTCAAACATAAAGCAAAAATAAAATATTCCAGAGGGCTTATTACAACATAAAAACCCAAAATAGTAAAAGTAATAAAATGAACGGAAATAGAAATCTAAAGTTCAATAAAAACCATTTCTAAAATATGGCCTCCACCGAGTCATCCATGGCCCAAGTCCCACGTCACTGAACATTACCTGCCAGGGTTAAGGAAAAAGGGGTGAGTTACTAGAACTCAGTGCATTATCCCCTTACCGTTGTCCACTGGGCTTGAACCCCGTTTAGCAAAAACTTGGGCCTGAGCCCATAAAGCATAATCTTGGGCCAAATCCCATTTACATAACAAAACATATATATATGTGTGCAATGTATGCAACCCAACCCATCCTAGTAATCCATTCGCTACACACCACCCGTACCATCCCATCACACCTGTGGGGATCAAGTCAACCCACCCCGCCAAACACACCAATCGCAGGCAAGTTGCCATTTATAATATATTTTGATTGTGGCCAAGCCACCAGAATCATAGTGAATCATAATAACAAACATTTTTGTGGCAGTGCCACCGGGCTTCACTTCTCTTCAACATTTTTCCCATCCCATGCAAAATTATGTAAATGCAACATACATAATAAAGCATAATATTTACAAATATAAACAGTAATCATTAGTCTGATATTTTATTACGGTGAATCTACCCATTATAGCACTTTGTAAATTGGCCCATTAAAGCAATCTAGTATATCAGCCCATAGGGCCATTTCGGTAATTTTACACGTATACATTGATTTTTTCGACAAAACTTTAGAAATAATGAACTTTAAGCCAATTTCTCGTTTTATGCCAAATTTACGATTTTAGTCGTATAATAATAACAATCTACTATCAAACACGTTACCGAATCATAAATTTACGAAATTACAGTGTGAGATTACACACCTAATTACGGTGAGTATTAAACTCTCTTGATCGTCGGCACCTAAGACAACATAATACTCAATTAATCTAATGAATGAGATTTTTATTAATCTAAATCTAAACCAAGCGATCTATTGAAACGCTTACCCTCGATATCATGCTATTCTCACCGGATGATGGTCCACAACCCGGTGGGAAATCTCGAGCCCCCGATACCGCTCTACGCTTGAACTTACAAGTAGGAATCGCAAATCCACTCCTTTTGAGTTCACAAATCACTTTTCCTTTTGAATCGGTACCACTTGCCTCTATAGGAAACAAATCCCGATTAGCAAACTACTATGAGAGAAAGTAGTTATTTTAGTGATAGGAGTAGGCTTACCACTATATCCGAAGGATCCACGAGTAGGCTTTTTAGACCCTATAGTAACCGTTTAGTCCAACTAATCGAATAATGAACGATATCAAGTAATCGATAAGAAAACTCATTTCCTTAACGATATTGAATCTGATCTCCACCGATTAACTTAAGGCTAAAATGATATTCGGCCACTCACTTAGATCACGATTTGATCGAAGAAGAGGATGTTAGCACAAATGAGAAAGAAATTGTGAAGGAGAGATTATGGGTTGAAAGGTTCGACTATGGAGGAAAAATGAACAAGAAAATTCGGCTATGAGAATATGGATTAGAGAAGAAGAAAGAAGAGTTGGAGAGTTTTGTGAAAAAGAAAAGAAAGATGGAGAAAGAGTGCTTGACTAGATTCGATTTTCAAAGGGAAAATAATCGAAAATAATTTGGTCACAATGGCTAGATGGTTTCGACAAAACAAAGAAAGAAAAGAAGAAAAAGAATACTCACTATTTGCTTTGGAGTTTCGACAATGAGAGAAGAAATTGGAGAAAAGAACACAAAAGAATGCTAAAAGAAATGAGGCCTAACAAGCACCAAAATTTTACCAAAAGACAAATGAAAATTCGGCTACCCCTAAACCCCTTTCCAAACCGTGTATACCTTACCAATAGGATCAAAAATTGACCAACAAAACTTTCCAAAACATTTTCCCTAAAACCAACCAACATATCCCCCTTCTTGCTCCTTTCTTTTACTCATTTCCTTACACTCCTTCTTAACATATATCCTTAGCCACCTTACCATAATTAAAAAGTCTTTCTTGCCTTAAATACCACCATGGCCGACACTTGGGATAGGAGTACAAAAAATACTCAAAATTTGTACCAAGTGGGATTCAAACCTCTTCCCCTAAAGCCCTTCATGTGACGCCACATCCTCTTTACCATATGCTCATTTATGCTAGCAATTTACTCACTTATTTCCATAAGCATTGATGCCACTTACCTTCTCTCCTTAAAGTGCTTAAACACAAAAAACTTTTCTAAGGTCCAACTCAAACCCGAGCCTTCTTAAGACCTTAAAACATACACAATTAATATTTTTAACTAACCTATCGCATGGTATAATGCAACACATAATTTTTTGAATTTCAGGATGTTACAGATTGGACTTATGACTAAAGATGAATAGACAAGGATGTGGTATTCGGCCACCCACTATCACACTACGAAAAAGAGTTGATTACGATAAGAGAGCGTAGTAGAGAGATTGATATTTCGGTTTAGAACAAAGTGAAATAACCGAATGATAATAGCCACCCATTCGGTTAGGGAGAAAAGAAAATGAAAAAGAGAAGAATAAGACCACTTACCTATTTGATCAAAGAAGTGAGTGCCAACACGAACGAAAAAGAAATAATGAAGAAGAGATGAAGGGTTCAAAAGTTCGACTATGGAGGAAAAATGAGCAAGAAGATTCGGCCACAAGGTAATGTTATTTTATAAGAGAGAGAGAAAGTTGAGGAAATGGCAAAAAGAAAAGAAGAGATAAAGAGAAGAGTTCTAGATTGTTTCGGCTAACAAAAGGAAGATGAGCAACAAGGTGAGTGTTTCGGCATCAAAGGAGAAAAGTGAACAAATCTTTGGCTTTAGAGTTTCGGCAAGTGAAGGAAAGAATTGGAAAAGAAGACACCAAAATGCTAAAAAGAAAACAACCTCTCATGCACCAAAATTTGCCAAATACCTAAAGAAATTCGGCTCCCTTCTTTACCCTATCAAAACTGTGCATCCTAAGCACCAAAAAGGTCTTCGTTGACCAAAAAATCTTTCCAAAACGCCTACCATAAAATTGGCCAACATGTTCCCTCTCTTGCCTTTTTCTTTGATTTCTTTCCTTCTTTTTCCCTTGTTTTCCTCCTTACCTTATTTTCTTTATTCTTCTTTCCATCAATAAAAAGTCTTCCTTACCTTATTAATGCCATGACCGACACTTGGAAGAGAAACACAAAAATAAATCCAAAAATTTACAAAAGATGGGATTTGAACCCCTTCCCTCCATGCTCCCCACTTGACGCCACAACCTCATTGCTATAAGCTCACTTATGCTAGCAAAATACACACTTATTACCTTAAGTCTTGATGCCACTTACCTTTTCTCCTTAAAGTTCTTAGACGCAAAAATTTTGCTAAGGCCCAACTCAACCCCGAGCCTTCTTAGGACCCCTAAGCATATACAATTAACATTTTTAACTAGCCTAACGCATGATATACTTCAAAACATAAAATTCCGAATTTCAGGATGTTACAAATTTAATAAATAAAACCAAAATTAAAAGAAATCAAAACATGTTATCATCTTCAAAAGACCATCTCCACCGAAAATAAGAACAAAAAGATAATTTTTAGGAGTTCAAAGTTCGACCAAGCTTGAAATGATGCATGGTATGTGATTTTGATCATGTTTTTAATGATTTTTATGTTTTTCCGATTGTTGTAGCATAATCTAGCTAACCCGGAGGTCAATTTGTATTATTGTTAAAAGTTTAGGGACTTTTCGTGAATGAGTTTAAGGTTTTTTATTTTAATTGATAGATTATTAAAGTTGGTAGTTAAATATAAGTATTCTGGTAAGTGATTTTTGATGATTTTAATGTTTAGCAATTAAATAGTTGAAATAGTAAAATTCAAGGAAAGTTGTGTGAAAAGAGGGAAAATGTGGGCTGGTATGGAACCCTAGGAAAATAAGCAAACATGAGACTTTATTAATTGTGGATAAATTACAAGTTTCAGATTTAGGGACTAAATTGCATAAAAAGTTAAATATTGGGGGTAAATTATTAAATTTCCCATTGATAAGGATTATAAGTTGAACTAATTATTGTAAGTTATTTAAATGGTTTAATTGAGTGAAATTATTATTTAGATCACAAAATGAATCAATTGAATCTAAACCGAGGAGAGGCTAATGTGTCTAATTAGTCATTGGCTTCATTTTTAAAATTGTAATTGTCGAGGTAAGTTCTTAATGTAATGATATGTAGATGCATGTTTCTTTATGATTATATCATTGTTTACTATTTAATTGGATATATGTGAAATTTCATTAGTTACCTATACACTATTAAATATTATGGATAAGTACAAATGAAAATGAATATTTGGTGGTCGCAATTCTTGTGGTTGCACATCAGTGAAATGAATGTAACAATTTTATAGTATGTGTATGGTAGTAATGGAGTGCCTCTAAATAATGGATATCTATAAATGTAACGAATTTCAGTATAATGCCTGGTGGAATGTAGTAAACGGTTCAGATACGATTGGCATACCAATAGTGTTTGAATGCACACTTGTATGGGCTTGCACTTCATTGCCTCTAATTGCACATTTGTGCCACTATCTGCACTTCGGTGCCTCTATTAAGCTTCATTGATGCCTTTGGTGTGGTGTTGTAACCTGAGTATTCAAGTCAAATTGCTATAGTTCAACGGGCCATGATATTTTACGTTTAAATGATAAATTACTCTTGATTTGGATTAATGTACAATGGTATGTTTATGTATATATGTTTATGAATAGAAGCATGGATTGCTTTGATTTGAGCCATTGTTTATATTGAATTATATGAGATGAATGTTTTGATTAGTATAGTTTGTTTAATAATGAATATTAATGCCTTGGTATAATTATATGATTCATTTGTCTGTAAATATGTTATCTAGTTATATTTATAGCGTGTTTAGAGAATTAAATGATTATATGAGTAATTTCTAGGTATTCAAGTTGTTTCATTTGGTTTAATGGGTAAATAAAGCTTTAAAGGGTATGTGATTACATGAAATGAACTATGATATTTGAGTAATGATATGGAGTATGATCAAATGTTTAATTGAAAAGTAAAGATGGTTTAGTATATATGTATGAGTGGTGAATTATAAAAGTGAAATCTAGATATGTTTTTGTAACACCTTTAACCCGTATCTGTCCCCAGAACAATGTTATAGAGCAATACCAAAATTTACAAAACAAATAAAAAGATATTTTATATCATATAGCATTCATATAAGAAACCAGTCGTAATCAAGCATAATGTCCCTTATATGAGCCATCGAGACCCAAAATACACATTAGAAACAAGTCGGGACTAAATCGGGAACTCAAAGAATTTGTAACGCCCTGAATAATTTATTTTTGTTTTTGTTAAAGTCAAACATAAATGTGCATTTGCTTCAGTGATTAAGTGGTCTGGGTGTGTGTTTAAGGTCTTGGATTCAAGTCTTCCTTTTTCCAAATTTTGTTATTTTCTAATTCTAGCTTTACCTTTGTTGAGTGAGCTTATATAAAATTGTCTATTAACCCATATCAAAATAAGCCTTCTAGTTCGAGTGGTAAGGGAGTTAGTGTGTAGCAAGGGTGCTAATTTTTTCCCGGTTGTCTGATAGAGTTTCCGTAGAGCTAAACTTCTAAGGTGGTTGTGAGTTAGTGGGTTAGTGGGAGAGAAATAAGGGATTTGTGATGTTTCAAATTTCATTTTTCTCTCACACCCAAGTTTTTTTACTTCAGTTTTTTTTCCATTCTTCTTTGGTTCTGCCGTTTGGTCCTTTTTGTTCAGCATTTGTGTTATTTGTTTCTCTTCTTTCTCTCTTCTGTTATTTTGTTCCCTTTAATCGATTTACTTTCTCTTTTCTATTTTTTGCGTGATCTCGGTAAGCTTTTCGTTTAATTTTCATTTTGTGGCGTGACGATAGTTTTAGGAAATCTGAATTCTGCAAACGGCTGTGTAGGTGAAGGTAGTGAAGCTGTGGTTTTTGCCTCAACGATTTAACTTTCGTGTGTAGTTGTCTTTACGATGGTAAGTTTTGAGTGTTGCTTAATTTTAGGTTTGTTAAATTCATAAATCGTTGCTAATTGGGCATTGGGATTCTGTTTTTAGGTGCTGCTGGTCTCGGGGATAGTTTCGCATCAAAATCATAACAGGTGTGTTCCCAAAACAGAGAAAATCGAGCTTCGATGAAAGTCAACAAACCACACTGTCGATGCCACACGAGCGTGTGCCTGGTCGTGTGGTTTTTCGTGTATGAAACACAGTCGTGTGTTTGACGAGGGCATGGCCGTGCGCAAGACACGTCAGTGTGGTGTTGTGAGTGTGGTCGTGTGGGCCATAGGGGCTAGACCAAGTTGGGCGTCTGGGCCCACACAAACATGCCACACGGGCATGTGGGTTTTGGACCAGACCGTGTGAGCCACACAGGCAAGGCTAATCTGGGCGTGTGGGTTACACAGGCATGTGGGCCCACACGGGCATGTGGGCCCATAATTCTAAAATTTTTCCTAGGGTCACACAGGTCGTTCCGATCGATTGTAGGCCTACCGTAGGGTTAGTTAGGGCTAACCAAACCCTATTTTGTGTGCTATGATATTCTGATAGATTGATCTGAATAGGATACTAAATGTATGTCTGACTGTATTGTTTAAACATACATGTTAAGCATGTTAAATATGTTATTTCTGTATCTGTATTTTGTATATGTATTTGGGGTGGGATTTGTATATGTGGAGGAAGTGATCTGTATGGCGACATTTTACCTATATTCTGGCAGTTTGACTGCATATTTTCTGTAATGTGTCGCATCGACATTATATGGTGTGTAGGGATGGGTGAGTGTTTTTAACCCCACATGGTGTGATGGGATGGTCGGAGATAGTGTGTAGAGGATAGAGGTAGGATTCACTGTGTAACACCCCAAACCCGGCCTAGACGTTACGACCAGATCTGGCATGTCACATGAAAGGAATGTCTAAAAACTATGCGTTCGTTAAAAAGTTCGTATTCTTTATATTTGTTGTGAAAAATCGAGTTTAAGTAATTTTGAATAAGAAACGGTTTATTAACATTTTAGGAAAATCCCGAATTAAACATTTAACAATAATAAGCAGTAACCAAATTAAAAGCTAAAATCAAATAAAATACCATAGGCCTTATTACATAACAGAATCCCAATATAATAAGTTCAAAATAAGGTAATGTAGTTTACGGAAGAAATAGTAACGCATGGCCACCTCGAGTCCTCCACGGCTCTAAGTCCTGAAACTAGGGATTACCTAAAACATTTAATAAAAAGAGGGGGTGAGTTTACGAAAACTCAATGTGTACACCCTCATCAGTAAGAACATGCATCAAAACAATCCGGGCCGAAGCCCATTACAATAACAGTGGCAATTGGGCCTTAGCCCAAAATAGCCTCGGTTAGGCCTCACATATCATAGATATAAATCTGGGCCTAAGCCCATCTCAGTAATATAATCCATATATGCAATGCATTAATGCCCATACCAGCCGAACACTCCGTCTCCTGTCCAACAGTGCACTCCTGTGGGGATTTAATCGACCCACCCATCCGAACACTCCTTATGTAACACCGATTGCGGCATTAACTTAACGGTGCAGCATAGCTGCTCGATGGCTAAAAAGCCTTCTGTGGATCCACATTCGTCAAGCGACCATGCGATCCTATTTGCACTTCCCCTTTCAATATCATATCCCAAGCCCATGCAACATGTCATGACATAATAATTCGTGTATGCATTATGACATGTATGCAAATCATATATCAGATAACGTATGAAGTGAATTACCATCATAATCAGAATAATAATATACAACATTGTAACAACCCAAACCCGGCCCAAATGCTATGACCGAATTTGGATTGCTACGGAGAAAAACATTTTGAAACCCTTTTTAAAATCGATTTAAGTATTCGGTAATAGAGAGTGTCTTGTAGAAATAGTTGAGGTGTATAAAAACCCATACTTAGATTTATTTTGAAAATATTTATTAAAGCAAGTTATTATGTATTTTATTTTTAAGATGTACCCGAGGGTACTAAAAACGTTTTTGCTTTAGTTTAGAAAAACATGTGAACTTATTATTACCGTAATTAAATAGTTTAAACTAATATCCAGGCAGGTAACAAAATAATAAAAGGAGTTATTGGAGGCCTTATTACAACCCAATTAAAATTTAACCAACAATAAAATAGAATAACTAAAATTGAAAGTTCATTTAAATCAAATGTCCACTGCATGGCCAACTCGAGTCCATCCGGTCCACATCCGCAATCTACATGCCACCTGAAAAATATAAAGGAGAAGGTGAGTCACCAAGACTCAGTATGTAACCCTTCCCCCGGTTTAAGCAATTTCATACCCAATGTATAACAATTAACATGCATCAAATCATATTCCCGACCTAACCATCCGTTTCACCTTTCTCTACCCCGTGTGGTACCAAACCACTGGTGGTGCCAAACCACTGGTGACTTAAAGTCACAGATGTGATGCCAAATCCCTGGAGGTGCCAAACCTCTAATGTCTGAAGACACGAATCGATTGATGGGGCCAACCCATCGTGTGATGCCAAATCACTGGCGTCGATCCCGTATTATCATCTGTGGGGCCAACCCACTGTGGTGCTAAGCCACTGGGACAAGACGCGATGAGGTGCCAAACCTCTAGAGGTACCAAACCTCTGGTGACCGTAGTCACAGTGTGTTACCAAAACACTGGTGTCCGTCGACACAATATCTCTGCCCCCTCCACTCATCAACCCATATCAAATCATATTATAGCAAAGTTTATATCAACATACATTTATCACACGTGTCACATAAGCCATGCTTCCCAAAAGCAGTATTATCAATCTCATATTGACAGAGACTTACCAAGATCCTCGCTTGTACCATTAAGGTACTAAATCCGTATCTACATAAAGCAGATTCACATACAACATGTATTTAATACAGGTTATTAATTGTTATGAGTGTGTATGTACACACCTGATGTCGATGATAGTCTTAGATCCTGACGAAACCAATCGACCACTCACAAATTCCTTGTTCCTATAATCGGCCAAACTCAAGGGTTAGTGCCATGGCCTATTCGGCCAACCAAATTAATTAAAAAGGGTTCCTTGTGAACCCAAAACCTTACCCAAATGTTTTGAGTACTAGCCCTCTGTTCACCACCCTTCATCATAAACCTTTAGATTATTAGCCTTCAGCTTTTGAGTATATTCATAAAAGATCCAAAAGTAAGGAAGCCTTACCACCACTTACCAAAGTCGACTGTTAAAGATCAAAGCCTAGATCGCTCGTTCCAAATATCCCGAAGGTCCTACAATAATTTAGCCACCACAAGCAATTAACACCCTGGCTCACAAGTGCCTGAAATCGGCTCTTTATCCCTTTAGAAGTCGACAAGAGTAAAAGAAACACAAATAGAGCATTCGACTTGACTACTTACCCACCTTATGAATCGATTGGAGACAAGTTTAGAGGAGGTTACCTTTGCTTGATATTCGGCCAAGGCTACACCAACAGGAGAAGGGAATTTCGGCACTTCAAAGGGGTGTATTCGGCCAATGGTGAATTTAATAGAAAGAGCAGAAGTTTCGGCTATGAGGAGTGGATGTTCGGCCAGCAAAGAAATAAATAAAAGAAAACGAAGAATTGAGGAGATGGGGATTCGGCAAGGGTCAGAGAAGAAGAGAAGGGTTTTTGGTTTATTTGAGAGAATGAGAGTGGAGAGAAAAATAATAGCAGAGAAGGGAGTGAAGAAGAGATTCGACTGTTTGCAAAAATGGCTAAAAGAAAATCAAGATGGTAGATAGGTGCTTATAAAGAAATTCGGCACCCCTTCCCCCCTAATGCTTGCCGTCCAAGGAGTTCAACTCAAGCCAACTCCTTGTTTTTCTCATGGCCACTAATTTGAATTAACTCAAATTAATTTGAATTAATCCCAAATAATCAATTAATAATCCAACCAATATCTTCTTTATCTTCTACTATCCTTAGAATTAATAATAAAAATCCAATTTAAAAACTAATTATTATCCTCATATTATCCTTATTATTCCAAGGATTAAAATTGAGTAATTCTTTCTCTCTCTTGCCGTCCAAAAATAAGGAACAAAAAGGGAATTTCATGACTCGAACCAAGGCTCTCCCTTGTCCCCTGTGGCGTCACATGTAGCTCCCAAGTGGCCCTCCTTTTGCCACTTTTTCTAGGCTCATTTTTTTGACAATAACTCCCTTATTTATTCTTGTAACCCCTACTTACTGAGGCTCCCTATCTCAAAGCTTAAAAATAACATTTTTCCCCCTACTCGAGCCTACTAAAAAAAATCCATAATTAAGCCTTATTATACCATAATTAATAACACATCAACTCGAACACAAGAAAATCATTTAAACACAAATAGCCCCAATTTTAGGATGTTACAAACATAATCAAGCTAATCAACCTCTAAGGGTATAACAGTAATTTTACCTACTAGGGGTATTTTGGTAATTTACCCACCAAGGGTATTTCGGTAATCTTGCACCTGCAATGGCCATTCCATAGGCCCAATGTCGCCACGAGCGACTCAACTACCATTCCCAGTCGTACCGGACTATAGGGCCTAAAACCCAATTTCGGCCCATTCGGGCCCACACGCTCGTGTGGCCCACCTAACACAAATCTAGCCACGTATATAAGATTCACCTAGTCTAGTTCACTATATACTAACATTTTATTCAATTGGGCCCACTTCGGCCCATCGCGGCCCTAAGCAGCCTCAACCCACAAGAATACTACTGATGGCCTCAACTATCGCGTCGAAGCCCCACACGTGCACTCGCACGCTCGTGTGGCTACTAATGTCGTGTGATCGGCATTTCGGCATTTGCCGCTCTACAGCTAGAGTAGAGAAGTACACACCTGATAGGAATCTGGTGTTAAACCGCGCTGCGACCACTCCTGTGCCCAAACGCCCACCAAGGTATGTTAACTCTCCTCCTAGGATGCTCTTTATATAGCTAGCTTTTCACCTTCCTTCTTTGTATCTTTCCGATGTGGGATCCCTTCGTCAGTAGAGTTTAAATTCAACTGAAACTCTTGCCATCCAATCCGCAAAATAAATACTCCCTTGCTTCTCATGAGATTCGAACCCAGGCTCCCTTGCAACATAATCCACGCCACTAACCACTTGGCCACAAGCTCTTCTTGTGTCTTAAACCATGCGCAACTAAATTTAAATCTATAGCCAAATTCTAAAGTCCATGTAAAAAGAAAACCAAAATGCAAGAGCCAAGACTTGAACCTTGGACCTCCTTCCTTCCCTGTGGCGTCAACCCCTTGTCTCTTATGTGGCGTCACTTTGCCACTACACCACACACTCCATTTGTGTCATTTTTCTCCATATTTTATTCTTAAGGCCTACCTGCCAACTTCTAGGGTTTTTTCCACTTAAAACCAAAATTTTCCCAAAGCAAAAGTTCGATCCCGGGACTTCATAAAAGCCCTCAAACCTTCCAAAATCACTTATCTAATAGGTCCAACTTGCATTTAAGCCGATCTCTTGTTCTCCAAAAATTTAAACGCTACTACGCTCAAGGCCCATTGGGCTCAATCCTACTAGGCCTAATTTCGGGATGTTACAAATGTATCTATTCTGTTTATCTGATTCTGATATATGTATCTGCTATCGGCATAGGTCCGAATCTGTATCTGACTGATCATGAAAATCTTTGTATGTTACATGTCTATTTCTGTTGGGTTACACACTGAATTTATGAAAACTTACATCTGTTTGTCAATTCTGTTTAGGTAATCCACAAACTTAGATGGAGACTCAACGGTGACCACTCAACCGAGAACTGTTTATAATTAGTAATTTATGGTTTTTATTTAAAATTCTAGAATTAATTGATAGTTTGTAATTTCTGGGACTCTCTGGACTGTATGGTTTTTAACTATTAGTTTTGGTTTCGTTTGTTTACTATCTTTCATGGTTTGAAAAAATGTTTTATGAAAATGATGGTTTTACGCAAACAAAGGTTTCTCTGAAAATACAAACTAGATTTCCAAAATATAATGGTTTTATTAGACTTTCATCGTAAATTATGTTTTGGCAAATGAAATAATTGAATAACACTTCCAATGATAGTTATAAAAATGAATATGGGTTTTAAAACTTGGATGATCTATCGAACAACTATACAATGTTTTGTCAAAGTAACACTATTTTCAAAACCCTCCTTTGTTATACTCCCTGATTCAGCCATAACGTGTAGGCCGGGTTTAGGGTGTTATATTTAGTGGTATCAGAGCCAGGTTACAAAATTCGGGCTGTGAATTTTTGGTTCCAAAATTGTGTTTAAAAAAGAACTGATTTTCAAATAGTTTGGATAATTTGAGAAAGTATGTAGTATACCGAGTCTCCAACGCCGATCTTGTAAGTATTTCTGAACTTAGATAGAATATTCTAGAAAGACTATAGTTAGTACTTCCTGAAACTGTACTGAGTTAGTTAGAGACTGAAACTTCTAAAAACATTTCTGGACTTCTAATAATTTACGCATAAAATATCAGCTAATAAATACTGGAACTGATGCATAAAATTTTATAATGTATATAAAATTTGAAATTTACAATGAGCGCTCGTGGAACTCGTGGTCATGATATTTGTGAGCACAGTAAAGGCCGCAAGGGGCTCGTGCTGAGTCTTCCTCTTTGGGCAACATGCCAAACTTAAACACGAGTGAGACACCGATTTCGCCTGCTACTGAGATTGGCTCTCAAATCCATTCGACTGGGGACGACACACTGTCCAAGCCATGTTGAGGGTGTTGGAGAGGGTCGTTGGACCCCATTCTAGATTTAGGGGTCGTGGGTCAGTAATTGAATGACTCCAGTCCAATGGGGTTGAGCTGTTTATGGGTGTCACTGGAGTCGCTCTTACTTTGGATGAGTATCGGTTGGAGGCCACCGAGAGGATTATGAGTGATATAGGCTATAGTCTTTAGTAGAAACTTAAGGGTGCAGTCTCTTCGCTTCGCGAAGAGGCGTATCAATGGTGGTTATCGGTTGAGGAGGGTACTCAGCCTGATCGTCTGAATTGGAAATTCTTGAACACTGCTTTTCGGGGGAAGTATGTGGGTGCGAGCTATGTAGATGCTCGTAGGCATGAGTTCATGAATCTCACGCACGGTGATAGATCTGTGGCTGAGTATAAGGCCAAGTTTTTGAGGTTGAATAGCTATGCTCAAGGCATGGTGGCGTCTGAGTATGAGAAATGAGTCCATTTTGAATATGGCTTGAGAGATAATTTGAGAGTATTGATAGCTCCGCATAGGGACCGTGAGTTTGCAATTTTGGTAGATAAGGCGAAGATCGCTGAAGAGGTTAAGCACGTGGAGTGCCAGAATAGGGACCGAGAGAGAGGCAATAATAAGAGGGATTCAGAGCCCTCTAGTTCATTTGAGAGGCCTAAGAAATGGGCCAGACCTGATGAGCAGGTTAGAGTGGGGGTTCTTGTTGGCCCTATGGAGATTCAGCCATGAGGTGATTGTGGTAGGTGCCATCCAGGTGAGTGTTGGAGGAGGTTAAGGGCTTTTATGAGGTGTGGATCTCCACAGTGGGCTGATCAGATGCAAGCTTCAGGACCGGGCTTTGTGCAGCTTTGGAGGGCAGTTTAGCAACCACCTAGGGGCCGTGGACCGGCTAGGGAGGTAATGGTTTGGGCCGAGGGCAGAGAGCACCGCGCAGAGGTGCTAGTCAGACTGAGGCGAGGTAGCCTGCATTGGTTTATACTGCTTGACGCTGAAAGGATAGAGATGCTCATGATGTTATCACTGGTAGATTATTTATTTTTAATGTACCTTATACTGCTCTAATAGACATAGGTTCTACACACTCCTATGTAGCTAGTACTATCACTGAAAACCTGGGGATTTCTGTTGAGAGCACTTCTAGTGAGATTACTGCATTGAGTTCGGTGGGGCAGTCTGTACGAGTTAATAAACTATATAGGAATGTTCCGTTAGAAGTGCAAGGGGCTTTACTTCTGGCAAATCTGATGGAGTTACCGTTTGGGGAGTTCGACTTGATTCTGGGTATGGATTAGTTGGTTGAGCATCGAGTTACTTTGGATTGCACGACTAAGTGGGTCGTTCTGAGGACCGAGGATGATAAGGAGGTGGTTATGATCGGTGAGCGTCGAGATTATCTGTCTAATGTGATCTCTGCTCTTGTGGCTGAGAAATTGGTTCGGAAAGGGTGTGAGGCGTATTTGGCTTACGTCGGTGTTTCTTTTTTTGGGGATTCTTCTGTCGGAGATATCAGAATTACGAGGGAATTTCCGGATGTCTTTCCTAAGAAGTTACCTGGTTTACCTTCAAATCGGGAAGTTGAGTTCGACATTGAGCTTCTATCGGGTACAGCTCCAGTGTCCATCGCTCCATACCTACGGCACCGGAAGATCTTACGGAGCTTAAGGCTCAACTTCAAGAGCTTCTAGATCGTGGTTTCATCCGCCCTAGTGTGCCTCCGTAGGGGGAACTGGTTCTATTTGTAAAGAAAAAGGATGGCACCATGAGGATGTGCATCGGCTATTAGCAGTTGAATAAACTGACTGTGAAGAATAAGTATCCACTTCTGAGGACCAACGATTTGTTTGATCAAGTCCAAGGGGCTTTGGTGTTCTCGATAATATATCTCCAATATGGGTATCATTAGCTTAGAGTTAAGGAAGTTTGTAACACACCAAACTCGGCCTAGACATTATGGCTGAATCTGGCAATATCACATGGAATGGGTTTTGTAAACTAAGTCGTCACAGTAAAACCATTTCAATTTATTAGCTCTTATTTGTTTTTAATAATTCGAAAATGCTTATTCAACTCTTAAGTTTCCGTTCTCGTCACCAAAAAATTAATCCATTTGCCTGAAAACCTTTTAGAGTGGAAGCTTACGAAAATCATTATGTTTTAGCGATACAATTCGTGATTTAGAAAAACTTGTTGTAGTAAACCGTCATTTTAAAAGAAAACCTTTTTGTCAAGCATGCATAAAACGAGCAATAAACCAAACCCGTTAGTTAAAAGTCCATACAGCCCCAGAAAACACAACTCACAAATCTTAATGCCAAATATAAATAAATCTATAAACAAAATAAAACAGCTTAGGGCTAGTGGTCATCGTCGAGTCCTCGGCTGCACCCATCCGCCTAAGACTGAGGGTTACCTATACAGAATAAACAGAAAAGAGTGAGTTTACGTAAACTTAGTGTGTAACACCACAGAATTAAGCGTGCACACAAACAGAATATCAGAATCAGTCAAATACAATTACGAGCCTAAGCCCATTATAGATATAGATACAGATGCACAAATCAGAATCATAAATCAAATATCCTACTCCAATCCTCTACACACAATCTCCATCCATCCCTGCACACCATGTGGGGTTTGAAACACCCACCCAGCCCTACACACCATATTGTACCGATGCGGCACATAACAGATATAATGCAGCCATGCTGTCAGATAATAGGCACAAGTGCCTTTCAGAACACTTCCTCCAATATATATCAACCCATCCCCAATATCAGATAACATAACATAAATATCATACTTAACATGCTTTTATAACAGATAATAGATATACAAACATAGACATACTCATATCTATATTCCAGTCTAACAGATCACTTGATTTTAGGGTTAGATAGCATTTACCGACCTTATGATAGGCCCACAGTCGATTGGGACGACCAGTTCGACCCTACGAAAAATCTTAGTATAATGGGCCCAACGCCCGTGTGGCATACACGCCCAGATTGGCCTTGTCCGTGTGGATCACACGGACTGGCTGAGATACCACACTCCCATGTGGGCCTACACGGCTAATTTGGCCTAGCCTATGTGGCTCACATGACCACACTTAGGCCATTACATGGCGTGTCTTGCACATGGCCTGGTCTTCGTCGATCAAAAGGTCGTGTCATCTCACATGGCCTACCACACGGGCAACTACACGTCCGTGTGGTGTCGACAGTAGCCACTTTCGACTTTTGTCGAATCCCATTTTTCTGTGTTTCAGGTACACACCTGGTACTGTTTCTGTAACACCCCAAACCTGGTCAATACGCCACGACCGAATCTGGTATGTCACAGAGGAAAACATTTTGAAAAACTTTTGACTTAGAGTTAAAAACATAAAAAAAAATTGTTGTCTTTACTAAAACATTGTGTAATTAAAATTCCAAATAAAATTAAGTTGTTAAAAATAAAACATTTTCAAATAATAATATAATCGACAATCCAACTTAAAACATAATAAAAATCCTTAAATACTTAAAGTGGCCCTTATTATAATAAATAACCTTTCATAAATAAAATGTGTAAAACAAATAAAATATCTTCTGCATGGGCCACCTTGTATTCACTCCAACCCGGTCCAAGCTTTATGCATTACCTGTAAGGTTTGAGAAAAATTTGGGTGAGTCACACAGACTCAGTGCATAGTTATTTCACATGTCTCCACGTATGGGCTTGGCCCATATCCACACATCAATCACATATCAGATGATAAGGCAATATATACACATAATTTCACATGTTGGGCTTGGCCCATATCCACATTGATCCACATAATTAGTCATGCAAAATGCATAAATATGCAACATGAAGCCCAACCCAACCTAGAGTCCATCCGTTACTCCTACCTTAGCAGACTCCCTGCCTAAGGCCGTGGCTAATCCACCGATCACATAGTGATCCACATATCTTACCTTGGCAGACTTGCTGCTCAAGGCCGTGGCTAAGCCACCGATCACATAGTGATCCACATATCTTACCTTGGCATACTTGCTGCCCAAGGCCGTGGCTAAGCCACCGATCACATAGTGATCCACATATCTGCATCCACGAGGTGACTCGAGGTCATCCTCAATCTACGGTGATGCACACAGCTATCATCCGCCGAGATGGGCACCTAGCCAACACCTCCCTTGATGGAGCACATAGCCACCATCAAGCGCCAATGTAGCACAAGGCTAACATCAGACCACGTACATAATGTACACCCTTTCCTTCGATAGTCACATCCCAAGTCCCATGCATATATATGTATCATGGCAACATATCATTTGAAACAAATATACATCACATGCCATTAGATTTTCATACATTCATCAATAATCATTTATTATCGTAAATCACTGACCTGATTATTCGATCACCCACCACGGGTATTCACAATCTTAGCCCTTAATTCGGCTACCATTAACATCATATCACATATACATAAATATAACACATACACACAATCAAGAGACAGTGCGATAACTACGCACCTATTTGGCACAGTCGATTAAATCCCGAAAACGCCACTTGATTATGAACTCTGTCGAAATTCCCTAAACAACCCACATTAGAATCGGCTTTAAGCAATAATCCAAACGAATGGCCCTTGGACGAATGCTACACTTACTTACCTTGAAGAATCGAATCCCGAAAGCTTCTCCTTTAATGCTCCTTAATGTTAGCTACCATCACAAGAAACACATATCATGGCACAAGCATAATCGGCCATCCCTAAACCAAGGCTTAATCCTTGATTCGGCACACTTAAAAGAAAGAGAACCTACACCAATTGCTGGGATAGAAATTACTTACCACCACGTTGCTTGAAGAGATCAAAAAGAGAAAAAGGTTTCGGCTAAACCTTCCCAATGATAATGGGATATTCGGCTAACACAAAGATAGGTATAGAAACGAGGTTGAGATGGTGTTTCGGCACTTTACTGATGAAAAGGGATTACGCCAAAATGGAGGGAGTAGAATGCTTAGAGGATTTGGCTATGGTGTTTCTTTAAGGCTTCAAACCAAGAGAAAAGGGTACACAAAGAAGGCTACAAGATTCGGCTATGGGGTTTCCTTAAAGTTTCAAGCAAAGACAAGAGAGAAAGAGGCTATAGGGTTCGGCCAAGCCTTACCAAAGGTGATGACAAACTCGGCTATCAAAAGGAAAAGATGGAGTTTGGGAAAGGAGATAGATTCGGCCAAACTAGCAAATAGAGAGAAGAAGAAAACGCTAGTGACCTTAATGGTCTTTGAAGTTTCGAACACAAAACAAAGAGAAGGGAAACCGAAACTAAATGGCTTATGCACAAAAACGGCACTTTGATGGCATTAGGATTTCGGCACCACACTAGAGAAAGAAGGATAAACCCGAAAAGAAAACACCTAAACTCCTTAAGAGAAATTCGGCTACTCCCCTCTACTCACAAAACCGAAATGGTCATCAAAGAAATCCCCCTTGGCCATCCAACTCACATATTCATCACAAATCCCACAATTTCCTCTTTATTTCCTCCTAATCCTATTCCTTTCAAAAATTCGGCCAACTCCCCCCAGTCCATGAAACCATCCATGTTCATGGACAAAATGCCATAGAAGAGTTTCCAAAACAACACTCCATAATCCATGCCTTTTGTCCCCTCATCATACCATAACTCCTTGATTCCATACCATAAATAAGTACTTGCCTTTTTTCCTATAGTCTACTATCCAAAAATAACAAAGTCCATCCTTACCATAAGTAAAATTTGACCAACACATGCCATACAAAAATTAAAAGTCACCTTAATGTCATCCATGGGATTCAAACCTCTTCCCTCCTGCAATAACTCATGCATCTTAACCACCTTGCCACTAACTCCTCATGTGCTAGAATTAGACACTTAAATTAACTTAAGCATCATAATCACTTGATCCACTTTACTAAATTCTCCATACTAAAAATTATTCTAAACCAATTAATTCCAAGCCTTCACAAGACTATATTAAGCCCACAATAAAATCATACCTAAATTAACACAAGCAACAAGATGATACTCAAATTTTTCCTAAAAACCCAAGGCCCAATCGGCCCAATCCTATTAGGCCCAATTTCGGGATGTTACAGTTTAGCAGCGAAAACACTCCCGAGCCTTCTGAAACTTAAAATTAATCAATTAAACCTGAAAAATTAGTTTCAAACCAAGGTTAAATAGTAACCACGAAACTAGCAAAAGTTTAGATTCGACCCCTCATCATTTATCTCCAAACTTCACACGATCTCAACTACAAATCAATACGAATAAATCGCTGCTTAACACGATTCTCTGCTGCCAAAACAAAAACATAAACCTCCAATTATTAATTCCAAAATTAGAATTACAGTTCACTTAAGCCATTTACCAGCAATCAATAGAAACGGAGAAACGAATTTCGGCAAGAAAAAATTGAACGGAACAGAATAGAAAGGAGCAGCAATTGAAATCGAAAAACAAAAAGGAAGGAAGAGGAAAACGGATGTCGGTTTCTTTTCCAGAAAGAGGGGAAAAATCTCAAAAAGAATAAAAATAAAAGATAATTAAGAATTACCCCCCAGTAACCCACTACTGATAACTTCCTCATAATTCTTGTTTGACCGAAAGTCTCTCGGTTAAATGAGGAAAAATAAACTCCCACGCTCGCACATGGATTCAAACACAAAACCTCCACACAATACACAGACTCCTTTACCACTCGAACCAGCAGGCACATTCTGATATGGTTTTACAAATACTTTAATATAAGCCCACTGAGCAAGAGTAGGGCTTAAGTCAGAAAAATACCAAAATTTACCAAATGTAAGGCTTGAAATTGGGACCTCTCACACACCCAGAACAATGAAGCAAATAGCTATTTGTGTTAAAATTTTGCAGAAACAAATATAAGAAATTTGGGGCATTATAAATCTACCCCCTAAAAGAAATTTCGACCTCGAAATTTACCTGAATAGAACAGGTGAGGATACTGCTGACACATCGAGTCCTCAGGTTCCCACGTGGCCTCCTTAGTGCTATGATTCCGCCATAGCACCTTCACTAATGGAATAGACTTTTTTCGAAGAACCTTAACATCGCGATCCAGAATCTGAACTGGCTCCTCCTCAAAAGTCAAGTCCAGCCTAACCTCGATCTCTTCAATTGAGACAACATGGGATGGATCAGAATGGTACCGCCTCAACATCAAGACGTGAAACACATCATGAATATGGTCTATTTCAGGGGGTAGCTCTAACTGATAAGCCACTGGTCCCATACGTTTCAAAATCCAGTAGGGCCCAATAAATCTAGGGCTTAGCTTGCCCCTAGACGAACCTCAATATCTTTGTAACACCCCTTACCCCTATCCGTCGCCGGATCAGGGTACGAGGCATTACAACAATCTTATACACTTCTCCGATACATACATTTCAATTATACATTAAAACCATTCATAGTCACACGCTATGTCCCTATCATGGGCTTACGAGGCCCAAAACAATCATTAAAGTTGGTTCGGAACCAAACCAGAACTTTTCGACATTTAGAATATTTTTACCAAAACAGGGTCACACGCCCGTGTGACATATGACACAGCCGTGTGAGTAGACCGTGAGGTTCTCACACGCCCATGTCTGGATCCCGTGTATAATTCATAATAATACATACAACCAATAACTAAATCTCTATACATGCCATTCACTTGAAAATAATTAGGAATTGTCATGATTCCAACTTGACAAATTGATAGTGTGATGATACCACCAACGATCTTCAACCCCGAGCCAACCTGACAACATTAAGAGAAATGGGAAAATGATGTAAGCCTTATAGCTTAGTAAGTTGGAATATCAATAATAATAAGCAATTTAATTAGCAATATTAACACATTTCTCAATAAATATACTCAAGGGAATAGAATCGATATTCACATAGTTTTACCCTTTTTCTTAAGTTCAGCTTAGGCTATTTTTCTGAGTCACAGTCACTAATTTAATTATTTCGTAAGCTACAAAACTTGAAATTAAGATCCGTTAATTTTCCATGAAACTAGACTCACATATATTCATACCATAAAATTTCCAGAATTTTTGGTTTAGCTAATCTATACAGTTTATTCATTAAAGACTCCCCTGTTTCACTGTTTGATAGCTCTAACACCTCTTCACTAAAATTAAAATTCCTCATTATATAGATTTGGATAACCTTCTTGTTTGTCTCTCTCGAAATTAGACTCACCAAGGATTCTAAGAATATAAATTACACACCATAACCATTTTTATACAATTTTTAATGATTTTTCCAAGGAAGAACAAGGGGTCACATAATCATTCTGAACCAGTCTTACAAAAATTTAAATATCTCAAAATATACAAATCCTTTGCTTGCTCTGTTTCTTTATATAAAAATAGACTCAATAAGATTTAAATAAATATCTTATCCAACATATAATTCAATTTCTACGATTTATGGTGATTTTTCAAAGTCTCATAACTGTTGTTATTTCAATCTATTTTACTGAAAATTTTACTTTCCCATGTTTTCTTTATATTACTTCCATATATGCACACATAACACTGAACATATTAAAACTAGCCATACAAATGAATAATCATCACCAATATTTACAATTACTCATAATGGCGTTTACACCATATCAGCCTTACCACAATTTCAATCACGTATCACATATCAAACACATTATACACATACACACATAGTCACATGCACCCTTACTCACACATACATTTGCCACATTTCTCAATTGGTAACTTTCACTCTAGCACTTATTCATAACATGATCGTACCAATCACCAGTAGTAAGTTATCTCATTGAACCCCTTCGGAAAATGCCCGATACTCGGTGGTCTCAGCATATAGCTCCACCTACACATAATTTGACTTTCTTGTACACATGGTGAATGTCCCTTATCACCCATGTGACCTAGCCATTCCATCTCGTAGCTTTCTTGTCAACATGGTGTCCAACACTAGGAACCACTCATGTGACCTAGCTACTCATAACCCGTAACTTTCTTGTACACATGGTATACACACAGTATTACACATGTGACCTAGTTACATATGAAATTATTATCCCGTAGCTTTCTTGCACACATGGTGAAAGTCCCTTATCTTCTTATCATCCATGTGGCCTAGCTACATATCAAATTTTTCCATCTTGTAGCTTTCTTATGCACACGGTGAAGATCCCTTATCACTCGTGTGACCTAGCTACATATTGTCTGTATCTTTCGGTTTTCCGAAGGTTCAATCGAGAATTTCCCATTCCATACATTTTCATATTGTAGTTATCACCCAATGATTTCCATATTATCTAGCAAAATAATTATTGAACAAGTAAAATAAATGCATTTCACCTATGAGTATTTTTCCAAATATGAACCCTAGGTTAAATTATTGCTAGAATAAGCTAAATCAAGTTACCGGGACTCCAAAAACGTAAAGAACATTAAAAACGGGGCATGGAATCACTTACTATGGAGCTTGGAAGCTTGAAACAAACCCTAGCTATGGAGAACCCTTGTAATTTCGTCCTAATGAAGAAGATGCACATATTTGGCATTTAAATTTTCTTTTTAATTCATTTAATTCACTAAATTACCAAAATGCCCCTTAAAAAATCTTTTGAAACATACCCATCCATGTCCATTTTTGTCCACCAACTTAACCAATGGTCTAATTATCATTTAAGGACCTCCAATTTAAAATTTCATAACAATTGGACACCTCTAACATGTAGAACTCAACTTTTGCAGTTTTTACAATTTAGTCCTTTTGACTAAATTGAGTGCCCAAACGTCAAAATTTTCGAATGAGATTTTCACGAAATCATTCCGTGAAATTGCAGACCGTAAAAATATAAATAAAATAAATTTCTCAACATCGGATTTATGGTCCCGAAACCACTGTTCCGTTTAGGCCTTATTTCGGGATGTTTCAATCTTCTTCCATAGAGAAACCTTAAGAAACACGAAGTCCCCCATAGAATACTCAATATCATGTCTATTCAGACCCGCATAATATTTTTGTCTATCAGAACCCGCTTTCAAATGATCCCGAATCAGTCTAACCTTATCCTCAGTCTTAGAAACCAACTCAGGACCCATAACTCGACGTTCACTCAACTCAGTCCAACATAGCGGAGTGCGACACTTACGACCATACAAAGCCTCGTAAGGTGCCATCTGAATGCTAGCCTGGAAATTGTTATTGTAGGCGAACTCAGCTAGAGGTAGATAATCCTCCCAACTGCCTCAAAAATCGATCACACAGCTCCTAAGCATATCCTCCAATATCTGAATCACCCTCTCAGATTGACCATCGGTCTGAGAATGGAACGCAGCATTGAAGTCCAATCTCGCACATAAAGCTTAATGCAATTTCTTACAGAACCGAAAAGTAAAGCGAGGATCCCTATCAGAAATAATCGAGGCAGGAACCCCATACAGTCTCACTATCTCAGAAATGTACAACTTTGCTAGCTTCTGCAGAGAGTAGTTTGTCCGAACAGGAATGGAGTGAGCAGTCTTAGTCAACCGATCCACGACGACCGAAACAAAATCCTTCTTAGTGGGTGTCAAGGGCAACCCACTAACGAAGTCCATCGTTACTCGTTCCCACTTCCATAAGGGAATCTTAACTGGCTACAACAATCCTGAAGGCAACTGGTGCTTAGCCTTAACCTGCTGGCACGTCAGACAACGTGCCACAAAATCAGTAACCTCACGCTTTAAACCCAGCCACCAGTATAGTTCTTGGAGATCCCGATACATCTCTTCCCACCGGGATGCATAGCATAAAGGCTTCTATGTGCCTCCCTCAAAATCGACTGTCTCAAATCCGAATCGTTTGGCACACAAATTCATCCTCGAAAATATAACATACCGTCATTGTTTAACCCAAAATTAGCAGTAGTACCACTCTCAACCTGACGGAACTGCACACCTAAAGTCTCATCCACTAACTATTTATCTCGAATCCGCTCAATCCAAGTAGGCTTAACCTGCAACTCGACTAACAGACTCCCATCATCAAACAGACTAAGGCAAGCAAACATCACCCTCAAATCAGACATCGCTCTTCAGCTTAGAGCATCGGCTACCACATTAGCCTTACCAGGATGATACTCAATGGTGCAGTTATAATCTTTGAGTAGCTCAATCCACTGACACTACCTAAGATTTAACTCCTTCTGAGTAAAGAGGTACTTGAGGCTCTTGTGATCAGTATAGATGATACACCTCTCACCATACAGATAGTGCCTCCAAATTTTCAATGCGAAGACTACTACAACCAACTCAAGATCATGTGTTGGATAATTCCCTTCGTGAGACTTAAGCTGACGAGATCAATAAGCCACAACTTTGCCATCCTGCATCAGAACACAACCCAAACCAACGTGCGACGCATCATTGTATACCACAAACTCCTTTCCAGATTCAGGCTGTATCAGAATAGGAGCCTGAGTTAGAACAGGCTTGATCTTCTCAAAGCTCTCTTCTGTGCATCAGCCCAGACAAAAGGGACACCCTTACGTAGAAGCTTGGTAAGAGGAGCTGCAATCAAAGAGAACCCCTCGACAAATCGAAGATAATATCCCGCAAAACCCAGAAAGTTACGGATCTCAGACACATTCTTAGGCTGTTTCCAATCCAACACAACTTCAATCTTTCGAGGATCAACACGAATCTCTTCAGTAAAAACCACGTACCCCAGAAAAGTCACTTCATGCAACCAGAACTCACACTTACTTAGCTTAGCGTAAAGTTGCTTCTCACACAGAATCTGAAGCACTACTCTAAGGTGCTCATCATGCTCATCCTCAGTCTTAGAATAAACCAGAATATCGCCAATGAAGACCATGATGAATTGATCCAAATAAGGCTGAAACACACGGTTCATCAGATCTATGAATGCGGCCGGTGCATTCGTCAACCCAAAAGGCATAACTAGGAACTTGTAATGTTCATAACGAGTCCTAAATGTAGGCTTATGTACATCAGCCTCTTTAACCCTTAACTGATGATACCTAGAAAGAATATCTATCTTAGAAAACACTGAAGCCCCTTGGAACTGATCAAACAAGTCATCGATCCTCGAAAGTGGATACTCATTCTTCACAGTCAACTTGTTCAACTGCTGGTAATCGATGCACATCCTCATGGTCCTATCCTTCTTCTTAACAAACAAAACTGGTGCTCCTCACGGAGACACACTAGGACGAATGAAACCACGGTCCAACAACTCTTGCAGTTGAGCCTTAAGCTCTGTAAGCTCTTTCGGTGCCATATGACAGGGGGTGATGGGCACAGGAGCTGTACCCGGAAGAAGCTCAATCCCAAACTCCACCTCTCGATTAGGAGGCAATCTCGGTAACTTCTCAGGAAATACGTCCAAAAAATCTTTTACTATTTGATATTCCCTTCAGAACAGTCCCCAGAATAAAAAACACTTACATAGGCCAAGTACGCCTCACACTATTTTCGGACCAGTTTCTCAGCCACAAGAGCAGAGATCACATTGGACAGATAATCTTGACGCTCACCAATCACCACCACCTCATTATCGTCCTCAGTCTTCAAAACAACCCTCTTAGTCGCGCAGTCCAAACTGACCTGGTGCTCCACCAACCAGTCCATACCTAGAATTAGGTCGAACTCCCCAAACGGAAGCTCTATCAGATTCGCCAGAGAAACAGTCCTTTGCACCTCTAATGGAACATCCCTATAGAGTTCACTAACCCAAACAGACTGCCCCAATGGACTCAGTACAGTAACCTCACTAGTAGTGCTCTCCATAGAAACCCCCAAAGTCTTAGATACAGTACGTCAATGTATGAGTGAGTAGACCCTATGTCTATCAAAGCCAAGTAAGGTACATCAAATATAAGGAACGTACTGGTGATGACGTTAGGAGCATCTCCGTCCTCTCAACGATGTGCAGCATACACCAAAGCAAGTTGCCTCGCCTCAGTTTGACCAACACCTTTGCCTGGTGCTCTCTGTCCTCAGTCCATGCCATTACCACCCTTAGCCTGACAACGACCCCTAGGTGGTTGCTGAACTACTCTCTGCGGTTACACGGGACCTGATGCCGGAGCTTACACCTGATCAGCCCTCAATGGACACTCCCGAATGCAGTGCTCAAGAGACCCACACCTCAAACAAGCCCCAATCCTCCTTCAGCACTCGCTCGGATGGTGCCTACCATAATCTCAACAAGGCAATATCCCAGTAGGAGCAACAGGGCCCCCCAATCTAATTAGCCCATCAGATCTGGCCTTTTTCTTAGGCCTCTACACAGAACTCAAGGGCTCTGAATCCATCTTGTTCTTACCTCTCTTACGGTCTCTGTTCTGGCGCTCCGCGCGCTTAACATCCTCAGCAATCTTTGCCTTCTATACCAGAACTGCGAACTTACGCTCCCTCTACGGAGCTATCAGAACCCTCAGATTATCCCTTAGGCCATCCTTAAATGTAACACATCTCTCATACTCGGACGCCACCATGCCTTGAGTGTAGCGGCTCAACCTTAGAAATTCAGCCTCAAACTCGACCACAAATCAATCACCTTGTGTGAGATTCAGAAACTCACACCTGCGAGCATTCACATTGCTGCTCCCACATACTTACTCTGGAAGGTAGTCTTAAAGAAGTCCCAGGTCAGTTGATCAGGTTGAGTGCTCTCATTAATCGTCAACCACAACTGGTGAGCCTCATCGCGAAGCAAGGAAACTACACCCTTCAATTTTTGCTCGGGGGTACAGTCCAAATAATCCATAGTCCTCCCAGTGGACTTCAACCAGTCCTCAGCCACATTAGGGGTGACTCTTGTGAAACTCCTAAATAACTCAGCTCCATTAGACCGGAGTCGCTCAGTTACCGACCCTCGGCCCCTAAATCCAGAATTGGGCTCAGCGGCCCTCTCTAATTTCCTTATCATGGCTTGGGACAGTGTATCGTCCCCAGCCGAACGGCTCTAAGACCCAGTCTCAGTAGCAAGTAACACAGGTGTCTCACTAGTGTCCAGATTTGGCATGCTGCCCAGAGATGAGGACTCAGCTCGAGCCTTCTATGGCCTCTACCTCGGCCTTGAGTACCACGTCCATGGATACCTTGTGCGCTCATTGTCTAATACGGGTTTATTTACAACAAGATTTTTATGCATTAGTTTCAGTAATTATTAACAAATATTTTATGCATAGTTATCAGAAGTTTTAAAGCTGTTTCTAGAAGTTTCAGTTTTCCAACTACCACAGTACAGTCTCAATAAGTACTATCTATAGTGTTTCAGAATAGTTTAATTAAATATAGAAATACTTAAAGGATTGACGCCGGGGACTCGGTGTACCACATACCAATCAGAGTGTCTAAAATCATTTGAAAACCAATTCTTTAAAACCAAATTTTGGAACCCAAAATTTCAAAGCCGAGTTTTGCAACTCAGTTTTGATTCCACTAAATGTAACACCCCAAACCCGGCCTAGACATTATGCCCGAATCTTGAAATATCACATGGAATGGGTTTTTTAAACTAAGTCGTCACAGTAAAACCATTTCAGTTTATTAGCTCTTATTTGTTTGTAATAATTCAAAAATGCTTATTCATCTCTTAAGTTTCTGTTCTCGTTACCAAAACATTAATCCATTTGCCTGAAAACCTTTTAGAGTGGAAGCTTACAAAAACTGTTATGTTTTAGCGATATAGTTCGTGATTTAGAAAAACCTGTTGTAGTAAATCGTCATTTTAAAAGAAAACCTTTTTGTCAAGCATGCATAAAATGAGCAATAAACCAAAGTCATTAGTTAAAAATCCATAGAATCCCAGAAAACACAACTCACAAATCTTAATGTCAAACATAAATAAATCTATAAACAAAAAAAAAAAGTTTAGGGCGAGTGGTCACCGTTAAGTCATTCGCTGCATCGATCTACCTTAGACTGAGGTTACAGATATAGAATAAACAGAAAAGAGTGAGTTTACATAAACTCAGTGTGTAACCCCACAAAATTAAACGTGCATACAAGCAAAATATCAGAATCAGTCAGATACAATTTTGGGCCTAAGCCCATTACAGATGCGCAAATCAAAATCAGAAATTAGATATCCTACCCCATCCTCTACACACCATCTCTGTCCATCCCTACACACCATGTGGGGTTTAAAACACCTGCCCAACCCTACACACCATATAAAAGATATAATGCAACCATGCTGCCAGATAATAGGCACAAGTGCCTTTCAGAACATTTCCTCCAATATATATCAACCCATCCCCAATACCAGATAACATAACATACATATCATACTTAACATGCTTATATAACAAATAAAAATATACAAACATAGGCATGCTCATATCCATATTTTAGTCTAACAGATCATTTGACTTTAGGGTTAGATTGCATTTATTGACCCTACGATAGGCCCGCAGTTGATTTGGACGACCCGTCCGACCCTACGAAAAATCTCAGTATAATGGGCCCACACGGGCATGTAACAGTCTTATAGCATGTGTACGGAAGTAATGAAGTGCCTCTAAATGATGGATATCAATAAATGTAATGAATTTAAGTATAATGTCCAGTTGAATGCAGTAATCGGTTAGGATACAATTGGCATGCCAATAGGGTTTGAATGCGTGCTTGTACGGGTTTGCACTTCGGCGTATCTGATTACACATTTGTGCCACTATCTTCACTTTGGTGCCTCTGTTAAGCATCATTGATGCCTTTGGTGTGGCGTAGTAACCCGACTCTATCCGTCTCAATTTGCTATAGTTCAATGGGGCATGAAATTTCACGTTTAAATGATAAATTACTCATGAGTTGGATTAATGTACAATGATATGTTTATGTACATATGTTTATGACTAGAAGCATGGATTGCTTTGATTTGAGCCATTGTTTATATTGAATTATATAAGATGAATGTTTTGATTAGTATAGTTTGTTTAATAATGAATATTAAGCCTTGGTGTAATTATATGATTTTTATGTCTATAAATATGTTATCTAGTTATGTTTCTGATGTGTTTAGAGAATTAAATAGTTATATGAGTATTTTTCGAGTATTCGAGGTTGTTTCATTTTGTTTAACGAGTAAATAAAGCTTTAAAGGATGTGATTACACGAAATGAACAATGATATTTGACTAATGATATGGAATATGATGAAATTTTAATTGAAAAGTAAATATGGTTTAGTATATATGTATGAGTGGTGAATTATAAAAGTGAAATGTAGATATATTTTTGTAATAGCCTAGTTTAGACCCTAGTCAGAAAAGTGGTTTCGGGACCACAAATTTGAGGTCAAAAAAATATTTTAATATATTATTGATGTTTATAATATGTGAATTAGCATGTTTGAAAGTTTCGTATGAAAATTTTATCGTTTGTGTGTTTAATTTGAGAAAAAGACCTAATCGCATAAAATGTAAAAGTTGTGTGCTGATTGTTAAAGTGTTTACTTGTCATGGCTTTCTAAATAAGAAGTCCTTATGTTGTAATTAGACCATGGATAGTGGAGATTGACATAAATGGCCTAATATTTGTTGGTTAAATAGTTGATAAATTAAAAGGCAAAAGGGTAAAACATGAATTAAAATGTATTAATAATAATAAAACATGAAAATAGCCATTATCATCATCTTTGTTCACCGAATTTAGAAAGAAAAGAATAGGGTTAAGAAATTTTGAAGCATTCGGCCTTGGTTGAGCAAAATTAAGGTATGCTTTGGTTTCGGTTTTTGATAATTTCTATGTTTCTGTGATCGTTGCTTAGTGTACTATCAAACCCATGCTTTAATTTTAGAATTTGAAAAGGGTTCTGAGATATGCCATTGATGAATATGTGAGCTTTGTGTTGTTAGTTGGTGGAATATGAAAGATATGTGAAAGATTAACATAGTTTTTCTTTAGATTTTTGGTGATTTTGAGTGAATTAGATTGAATTGTGAAAATAATATTTTGAGGGACTAAAATGTGAAATAAATGAAATATATGGGCTTGTATTATCATGGGGAAAATTCAGCTAAGCTTATGTGAATAGAAATTTTGTGTATTTTGTGATTTGATGAATTAGGGACTAAAGTGTCGAAATGTGAAAATGTGAGGGCTATTTTGTATAATGCCTTAAATATGTGTGTGTGGACTAAATTGAATGAATTGGTGATTGAAAAAGTTAAATTTGAATATGTATAGACCAAGAAAGGAGAAATTCGAATCGAGATCGAGGGAAAGACAAAGTACTCGATTAATCAGCTAGTTTCGGTATTTCGACGTCTAAGGTAAGTTTGGATATACTACTAGTTGTTAAATTATATCTATGTGATGTGAATTGAATGAATGTATAATTATTGAATTAGAAATGTTAAATATGAGATTGAGAAATGTGGCACTAAGTGTGCGTAACTGAAATCGAGATAGAGATGAATAGCACTTTGTGTGCGAAGTAATGGAAGCTTCGGCTTTACTGATTGGATCTGTGTATACGATGCCGAATTAAGTTCGGTTTTGTATCTAGGCACTAAGGGTGCGATGTTAATTAATCTTCGGCTATGATTTGGGCACTAAGTGTGCGATTGAGTTGAAAAGATATCAAGCAGTGAATGAGATATGGTATCGAACATCGAATATCAAGAACGTTTATTAACTAAGTGTTGGCAAAGGTATGTTTGAACCTATGTGGTTGATGATAGTTTTAATGGTTGAATGAATGGATATGTAAGCATATGGTTGAGGATGATAATGTACCTAATTGTGCATCTATCTATGTGATGATTTAATTATGTATTGATGTTGCATTATTGAGTAGTATGTATTATATTACGAACTTTCTAAGCTTTAAAAGCTTACTGTGTGATGTGTTTATCTGTTTTATAGTGTTAGTAAAGCTAGCTCAGATCCGGGGATTGTCAGTGACTCAACCACACTATCGGCCATCTATTTTGGTATTTTGAAAGTTGTAGATATATGTGATATATGGCATGTATAGGCTAGTGAATTTGGGATGTTTGAACCTTGCCATGTGATATGGCTTGGAAGTTGAATGATATAAGCTTATATTTATAGACTTTGAAAATGATGAAAGTGGTATGAAGTAGTGAGGATGGAAATGGTATATTTTATGTTTGAATTAGTTTATGAGTATTGTGATCTAAATGTGAACTTATGGTATGGATTGCATGATTCTTATTTTATATGTTTGGAGGAGTACATTTGATACTTTGGATGGACTTATTTGTGATGATTTTTAATATAGAAATAGATGATGTTGATGATGATTATTTGGTGCATATAATAGTATGTTTTGGTTGCCAATTGAGGTATAAATGCATGAGATTTCAAGCTTGTAGGTGATTTCAAAGTGTGGATGGTAATTTGGCCTTGAAAATGGCCTATAATTGCCCACACGATCGAGCACACGGGCGTTTGGCTTGACCTTGTCTTTAGAATTTGTAATTTGATATAAGTCAGACTCGACCACGGGCAAGACACACGGGCGTGCGACTAGCCGTGTGGATCAAGTTAGTAGCGACCACGGGCTGGGCATATGGGTGTGTGACTGGCTGTGTGATGCAAGTCAGTGTCGACCACGGCTGAGGCACACGGGCGTGTCTTAGGCCATGTGAACAAGTCAGTATGTATGCCCTATTTTGCCACGGCTTGGACGCACGGTCGAGTCCGAGTCTGTGTGAGGCACACGGCCTACCCACACGGGCGTGTGACCTCTGTAACTTAGAAAAATGTTTAAATTTTGAAAATTTTCGTATGTGTTCGGTTTAGTCCCGACCCCTTTCTAGCATGTGATTAAGGTCTCGTAGACCTCATTAAGGGACTCATTGAATATGAACTGTTATGTTTGGATGTGAAATGATATGGAATGTTTGGAAATGATCGGTAATGGCTTTTAACCCTAGTTTGGCGACGGTTATGGGTTAGGGGTGTTACATTTTATTGGTATCAGAGGTACGGTTTAGTCGATTCCTTGACTAACATTGCGCATGTGAGTCTAGCTATACATTCCATATATGTAATTGCGGTAGTGTGATGAATTCGGACAGCTAAAAATGTGTTTTTATATAGCAAATAGATCCCGATCGAGCAGTTACTGGTGATGTAAAGAGTAACGCACCTACTCTCGCTTAAGGGACAATGCCGGCCACATCTAGGGCAAATGATGGTAGCCAAGAGGGAGAAGCTAAGCAAGCCTTCTTCCAAATGATGAGTGAGTGGTTTTCGGAGTTCGTTCGAACGAATCCAACTGCTCCACAACCTCCACCCCCACAAGTATCGGTTGTGCCACAAGTTACAAATCCGATCTAATTGAATAAACCTCCTGTAGATAAAATTCGAAAGTATGGGGCCGAAGAGTTTAGGGTCACAGTTGGTCGTGATGCCGAGCAAGCTGAGTTTTGGCTCGAGAATACCATTCGAGTGTTTGATGAGATGTCATTGGCACCTGATGAATGGATTAAATGTGTAGTTTCCTTGTTGAGAAATATGGCGTATAACTGGTGGAAGATATTGATATATGTGGTTTTGAGAGAGAGAATCACCTGGGATTTCTTTCAAGTTGAATTCTGAAAGAAGTATATCAGTCAACGATTCATAGATCAGAAATGTAAAGAGTTTCTATAACTGAAGCAAGGTCGTATGTCAGTCACTGAGTATGAACGAGAGTTTGTGAGACTGAGCCAATATGCGCGGGAATGTGTTTCAACCGAAGCTACTACGTGTAAACGTTTTATTGAAGGGATAATAAAGATATTAAAATTGCTGATTGGAATACTTGACATAAATCAATTTGTTGTATTAGTTGAAAGAGCCTGCAAAGCCGAGGAGCTTAGCAAAAAAAAGAAGAAAGCAGATTCTAAGGCTAGAGATGAAAGAAAAAGAACAATGAGTAAGTCATTTCAATCTTCGACAAAGAGATTTAGAGATGCAAGAAATCGTTCAAATGCTTCGTTTGGACATTCGGGTAGAGAACGTGCAAGACAAAGTGTTGGTCCAAGAATTCAAGCTCCAATTGAATCAAGTGTTGGAAGCAAAAGTAACAAGCCTGAGTGTAGACAGTGTGGAAGACGACACGTTGGAGAATGCTGGGGCAAGTACAATAATAGAACTTGTTATAAATGTGGATTACAAGAACATTTCATTCGAGATTGCCCAGAGTTAGCTGAAAAAGACAATGTTCAAAGTACGAGACCGAGTAATATGATGGCTAGAGGTAGACCTCCCAGAAACACTGAAAATGTAAGTGGTAGCCAGAAAGGGACGACGAATACAACTGTGAGATCCGAGGCGAGAGCACCTACCCTAGCCTATGCTATACGCGCGCGAGAAGAAGCGTCATCTTCAGACGCCATCACTGGTACTTTTACTCTATTCGATACTGATGTGATTGCATTGATAAATCTAGGTTCTACTCATTTTTATGTGTGTGTGAATCTAGTATCAAGTAAGACTCTACCTGTTGAGTCTACTAAATTTTTTATTAGAGTATCAAACCACTTAGGCAAGTGTGTCTTGGTGGATAAAGTGTGCAAGAACTGTCTGTTGATGTTTCGAGATATTTGCTTTCCGGTTAATCTAATGTTGCTACCTTTTGATGAATTTGATATTATTCTAGGTATGGATTGGCTCTCTTTGCATAATGCTATTGTGAATTGTAAACGAAAGATCATTGATTTGAGAAGTCAGAATGGTGAGATGGTTCGTATTGAATCCAGTGATTTGAATGGGTTACCAGTTGTTATATCGTCAATGAAAGTTTTGAATTATGTGGAAAAGGGTTGCGAAGCTTATCTTGCTTATGTGATAGAAACAAAAGTGAATGAAAGGAAAGTTGAATCTGTACCTGTAGTAGGTGAGTTTCTAGATGTGTTTCTTGAAGAACTACCGCGATTACCTCCGATACGAGAAGTCGAGTTTGGTATTGATTTAATGCTAGAATGACTTCTATTTCAATAGCTCCGTATAGAATGGCACCGACAGAATTGAAAGAGTTAAAGTCACAGTTGCAAGAGTTGACCGATAGAGGATTTGCTTGACCGAGTTTTTCGCCCTAGGGTGCTCCTGTGTTGTTTGTGAAAAAGAAAGACGGCACTATGAGGATGTGTATTAATTACCGACAGTTGAACAAAGTGACGATAAAGAATAAGTATCCCTTGCCACGTATTGATGATTTGTTTGATCAGCTGAAGGGAGCTACAGTGCTTTCAAAAATAGATTTGAGATCGGGCTATTATCAGTTGAAAGTTAAAGATTCAGATGTACCAAAGACTGCTTTCAGAATGAGGTATGGACATTATGAATTCTTAGTTATGCCTTTTGGGCTAACGAATGCTCCTGCGGTGTTTATGGATTTGATGAATCGTATATTCAGACCATACGTAGATCGTTTTGTTGTGGTGTTTATTGATGATATTTTGATTTATTCATGTGATGAGACGCAACATGCCACGCATTTGAGAATTGTGTTATAGACTCTACGCGAGACGCAATTGTATGCAAAGTTCAGTAAATGTGAGTTTTGGCTGCATGAGGTTGGTTTTTTGGGACATATTGTATCAACCGCGGGAATATGAGTTGATTCGAGTAAGATTTCAACTATTCTTGAATGGAAGCCTCTGAAAAATGTGTCTGAAGCCCGTAGTTTTCTGGGATTAGCGGGATATTATAGGCAGTTTGTGAAAGGCTTCTCGATGATTGTGACTCCATTGATGAAATTGCTACAGAATGATGTTAAATTCGAGTGGTCAGGAAAGTGCCAGCAAAGTTTTGAACAATTGAAAACATTGTTAACAGAGGCGCCTGTGTTAGTTCAACCTGAACCAGGTAAAGAATTTATAGTTTACAGTGATGCATCGTTGAATGGTTTGGGTTGTGTGTTGATGCATGAAGGCAAAGTCATTGCTTATGCTTCGAGACAATTAAAGCCACATGAAAAGAACTATCCGACGCATGATCTTGAATTGGCCGCAATTGTATTTGCATTGAAGATTTGGCGTCACTATTTGTTTGGTGAGAAATGTCATGTTTTTACTGATCATAAGAGTTTGAAATATCTGATGACTCAGAAAGAATTGAATTTGAGACAGTGAAGATGGTTAGAAATACTAAAAGACTATGAGTTAGTAATTGATTATGATCCGGGCAAAGATAATGTTGTTGCTGAAGCTTTGAGTCGAAAGTTTTTATGTGCTTTACGAGCTATGACTACTCAGATGGATCTATGTGATAATGGTTTAGTTTTGGTTGAGTTGAAAGTGAAACCGATGTTTATACGTCAAATTTGTGATGCCCGAAAAAGTGATGATGAGATGATAACAAAACGAGCTCAATGTGATTTGAATTCTGATTCAGAATATCGAGTTTAGTGATGATTGTTTGAGATTCAAAAATCGGATTTGTGTTCCGAGGAATTCAGAGTTGATTCAGTTGATTTTGAATAAAGCTCACAATAGTCGTTTGACTGTTCACCCGAGGAGTACAAAAATGTACAATGACTTGAAATAGTTTTATTGGTGGCATGGTATGAAACGAGACATCTCAGAGTTTGTTTCAAAATGCTTGGTTTGTCAGCAAGTTAAAGCTGAAAATCAGGTTTCGTCCGGTTTGTTACAACCTATTATGATTCTTGAGCGGAAATGGGAGAGAATCACGATGGACTTTGTGTCGGGATTGCCTTTATCTCCAGGAAAGAAAGATGCAATCTAGGTGATAGTTGATAGATTGACAAAATCAACTCATTTCGTTCCAGTGAGAACAGATTATTCACTTGATAAATTAGCTGAATTGTATATTGCTGAGATTGTGAGATTGCATGGGGTGCCACTATCTATTTTATCTAACAGAGACCCGAGATTTACCTTACGGTTTTGGAAGAAATTTCAAGAGGCTTTAGGCATAAAGTTGCATTTTAGTGCTACATTTCATCCGCAAACGGATGGTCAGACTGAGTAGATTATTCAGGTTCTTGAAGATATGTTGAGATGTTGTATTCTTGAATTTGAAAATGCTTGGGAAAAACATTTACTGTTGATTGAGTTTGCGTACAATGATAGTTTTCAATCTAGCATTAAAATGGCACCGTATGAGGCTCTTTACAGTCGAAAATGTCGAACTCCACTGTATTGGACTGAGCTAAGTGAGAATAAGATTCACGGCGTTGATTAAATAAAAGAGACTGAGCAAAAAGTGAAAGTGATTCGTGACAGTTTGAAAGCGGCTTCAGATTGTCAGAAGTCTTATGTAGATTTGAAACTCTAAAGATATTGAATTTGAGGTCAGGTGACAAAGTGTTTTTGAAAGTGTCTCTGTGGAGGAAAATACTTCGATTTGACCGAAAAGGCAAGCTGAGTTCGAGGTTCATCGGGCCGTATGAAATCATTGAATGAATAACGCCGATTGCTTATAGATTGATGTTGCCACCTGAGTTAGAAAAGATTCATAATGTGTTTCATGTGTCGATGCTTCAACGGTACAGATCTGATCCGTCTCATGTGATTCCCCCTACTGAGGTTGAAATTCAATCAGATTTGTCGTATAGTGAAGAACCAATTCGAATTTTGGCACAAGAGATCAAAGAGTTGGGAAATAAGAAAATTTCCTTAGTGAAAGTGTTGTGGCACAAACACGGAGTAGAAGAGGCTACGTGGGAGCTTGAAGATGTGATAAGAGAGCAATATCCGAACTTATTCACTGGTAAGATTTTTGGGGACGAAAATCCTTAAGGAGGGAGAGTTGTAACAGCCTAGTTTAGACCCTAGTCAGAACAGTGGTTTCAGGACCACAAATCTGAAGTCGAAAAAATATTTTAATATTATTTTTGATGTTTATAATATGTGTATTAGCATGTGTGAAAGTTTCGTACGAAAATTTTATCATTTGTGTGTTTAATTTGAGAAAATGATCTAATCACATAAAATGTAAAAGCTATTTGCTGATTGTTAAAGTGTTTATTTGTCATGGCTTTCTAAATAAGAAGTCCTTATGTTGTAATTAGACCATGGATAGTGGAGATTGACATAAATGGCCTAATATTTAATAGTTAAATGGTTGATTAATTAAAGGGCAAAAGGGTAAAACATGAATTAAAATGTATTAATAATAATAAAACATGAAAATGGCCATTATCATCATCTTTTTTCACCAAATTTAGAAAGAAAAGATTAGGGTTAAGAAGTTTTGAAGCATTCGGCCTTGGTTGAGCAAAACTAAGGTATGCTTTGGTTTCAGTTTTTTATAATTTCTATGTTTTTGTGATCGTTGCTTAGTGTACTATCAAACCCATGATTTAATTTTAGAATTTGATAAAGGTTTTGAGAGATGCCATTGATGAATATGTGAGCTTTGTGTTGTTAGTTGGTGGAATATGAAAAATATGTGAAAGATTAACATAGTTTGACTTTGGATTTTTGGTGATTTTGAGTAAATTGGATTAAATTGTGAAAATAATATTTTGAGGGACTAAAATGTGAAATAAATGAAATATATGGGCTTGATTAGCATGGGGAAATTTTGGCTAAGCTTATGTTAATAGAAATTTTGTGTATTTTGTGATTTGATGAATTAGGGACTAAAGTGTCGAAATATGAAAATATGAGGGCTATTTTGTAAAATGCCTTAAATATGTGTGTGTGGACTAAATTGAATGAATTGGTGATTGAATAAGTTAAATTTGAATAAGTATAGACCAAGAAAGGAGAAATTCGGATCGAGATTGAGGCAAAGACAAAGTACTCGATTAATCAGCTAGTTTCAGTGTTTCGACGTTCGAGGTAAGTTCAAATATAATACTAGTTGTTAAATTATATCTATGTGATGTAAATTGAATGAATGTATAATTATTGAATTAGAAATGTTAAATATGAGATTGAGAAATGTGGCACTAATTGTGCGTAATTGAAATCAAGATAGAGATGAATAGCACTGTGTGTACGAAGTAATGGAAGCTTCGGCTTTACTGATTGGCATTGTGTGTGCAATGCCGAATTAAGTTCGATTTTGCATCTAGACACTAAGTGTGCGATTGAGTTAAAAGATATCAAGCAGTGAATGAGATATGGTATCGAGCATCGAATATCAAGAACGTTTATTAACTAAGTGTTGGCAAAGGTAGTTTTAATGGTTGAATGAATGGATATTTAAGCATATGGCTGAGGATGATAATGTACTTAATTGTGCATCTATCTATGTGATGATTTAATTATGTATTGATGTTGCATTATTGAGTAGTATGTATTGTATTACGAACTTATTAAGCTTTAAAAGCATACTATGTGATGTGTTTCTCTGTTTTACAGTGTTAGTAAAGCTAGCTCAGATCCGGGGATCATCAAAGACTCAACCACACTATCGGCCATATATTTTGGTATTTTGAAAGTTGTAGATATATGTGATATATGGCATGTAGAGGCTAGTGATTGTGGGATGTTTGAACCTTGCCATGTGATATGGCTTGGAAGTTGAATGATATAAGCTTGTATATGTAGACTTTGAAGATGATGAAAGTGGTATGAAGTAGTTAGAATGAAAATGGTAAATTTTATGTTTGAATTAGTTTATGAGTATTATGATCTAAATGTGAACTTATGGTATGGATTGCATGATGCTTGTTTTATATGTTTGGAGGGGTACATTTGATACTTTGGATGAAATTATTTGTGATGATATTGAGTACAGAAATAGATGATGGTGATGATGATTATTTGGTGCATATAATGGTACGTTTTGGTTGCCAATTGAGGTATAAATGCATGAGATTTCAAGCTTGTAGGTGATTTCAAAGTGTGGATGGTAATTTGGCCTTAAAAATGGCCTATAATTGCCCACACGGTCGAGCACACAGGCGTGTGGCTCGACCTTGTCTTTAGAATTTGTAATTTGATATAAGTCAGACTCGACCACGGGCAAGACACACGGGCGTGTGACTGGCCGTGTGGATCAAGTCAGTAGCAACCACGGGCTGGGCATATGGGCATGTGACTGGCCGCGTGATGCAAGTCAGTGTCGACCACGGCTAAGGCACGCGGGCGTGCCTCAGGCCGTGTGAACAAGTCAGAATGTATGCTCTATTTTGCCACGGCTTGGATGCACGGGCGAGTCTGAGTCCATGTGAGGCACACTGCCTACCTACACGGGCGTGTGACCTCTGTAACGTAGAAAAATGTTTAAATTTTGAAAATTTTCATGTGTTCGGTTTAGTCCCCACCCCTTTCTAGCTTGTGATTAAGGTCTCGTAGAACTCATTAAGGGACTCATTGAATATGAACTGTTATGTTTGGATGTGAAATGATATGGAATGTTTGGAAATAATTGGTAATGCCTTTTAACCCTAGTCTGGCCACAGTTACGGGTTAGGGGTGTTACAATTTATACTATGTTTTGTTTGAAATTATATATGATATCTTACACCAACTAACCTTGTGAGGTGGTGTGTATAAGATATGAAAGTTGGCTTAAGATATAATGAAATTATTCTTGGTTGTTTAACTTAAAATGTTCGGTAAGTTAAGTTTCCTTCATACAAACTTACTAAGCATTAGTTGCTTACATAGTTATTTTTCTCTATTTTGTAGTTCATCTGAACCTCAACTGGTTGGAATCACTTTGGATTACGATCACAATATCCATTAAACATTTTGATAGTTTTTGGCTATTTTGGTAAATGGTTATAAATGACATTTAATAGGGTTTAAAGGTCATTCTAGTGCTTTGACTTGTTTTGAGTTGTGCGAAGCTTGTGATTAATGTTGTTAGTTGTTGGCATGTAAATAATGGTCTAAATATGTTTGGTTGGACCCTCATGCATGCTTTATTGATAGAAGATATCATATGGTAGAATGACATGTTTTTGGAATGATTATTTGGCATGATTTGTATAGGTTTAAGTTATGATCTTGAGATGTTGAATTGAATTAAGTTTGATATTTATATTGTGGTTTCTTCATTGGAATATTGGTTAGATATTAAAGAATGGCTGATTTGATATGTTTTTGAAATGGTTGTTGGTATGTTTGATCTAAGTTGATTAAATGAACCTGTAATTTTGAATGGTATCATATTTGATTTGTGGTTGTGGTACCTTTTGTTGGTACATTGGTTAGTCTTATAAGTTGATTGAATTGGTATGGTTTAAGTGTGTTTAAAATGTGTTTTGTTTATTTGAATGTTTGTGAAAATGGTGTGTCTTGGTGCACAAGATTTGATATTGAAATGGCTTGATTTTGAAGTATCTTATGCTGCACAGGGCCTGGGACACAGGCTGCCACACTGTCGTGTGTCACACACGGCCACTCCACACGGCTGTGTCATTATTGTTTTAGGTGTAGGTTTCACACGGTCTAAGAGACGGCCGCAACACGGCCATGTGTCACAATTTAGTATGTAACACAGTTCGACACACGAACTGTGGCATGGCCGTGTGGCCCTATTTCGGTTACTCATAAGGGCAGACACACGATCTGGGACACAACAGTTTATCCAAACTTCAAATGTCCACACGGTTTGGGCTATGTCACACGGCCTAGCCACACGGCCATGTGACCCTTGTTTTCATGTTTTTCCAAAATTTTCTGTTTTATTTCAAATTGATCCCAAAATGTCCTCAAATTGTTTTTAGAGCCTCGTAGGTTCGATTTAAGGCCCATAAATGTATGTTTTCTATAATTAGTTTGTGTTATTGAATGTTATTAATTAAATCGTATTAAATTTTTTTTGTAAGTTAAATGTTTTGATTTGTATTGTAATGCTCCGCAACCCTCATTTAGCGAAGGAGACAGGTTTGGTGTAACACCCTAAACCCGGCCTAAACGTTACAACCGGATCTGGTATGTCACATGGAAAAGTTGTTTTAAAGAACTTGAAAATTTAAGAAAAACATTCTTCGCGTTGTGTTAACATTTTGAAATTTAAAGTGAGTTTTAAGGTTTCCTTTGTAATATCCGGGATTTAAGGGTTATGCGTTTTAACTCATATTCATGTAGTAGTGTGCTTGGTGCGCTGTCTGTATGTATTTGGGGGCTTCGGGAACCTTGGGGTGTAGGTAGAAGCCTTAGGAAAAAAATAATGGTTCTTAAGCTGACAGGGGAGGAGCTAGGAGCGCTAGGCCTTAAGGAGGTTAGTGTATGGGTTATGACACAAAAGATCAAGTGGTAAAGTGGCAAGGGAGGCGCCACTTAGTGCTTAGGGGAGTGACGCCTCAGGGGGCTAGGTGGACAGGGTTCGAGCAGCAAGGGAAAGGTTTTGGAGGTTTCTTTTTGCGTCAAGGGAAGAGGTGTTGGACGGCATGGGGACTCTGAATGGATGAGAGATAGACTGGGTCAATGTATTTGAATATGCGGCTAGGAGAGGAGAGGAGAGTTTCATTCATTCAAACTCTTTTGAATGAAAGGAGGGGAGGAAAAAGTGGAGAGAAAAGAGGGGATGAGGAGAGGGGCAAGAGTTGGCCGAATGTAGGACTTTGGAGGGGGCATATTTCGGTCATGCAAGGCGGAGCTAGGTGCCGAATTTGCTTAAGGGTTTAGGTGCATCTTTTGTGTTTTTTCTTTCCTTCCTTAAGTCTTGTGCCGAAAGTGATAGTTTGAAATCCTTCAATATCTTTTCTATTGTCTTTGCTTTAGCCGAAACTTGGGAAGACCATTAAGGTCACTTTCTTCATCTTTCTCTTCTCCTCTATGCTCTTCTTTAGACTGAATCCATCTTCCCCTTCTCTTTTCTTTTGCTAAGACCAAACCTTTCTCATCAAAGCCGAAACCTCTCAAAACTCCAACCCTCTCTTCTCTTTTTCTTTGCTTAAAACCGAATAACTCTCTTAGTCATTTAGACCTTGGCCGAATCTCCCAAATAGCCATTTCTTCTCTCTTTTCATTTATATCATTTTCTTCTTCGATTTGAATATCTTCTCAAGCCTCACCTCTGTGCCGTCGGTCATCTCCTGTCATTTTACCATACGATTCCTAGTAATAGTGGTAAGGTTTCGATAAACTTTTCATTCTTCTTCCTCTTTGTGGTTGCCGAAAGTTGGAAGTCTAACCCCATTTTCTTGGTATGACCGAAACCATGGGAGGTGTTCGGGATTTCTTGTAGTCGACGTTAAAGGGAGAGCTTTCGGGATTCGATTGATTAAGGTAAGAGGATAATGCTATTCGGCCAAAGGCCATACCCTCAGTGTTAGTCGATTTCTCATATGGTATTATGTAGGTACACAATCGACTCCTGAAGCAAAAGCTGAAACTTCAGTATTCTGCCGATCTAGGTAAGCCCCTGTTCATTTAGATGAATATTCTTAGATCCATTCACTCAATCGAGTTTTTCTGATTAAGTTAATCTCATGGAGTCGGGTCCTAGCCAATCAAAGGAGGGGGTTGGAAGCGCGGTTCCTATCCCTAGATTCAAGAAACGTTCGGTTTCTACGGTACGTGATTAGCCACCGGGTTGTGGGCCAGCGTCGGAAAGGGATAAGCAAATCGTGGTGATCCCTGCAAGTGAGGGTGTCAGTGAGATCGAGAGTGTCGTTCTCCGTGTTTTCAGGTGTGTAACCCCACACTATTCCCGATAGATTAATAATATTAAGTATATGTTAATAAGGTTATGAATAATCACGACTAAGTGTACCATTCAATGGTACAGTTCGTTCAGGTACGTTGCATCTAACACTCTGTTAATAGTGTTTACAATTATTTGTATGAAAGCATGTATAATATCGATATGGGCTTGGGATAAGCATATAGCATGATACCTGTAATACTATGTATGTTGCATGGGCATGAGGGTTATAATGAAAAGGAGAAGTGTTCCGGTGGTTTTACCACATTATCTGGTGACTCATGTCACAGTATTATGATTCGGTGACCTTGTCACATTATCCGGTGGCTATGCCACGTATTAAGGGCGATGAGCAGTTGCCTGCAGCGACTGTCTTCGAGGGTGTGTAGCGGATGGAGGGTCGATTTAGTAATCCCCATTGGTGTGATTGGTTGGTACGGGTGGTGTGTAGAGGTTGGACATCTAGGTGGGTTCAGGTTGCATCATTGTCTTACATATATGTGATTTAATATGTTGTGATACGGGCTTATGGCCGATAATGATTCCGGATGGGCTTTGCCCAAAATGTGGTAATAAAGGCTTTAATCGATTGGGAACCTGTGTTGGTTGTTGCACATTGAGTCTGTTGACTCACCCTTTGTGGGCTAACATTTTGCAGGTGATACTTAGTGCTATGGACCGGGTCGGCAAGGACTGCGTGGTGGCCATGCTCAGCAAAATTTTGGGTTTTCATATATTTGAACTCTTTTCGTTTTCTTTAGTATGTTTTCTTTCGGGATTTATTTTGGGTATTTAATTTGTAATAAGGCCACTACTTAACTGTTTTAAGTTTTGCGTTTAAATTTCATGTCCATGCGATGGTAAACAAAAGAGTAATTAAATACTTTTCTTAAAGCAACTTCAAATGTTTTATCACCTATTCAATTTACGGTTTTCAACTTAATGAGCTCTAAAATCCGGTAAATCTTTTAATTTTTGAAGTATGAAAGGAACGGCTTTAACAAGCACAAACTCGAATGGCGACTTGGTTTCCAACTCCTTAAAATTACAAACTTATTTTTGAATGATAAATTGACTTATTTATAAGAAGATAAAACGAGATTAAGATAAGTTTTCTTAAGGAACATGGCAGATCCAGTCGGGGCTTGTAGGCCGGGTTTGGGGTGTTTCAATTTAGTATCAGAGCCCAGTTTTAAACACTCGGCCTTGGGTTTTGAAGCCCACAACATTTTCAAAGTTGAACTAAAAATGGGTTTTTGGAAATTTTTCATTAAAATGGTCTTATGGGAGCATGGTACCCGAGTTCTAGGCCCAGGTCCGCCAGGTAAGTTCTTTGAATGATAAATTGACTTGCATGTATTGATGTATGATACTATAGATGGTAGGACTAGGAGACCATACTATAGAGACATGAAGCCTTAGGTATATGAGTACTTTTACGGAAAACAACTATTAAATCTCTCTTTGCATAAAACTTCTCTTTAAACAAGAAGTGAAATGGCGCTAATGCATAAAACTTGTAAAAACAGATAAAACGCGACGGTAGAAATGAGTACTAGGGGACGTGGTCCCAATACGCGCGGACGTGGCAGAGGCAGAATCACTGTGTCCGAACCAGCAGGGTTTGGACACAGGTCTGGGAATGAGGCATCGTTACCACCGATTGGAGAAGCAGAATTCCAGGGCCAAACCGGAGGAGATGATGCGATATCCCAGGCGATGTTGCGAGTATTGGAAAGAGTTGCTGGGGCAGGTCTAGGTGGAGGGGCTCGGAAGTCAGTGCCTGAATGACTGCGAGCAAACGGAGCTGAGGTGTTCAGGGGGGTCTCTGGGGTGGCCCCAAATGTTGCTGAATATTGGTTAGAAGCAGTCGAAAGAATCATGGACGACCTGGACTGCAAGGCTGAGGAGAAACTGAAAAGGGCGGTGTCACTACTTCAGGATGAGGCGTACCAGTGGTGGCTCACTGTTAGAGAGGGTACCCAGGTGGACCGGGTTGATTGGGACTATTTCAAGACAATGTTGCAAGGGAAGTACGTAGGAGCGAGTTACGTGGATGCTCAGAGGAAGGCATTCCTGAACCTAGTACAAGGAGGCAAATCTGTAGCCGAGTACGAAGCAGAATTCCTTCGTTTGAGTTGATATGCTCGAGGAATCGTGGCGACTGACTATGAGCGCTGCGTACGGTTCGAAGATGGGCTTCGAGATGAGTTGAGGGTGTTAATAGCTCCACAGCGAGAGAGGGACTTCGCAGTGTTGGTTGAAAAAGTGAAAATAGCCGAGGAGGTGAAGCATTTCGAGAGACAGAACCAGGACAGAGGTCAAGGTAAGAGTAAGAGGAGTTATGGGTCATCAGGATCATCCGGGAACTTTCAGAAAAGACCTAGAGTTGATGGGCCGTGAAGTCAGCAGGTTGCTATGGGAGGTCAGTATCGTACATGTGCTCAATGTGGAAAGATGCACCCGGGGGAGTGTTGGAAAAAGACAGGGGGATGTTTTAAGTGTGGGTCCAAAGATCACATGATTAGGGACTGTCCGGTGGAAACAGATAGGAGCTGACCAGCGGGTCAGGGTTTTAATCAGACTAGAAGAAGTGGTCAGCATCCGCCGAGGGGTCGTGGTCTGATTGGCAGAGGTAATGGTTCTGGTAGAGGTCGCGGGGCATCGGGCAGAAGTGTCGGTAACACGGAGGCGAGACAGCCAGGTCTGGTGTATGCAGTTCGTCGGAGGGAGGATGGTGACTCACCTGACGTCATAACGGGTACGTTCCTTATTTCTGGATTACTCTTTATTGCTCTAATAGATATTGGGTCGACTCATTCTTACATCGCTAGTGAAGTGTCTGGAACTCTGAATGTGAACTTTGAGACTGTCCCTAGGAAGATGACTGTACTTAGTCCTTTAGGGCAATCAGTAGTGGTAGACAAACTCTTTAGGGAAGTGCCTTTAGAAGTTCAGGGGGCGCAGTTTCCGGCTGACTTAATGAAGCTGCCATTTGGGGAATTTGACTTAATCTTAGGTATGGACTGGTTAGTGAGGTACCGTGCGAATGTGGATTGTGTTGCTAAGCGCATGTCGTTGAGGACTTTTGATGACAATGAGATTGTGGTGATGGGTGAGAGGAGGAATTACCTGTCGAATGTAGTGTCTGCCCTTAAGGCAGAGAAGATGGTAAGAAAGGGATGTATGGCTTTTCTGATGTTTGTTAGTGCCTTGGAGGCTAAGGAAGCAGTTGTAGAAAAGGTCAGGACGGTAAAAGAGTTTGTGGATGTCTTTCCGGAAAAACTTCCAGGGTTGCCTCCGGATCGTGAGGTGGGGTTTGGGATTGATTTGTTGCCAAGTACAGCGCCAGTATCTATCGCTCCGTACAGAATGGCGCCAAAGGAGTTGGTTGAGCTCAAGGCTCAAATCCAAGAGTTGCTTGATCGTGGGTTTATCCGACCCAGTGTGTCTTCATGGGGAGCACCGGTCCTATTTGTGAAGAAGAAGGACGGGACTATGCGCATGAGCATAGATTACCGGCAGTTAAATAAGCTGACAATAAAAAACAAGTACCCGTTGCCGAGGATAGACGACTTGTTTGATCAGCTTAAGGGGGCCGCGGTATTTTCTATGATAGATCTAAGATCGGGATATCATCAGCTTAAGGTGAAGGAAGCAGATATCCATAAGACAACTTTTCGGACTAGATACGGACATTATGAGTTCCTAGTAATGCCGTTCGGATTGACGAATGCTCCAGTTGCGTTCGTGGACATGATGAATCGTGTTTTTCAACCCTACTTGGACCAGTTCGTCGTTGTGTTCATAGACGACATCTTGGTATATTCTAAGTCTGAGAAGGAGCATGATGCGCATCTTTGGGTAGTGCTGCAGGTTCTAAGGGAAAAGAAGTTATATGCCAAGTATAGCAAGTGCGAATTCTGGTTGAAGGAAGTTGCATTTTTAGGACATGTGGTGTCTGCGGAAGGGATAAGGGTGGATCTTCGAAAAATTGAGGCGATGCTAGATTGGAAACCACCTAAGTCTGTGGCAGAGGTTCGTAGTTTCTTGTGGTTAGCAGGCTACTACAGGAGATTTGTTGAAGGGTTCTCGTCAATAGCAGCACCTTTGACGAAATTGTTGAGAAAGGAGGTACCTTTCGTGTGGTCGGATAAGCAACAGGAGAGTTTTGAGTAGCTTAAGAGAGTATTGACAGAAGCTTCGGTTTTAATTCAACCTGAGGCAGGGAAAGACTTTGTGGTGTATTATGATGCTTCTCACACAGGATTGGGATGCGTGTTGATGCAAGAAGGAAAGGTGGTCTCTTATGCGTCTCGGCAATTAAGGCCTCATGAGGTTAGTTATCCAACGCATGATCTGGAGTTGGCTGCGGTAGTGTTCGCTTTAAAAGTGTGGAGGTACTACTTGTATGGAGGAAAGTCGGTGATCTACACAGACCACAAGAGTCTGAAATATCTGCTAACTCAGAAGGAACTGAATTTGAGACAGTGAAGGTGGGTGGAGTTGTTGAAAGACTGCGATTGTTCAACAGAGTATCACCCGAGTAAGGCGAATGTGGTGGCAGATGCCCTAAGTCGGAAAGTAGTGGCGGATCTGAGGGCGATGTTTGCACATCTTAGCCTTTATGATGATGGAAGTTTGCTAGCAAAGTTGCAGGTGAAGCCGACATGGTTAAGTCAGGTGAAAGAGAAACAGTTGGTCGATGACGATCTAAGTGCTAAGCTACGGCAAGTGCAGAATGGGGAATTGGAGGACTATGGTATAAACAGCAACGGGGTGTTATGTTTCCATGGTAAGGTCTGTATGCCGAAGGATGAGGAATTAAGGCAGAGAATTCTTCGGGAATCGCATAGTAGTCCTTATGCTATGCATCCTGGAGGAAGTAAGCTATACAGGGATCTAAGAGATCAGTTTTGGTGGCCTGGTCTGAAACGGGAAGTTACAGAATCTGTGGGGAAGTGCTTAACGTGTCAGCAGGTTAAAGCCGAACATCAAGTACCATCGGGGTTGCTTCAACCAATTAAGATTCCGCAGTGGAAGTGGGAGAGAATCACAATGGACTTCGTTAGTGGGTTTCCCCTTACGCCTACTAAGAAGGATTCGATATGGGTGATAGTGGATCGATTGACAAAGTCTGCACATTTCATACCGGTGCGGGTTGACTATTCACTGCAAAGGTTGGCTAAGTTGTATGTGGCAGAAATTGTGAGACTGCACGGGGTGCCGGTGTCGATTATATCGGATAGGGATCCGAGGTTTACGTCTCAATTTTGGAGAGTACTGCATCTGGCATTGGGCACCAGGTTAGGCTTCAGTACTGCATTTCATCCGCAAACGGAGGGCCAGTCTGAGCGGGTAATTCAAGTGTTAGAAGATATGCTAAGGGTTTGCGTGATTGACTTCAGAGGAAGCTGGGAGGAGTTCTTGCCTTTAGCGGAGTTTGCGTACAACAATAGCTATCAAGCAAGCATTCGGATGGCACCGTATGAAGCACTGTATGGACGGAAGTGTCGCACTCCTACGTGTTGGACAGAATTAGGGGAACATCATGTTTTGGGTCCAGAGATTGTGGCAAAATCGAAAGAAAAGGTTAATGTGATTCGGACACGGTTGAAGAAGGCATCTGACAGACAAAAGTTGTATGCAGATCTCAAGCGGAAAGAGATAGAGTTTGCAGTAGGAGATCAGGTGTTCTTGAAAGTTTCACCATGGAAAAAGGTGATGAGATTTGGTCGCAAGGGTAAGCTGAGTCCCAGGTTTATAGGGCCTTATCGGGTTTTGAAGCGGGATGGACCAGTGGCATATCGGCTGGAGTTGCCTGTGGAATTAAAACAGATGCACGATGTGTTTCACGTTTCGATGCTACGGCGTTATCGATCGGATCCATCGCATATGGTGCCAGTGGAAGAAGTGGAGTTGAGACCAGACTTGTCTTACGAGGAAGAGCCGATTCAGATTTTAGAACGGGATGTGAAAGTATTACGTAGGAAATCACTTCCTCTAGTCAAAATGTTATGGCGGAACCATGGATCGTAAGAAGCTTCGTGGGAGCCGGAGGAAGCAATGCGGCAACAATACCCTCACCTATTTTAGCCAGGTAATTTCGAGGCCGAAATTATTTTAAGGGGGTAGAACTGTAGTATCCGTGATTTAGGGGTTATGCGTTTTAACTCATATTCATGTAGTAGTGTGCTTGGTGCGCTATTTGTATGTGCTTGGGGGCTTCGGGAACCTTGGGGTGTAGGTAGAAGCCTTAGGAAAAAAATAATGGTTCTTAAGCTGACAGGGGAGGAGCTAGGAGCGCTAGGCCTTAAGGAGGTTAGTGTGTGGGTTATGACACAAAAGATCAAGTGGTACAGTGGCAAGGGAGGCGCCACTTAGTGCTTAGGGGAGTGACGCCTCAGGGGGCTAGGTGGACAGGGTTTGAGCAGTAAGGGAAACGTTTTGGAGGTTTCTTTTTGCGTCAAGGGAAGAGGTGTTGGACGGCATGGGGACTCTGAATGGATGAGAGATAGACTTGGTCAATGTATTTGAATGTGCGGCTAGGAGAGGAGATGAGAGTTTGATTCATTCAAACTCTTTTAAATGAAAGGAGGGGAGGAAAAAGTGGAGAAAAAAGAGGGGATGAGGAGAGGGGCAAGAGTTGGCCGAATGTAGGACTTTGGAGGGGGCATATTTCGGTCATGCAAGGGGGAGCTAGGTGCCGAATTTGCTTAAGGGTTTAGGTGCATCTTTTGTGTTTTTTCTTTCCTTCCTTAAGTCTTGTGCCGAAAGTGATAGTCTGAAATCCTTCAATATCTTTTCTATTTTCTTTGCTTTATCCGAAATTTGGGAAGACCATTAAGGTCACTTTCTTCATCTTTCTCTTCTCCTCTATGCTCTTATTTAGACCGAATCCATCTTCCCCTTCTCTTTTCTTTTGCTAAGACCAAACCTTTCTCATCAAAGCCGAAACCTCTCAAAACTCCAACCCTCTCTTCTCTTTTTCTTTGCTTAAAACCGAATAACTCTCTTAGTCATTTAGACCTTGGCTGAATCTCCCAAATAGCCATTTCTTCTCTCTTTTCATCTATATCCTTTTCTTCTTCGATTTGAATATCTTCTCAAGCCTCACCTCTGTGCTGTCGGTCATCTCCTGTCATTTTGCCATACGATTCCTAGTAATAGTGGTAAGGTTTCGATAAACTTTTCATTCTTCTTCCTCTTTGTGGTTGCCGAAAGTTGGAAGTCTAACCCCATTTTCTTGGTATGACCGAAACCATGGAAGGTGTTCGGGATTTCTTGTAGTCGACATTAAGGGGAGAGCTTTCGGGATTCGATTGATTAAGGTAAGAGGATAATGCTATTCGGCCAAAGGCCATACCCTCAGTGTTAGTCGATTTCTCATATGGTATTATGTAGGTACACAATCGACTCCTGAAGCAAAAGCCGAAACTTCAGTATTCTGCCGATCTAGGTAAGCCCCTGTTCATTTAGATGAATATTCTTAGATCCATTCACTCAATCGGGTTTTTCTGATTAAGTTAATCTCATGGAGTCGTGTCCTAGCCAATCAAAGGAGGGGGTTGGAAGCGCAGTTCCTACCCCTAGATTCAAGAAACGTTCGGTTTTTGCGGTACGTGATTGGCCACCGGGTTGTGGGCCAGCGTCGGAAAGGGATAAGCAAATCGTGGTGATCCCTGCAAGTGAGGGTGTCAGTGAGATCGAGAGAGTCGTTCTCCGTGTTTTCAGGTGTGTAACCCCACACTATTCTCGATAGATTAATAATATTAAGTATATGTTAATAAGGTTATGAATAATCACGGCTAAGTGTACCATTCAATGGTACAGTTCGTTCAGGTACATTGCATCTAGCACTCTGTTAATAGTGTTTACAATTATTTGTATGAAAGCATGTATAACATCGATATGGGCTTGGGATAAGCATATAGCATGATACCTGTAATACTATGTATGTTGCATGGGCACGAGGGTTATAATGAAAAGGGGAATTGTTCCGATGGTTTTACCACATTATCTGGTGACTCATGTCACAATATTATGATTCGGTGACCTTGTCACATTATCCGGTGGCTATGCCACGTATTAAGGGCGATGAGCAGTTGACTGCAGCGACTGCCTTCGACGGTGTGTAGCGGATGGAGGGTCGATTTAGTAATCCCCATTGGTGTGATTGGTTGGTACGGGTGGTTTGTAGAGGTTGGACATCTAGGTGGGTTTGGGTTGCATCATTGTTTTACATATATGTGATTTAATATGTTGTGATACGGGCTTATGGCCGATAATGATTCCGGATGGGATCTGTAACATCCCGAAATTGGGCCTAATAGGATTGGGCCGATTGGGCCATGGGCTTTAGGAAAAATTTGTGTGTCATCTAGTTACTTGTGTTAGCTCGGGTAGTATTGTTTGTGTGCTTAGTATATTTGTGTGAAGGCTTGGAAATATTAGGAAGCTAGAATAATTTTTAGTATAGTTTATTTAATGAAGTGGATTAGGTGAGCTTGACACTTAAGTTAATTTAAGTGTTAAATTAAAGCACAAGAGGAATTAGTGGCAAGGTGGATAAGGAGCTTGGAAAGTTTCTTGAGGGAAATGGTTCGAGTAACATGGAAGGCATTTTGAGAATTTTATATTTTTGTGCATCATAGCATTTATGGACGGTCAAACCTTATTCATGATAGGTTGGACTATTAATTTTGGTAAGTTGAATATATGTTTAAGGAAAGCTTGATATTGGGGATAAGATTCTTAAAGTTATGGTATGATGAGGGAACAAAAGGCATGAAAGATGGAGGATGTTTTGGAAAGTATCCTAGGCCTTTAATGCATGTATGTGGACGGCATGGGTGTCTAGGAGGGTGGCCGAATGTTGTTAGGTGGTTTGGGGGGGAATAGTTGGTCAACTTTTCTTTTTGTGCATCTTTTGCATTTTGTTTTTCCTCTCCAAAAACTCTTTCTTTTGGCCGAATGTAGTTTATGCTTTGGTGCAAATTTTGCTTGTGATTTAGCCTTTATTTTGTTTGAACCAAATACCATTTCCTTTCTTTCATTTTATCCTTTTGAAACCGAAACAACATTGGTACTTTTGTGCACTTTTCTTTTTGGCAAACAAAGAGTTGGCCGAATTTCTTAACCCCATTTTCTCTCTTATTCTTTTTCTTCCTTTTTGGCCGAAACTCTCCTCTCCAAACTCCCTTTTCTTTTCTCCATTGTTGCTAAAATCGAACTCTCTCTCTCTCTTTCATTCTCTTTTCTACTCACATATTTTTCATCTTCCATAACCATATTGCCGAAACTCCCTACTTTCTTTTAGTCTTTATTTTTGACCGAATATTCAAGGGTAGGACTTCATTTGATTTCTTCGATCGGTTTTGGTTGTTAAGTAAGTATTCTTGGTCGATTTTCCTATTATTTCTTTCTCCTTTCTATATCACTTTCTTGTGGTCATAAGCCGAATCTTTGGGCATTGGTTTGCAAGGTTCTAATCATTCTAGGAATCGATTTCATTTAGGCTTCTCAGGACGTTGGAAGCAATCAATCTAAGCCTCGTTTCTTTGTCAATCGATTTGGGTAAGTTTAGGTAAGACTTGGTATTTCGAAGTGATAACTCATTGGATTTAGTGTTATGGCCGAATGGCCTTTGTTTATAATTTAAGTGTTGGCCGATTGTAGGACAAGGTGATCTAGTGCGATAGATCGGATCTCCGGAAGTTAGATTTTTGCTTTGGTGAAAGGTGTGTATCTTACACACTTTATAACTTGGATTATATATGTATTCATGTGTGTTTTATAACTAATCATATTATGAAAGTGGGAAAAATGATGAGTTTTGGATATGATACCTTGATGGTATGAATGAGGATTCGGGTAAGTCCGTTTCGATATGTTGTTAATACATGTGGATTGAAATCATGATCTATGATTTATGGTATTATTATATGATTCATATTAAAGTGTATTAACATGATTTGGTTATCTAGTGCATTGGTATGGGCAATATGAGAGGAGGGGGAAGATTAATATCGTGTCGACAGACACCAGAGATTTGGTATCTCCAGTGATTTGGTATCACATTCGTGTCTCCGGACACCAGAGGTTTGGCACCTCATAGCGTCTCGTCCCTGTGGTTAACACTACCGTGGGTTGGCCCCACTTTTGAGATATGGGATCGACGCCAGTGATTTGGTATCACACGTGGGTTGGCCCCACAACTTGATGAATCGTGTCTTCGGACACCAGTGGTTTGGCACCACCAGTGATTTGGTATCACATTTCGTGTCTTCAGACACCAGAGGTTTGGCACCTCATAGCGACTTGTCCCTGTGGTTTATACCACCGTGGGTTGGCCCCACTTTTGAGATATGGGATCGTCTGCCAGTGATTTGGTATCGCACGTGGGTTGGCCCTACAGATGGATTATTCGTGACTTCGGTCACCAGTGATTTGGTATCACATTTGTGTCTTTGGACACCAGTGGTTTGGCACCACCAGTGGTTTGGTACCACACGGGGTAGAAAAGGAGTTATGGATGGCTAGGTTGGGTGCATTGTACATATATATTGCTTTGTTATAATCTGTGTAAGTATGTGGTAATTACCCGGGAGAGGGAATATGCACTGAGTCTTGGTGACTCACCTTCTCCCTTATCATTTCAGGTGATTCGTGAGATCGCGGATATGGAGCCGGATGAACTCGAGGAGGTCATGCAATAAAAGTTGGTTTTATATGAACTTCCATTTGGGTACTTTGGTTTTATATGAACTTCCATTTGGGTACTTTACTTTAATTTGGTTTTCATATTTTATGGGTTTGTAATAAGGCCTCTTTAAATTATGTTTTGGATTATTTTTATTTTTTGATTATGTTTTAAATATGGTTATAAATTCTTGATTATTACAATAAATTGAGCACCAAGTTTTCTAAACTACACAACGCGATGGTTTTTAAAAACGTTACATCGGGTAACATAAATCATTTGATAATTTTAACAACTTAAGTGTTTTCGATAATTTAAATGATTTTCAAATATCTAGTTTCTACATTCAAATGCAATTGGTTTTCAAAGTAATAATTCGAGTTTTCTTAAAATGATATAAATGTTTTCTAACCTATGATTTATTCACTTATTTTAAAGTTTTACGTAATTTCAAAGTAAATTATTAGTTTTAACTTATTATACACCTGATTTCTACAAATATAGAATTTCAAAGGGTTTTTCACAAAAATTTAATTGTTAATTCGATTCTTTCAAAAATATTTTCCTCAGTGACATATCAGATTCGGTCGTGGCGTATTGACCGGGTTTGGGGTGTTACAGGCTTTGCCCAAAATGTGGTAATAAAGGCTTTAATCGATTGGGAACCTGTGTTGGTTGTTGCACATTGAGTCTGTTGACTCACCCTTTGTGGGCTAACATTTTGCAGGTGATACTTAGTGCTATGGACCGGGTCGGCAAGGACTGCATGGTGGCCATGCTCAGCAAAATTTCGGGTTTTCATATATTTGAACTCTTTTCGTTTTCTTTAGTATGTTTTCTTTCGTGATTTGTTTTGGGTATGGAATTTGTAATAAGGCCACTACTTAACTGTTTTAAGTTTTGCGTTTAAATTTCATGTCCATGCGATGGTAAACAAAAGAGTAATTAAATACTTTTCTTAAAGCAACTTCAAATGTTTTATCACCTATTCAACTTACGGTTTTCAACTTAAAAATCTTTTAATTTTTGAAGTATGAAAGGAACGGTTTTAACAAGCACAAACTCGAATGGCGACTTGGTTTCCAACTCCTTAAAATTACAAACTTATTTTTGAATGATAAATTGACTTATTTTATAAGAAGATAAAACGAGATTAAGATAAGTTTTCTTAAGGAACATGGCAGATCCGGTCGGGGCTTGTGGGCCGGGTTTGGGGTGTTTCATCCTTGCAAAATTTTTTATGAACAATCTTAACAGTTGAAAACAGGTTCTGTGATACGAAAACCGAAAACTAGTGGTATTCTGAAATATGATATTTTAAGAATAGTGTTTGTAGTTTTAAGAATAAAAATTCAGAATTTAATTATTAAACTGCTTGTCATTCGCTTGTTAATATTTTGGAAAACGATTATTTTTATTTTTAGGAAAAGTTTGAGTTTAGCGTTTCATAATATAGCATTAACGCACTAAATCAAGAACCTAAATAAAAATTTCCGAAGGCCTTATTACAAAACAAAAATCCCAAATTAAAATAAGTTCAAATAAAAAAAATGAAGTTTACGATAGAAGTAATGCATGGCCACCTCAGAGTCCTCCTCGGCTCCAAATCCTCGAACTAGGGATTACCTGCAAAATTAAGTAGAGGGGTGAGTCACCGAGACTCAGTGTGTAATTCCCCTTACGAACGCAATCTGGGCTTAAGCCCACAGAAGCACATTGGGCCTTAGCCCTCACAACATGGCATATTAAGAAGTGTATGCAATGCAGCCCAGCCCAACCTAGTATTCTATCCTCTACATCACTTGAACCAGCCAAACACCTGTGGCACCAAGCCACAGTGGTACCAAACCACTGTGACAGAGTCACGAAATATATAAATGTATATGTGGTGCCAAACCACTGTGGTACCAAACCACTGTGACAGAAGTCACTGATATATGTATATGTGGTGCCAAACCACTATGGTACCAAATCACTATTACAAAAGTCACTGAATTTCACTTCCCCTTTCAATCATATTCCAAAGCCCATGCAACATGTTATCATACTGTGATGAATGCAGTCATGCTTCCAATGTACAATAGGTAATCAAATCATACACATAACTAGGCTATGTTATTCGAAAGGCACAATCATAAAGGTGCTTACCTGGTGTCTCCAACCTTACCCACAAGGGTATCTCAACTGTCGAAACAGTCGTCTCGGCTTTCAGCCAACACAATCATTAATGATAACTTAATAAAGGAAAGTGTGAGCATTACACACCTGATTACACGAAGAACTAAAAACTCTAGATCGTCGATACTCTCACTAGCAGGAATAACAGAGATTTCCTATCCCAAGCAGATCTCGGCTCTCTACCACAACCCGGCGGAAAATCTCGAACCGCCGATACTGACGTCGTTCGAACTTAGGAGTAGAGACTACGAGTCCACTCCCTTCCTTAGATTGACTAGCACTTGCATCCATGAAGGGAACCTTGATCAGTACTCAGAGAGAAACGTTGATTGTCTAATAAAGGAATTTGGTTAAGGCAGACTACAAAGAAAAGGAAATAATAGCAGAGAACCCGAAAAGAAATTACTCCTTACCTTGATAAATGATAAACTGTACAACAATTGAGTCGTCCCCGAATCAGAGATGAGTCGCGAGAGAATCAGAGGTTCGGCCTAACAGTCAAAGGTTACCCTTGAGTATTCGGCTTTGAAGGAAAACTCAAAGAAGGAAAAGATAGGGTACAAAGTTACCTTGTGTTGATAATGGTGGTGAAAAGCTAAAACAAATTTGGCAGAAAAAAAAAATAGCCCTTCACGTCTTAGGCTACTCGAGCAGCATCGATTCGAGATGAAAAGAAACAGAGGTTCTGTTAGTGAAGGAAGAGATAGAGGAGCAGAGAAGAAAAGAAGAAGAAAAAGTAGAAGTAGTAGAAGAAGGGAGATTCGACTTTTATGAAAAGAGAGAAAAGAAGAACATATGTGCCAAACAAGATATAAAAGAGATCATTACCTTCAACAATCAAATAAACAAGATGAATCCGATTCACTTGGGACCAAAGGAACTATTCGGCTTAAGGAGAGAAATAAAAGGATGACAATGAAGGAGCAGCAAGGTTTCGGCTATGAGAAGAAAAAAGAATATAGTTGGTAGGTATGGATGAAGGAAAGAAGAAATGCACAAATAGTCACTCTCAAGATTCGGCTATCACCAGAGAGTCAAGAAGAGATGAAGAAATGAAGAAAAACCACTCTAAAGACGTAAGTTTCGTCAAAAGAAAATGAGACTAGAATTGAACCTGACTGACAAAAAGAAAAGAAAGCTCACATTTGCAATAATCCTCAGAAATATGCTCCAAAATTCGGCACACACACAATACCCCAAAACTGAATCATCTTAACCTTTTCCTCCATCTCAGAGACCAATTCCGGACCAAACAACTGTCGCTCACCCAATTCTGTCTAGTAGGTAGGAGTACGACACTTAAGACCATACAACGCTTCGTAGGGTGCCATCTGAATACTGGATTGATAGCTATTGTTGTATGCAAACTCTACCAATGGTAGAAAATCCTCCCAACTACCCCTGAAGTCGATAACACATCCTCTTAACATGTCTTCCAAAATCTGGATTACTCTCTCTGACTGACCATCAGTCTGTGGATGAAACGCTGTGCTAAAATCCAGTTTTGTACCTAACGCTTTATGTAACGCCTTCCAGAATCGTGATGTAAACCTAGGGTCCCTGTCTGATATGATAGACACTGGTACCCCATGTAACCTTAGAATCTCTGCTACATACAGCTTGGCTAACTTCTGCAACGAATAGTCAATACGAATCGGTATAAAGTGAGCGGACTTCGTCAACCGATCGACAATCACCCACACTGAATCTTTCTTAGTAGGCGTTAGGGGCAGCCCACTAACAAAGTCCATTGTTATCCTCTCCCACTTCCAAAGTGGAATCTTCACCGGCTGCAGCAACCCCGAAGGCAACTGATGTTCTGCCTTCACCTGTTGACACGTCAAACATTTACTCACAAACTCAATAACTTCTTGTTTCAGACCTGGCCACCAATACTGTTCACGCAAATCTCGGTACATCTTACTCCCACCGGGATGCATAGCGTTTGGGCTACTATGTGCTTCCCGTAGAATCGTCTGTCTCAACTCAGAATCCTTCGGCATACATACCTTTCCCCGAAAGCATAATACCCCTTCACCGTTCAGACTAAAATCCCCTGTCTCACCATCCTGCACTTGCTGAAGTCTAGAACTTAATACTTCGTCCAACAATTGCTTCTCTTTAATCTGACTTACCCATGAAGGCTTCACTTGAAGCTCGGGTAACAAGCTTCCATCTTCATACAAACTGGGATGAGCAAACATTGCCCTCAACTCCGATGCAACCATATTAGCTTTACCCGAGTGATACTCAATCGAGCAGTCATAATCTTTCAACAATTCAATCCACCTCCGCTGCCTTAAATTCAACTCCTTCTGAGTAAAGAGATATTTCAGGCTCTTATGATTGGTGTAGATAATTGACTTTTCTCCATACAAGTAGTGTCTCCAAATCTTCAAGGCGAACACTGTCGCAGCTAACTCCAGATCATGAGTGGGATAGTTCATTTCATGCGGTCTTAATTGCCAAGATGCATACGCTACTACCTTCCCTTCTTGCATTAACACACATCCTAACCCTGTGTGTGATGCATCACAATAGACGACGAACTCCTTCCCAGTCTCAGGCTGAATCAACACTGGTGCCTCAGTCAAGATCCTCTTTAGCTTATCAAATCTTTCCTGCTGCTTATCAGTCCATACAAACGGTATCCCTTTCCGTAACAGCTTGGTTAAAGGTGCGTCGATCAACGAGAATCCCTCAACAAACCTTCTATAGTACCCAGCTAACCCTAGGAAACTTTGAATTTCTGCTACAGACTTCGACGGTTTCCAATCCAAAACAGCTTCAATCTTTCGGGGATCAACCTTAATCTCCTCGGCAGACACAACATGCCCCAAAAAGGTAACTTCCCTCAACCAAAATTCATACTTGCTGAATTTGGCATACAGTTGCTTCTCTCTCAAAATCTGCAGAACTATCCGAAGATGCGAATCATGCTCCTCTTCTGTCCTTAAATATACCAAGATATCATCTATGAACACTACGAAAAACCGATCCAGGTAGGGTTGGAATACCCGGTTCATCATATCCATAAATGCAACTAGTGCATTCGTCAACCCAAACGACATCACTAAGAACTCGTAGTGACCATAACGAGTTCGAAAAGCAGTCTTGTGAATATCCGCCTCCTTGACCTTTAACTGATGATACCTTCACCTCAAGTCTATCTTCGAGAAGACCGAAGCACCTCGCAGCTGATCGAATAGGACGTCTATTCTTGGCAATGGGTATTTGTTCTTAATCGTCAACTTGTTCAATTGCCTGTAGTCAAAGTACATCCGCATCGACCCGTCCTTTTTCTTAACAAACAATACCGATGTAACATCCCCAAACCTGGCCCATTCGTTACGACCGAATCTGGTTATGTCACTGGGGAAAGTCGGATGAAAATCTTTATTAACTTAGCATAAAGCATGAAAGAATTCAATTTTTGAAAACCATGTTCATTTAAAGCAATATGCAAACTTTAGAAGTTACAAATTGTCTGAAAATACTTTATTAAACATACTTTTATAAATAAGGTACTGGAATTAAAACCATTTTCACATAGAAATCCAAATCAGATAAACCATGGTTAAAGTAATACCAAAATAATAAAATGGCCTTTATTACAACCCAATAATTCAAATAAAGTACTTATATCAAAACCAAGCATAAAATATTAAATCATCATCTTCGGCATGGGCCACCTTGTCCTCTCCGATCCCGGTCCAGCTTTATGCAATACCTGAAATGGTTAAAGGAAAAAGGTGAGTCACCAAGACTCAGTGTGCAACCCTTTTTCCCGGATTAGCAAAACATCATATGCAAACATAACATAATCATCATGCATCCAATTAATATGCACCCACTCCTAACCATCCATTCACCTTTTCTACCCCATGTGGTACCAAACCACTGGTGGTGCCAAACCACTGGTGACATATAGTCACAATGTGTTACCAAAACACTGGTGTCCCAAAGACACAATATCCGTCAATGTGGTACCAAACCACTGGTGTCCCAAAGACACAATGTGCTACCAAAGCACTGGTGACCGAAGTCACGAATCCAATGATGGGGCCAACCCATCGTGTGATACCAAATCACTAGCAGACGATCCCATACCTCAAGTGGGGCCAACCCACGGTGGTGTTAACCACAGGGACGAGTCGCAATGAGGTGCCAAACCTCTGGTGTCCCAAAGACACAAATGTGGTACCAAACCACTGGTGACCGTAGTCACAATAATCGAGTGATGGGGCCAACCCATCGTGTGATATCAAATCACTGGCGTCAATCCCTCAATACCGCCTTGTGGGGCCAACCCACTGTGGTGCGAAACCACGGGGACGAGACGCTGAGGTGCCAAACCTCTGGAGGTGCCAAACCTCTGGTGACCCAAAGTCACAAAGTTGTGTTACCAAAACACTGGTGCTCGTCAGCACAAAATATCACTGCCCCCTCCTCTCATATCACCCATCATCATACCAACTCATGTATAGTATTCAAAATCATGCAAACATGTTTAACGTTGCATCTCATAGCACATACATCATAAATCATGACATCATGTATCAATAACAGTACTCATAATGAAACGGACTTACCTGAATCCGTGCACATACCCCATAGGGTATCATATCACTCAACCATACTGTTTCGGTTTTACCAATCAATCAGTTTATCAAACATATACAAAGCAAGAAGTGTGTTAGTTTACACACCTGGTTACTAATGCGACTATCAAATCCCGTAGATCAAGATGTAACGCACTAGATCCCCCTTCCTTAACACTTTTCGAGCACTAGCCACAACCCGAGATATGCGAGATCAAGCCTTCCCCTACAATCGGCCAAAACTAAACAACATAATCATGCTAATCAACCTCTAAGGGTATAATCGTAATTTTACCTACTAAGGGTATTTTCGTAAATTCACAACTAAATTGGCCTTTTCAAAGGCCTAATGTCACCACTAGCGACTCAGCTACCATTTCCGGTTGTACCGGACGATTGGGCCTAAAACCCAATTTCGGCCCATCCGGGCCCACACGCTCGTGTGGCCCACCTAACACGAATCTAGCCACGTATATAACTTTCACCTAGTCTAGTTCAACATATACTAACCAATCATGCAATTTACTCATATGGGCCCACTGGCCCATTGGGCCCACTTCGGCCCCTCGAGGCCCAAGCAGCCCCAACCCACGAGAATACTACTGATGGCCTCAACTATCGCGTCGAAGCCCCACACATGCGCTCGCACGCTCGTGTGGCTACTAATGCCGTGTAACCGGCATTTCGGCATTTGCCGCTCTACAGCTAGAGTAGAGAGAGTTACACACCTGATAGGACTCTGGGGCTAATCCGCGCTCCGACCACTCTTGTGCCCAAACGCCCTCCAAGATGTGTTTACTCTCCTCCTAGGATGCTCCTTATATAGCTAGCTCTTTACCTTCCTTCTTTGTGTCTTTCCGATGTGGGATCCCTTCGTCAGTAGAGTTTAAATTCAACTGAAACTCTTGTCGTCCAATCCGCAAAATAAATACTCCATTGCTTCTCATGAGATTCGAACCCAGGCTCCCTTGCAACATAATCCACGCCGCTAACCACTTGGCCACAAGCTTCTCTTGTGTCTTAAACCATGCGCAACTAAATATAAACTATGGGCCAAATTCTAAGGTCCAAGCAAAAAGAAACCAAAATGCAAAAGCCAAGACTTGAACCTTGGACCTCCTTCCTTCCCTTGTGGCGTCACTCCCTTGTCCCCTAAGTGGCGTCACTTTGCCACTACACCACACACTCCTTTTTTGTGTTATTTTCTCCATATTTTATTCTTAAGGCATATCTGCCAACTTCCAGGGTTTTTTTCACCTAAAACCAAAATTTCCCCAAAGCCAATATTTGATCCCGGGACTTCATAGAAGCCCTCTAACCTTCCAAAATCACTTATCCAATGGGTCTAACTAGCATTTAAGCCGATCTCTTGTTCTCCAAAAATTTAAACGCTACTATGCCTAAGGCCCATTGGGCTCAATTCTCCTAGGCCCAATTTCGGGATGTTACAAATCTACCCTCCTTAAAGAAATTTCGTCCTCGAAATTTCCAACTAACTAACAGTCGCACATCCTACCACACTACGCTCTTGCTGCGCACTCTGATCTTAATAAAGCTGGGATTCCACCTTGACCACGTCCGCGACAACCACGTCCCCTAGAACTCATATCTAGCGTCGCGATTTAATCTGATTAAAAGTTTTATGCATTAGAAATTTTGTTCCACTGTTTTATCCACGAGCAAATTTTATGAACAGAAGTTTCTGGGAGTCGTTCTTTCGAGCAATCAAAGTTTCATCTCAAGTTTTCTGTTCTAATTCAAACATTCACATACTTCACTAAAGACACATTCATTCATCCATGTCACTTTCTTGAGCATTCCCAACCCAGGGGTAATTTCGACATTTTCCTATAGGGGTATTTCGGTAATAACTCAGGGTCAATTTGAAAATAGTTTTCAAATTAAAGATATTTCAAAGTTTACAAAATCTCAGGGGTCATCTTGAAAAATTTGTTTTTCAAACCAGATGTGTTGTAACAATTTCAGAAATCGGGGTTATTTCAGTAATTGGGGACGTTAAGGGCATTTTCGTAAATTTCTCAAATCAGGATATCTCGATATTTGTAAAACAGAAGTTTTTGATATTTTCATAATGTAAGAACATTTTAGTAAAAATCGAGGGAATCATGAAAATTTTGAAACCAAGGGCATTTTGGTAATTTTGTTCATCAGGGGTAATTTTGTAAATTTTCAAATCAGGGTATCTTGAAAATAGCATTTTTGTATACTTTTGCAAAGTAGGGAAATTTTATTAAAATTGGAGTTAAACCGGAAATCTTGAAAGTCAGGGCCATTTTTGTAATTTTGCCACTAGGGGCATTTTGGAAATTTTGGTAAATCGAGAAAACGTCTTTCAAAATCAGATTTAGGGTTTACAAACCAAAGGGGTAAGTTTGAAAGTTTTAAAACTAAGGGTTTTAAAACAGTAAGGCTAATCCCTTTCGGGTTTTAATACTTGGTTTAGCCTATGAACAAGTCTTCTTGGTTAAGGTGAACCGTAGCTACGCACCAGGTAGGATTCGAGTAAAGAGGAGGTGAGTCGCTAGGACTGCTTAAATACCAAGCTCTTACTGAATACCAATCCTCAACATGCGTACAGTGGTTGCCACACCTTAACTCGGTGACTTACTTCACAGGTTTGTTTAGTAGCCTTAAGTCTTATGCATGTGTTTGAGTAGACTAGTCCTAGGGTTCAACAGATCCTAGTTCACTAATCTACGTTCCCATAAAAGCCCATAATAAATCATACAAATAAAACACTTCAAGAGCTAGAAGTACTTACCTGGTGGACTTCGGGCCGGAGACACAGGTGCCATGCCAGAATAACCTGAAAACTTTTTATAAAAGCCCACATTTCGAAAAGCCCATTTTGAAAACTGTTTCGGGCCCAAAACCCTCAAAGCCGAGTTTTGAACCGGGCTCTGATACCAAACTGTAACATCCCCAAACCTGGCCCATTCGTTACGACCGAATCTGGTTATGTCACTGGGGAAAGTCGGATGAAAATCTTTATTAACTTAGCATAAAGCATGAAAGAATTCAAAATGCAAAAGCCAAGACTTGAACCTTGGACCTCCTTCCTTCCCTTGTGGCGTCACTCCCTTGTCCCCTAAGTGGCGTCACTTTGCCACTACACCACACACTCCTTTTTTGTGTTATTTTCTCCATATTTTATTCTTAAGGCATATCTGCCAACTTCCAGGGTTTTTTTCACCTAAAACCAAAATTTCCCCAAAGCCAATATTTGATCCCGGGACTTCATAGAAGCCCTCTAACCTTCCAAAATCACTTATCCAATGGGTCTAACTAGCATTTAAGCCGATCTCTTGTTCTCCAAAAATTTAAACGCTACTATGCCTAAGGCCCATTGGGCTCAATTCTCCTAGGCCCAATTTCGGGATGTTACAACCGACGCTCCCCACGAAAACACACTTGGTCGGAAAAAACCCCAGTCCAAAAGTTCCTAAATGTGAGCTTTAAGTTCTACCAATTCCTTCGGCGCCATCCTATATGGGGCAATGGACACCGGAGTTGTTCCCAAAAGTAGATCAATGCCGAACTCCACCTCACGATTCGGAGGCAACCCTGGAAACTCTTCTGGAAAGACGTCCGAGAACTCTTTCACTGTTCTAGCATCCTTTACAGACAATTCTTTGGCTTCCAAAGCACTAATGAAGGCTAAGAACGCCTCACACCCTTTTCGCACCATCTTTTCAGCCTTTAATGCAGACACCACATTGGACAGATAATTCCTTCTCTCTCCTATCACCAGCACCTCCTTATCCTCAGGAGTCTTCAATATCATGCGCTTAGCAGCACAATCCAAGTTTGCCCGATACGTAACTAACCAGTCCATGCCTAAAATCAAGTCCAACTTGCTGAACGATAATTCCATCAAGTCAGCCGGGAAAACAATCCCTTGCACTTTTAAAGGCACATCCCTAAATAGTTTGTTCACCACTACAGATTGTCCTAAAGGGCTAATCACTATCATTTCTCTAGAAGAAATCTCAGATTTTATCAAAGTTGTAAAGGGCACACCAAAAATAAGGAATGTACCGGTTATGACGTTCGGTGCATCACCATCCTCTCGACGTCTAGCTGCATAAACCAATCCAGGCTGTCTTGCTTCTGTACTCCCAGCACCTCTGCCCAGTGCTCCACGACCTTGAAAAAAACCATTTCCTCCTCTAGCCAGACCATGACCTCTCGGTGGTTGCTGCCCACCTCTTCCGAACTGTGCATATCCCTGACCTACTGGCCGCGCCCTTTCTGGTTCTTGTGGACAGTCCCTTGTCCGATGATCCATAGATCCACACCTGAAGCATCTTCTATTTCTTGCCCAACACTCCCCCGAATAAAAATTCCCACATTGAGCACACGGTTGAGACCGACCAACAGCAACAGGCATTGCAACTCGACCCGGCCTATCAAACCTAGGCCTCTTTTGGAAACCCCCAGCAGATCCTGACGACCCAGAATTCCTCTTATTCCTACCCCTATCCTTATCCTGATTTTGCCTCTCAGACCGCTTCACCTCCTTGGCTATTTTTTCCTTCTCAACCAGAGTAGCAAACTCTCTTTCCCGTTGTAGACCTATCAGTACCCGCAACTCATCCCTCAGACCATCCTCAAACCAAACACAGCGCTCGTAATCAGCTGCTACAATACCCCAAGCATAACGGTTTAAACACAGGAACTTTGCCCCATACTCAGCCACTGACTTACTCGCCTTTGACCAAATTTAAAAATGTCTTCCTCTGAGCGTCCACATAACTTGCCCCAACATACTTTCCTTGGAACGTTGTCTTAAAGAAATCCCAGGTAATGCGGTCCGCTGATGTACCATCCCTTACCGTGAGCCACCACTGGTATGCCTCATCTCGAAGGAGGGACACTACTCCTTTCAAATTTTCCTCTGCAGTACAGTCAAGATTGTCCATGATTCATTCAACCGCTTCTAGCCAGTATTCTGCTGCATTTGGAGCCACACCAGAAATCCCTCTAAATATCTCAGCCCCGTTTGCTCGAAGTCGCTCAGGAATAGATTTCTAAGCTACCTATCCCGTGCTTACTCCTGCAACCCGCTCCAAAACACGTAACATAGCTTGGGACAAAGCATCGTCCCCTACAGTTCGGTCCTGAGACCCTACTTCCGCTACTGGTGATGCTGGCACTTCACCTTCCGGCCCATGCCCTGATTCCAAGGGTCCAGCCTCAATACCCCGGCCTCTACCATGCCCGTGTATACCACGTCCACGTCCTCTAGCGCTCATGACTATGGAATCGACTTATTCTGATTAAAATTTTATGAATTAGCATTTCTTCCACTGTTTATTACCGGATAGTCTTATGAGAATAGGATTAGAAGTAGTTTTTCGCAAAACATTTTTCTAAAGGTCTCAATCTCTAAAATTGAATCTCTTAAAACTAGCAATCACATCACAATATAATATTTTCATACAAATCAACCAATAGTCAGAAGACTTACCGTACAGATTTGGTGCCAGAGACTCAGGTGCCATACTTCCAGAAAACATGTATTTTTCTAAACCATATTTAAAACCAACTTTGAAAAACATTTTTGAACCCAATCCACAGCCGAGTTTTGCAACCTAGGCTCTAATACCATAATTGTAACACCCCAAACCCGGCTTAAATGTTACGACCGGATCTGGTATGTCACATGGAAAGGTTGTTTTAAAGAACTTGAAAATTTAAGAAAAACATTCTTCGCGTTGTGTTAACATTTTGAAATTTAAAGTGAGTTTTAAGGTTTCCTTGCAAATTTTTTTATGAACAATCTTAACAGTTGAAAACAGGTTTTGTGATATTTTAAGAACAGTGTTTGTAGTTTTAAGAAAAAAAATTCAGAATTTAATTATTAAACTGCTTGTCATTCGCTTGTTAATATTTTGGAAAATGATTATTTTTATTTTCAGGAAAATTTTGAGTTTAGCGTTTCATAATATAGCATTAACCGCATTAAATCAAGAACCTAAATAAAAATTTCCGAAGGCCTTATTACATAACAAAAATACCAAATTAAAATAAGTTCAAATAAAGAAAATGGAGTTTACGATAGAAGTAATGCATGGCCACCTCAGAGTCCTCCTCGGCTCCAAATCCTCGAACTAGGGATTACCTGCAAAATTAAGCAAAGGGGTGAGTCACCGAGACTCAGTGTGTAATTCCCCTTACGAACGCAATCTGGGCTTAAGCCCACAGAAGCACATTGGGCCTTAGCCCTCACAACATGGCATATTAAGAAGTGGATGCAATGCAGCCCAGCCCAACCTAGTATTCCATCCTCTACATCACCTGAACCAGCCAAACACATGTGCCACCAAGCCACTGTAGTACCAATCCACTTTGACAGAGTCACGAAATATATAAATGTATATGTGGTGCCAAACCACTGTGGTACCAAACCACTGTGACAAAAGTCATTGAATTTCACTTCCCCTTTCAATCATATTCCAAAGCCCATGCAACATGTTATCATACTGTGAAGAATGCAATCATGCTTCCGATGTACAACAGGTAATCAAATCATACACATAACTAGGCTATGTTCTTCGAAAGGCACAATCATAAAGGTGCTTACTGGTGTCTCCAACCTTACCCACAAGGGTATCTCAACTGTCGGAACAGCCGTTTTGGCTTTCAGCCAACACAATCATTAATGATAACTTAATAAAGGAAAGTGAGCATTACACACTTGTTTACGCGAAGAACTAAACACTCAAGATCGTCGACACTCTCATTAGCAAGAATAACAACGATTTGCCTATCCCAAGCAGATGTCGGCTCTCTACCACAACCCGACGAAAAATCTCGAACCGCCGACACTGCACGTCCTTTGAACTTAGTAGCAGAGACTACGAGTCCATTCTCTTCCTTAGATTGACAAGCACTTGCATCCATGAAGGGAACCTTGATCAGTACTCAGAGAGAAACGTTGATTGTCTAATAAAGGAATTTAGTTAAGGCAGACTGCAACGAAAAAGGAAATAATAGAAAAGAACCGGAAAAGAAATAACTCCTTACCTTGATAAATGATGAACCGTACAACAACTGATTCGTCCCCGAATTAGAGATGAGTCGCGAGAGAAGCAGAGGTTCGGCCTAACAATCAAAGGTTACCCTTGAGTATTCAGCTTTGAAGGAAAACTCAAAGAAGGAAAAGATAGAGTACAAAGTTACCTTGTGTTGATAATGGTGGTGAAAAGCCAAAATAGATTCAGCAGAAAAAAAATAGCCTTTCACGCCTTAGGCTACTCGAGCAGCATCGATTAAAGATGAAAAGAAACAGAGGTTCGGTTAGTGAAGAAGGAGATTGAGGAACAGAGAAGAAAAGAAGAAGAAAAAGTAGAATGAAAAGAGAGAAAAGATGAACATATGTGCCAAACAAGATATAAAAAAGATCATTGCCTTCAACAATCAAATAAACAAGATGAATCCGATTCACTTGGGACCAAAGGAATTATTCGGCTTCAGGACAGGAATAAAAGGATGACAATGAAGGAGCAGCAAGGTATTGGCTATGAGAAGAAAAGAGAAGACAGTTGGTAGGTATGGATGAAGGAAAAAAGAAATGCACAAATGGTCACTCTCAAGATTCGGCTATCACCAGAGAGTCAAGAAGAGATGAAGAAATGAAGAAAAACCACTCTAAAGACTTAAGTTTTGGCAAAAGAAAATGAGACTAGAATTGAACCCGATTGACAAAAAGAAAAGAAAGCTCACATTTGCACTAATGCTCAGAAATATGCTCCAAAATTCGGCACACACACAATACCCCAAAACCAAAAACTCCCCCACCAAAGACCCCTCTTGACCGAATTTTTCCCCTCATAGACCCTTACATTCGGTCAACACCTCTACCACACACCAAATCCCTTGTTTTGCTCCACCAAATTCTCCCCATCACTCTTGGAAATTGGTTTGACCAATTCAAACCCCTCCAAGCTCTCTTGTCCATCCATTCAAATGCATTTGACCCTTTCAACAACCACCTTAGAAGAGTCTTAGCCGAATGCTACCTCTTCCTCTCCTTGAACACAAAAAATAAGGCTCTTGTTCCAGCAGATGAGACTCGAACTCCTTCCCTTTTGCTCTGCTAATGACGCCACCACCACTTGGACACAAGCTCATTTGTGTCAAAAATCACACGCAAATAATCTTAAGGTTTACTTCTACTCGCTCTTCCCCCCTAAAGTGCCCTAAAGCAAAAAATTTACCAAAGCTCTGGCTCGAACCCGAGCCTCCCCAGGACCCCCAAACACACCAAAATAACATGCTAACTGAGCCAAACACATAGAATAGCAATAAATGTAGAACCCCCTAATTTTAGGATGTTACATTTGGGGTGTTACACATCATTTAACTAAATTAATATACCACTTAAAGTTCCCCATCCAACCATTACAATTGTATCAATTTTTCAAATCCAAACTAGTTAGGTTTCTTACACTAGTTTGATGTGGGCCGTACGTGCGAACGTCTAACGACTTCACTATTGATTTCGGGTGTTTAAGTCGGCATTTAACAGATTTAAATACTGAAAAATTAGTAGCTATTCTAAGATTAAAATCTTTAATTTAATCACTTAACATTTTACCCAGAATCGAAACCGAAACTACACATTAGCTCATAATCAACTACACTTACGCTTCCCAAATTGTCAAATCTGAGTCGCTGATTGATGAAGATTGATTTTAACTAATTTACACATGATTAAATTCTGATTAGGAAGGGTTCAATAACCCAAGATATTTTTGGAAATAGATGAGAAAAATTAAAGAAACAACAACCCTCTTTTGTGCCTCTAGGCATGGTGAACCATCACCATCACCATAATTGAAATCATTTTAAAGGTTGGAAAATACCCATTACATATTTAAAAATCACCCTAATTAAAAATCTAGAAAATTACATATTTTATTGAAATATTCCTCACAACACAAGAAAATATCACTTACTCAACAAGAAGATAGGGGCCGCAATAGAGTTCTTTTGGGGCATAAATGGAGGCCGATCTTAAGTGTTAAATTTTCAGATTTAAGGCTTGAAATTTTATAATAAAATGACAGCAAGAAGAGGAAAATAATTATGCAAGAACCCATAGCAAAAAGAAGAGAAATTGATGGTGAATCTTGGTGGCTTGAGCAGCGGCACACAGGGGAAAAAAAAGAAAATTGAAGAGAAAAGAGGAGAGGAAGAGGGTGAACAACTAGGGTAGGGAAAAATTGAATTGAAGCCTGAAAATAAAATAAAAATTTGTATTTATACCTGGGGTTCAAGGCTTGGGCGGCACAAAAAAAGGAGAATGAGAAATTTTAGCAAGAATTAAGCTATTTTGCAAGGGAAGGAATCGAACTTGGGACCTTAATTTAATTCCCATGCTTTCTCATATTTCTTTTATTTATTGGGCTATTTTCTCATTCTTTAAATGATTCTCCAATATTTATTTTAAAAATAAGGTGTGTCACATACTAGGGTTTGATGCAAAATTTGCAAAATAATAAAAAATGTGCGAGAAAAGGGATTTGATCTTGGGGTTCAAGGAATGTTTTACTAACACTTAACCAAAAAACCAATACCTCATTTATTTCCTAAAAATTCATAGATAATCTCAAAATTTAAGGCATGACAACTCTCTTTTGGTTCACAAACCCAATTCTATTAACCCTTGATTTTTTGGATGTGACAAAACATGTAATTGTTTTCTATGTATTTGAACGATGAATAAATAAATAAAATTATTTTCACATTTCACTGTTATATCTTTTGCGTTCCGTATTTTACGTACATAGTAAACTTTTTACAAGCAAATATTAACTCATTGATTGTCTAAGTTTAAATTGATTATAAGTAGCATTGTAAGAACGTTTACATTGCAAAAAAGACAACTTACTTAATAAATAATCTAAACTAGTCTGTTATCCCATAAAAGAATCAAAGTGAGCATTTGATTCAAATACTTAGAAGGATTATTATGTCATCTACAATTCCAATAAGGGAGATGGCTAGTCTTGGACATCGGAACAGTTGACTCCATGGGTAGACACATAATTATATTCATTGGAAGAATGATACATTACGCTAGACCCAAGATGAATTAATTCTGAATCCGTTTGTGAATTAATTAACTTGTGACATTCATGGTGTGATTTACTTAAATCCTGAGTTAGTCACTAACCATGTATATGTAACTCAAGTGCTTTGATATAAGTGGAGGCTTATGCTCTAAAGATGATTGATCCCATAGCCGGTATATTGGGTACACAACTTGTATATGTCATGGAGTTACTAGCAACAATGGAATTCATAGCTCGATTAAAGAGTTAACGATGTCCTTTCATTGGTATTGTGTGGATTGGTAAATATGAAACGTGGCAACAGGTTGCTTGTTCTTGAACAAGTAAATTTTCACAATCATTTGTTAATAGTGATCATATTTATCATTAAGAAGACAATATAGTGACAATGAGATAAAATATGATTGTATTGAGTGACTAGATTTAAATTAAAGGAATCAAAGATATCATATGAGGGTAACACACACATGACGAGGTCATTGGATAAAGCAGTTGGATGAATTGCTTTCATAAAGAGTATACAATACAGTGTTTTCAATCATGGTATTTCTTGTCGACTAACTGGCTAGCTGCGTGTGTGCACATTAAAACACTAAATTTATTTAACTATTTTAAAAGCTTGGTTTTACTGCAAGTGTACAGGTCAGTTGTAATATTTATAGTGTTACAGTGAAACAATGAAGTATTTTAAGTATTGAACCCAAAAGAAGAGACGATTGAACAATAACTAGCATACCTTATAGAGGCTAAGTGGCTACTAATGCGATTTTATATTACTACGATTCATAAAGATAGGTTTTCAAGAAAATTAAATATTCTACTCTAAGGACTGAATTGCAAGAAATGTAAACTAGAAGGACTATATAACAAATGACTAATTGGGGTTGGTTGACTTCGATGTGGTTCACCAAATCTCGGACTAGGGACATAAATCACGTAAATTACCAAGTGACTCCATTTTATCTTCCGATCTCAATTTTACCGACTTAGACGGATTAGGTCCAGTTTATCTTCGAAACTTGTCGGTTAATTCAAGACTAACGAATAGGTGCGCGACAAGATTACCTTCCGGTTTCACTTTATCTTAATATTCCTTTAGGGGCGTCACTACCTAAGTTCTTAATTCTATTCAAATCAGTCCAATTTATTAGGATTTAGTCCTTTGTCTAAAGATTTTAGTTTATCCATGCCTACATCAACAAACCTCCTTAAGGGTTTAGATACACATGCTCAAAGTTGAGAAAGTAAACATAACAACGGAAGACAAAGTAGCCATGAAAGTAAAGCTTGAGAAAAATGTGGAAGTTGAGATTTTTATGTAATAAAACTTAAATAGCATGAAACCAAAAGTATTTAACAAAGAAATCTAAAGCAAGAAACATAAAAGGAACAAGCCTTAACAGATTTGAAGTAAAATAAACTAAAATACATTAAACTAAAGTTTAAAAAGTCTTGAAAGCAAGATACATGAACTGGAAATGTAAATAAACCTTAGCTACAATGTTAACTAACTTAACTAACATAATGAACATCAAGAACAAGAAGTAAATGCAAAAAATAAACTCTAATCTAAGGTAGAAGAAGAGAAAAATAAAAACCCTAGAAAAGTGTAGAGAAAAACTAAAGAAAACCTAGAGAAACCAAACCTAAAACTAAGCTAAAATGTGTCTCTCTCCTCCTCAACAATTTTTGGATGTTTTGAATGGTGTTCTGATGACTTTTCGATGCCAAAACCGCTCCTGCACGGGCCTTGTGTGATTGGTGGATCGGGTAGACAATGGTTGCCCTTTTTGTCTAAGTTTGTCCCTCTAACGAAGGCGATATCGCGATATCTCAGGCAGTATTGAACTTGGGGGTCTTCCTTGCGAGATGATATTGTGATACTCAAGGAGGGTGTCACAATACCACTAAAGGGTCTCACTGGTCTTATATATTGTCGGAGGTATCGCGATTCCAAGGGTTAGATATCACGATACACTTGCCCAAGATGTCGTTCTCACTCGTTTTCGATCTCCGACACATCCCTACACCACTCAAACACACGTTAGATCTACCAATGGCATTATTGGCCAATTTGGGTTAAAATAAACAAAAACAAAAGATTTTCACTTATTACCCGAAAAAAAAAAAAAAAAAAACTCAACTAAAAACTTTATTTTGCTCGAGAAAAATCTCTTTAAGTGTATCAAAAAAGCCTAATTTTCCACATCGATTTGTGGCAGATCACAAACTCCATGATTAGTAAATTGTGAATTATCAGAATGATGCATCTGGACATAATTGCAATTACTCTAGCCTAATTGTATGTGTCTGATTGGTCACTCCGCTAGCTCAATAAAAGCTCGATCGGACTGCATTTGAATCAGAAGAAAATTCTACAACTTTGGAAATAATTTATTTAGTCAATTTATTCAATGTGGAACTAAATTAGGTGGTCATGAAAATTGTTCAACTAGAGAATTTGATTAGAAAATTTTCTTGAAATTTAATTTGGAAAATTAATTTTGATAAAATAATAACTTTTGATATCAAATGGACTAAATCATAAAGTATGATATATAAAACAATTACGAATAGTTACAGGATAAAAAAATAGATATGAAATGTTTACATGATTGGATGGAACATCTATGCAATGGCGATATAGAAATTCAAATGATAAAAAATACAGTAATAATGCCATGTGAATTAGTAAATGTTTGGGATATGAAGGGTATATCATTAGGGTCCAAAAAGGAATTGGTTGTTTGATTAAGAATTAATGATCGATGGCTTGAGATCCAGGCATGTGTTTTGGATTCTTTAAAGCTTGTGTGAGTAGCATCGAATCATTATTTATTTATGGCTTGAGATCCAGTACGTGTTGCAGATTCTCTGAAGCTTGTGTGAGTAGCATCGATTTACCCTTTACCGCTGGCTTGAGATTCATCACTTGTTGAGAATTCTCTGAAGCTTGTGTGAACAGCATCTAGTGAAGCTTGTATGGTAACCTGATCTGAAGCTTGTGTGAGCAACCTAAATACAAAAACTGTAGTTAAACAAAAATTAAATGGATATAAAGATTGATCATAAAATTGGTTTTCACATTTACAAAATGGATTAAGATTGAATGACAAATGGTATAACTTGGCATAGATGCATATATAAAAGGGTTGAGATTTATGATTGCATTATGTTAAAGTAATAATTCATTTGCCATGAATTATCATGCCTATACCAATATGTTTTTGCTATTTAATTTGTTGTAATGTTAAGGTAAGTTGAGCTCTTTTATTATGATTTTACTAGCATTTATTATGCTTACCATTGTTTCTTTTCCTTGTAGTTTGCGGAACATGTTAGTCGAATCACCTTGAAGCTCACACTATCTAGTCATTGACTCGGTAAACTTTTGATCATTTTAGCTTGGTTATGTGGCATGTGCATAGGTGTTCGCATATTAGTGTTTACTATGGATGATAGTATAATTTGAACTTGAATGATACTTGGAATTGGTTTGTTAATGGTTAAGTATATAAATGTGTTTATGTTAAGTTACTTATACATCACATGAGTAATTCTTATAGAAGTAAAGTTGTTTAGTTATAATGCTAACATTGAAAGAATGTGCAAGGATGAATGGTTTGAGAAATTACAAGTTGAAATGGTATGTTTAGGGACTTAAAAGATGTATTAATGTTTGGTTGATTGAGAAATTGTTGAATTGAGGTGTTTTGGTATATATTGAATTGATTTTGTGCAGGTTTGAAGTGTGCATGAAACACCCCAAACCCGGCCCACGAGTCTCGACCAGATCTGGTATGTTCCTCGAATAAAAATAGTTCAAGTTCTTTGAAAATCTTTAAGTAGCTTTTGGAAAAACTTGATTTGGGTTGGGCTCAAGTTGGAAAGCAATGTTAGGTTTCAAAACGTTAAGTTAAAAGGGATATGCCGAATTTGTTCAAGGTTTTATCTTTAATTAGAAATCATATGAATCTTAAGCGTCAAAACATTTAGGGTTTTATTTTCAAATAAAACATTTGATCTTTAATTTGATAAATTTCGTAACATATTGAAATAAAAAAAATGCATGCATAAACAGTTTATCACTATGGCCTTATTACATCAAAACAATCCCAAAATAAATTTAAAGTACTTAAAATAAAATAAATGTCCAAATAAAATAATTCCTTGCTGAGCATGGCCACCATTAAGCTCCTGCCGACCCGGTCCATTACTGATCATCACCTGAAAAATGTTCCCACAACGGGGTGAGTCAAACAGACTCAATGTGTACACAAACACTAAGTCCGAATAGATTCAGGCATATCAAGTCGTACACATTCATACCAAAATATACAATTAATGATGCATTCCCAAGCCCAAGCCTAGTTACCAACCGCTACACATCACCCGTACCAACCTGCACACTGTGGGGACTACTAAGTCAACCCTCCATCCGCTACACACCATCGAAGGTAGTCGCTGCAGTTGACGTGCTCATCGCCCTTATAAATTCGTGGCATAGCCACCAGAAAATATTTTGTGTCATGTGACACCATATTCAGATAACGTGACCGAAGCCACTACATTCACATAATGTGACCGAAGTCACCACATTCATATATCGTGACATAAGTCACCTCATTCACCTCCCCTTTCATAATCACCCAAATGCCCATGTCATACAAAATCATGCATTATCATGCCATGTTCTCTATTCACATTCTTATAGGTTCACATGTATGTCTTAACAGATCCTATTGTAATCCTAGTAGTAATAGGAAAACGTACCTGAGTACTTTGTACCATTGTATGGTACCCTAGCCATACTTTTCACATTCTTAATATCACATACATATATTTATTAAACATTGCCATAAATCTTATTAAGAAATAGTGTGGGGTACACACCTGGTATACTTAGCGAATTTACTCCAAATCTCGGAGACTCGATCTAGCGTCCTAGATCCTTAGATTTCAAGTTCCTACATTCGGCCAACATGTAATATTTTAGCTAAAGGCCATTCAGCTAGTTAATCAAATCCCGAAACTTACCTTGTTGCCGAATTGCCTATCACTCAAATCCCGAAACTTTGTAATGTTTTATCCTTGCAATCAGCTAGCACCCAAATCACCTTATAGGTTAGTTTTCGGCTTTTGAACATGTAAGAAATAGATCTAAGTATCAAAATAGGCCTTGGCCGAATGTACATATGGACTTACCTTGTGGATCTAAATCCCGAAAACACCACTTGACTATGGAGATGTCGAAATACCTATGGCCACATGTTAGATCCAATTTTCCAATCATTAAATCACAATAGAATGGCCTATGGCCGAACCTTATATTTACTTACTTTAGATCTTAAAATCCCGATAGATCCCTTCCTTGTAGTCGACAATAGGCAAACAAATCCCCGAGAGATCCTTCAAAGATTCGGCAAAGCACCCTAAGGAGATTAGTACCTTGTTTTCGGCAAGTCTAAAAGAAATAAAAATCGAACTTGCTCTTACCCTTACTTGAAGAAATCGACAACTCCTATATCTTGACAACACAAAGGTTCAGCCTTGAGACTTGGAGAATAGTCGGCTATGGTCACTTGGGTATTCGGCTTCAACAAGATTGAAAAGGAAAAAGCTTGAGGGTTTCGGCAATGGTGGAATGTAAATTCGGCTAGCACAGGGAGTATTTCGGCTTAACAAAAAAAAGAGAAGAGGAGAATTGTTGCCAGAGAATTTTGGCAGAGAGAAAAGGAGAAAGAAAGAATAATGAATGGCCTTATTTTTCCTCCTTTTGCCGAAATTACTAAGCCTAGAGTCCCCTACTTGGCCATCACTATCATATCCTTATTTCCCTCCTTATCTCCTCATTTATTCTCTTTAATCACTTTAATAACTAAATAAAATAATCCAATACATTATCTCTTATCCTTCTCCTATTTTACCTCTTATCTCTTATTTAAAATAAATAAAATAAATAAAATAATATTTATCCTACCTTAGCCGAAAATTAATAGGAGAATTAAGCTCAATCCTCCCCCAATTGAAAATCCAATTGCCGCCCAACCTCTTCTCACCTTTCTTCCTTGACGCCAAAGCAAAAGTAAAAGCACTTAATGCTGCCAACAAGGCTCGAACATGAGACCTGCTGGAGCCCTTGGACGCAAGCTGCCCAGCTCTTCAGGTAACGCCCCAAGCCACTTTGCCGCTAGCTCCTTTGTGTCATAATCCACCCAGAATTTCTTTTAAGCCCTCCTTAGCCAAGCGCCTTCTTGACGCAAAAATAAATGCTCCTTCCTGCTTCCTTCGCAACTCGAACCAAGGCCCTTACCCCCTGCACCTGGCATCTTTCACCAAGCCCGTAAGTGGCGCCTAGCAGCCACTTTACCGCATGATTTCTTGTGGAAATAATCCCCTAAAAATTCCTTTAAAGCCTCCTTAGCCCAGTTCCCCTTCTTGGCGCAAAAATAAAAGTCTTCAATGCTTCCCACGTTGCTCGAACTCTGGCCCATTGGCACACATTGGTGGCGTCACTTGTATGGGCTTTAAGTGGCGCCTCCAAGCCACTTTAACAAGCTAATTCTTGTGTCTATTTTCACATACATTTTCTCTTAAGGCCCTATCAACTTAGCTCCCTTATTAAAACTTAAAACTTAATATTTCCTGAGGCTTTCACCTATTTTCTAAGGTTCACAAATTTCATTATACACATTCACAACATACTCGAGCATGCTATTTCATATAATTAAGCATAAATGCATAAGCCCATTTTCAGGATATTACAGTGCATTAAGTGATTGAACGCCGGTACCCCATGGCGCAGCAGAATAAAATTAGATCCGGCGATCCAAATCATGGATCCATGTGTGAGGAACGAATCGGGGTGAAATAAAGGTTTCGAAATTACCAAAACTTCAATCTGAGTAGACAGCGACGCCTTGGCAACAAGAGTTTTGATCTACTGTCGAATCAAGCCTCAACCTTTTCCGATGTCGGCCTCTACATAATTCACCCGGTTTGACTATGAACGGAAGAAATCTCCAAAACTGTTTTGGAGGCTTATTTGCTTGACGGCTGCTAGACCTAACAAGCAATCACTTAGGGTTTTCATCTTTTTTTTTGTCTCCTTTTAATACCTTTTATAATGGGTGCCTTTCTCATTGGGCCTTTTATAATAGGTATCCTCTTAATTGGGCCTTTTATAATTGGTATGTCTTGAATGTATTACAAGATTAAATAAATACAATAAAGTTTTTAACCGAAAATTATAATTACATTAATTATATCTGAAAATTATAATTACATTAATTATAATAAGGATTCGGGTAAACTATATTTATTTAAATTTATATATGAATCAAATTCATATATTAATAAAATTATGTTATCATTATGTGTACAACATCCTTGTACATATAATATGTTCAATATTTGATTGCCCAATTAAATTAATTCTTTAATTAATTTAATTTATGTGACAACCAAGCACAATACCAACTATATTTTATTCCGTTCATTTCAACCATAGGGTGTGACCCTGTAGGTTCTTGCAACGTTAGCAGTAATACTAGAACGATTCTATTGTCACAGACAATGAGTGGCATCTAGCAATGCATCATTGCTACCTAAGTTACAAGAAGTCATGATTCGACATAACCTTTCGTGATTAACCTTTCATGCATTAATCCTTAAGTCCTTTATCTCTGGAACGGATACAAGTCATGGGATAGTCACACTTGCATAATCCATCCCATGTTTCTTGATATCTTGAGTAGACTATGATATACAAATTAGTATGACATCTCATATCAACTTATTTGAGCATGGCCATGCATTTCTAGTCTCACTCAATCAAGTGGCCTAAGATATTACTCCTATTATGTAGGAGGGACTTATCCTTTATTGATCAACCATATCCCTCTACATAGATTGTGGTATATCCAACATCAGCCTTTATAGAACAACCTGTTACGGTGTACGTTTGACTGTATCAAAATATACAACTCACGATGCTGGGATAATAATGATCTCAAGTCTGAGGATCATATACATATTAATCACTATGAGTAATGTTGTGACAATTACATAATAATCCAAGAAACATACTCATAGCGGGTCAATCCAATATGTTGTTCTCTAACACACATATTATTTCATTGATTTTGACACTCCATATCAATGACAACTCTTTATCATCAATCAACTACATGTTAGTCTTAATGCATTATTATTGTCCTAGTCAACAATAATACTCGACTAAGGATCTTTTAAGAATAATCATATTATTCTCAGGACATTATTATAAAACAGTTTATCTATACACACAGAAAGAAAAACTGAAATAATAATGACAACGCTTTATATTAATAAACATGGTAAATTAAGTATGTTATTACAACCATCTCATGATTGATCTTTGGGCATACCCTTACATTAAGCTCCAAGTTGAGTTGTGTTATTTTGGGCATGAAAAAGAGACCAAATGAAGGATGTTGACATTTTTGGCATTAAGGAATAGATACCTTATTTATGGGTATCGGTACTTAACAAATTTTCCATAATTTTTCAAACTTCGAACCCAAAAATGGTATCAATATTAGACTAAAGTATCGATACTCTATATCAACGTACTAATACTTTACAAGGGTATCATGACATGCTTGAATTTTTTAAGGATTTATTTATGATATGCTTTATATAAAATTTTGAGAATGTTGCAAATTAGTCCTTGTTCAATTCTGGGCTCGAGAATGGTTGCATTTAGTTCTTATGAACTGAATTGACTATGATTGCATGATTTATATTTAATTTGAACAATGACTGTAGCATCCCGTAACTTTGACCCGGCGACCGGGTTGGGTGAGGGGTGGTACAAGTATCGATACATTTGACTTTGTTTAGTGCTTACAAAAGAAACAGAACTGCAAAATGATATTGACTTTGGAATAGGTATTGATACTTTGTAGAAGAGGTATCGGTACCATATGACAAGTATCGATACTTGTGTTTTAATGAATAATTTTTTAAATGTTGAAACTATAAATTGTTTCGATACCATTTCATGGGTATTGATACATGTTCGAAAAAATTGGAAACTTTGCAATTGGGACCTATTTCATGTTCGAATTAGTAATTGAGCTTTTGTAAGCTCGACCAAGTATTGAAAAAGATCGTCTAACATATTTATGAAATGTTTTAATTTTGAATGCTTTTATTATGGTGTAAATCGATTATTAAATGTTGTACCAATTAAGGTATCAACTATAGCATCCTATAACTAAGACCTAATGATCAGGTCGGTAAGGGGTGTTACATTCTTGTTGGTTCTTTCCTATACTATTTTACTCATGAACTATTTGCAATATAAAATGTTCAATTAGATTCCTTACGATGTCAATATGTCGAAGACAACCAAGTGTTCAAATCTAGTTCCTCATCTAGGTGGAGTTTTCTGTAGATTGTAATATTAGGGTTCCTTGCAGTGTGTGGAGCTCTCATAGATCGTCAGGCGTATTGGTAGAGTTTTCTTAGTTGCTCTGCATTCTTGAGTATTTTGGAGGTATAATGGGAATGTTGGATCTAGTGCCCTAAGTGTAGTATATTCATTTATACACTTGTAATTTTTTTTTTAACAGATTGGTTAATAAAATTATTCATGAATTACATTAACACACTTCGTATAGTTTCCTCACATGGTTTTTGCATGTAAAGCAAAATATAAAAAAATATTAGCTCATTGGTTGTCTAATTATTAACTAATACTAAGTGATATTATGTGGTCGGATCGTAATACCAAAAGACAACTTATATTAGTAGACAAAGTTAAGCATGTCCTTGGTCTAATCGAAAATGAGAAAACCGATTGAAAGAATAATATGTCGTCTATCAAATCCAATTGGGGAAATGATTTGTCTTGGGCATCGAAGAAAAATGACTCACTTAAGATAGAGACAAAAATGTGACTAACTGGATTGATAGTACATCAGACATGACCCATGTATAATAGATCTTGAACCTATTTGTCGATTTATTCACTTGTGACGTTTATAGTGTGACATACCTTAATACTAAATGGATGATGTGTAACACCCCTCACCTATATTCAATGTTGGAATAGGGTTACAGTGCATTACCGGACTTACAATACATATAAACATACTTTTCTCATACATTCAATCATTTCATACAATCACTATTCAAATTCATTCAATTTATCACTTGTACGAGCCTACGAGCCCTTAAACATGCTTCAAAAATGGTTAGGGACTAAACTGATAACTCGAGAATTTTTCCAACACTTAACAAATTTTTCTTCAAAACAGGGAACACACGCCCGTGTGGCCAGGCCATGTGTCTCACACGGCCACCAGACACGCCCGTGTCACACGCTCGTGTCAGGGCAGTGTGAAAACAGAGGGTACATACTGACTTGGGCCACACGGCCAACCACACGCTCGTGTGCCAGGCCGTGTGTTAGGCCGTGACAAACTTGTAGGGTATACTGACTTATGCAACACAGCCAAGTCACATGCCTCGTGTGCTAGGCCCTGTGCCAATTAAGAGCGTATACTGACTTATACCACACAGTCGATCACACGGCCGTGTATCATGAACATGTGTCACACACGGCTGAGTCACACGCCCGTGTCTCTACCCGTGTGGACAAAAATAGGCTATTTACCAAGCCAATTTTCCACCCAAACTCATGCAGACCAATACTAATTTCAATGTCACCAAAACATAACACTTATAAGCATTTTAAACAACCTCAATCAAGCATCTTTCATACGATTTCAATACAAATACAATACATACTATATCCCATCATATCTTCCAAAGCATACCAATATTCACAATCTAAATTCATTAATATGAACACATCCAAACATGCATTTATTTACCTAATATCACCAACATATCATTCATCAAGCATGGGCTCTTTCATACTCCAAATACTTATTCAAAATCTACCCATCACAATTAGAATTTATAGGAGAATTACAAAGCTCAAAACAAATGTCATTTGTACACTTATACATTATCAAAATCATCAATATAGCCAACTCACATGGCTATATATACAAACCAAAATATAGGCATTCATAAGCCAATTCAAATGGAAAAAGTCACTACTAAAATACTTATCAAAATAACCATATTCCTATACATGCCATATGACCAAACCATAAGCTCAAAAGTACCAAATTGATGGTTGAATAGTGTGACGATATCTTCGACAATCCCCAAATCCGAGCTAGCTTCGATATCACTATAAAACACAAGAAAATAAACAAAGTAAGCTATAAAGCTTAGTAAGCTCGTATGAGATAAATTAATGAAATCACTTAAACATGATTCAATAATTTCAATATGTCAATATACAATTTTCATTAACTATCAAACCTTTCAAGTGCTCATTCACAAAACCATATACATTCGTCATCATTTCTCCCATTCAAAGCTAAAATGGTTTATACACATACTTGTACCATATCGTACCAATCTCATATACCTTCTTGTCTTTCATTTACACGTTGAACCACTCGGAATAGAAGTCTGATACTCAAAGATCTAACAAGATAAATACCTATACCATGGCTCGTAGCCAAATCAAGGTAACTTATCCGAAATTCTAATATCATGCCCGAAGCCAAATCAATTTATCTCACATACAAAGTGCTATATCATGGCCAGAAGCCAACTCGGTTTATCTCGCATACATAGTGCTATATCATGGCCCGAAGCCAACTCATTGTATCCCCTAATGACATGTCATTAGCACCCTAAACTATTCCTAAAGTTCAACTGGGATTTCAAATGTCGAATCATCGTCAAATCACTATCGTTCATATCCATAGTCTCATATTTGCAGTTCATGCAATATCAAAGCATATAAAATACCTTTATATTGAAGTTTATTACATACGAACTTCCCTCGAAGGTGGAAACGACAAAATAAGTCGATTAGTCAATAACTTTCATTTTCCCCCGATCTAGATCCGAATTCCGCTTTTCTTAATCTAAATATATTCAAAATTGACTTATTTAATCAACTCTTTATTCAATTCAATCCAAAATACACTTTAAAACACATTTACACTTTTGCCCCATTATTTTACATTTTTACAATTTAGTCCTTATTTCATAAAATCACAAATTAGTGAAATTCCAAATATACCCATGCTAGCCAAATTACCATAATGCCCCTAGTAGCCCATAATTTTTATTTATTTCACATTTTAACCATTAACTTTACACTTTTCTCAATTTAATCCCTATTTTGCATTTTTACTAAAAATCACTTTATAATACTTGTATAATTCACAACAAACTTTCATAATCTATCATCAAACATCAAAACACATATGTATACATCAATGGAATCATTCAAAATATTTAAGATTTTTGCAAATTAGTCCCTGGGCTAGCTAGAATACGAAGCAATGATCACAAAAACATAGAAATCATTAAAAATCGAGATAAAAAACCATACCACGCAAAGACTGTAATAGGCCAATTTTGGCCTGGCCCAATATTAACCAAACAGAAAATGATTAAAAGTCCATTACATAAACAGATTCCATTACATTAAACAAACCCAAAATTTTAACCTAATAGCCCAAATTAAATAAACTTAACCCAAGACCAATTTACATTAAACCCAATCTGAGGAGCCAAATGGCGAAAATAATTCCGGCAAACAGAAAACCCTAAGGGAGTTTCTGTTTTCTCCAGCGCCGCAAGTAGCCTTCTTCCCAACGCGTTCGCCACGTCCGCGCGTACGACCTCCGTACGGCCACGCACGCCTTGTACATGCGAGAACAACAGTAATAACAGATAGCAGCAGGGAAAACAAAAAAAAAGTTGTAATTTTGATTTTGTTTTAGTTTTTATTTTCGATTTTCGGCTTTAAAGGGCCGAAACAAACCATTGTATCTTTTTACCTACGTACACAACACAGTGAATACAGAGAAATACAGATCAGAAATAGAAACTCAAAGGTTTTTTTCGATTTCAATCTTTCTCGAATTTCAGATCCGATTTAGGGCTATCGTTTGAGTCGTTTTTTTCTCTTTCTTTTTGTATGTGGGAATAAAAGGGAGAGGATAAGAAAGTACCTGTTTTGGGGGTAGCATCGTTGGAGTCTGTCTCCCTCGTCGAAATCGCGCCCATAGGGGAAATCGAAACCTCCTCTAGTTTTGAGTTTGGGTTTCGACTGAGAAAGAAAATAAAAGGGAGGCTAGGGTTTGGTGTGGCCGATTGGTTTTTTAGGGATAATATTGATTTAGAGAAATGGTTCCATTTAGGCTTATTTCGATAGCCTTAAAACGACGCCGTATAGGCTATGACCCCATTCGACCCGACCCGGAGGATCCGCGTGTTTTATTAAAAGTGGTTTTATTGCGCGTTTAGCCCCTCCATTTTGCACTGCCATTTGATTGAACCTTATTTCTATATTTTTATGTTTTAATTTCTCCCTGGAATTTGTTGATTATTTCAACTTGATACCTGTCTAAACGCAGCGTTTTCGCAACTTGGAATATTTTCTTTTTTCACCCCTGATTATTTGAGCGCATTCTAGTTTAGTCCTTAACTCTATTTAAATTTTTATAAAATAGCCTTCTAGTTTCATTCTTATCTTAATTAAGTATTTTTTTTATTTATAAAACTTATTCATTTTCTATTTTTTTTAGAAGCCGTTTTAATAGATTAATTTAAAATTGATTTTTCAATGTTTTAATTGATTTATCTTTCATTTCTATATTCATTTTTTTAAATTTATTTTATAAATATTTAATTTCAAAATCTTCTTTTATAGATTACTTGTTTTAAAGATTTATATAGTATTTAATTTAAGTATTCCTATACATATATATATATAATTAGTATTAAAATTATTTTATTTTTATGAACATATATTCGGTTTCATAATATTTTATGCATGTATTTTTTTTTTAAATTTATCTATGTATATATTTTATTTTAAATCTATAAATATATATAATTGTTACTTTAAAGATCTTATTTTAAATTATGTTTTATTTCCAACACCTCCCTACATTATTATTTTTATATGCATATGTTATTTATATTATGTATCGCTTGTAAATCATTTTGTATGTCACGTATTTAAATTAGGCTTTGAATTTCTTTTAGATTTGTTTTATTATTCATAAGATTTTAAATATTATCGTTTTAAACATGATGTGTTGTGAAATTATCGATGTTGTATATTTCAAATTGTATGTGCTTATGGTTATCTTTGTTATTCGTTTGTGCAAATTCGTATTCATGCATTATAATTCCATATTATATTTTTGTTTCTCATTATCAAAAAGTGATTCAATAAAATGCATTTTGAGCCAATTTTTAAAATTGTGTATTTAAAAATTCTTCAAAATAAGGCAATATTTGTATGTTTGGGAAAATTCGAGAAATCATGCCCTATCGTGCTGGGTGTCGGTTTTCTGTTTGACCAAATAACCAAATATCCTTTTAATCACATATTTGGAAAACCAAAGATGATCTCGATGTCGAGGTATAAACGTGTCATATCCTAACGTGCTAGATGTGATGTTCTTATTCCTTTGGAACGAGTGAATCTTGAGATTCAATTCAAAATTAATTAATATTCTTTTAAAAGTATCACAGCTTAAACATTTTCAAGTTTTCAACACAAGGACACTAGCTAATCAATTTGGTACCAATTTTGGGCGTTGCGAGGGTGCTAATCCTTCCTCGCACGTAACCGACCCCCGAACCTGTTTTCTTATATTTCGTAGACCAAAAATTATTGTTTTAATAAATCCAAATGTTTTATTAAAATAATCCATCTTAAGGTGATCCGATCACACGTTGAATAAAAGATCGGTGGTGACTCCATGTTTCCTTTTAAAGTCGATCCTCGTTTCTTCAAAAACGAAAAAAATGGTTTCGACGGTTTGGCGACTCCACTGGAGACTGGTTGAGAGTCAGGCCATAAATTGATTAATTTTTCTCTTTTTGATTGAAAATTTGGAAAATTGTTTTGAAAAATCATGTTTCTTTTAATGCATTTTTTGGTGCTATGATTGCAATAATGTCGAGTCTCATAAAATACTTTGGCATTGCATATTGTGGTCACACCCTTAAGTGGGAGTAAGAAGCTATGCCTTCATGAGGTTTTCACCTCCGCATGGGCTAGTGGACTGCTTCCGGGATACATCCGTACCTATGTCATCGTGAGGTTTTCACCTCCGCATGGACATGGGGAAATGTATTCCCCTGAACCGAACTCGATCCATATGAGCCTATAATGGGTGAGGATTGACGAATCTGCTGGTTCAAGTATCCTCTCGTTAGAACCAAACCGCATATAGTGAACCCTAAGAGCTAACCCTAGGTAGAGCCACGCCGAACCCTAGTGGTCGCCTATTTAGGTAATCTATTTTGGTTGTTTATTTTTCTTGTGCTAACATATTTTGTGTTGTTTATGATTGCATTGCATTGCATCACATCTTCTTAGAAAGGAGGTATTGATTCATATTCGATTGCTAAATAGAAGAGTTTGTCATAAGGAAATGGGTTACTTGATGAAGTGGATTATATTACGGTCGTTCGAACATAGTCTAGGTAAACAACGAGAGAAGGCTGATAGTCCGCAGAAGAATACAAGACATGGCCCGAAGATTCAAGTTGACAAGGATTATTCGAGAGTCATCATGTCTCAATTTTCTTAAAGAAGCTTATGAACATCGCGGAAGATAAGTGAGTGAAGAGGTACGACCTGGACCAAGCAACAAGGAGCTAGAAGAGGCATCTATTAAGAAAGTTCACGGGACACGACCATAACATCCGGATACGAATAAAAGGATTGGTGTTTTCACCTGGACTATGAGGACAAAACCGCATATGCAATCCGTTTTATGTAAAGAAATCTATTTTCTAGAAAAGTTCTTCTAATGGAATTAAGTTCAGAATCAACGCCTCTTTTTCTTTTTGCATTCATTCCATGCATTTGCATTGCATTTCATGCATTTGCATTACATCGCGTCATATGCATTAAAATTTGTAGAAAGGCTCTAATTTATTAAAAATCATTTCAGCAACCTGGAAACCGACAAAAACTTACCAGATACACATCTTTACGACACAAGAAAGAAAACTCAAGTAATGGATAAAAGACTAGAAAAGTTGGAACAAATGCAGAAAGAAATGCAAGAACAAATGCAAGTACAAATGCATGAGCAGCTCGCTAAGATCTGGCAGGATATGATGGACAAAATGATGGAATCTCAGGGAAATATGATGATTCAGATGACGCAGCTATTGAAGGGGCTTATGGATAAAAGAAAGAACCCCATGGTAAATGTTGAGGAGAATACTGAGTATCTTCATTGTTCCCCTGGTTTTACTCCACCACATGTGCAAACACGACCGGAACTAACTGTACAAAGGCCATTTGTCACAATCAGGCCTCAACAATTCCAAGCTGGTGCTTCAGTGAACCTCCAAACTAGCTCAGGTTTAGGAGATAATCCAATCATTACTAATGTCCCTGATTTGGATGAAATAGCTGAAGGAGAGAGGACAAAAGTAGAATTGCCAAAGCAGCTAGAAGATAGATGTAAATGGTTGGAGGAAAAGTTTAAAGCGATAGAAAGCGCCGATAGCTATTATGGAATCGATGCCAAGGATTTAAGCTTGGTCCCAGACTTGGTGCTCCCATAAAAATTCAAAATGCCTGAATTTGAGAAATATAACGGGATAAGTTGCCCCGAGGCTCACATCACTATGTTTTGTAGAAGAATGACAGGGTACATTAATAATGACCAACTGTTGATCCATTGCTTCCAACATAGCTTGGTGGGAGCAGCAGCCAAGTGGTATAACCAGTTGAGTCGTTCCCAAATTGGTGCATGGAAAGTTTTGGCTCAAGCTTTCATAGAACAGTACAGCCACGTGACATACATAGCGCCTGACAGGATTACACCCCAGAACATGGAAAAGAGGACAAACGAGAGCTTCAGGCAGTATGCCCAGCGATGGAGGGAGGTTGCCATCCAAGTCCAGCCACCATTTCTTGAGAAAGAGACCACAATGCTCTTTATTAATACACTGAAGGCCCCATTTATCACGCATATGCTAGGAAGTGCCACAAAGAGCTTCTCGGACATTGTAATGACCGGAGAAATGATCGAGAATGCCATAAAAAGTGGAAAGATTGAGGCAGGAGAAGTAACAAGAGAATGGCCACAAGGAAGAAAGAAAGCGAAGTGAATAACGCAAGCATAGGGTACTCAAGTCAGCCAAAAACAGTGACTACTGGGTATCAAGGTTCATCAAGAAAAGAATCTGGCACAAGGCGAAACACTGAAAAACTCCAATTTACGCCGATCCCAATGACGTATAAGGAGTTGTACCAAAGTTTATTTGATGCGCACGTTGTGTCACTCCACTACCCAAAATCGTTGCAACCTCCATACCCAAAATGGTATGACCCAAATGCCCAATGTGAGTACCACACGGGGGTCACGGGGCATTCGATAGAAAATTACCTTGCTTTCAAGAAATTGGTGGAAAAGTTCATCAGCATGAGTATCGTGAAGTTAGATGACGCGCCAAATGCAGAAATATGAACCCGATAGCATTTTGGACAATCGGACTGCGGAAGAAATTCCTGTAGTATTTAGAGCCTACCTAGAGTAATGTACAAAACGCACTTGTTGCTTTAAGCCTAGAAGCAATAAGATTTCTTTTGTGAAATAGGCTTGTGTCCAGAGTTTTTATTTCAATAAAATGCATATTTTTGTGCAAATATTTTTATTCTTTACATCTCATACTGTACATTCTTTGGATTTTTAGAATATTCTTTCATTATTTATTCATGACCATACCATACAAATAAATCATCCTTAAAATTATTTATTCTTTGGATTCTTTGCCTTCATGCTTAGGTACCCAGATATCAACGACGTGAGCGACGTTGTTACTGACTCCCTTTTTGAATGAGATATGGGTCTAGGGGATCTAAGGACTTTGAAAATGACAGAGATCGTAGCCTATCTTTTGGTCTGTTAAGGATGGTAGAACAAGATAGACTCTACCTTGCAGGAGGTCAGTAGACGTTGCGAGCTTAGAAAAAGGATAAAGATCGGAGCCTAACTCACCACAAAAATAAGGTGAGCCATCATTGAGATATTTTCAAGAATTCCAAGATGTTTTCACACGATCATATCAAGGCACGCCAGGCTGTTGAAACGTGGGTATGCTGTTTAAAGAACACGTGTTAATGGTTCTATAATGGCCAAGCAAAGCAAGAGGTTCAGGCCACTGGTCTACCCAGAAAGGGAAATTGCATCAAATGCCAAATTGAGGAAGACAAGACTTATGTGCCTCCTCCATTTTTTCTATATGTGGGGCATAGATGTTATGGGTTCGATCTCATCAAAAGCATCTAGTCGACACCAATTCATCTTCGTGATTGTCAATTTGTAACACCCCAAACCCGGTGAAAACATTACGACCGAATCCGGCATGTCACAGAGAAAGATCGTTTTTGATAAAACCAGTTGTTGACTTGAGTTGTAAAAAAAACGTCTTGTTTTATGGAAACCGAAGTTGGTTTGAGTCAATCGCTTAAACCGTTTCGAAATTTTGTTTTAAAGAAACATTCGAGTTAACTTGTTGATATTATAAATTCATCATTTACCCGATGGTAAAGTTCTGGAAAATCCCAAAAATCCATTAAGGTTTGTGAAAACATTCATTTTATTGATTCTTATCCATTTTAGTCGTACTTTAATGTTTAACACAAATTCAAAGGTATTCAACGAAATAAATAATCCTGAGATAAAAATTTAGATGGCCTTATTACAACCAAAAACAAAATTTAGTGAAAATCTAAATCTGAAATAGTAATTTAAAACAAAACCAGAAGTATCGTGCATGGCCACCTCGAGTCCGTCCTGGCTCCACATCCGCGTACTATGAATCATCTGCAAAAAGTAAAGGGAGAGGTGAGTTACTGAGACTCAGTGTATAAATCCCCATCCCGAAGACATAGGCCCTTACACAGTTTCATAAGTGAATATGTATATCATGCAACCCAAAACCTAGCCATCCGAAACTCCTGAATCTACCCCGTGTGGTCAAAACCACTGGTGGTCAAAACCACTGGTGACTGAGGTCACAAATAATATATGTGTGGTCAAAACCACTGGTGACCGGAGTCACAAATAATATATGTGTGGGGCCAACCCACATTGTGGTCAAAACCACTGGTGACAATCCCGTATCGATATGTAGGGCCAACCCACCGTGGTCAAACCACTGGGACGAGTTACAAAGATAGATATATGTGGTACCCAACCACTGGTGGTCAAAACCACTGAGACTTAGTCACAATAATATAATAAGCGGGGCCAACCCACTGTATGGTCAAAACCATTGGTGACAGTTTAAAATCATATCTTCCCCCTCCTCTCATCACCCATTTTTATGAAAATGCTTTTCATGGCTAAATAATCATGCTTAATATTCAGGAATAACATAACATGGCATAAGCAACCCTAACCGAGGCATTTAACACTAGCCAAGTCAGAATGGACTTACCCGGAGTCCTCGCTCATACCCACAAGGGTACACATCGTAACACATAGATTTCTGCCGTTATTCCGGCTTTTGACAAATCACAAAATAATAACATATTAATCTACGAAGTGTGTAAGAGTTACACACCTAACTGATTACTCGTAATACGACGCTCTCTACATCGACACTGTCGTTAACCGACACTACCACTATCTGTCTACTGGTTTGCTCAGATGACGGCCCACACCCAGGTGGCCAATCACGAACAGCCGACACAGCCCTCTTCTTGAACTTAGGGGTTGGGGTCTCAGATCTAACTCCTCCTAACGCTTGGCTGGCATTAGAGTCCATGAACACCTTTGGTCACTCAATCGGGTTAACACACAGAAAAAATGACAAATAGAGATTTAACTCGAATGAATAGATCCCTTACCTAGATCGACAAATCCCCAAAGATCAAGATCTAATCCACGAACCGAGTAAAACTCGAGAATCCAAACGCTTCCGTCACCCCCTTCCTATATTCGGCCAAACACATCACTATTAAGCAAATAGCCATTCGGCTTTGGTCAAGAAATCCCGAAAGTTATTTTCCTGTTCGTCCTTTTTGTCTTTGTGTCCTTACTTTAGTCTTCGTCAAAAGTAATCTTCACTCTAACTTTAAGGCTAAATAATAAAAAGAAAGTGAGTATTAATACTTTTAGTTCCTTTGGGTTCGATAACCGGTCTTGCCTAAGCTATACTACTGTTCGATAGGTACACTTGCCTTAATATCGTTGTCAGAGTTAGTCTCTAGGTTTGATCATTCTTTTATAAATATTTAAAGCTCTGATTTTACAGCGATCAAGTTTTTGGCGCCGTTGCCGGGGAACTAAAATATTAAGAAAGCTTAATTTTTATTACTTTAGCCATTTTTTATTATTGCAACTTTTTTTTATTTTTACTTTGCTAATTTTTCTTTGCTTTGACAGGTAATTTTAGTTTAGAGGAGATGGCACTAAGTAACTATCAGTGGCAAGTTATGAGGACAACGCCAACAAAAGCTGCCAGTGTCTCCAACCTCGACGTGGTCACCAGGTTATCTAACCAGCTAGAGATGATGAATAAAAAGATTGGTGGTTTGTATAGTTCCTCGCAAGTACACTCAGTAATGCAATATGACTCGAATTTAGGAGGAGTGGCGAATCCTGAGTACCCACCCTACGGATATGGCATGGAAAACGAGCAAGCTCACTATACGGGTAACTATTCTAGACCACAAAATAATTTTTATAATGACACTTATAACGTAGGTTGGAGTTACCATCCCAATTTCTCGTGGGATGATCAAAATAGCCAAAGACCGAAACTTCCTCCAAACTTTCAACAACCACCTCACCAACAGAAAGAGGAGTCGAACCTTGAAGAGATGCTGACAAAATTTTCGACAGACACAGAGAAACATATCCAAGAAACTGAGAGAACAATCAAAAGCAATGAGAGCCGAATCGTGGAAATTACTAAGTCAGTCAAGGAAGTCACTAACGCAGTCGAACAACTTGCAAAGCTGATGTCAGAACGACCGCAAGGGCGTCTATCTAGTAACACGAAGATTAACCCTAAGGAGCAAAATCAAGCCATCACCGCTCAGGACAGTAAAGGGTTAGATGAACCCAATGCAATACCAGAAAACAAGGTAGACGAAGGTAAAACAGAGGTAACACAAGAAAATCCAAAATCGGTAATCAAAGAGTACCAACCTCGCATACGTTATCCTGAAGCAATGAAGAGAGACGATTCAGAAGAACAATTTGGTAAGTTTCTTAAACTTTTAAAGAAATTACATATTAACTTACCTCTTCTTGAAGCTCTTTTTTAGACGCCAGACTCGAGGAAATTTTTAAGACAGCTCTTGACAAACAAACGCAAATTAGACGAGGAGCACCACGTGGAACTAAATGCAACATGCTCAGTAATGTTACAGAACAGACTACCACAGAAGCAAAAAGATACGGGGAGTTTTACAATTCCATGTTTAATTGGTAGTTTATCTATTAATAATGTTTTAGCTGATTTAGGGGCAAGCATCAATGTTATGCCTTATAAAATGTTTAAACAACTAGGTCTAGGGAAACCCAGACAAACTAGGATGAGCATTCAGTTAACTGATAAAACTATCAGAATTCCTAGGGGTATAATAGAAAATGTTCTAATCAAAATTGATAAATTCATATTCCCAGTAGATTTTTCTGTCTTAGACATGAATGAGGACAATTCGATTCCTTTAATTTTAGGAAAACCCTTTCTAGCAACTGCCAGGACTAAAATTGATGTTGGTACAGGAGAACTCATTCTTCGTGTAGGTGACGAATCAATCAGTCTACAAGCTTTTGACTCGGCCAGGACATCAAGTGATGAAGGTGAGAAAGTAAATTCAGTTGATAATCAAATTGTTGAACTTTCACCATAGGAAACACCACAAGGCTACAAACCTGAGCCGAATCATGAGCCCCAAGTCGTACAAGCTCATAACATGAATTGTTAGTAGAATTTGACCCAAGGCAAGAACCTGTGGTAAGTGAAGATAAGGTTGAGGTAAGCCATGATTTACCAAACCCGGTAAATACAGAGTACCAAGCTCGTGTGCCATATCCCGATGCATTAAAGAAAGACCACACAGAGGAAGAATTCGATGAACTCACACTTCGTGTAGACAACGAAACAATCACTCTTCAAGCTCTTGACTCAGCTAGGACATCGAGTAATAAAGGTACGAAAGTTAATTCTATTGATAATCATTTGGTTCAACCTTCTTTACAGGAAGCATCACGAAATCACTTAGCTGAGCTAGATCTTAGACCTCGTGCCAACAAAGAAGAAACACATAAGGAACAAAACCTTAGGGTTGACAAACTAAAAGAGAAGGAAACACAAATTAGAGAGGAACAAGAACCACACGAAGTGAAACTGAAGGAAACCCCAGATGAGCTAATAAGAACAACAAATCACATCAAAATAGAGGATCAGGTATTGTTGAATAAGGAAGACCCTCGAATCACCAATTTAAACTTCAAGACAAACGAAGAAATCACTTTTGAGGTACTTAATGTCTTCCTATACGGCACAATCGAGGTAAGCAATCCTAAATTCGACACTTTTGAGGTAAACATTACTCGACTTAAACTATATATCCATAACTGAAGTGATCGCATGAGAAAGGATTTTCACCTCCTCAAACCACCATGACCATACGAATGGGAGGTAAAGTCTAGCTTAAGACTATAAACGAGCGCTTCTCGGTAGGCAACCCGAGCACTAACATACTAACATAGTTTTTATTTTTCTAACATAGCACTAAAATAGTCTAACAGGAAAATGCAAAAAATTCAACACGGGCGTGTACATAGCCGTGCATAGCCAGAAATAGACCATGGGCGTGCCAAAACACTGTGCCTAAACAGGGTAAAAATTTTTTCGGTGACACGGGCTGCAACACCAGACCACGCCCGTGCTAGATAACAGTGTAAAATTACTGAGGTTACTGACTTATAATACACGGGCACAACACGACCGTGCCTCACAACCGTGTGAAATTACTAAGGTTACTGACTTGTTATACACGGGCTTGACACGCCCGTGTTACCCCACCGTGCTAACATTTTTTTTCTTATCGAACACGGGCATGCGAATTGACACACGGCCGTGCCAAAACCTTTGAAGCGCGCCCAATTTTAAGAAATCGCGAAAAGCACGGGCAATTCAAATCTAACACAACTGTGCGGAAGGCCGTGCTCCCCTCCCTATTTAAACAAAGTAACCGTCTTTTCCTCCAAACCTCAAACCCTAAAATCAAATTTTCATTCCCCACCTCAAAATCCGGCCACTCAACCAGTCTATCCCATCCCCACCGCCGTTTCTCCTCCAAAAACTCAGTCCAACCACCCACACGGCCACAACACCACCGTGCACCCAAGCACCACGCCCTTGATAGCGCCGTGCCCACACCACAGACCCAACAACGCCGCCGTGCGTGCCGCCCGTGCTCGTCATTCACCACCATTTTTGGTTCCCTTTCTCTTAAAATCATCATACCATTTTTGCATATTTACCCTTTATGTCAAGTTTGTGTTTAAAAATTTGATTCATATTGTTTAGTCTATCCTATTTCTTGTTTAGTTTATACATGGTTGTGTTTAGTTCATTTCTTTTCCTTTGATTGAATGCTTCTTGTTGCTTTATTTTATTTCTTTAACAAACATGATTTTCAATGTTTGATTCATCTTTTTATTTATTAATGCATGTTAGAGTGGTTTCATTGCATGATTTGAGATTGCTTCTTTTCTTGGAGAATTGATGTTTTACTATTGGTAAAATTTAATTGTGAATGATAATGATTCTCAATTTTCCAATATATTGGTTGAACTAGAAAACTTGCTTTATATTTGATTTACAGGAAATATGTCGACATCTCGAGTGAAACGCGCCGTTCCAAGCAAGAAACGAAAGGGGCCCGGATCCTCTTCTACAAGCACCGAACTACGACACACGTTCCTCCAATTTCCACAAGCCGCTCAGGAGGACCGGTACAAAGCCATCAGGGATAGGCCCATCGGCACTGGACGACGAATTGATTGGGACACCGTCGGGCAAGTAGGGCTCACCACTAATATCCAAGCATTCATATCGACTGATCCATGGGAGACCTTCTTCTCAATTAATGAGCCTACATACCTCGAGCTCACACTCGAGTTTTGCTCCACATTCACGCTACAAACAGTGATGGCTCAATTCGACGACCCAGGCACTATACAATTCCGTCTTAGGGGCACAGTACATCGATTGAGCGTACCTCAATTCGGAGCAGCTCTTGGCCTCTATACGGCAGAATTCATAGCAGAGAACCCACTGGCCGGTCTAAACCGCGAGCCCCACTGCCTTCTGATCGACTGCTGGATCGACCTAAAGCCCACGACGGCCACTTACAACCCCAGTAAATCTAAGGCGACAACCCTTCCTCCAGCACTACGGTACATTCATGTCATACTCGCGCATACCAGCACTACGGTATTTGATAAACCGTAAAAGTAACATATTTTTATCCCACATTTAATATGCTTTTGGATTATTTACCCCTTGTTTTATACAAAAAGGTGCTTTTAATCCTTTCTTTTCATGTCTTATAACCAGGAAAGCACCCAAGGATGAAAAGAACATAAAACGGGCCTAAAACGGAGTAAATAGGCCTTAACACGAAATTGACACAGCTTGGCCCAAAGCACACACGGTCGTGCCTTGACGAACACCTAGAGCACGGCCTCAACCCCGCCACACATGGTCCTGCCTCAAGAGAAATCCGAGCACGGTCAGGTCTCGATTCACACGGGCGTGTGACATGGCCGTGCCTCTGACGCTGGAAAGAGCAATTTTAGTTGGAAAAGGATACTTAGAGAGAAAGAATCACGTTTCAAGAGCCTATAAATAACCCCCAAGTATCACCTGTTGAAGGGAGCGAAAGCGAGGCCAAGGAGCCAAGCCGAGAAGGTCAGACTTAGGGAATAACGCGAGGATAGCCAGTTGATCCATCTCAAGAAGCCGGAGTTATACTCAAGACTGCAGAATTCACCTTCGATTCCTTCAGTGGGTTTTAGGATTTTTCCTATGTTTTGTTTTATTTTTTCTCTTGCGATGGTTTGTTTATTCATTATGAACTAAACCCCTCAGATACCTGAAGGGAATGAAACCTAGATGGATTTTATTATTTGATTTTTAAGTTATATGATAAATTACTTAGTTTGTTCTTAATTATGTTGCTTAATCCAAATCTAATATGCTTAGGTGGAGGAGGAATAGACCCTACCTAAGAGAAGATCTAACATAATTAAGCGGAGTTGATCGGACGACTAGAGATAGGGTTACGAGATTTTACCGGATTAGGGTGAAACCTAATATGGGAGTCCATTGATCGATTTACTGCTATCCTAGGGGGTTATTATAAGCGAATGAGAGTTCCACTAATTAACCTAGGGTTAGACGTTATTCACCTCGAGAGAGGGTTTAATATAGGTTAGGGAGTCTTAAGGATCAAGCTAAGTAAATGAAATCATATAGTTTAGGGTTAATTAATAAGTGAAGCCTAGGTGGATTATTCCTGAGGGTATCGTCATAATCAACTGAGTTTTCCCTCAAAGTTATTTTTCTATTCGTCCTTTTTGTCTTTGTGTCCTTAGTTTAGTCTTCGTCAAAAGTAATCTTCACTCTAACTTTAAGGCTAAATAATAAAAAGAAAGTGAGTATTAATACTTTTAGTTCCTTTGGGTTCGATAACCGGTCTTGCCTAAGCTATACTACTGTTTGACAGGTACACTTGCCTTAATATCGTTGTCAGAGTTAGTCTCCAGGTTTGATCATTCTTTTATAAATATTTAAAGCTCTGATTTTACAGCGATTAGTCGCTTCATATGCCAAAGTTGCAAAGCCAATAGTCATCAAATTCAAATTTAAATCCAAATCCAAATTCAAATCCAAATCTAAAACTAAATCCAAATCCAAGTCCAAATTCGAATTCAAATTCAAATTCAAAAAAAAAAAGTGGCAATAAGGAATGTCAGAAAGAAACATAATTGCAATATCAAAGATTTACAGTCTGTTCAAAGATCAGACACCATGTCAGTGCAGCAAAGGCAGGCAAAAAACCATTCAAAATTTTTGAAAAATGACTGAGACTTGTAAAGGTTGGCATAGAGAAGTTACCATCTACCCTCTATGTTTCTTGAACGTTGGCCAGGACCTTCACCGGGGCAGCATCTTTCCTATTGGTTTATAAAAGGGAAGCAATTATTGGAAGTGAAGATTCTTTTTCTCCAAGCTTTGATTGAATAAAGAATTGGATAAAAAAGAATGTCTCCAGTAAGCTTGATTGAAAGTATTCATCATGGTCGAATGTACCAAAAACGGATGATACGAGCTCATGATAAAAATGTTCGCCCAAGAGAATTTCATGATGGGGACCTGGCATTAAGAAAGATTCTTCTCATACAAAAGGACTTTAGAAGGAAGTAAATGCCAAATTTGGCAAAACCTTATGTGGTGAAGAAGGCTTGTTCTGGAAGATCATTAACTTTGACCAAGATGGATGGTAAGGACATGCTCAAGCCGGTGAATTCAGATTTCAGTCTAAAAGGAGAGGCCAAGGTGAAAACCCACAAAGGGGCACTTTGAGACCGAAAAAAAATCAATCAATCAAAAAAAATGAAATGAAAAATTCAATCAAAAGAAGAAAGGAAAAGGAGAGGCCAAGGTGAAAACCCGCAAAGGGCGCCTTGAGACCAAAGGGGATTTGAGTTGAAAACCCAAAAAGGGTAGCTCAAATTTTGATCGAAAGTAAGGCATACAGTAGTCTTACTATACTTGAATTAACAATGAAGAAGTATGCTACGTCTTGGGGCATCGACAAAGTACTACGGATCCCCTAAACACATATTGAGCTTAAAATGGTCCTCAAGAAGCTTGAACAGAGAAGCTCAGGCTACAATATCTGGGGCACCTAGTTTCCATTTTATCCATTTCAAATTTGTTATTTGGATTATCTTATTCTTTTCAAAGAATGCTCACAATGAAATTTCTTTGCATTTGCTATCTTGAATTAACTAATTTGTTTCGAGCTATGCTCCTAATTAATTTCCTTCCTGTCCATGGTTATGACCTTTTTCAGGCATTTTGCATTGAAATAACAATTAGTGGACTAATAATATTTTCATAAAAGGAGTTTCGCATATTACTCTGGAAGCTTCTGAATAATACAAGAATCTGAAACATGACTACTGTTTAAAACTCACCAAGTTTAAAGAAGAGTCTAAACCGAGACTATCTCTTCGGACTTTTGTCAAGAATGGAGATCGAAAAATGACGAGATATTGCGTCAGTAATATAATCTTGACGAAAAATGGGTAATGTTAACCCAAGCTTAAAAGGGGAATCATTCGCAAGAAAAATGATATTCTGCATCCATGCAAATATCATGCATACGCATTTGGTTATGTCACCTGGGGAGCGATCAGTTGATTGAACAAGTTACAGTCCTCTACCCCTGAGTTGCAGTGGCATGGATGGAAAATGATACAAGTCATGTACCCTTGAATAGCAATGGGATGGATTGAAGAAGAAACAAATCCTACATTTTGGAGTCGTAGTGGGATGGATTCAGATCTTATACCCCTAAGTCACAATGAGATGGACCCTGAAGTTACAGTGGGACAAATCTGTTAAGCAAGATATAATCGTTTTCTCGGGTTTTTTGTCGAGAATACCATCCGAACAAGATGGCAGCATAATACATCAGTGATAAAGCCTTAATAAATAATGAGCGATGACACCTTAAACTTTTAACAAAGGATCATTCTCATGACATTCTGCATTCATGTAAATTTCACTCATAATATCATTTAGTTAGGAGCATGTGATTCATTCTGATCATTGCATCCCAATCATTGTAAAAAGACCATTCTCATGACATTCTGTTTTCACGCAAATGTCATCCATAATGCATTCAGTTAGGAGTATTAGATTCATTCTGATCATTGCATCCTTCACATTTGGCATAAATATAAGCTTAAGAAATAGAGTCTACATCGAAGATTTCAGATTTTGCCCCCTAGAGATAGTAGTGGGGCAGATCGAAGATTGTAGTCTTATCTTCCTAAGATAGCAGGGAAGCAGACTGAAGATTTCAGAATTTGTTCCCTCGAGATAGCAGTGGAGTAGATCAAGGATGACCAGTCCTTCTCTCTGAGCAATAGTAGAGTACGCTGAAGATGGCAGATCTTGTCTCCCTAGGCAGTAGTGAAGCAGATCAGTTAAAGATTGCAGATCTTATCTCACTGAGCAGTAGTGAAACAGATCGAACACCTGAATTCTTATATCCTCGAAGTTCCAGTGGAGTAGGTTAAAGCTACAAATCCCTCCGCCCTGAGTTTACAATGAGGATCAATCCGTATTTCTTTGAAGTTTCAGCAGAGAAGATTGAGGATACGAATCTCTTCTCTCTGAATTTCTATCTACTTGAAGTTCTAGTGGAGTAGGTTGAAGCTACAAATCCCTCCTCCCTGAGTTTACAATGAGGATCAATCCGTATTTCTTTGAAGCTTCAGCATAGATGATTGAAGTTATGAATCTCTTCTCTCTGAATTTCTATCTCCTCGAAGTTCCAGTGGAGTAGGTTGAAGCTACAAATCCCTCCTCCCTAAGTTTACAATGATGATTAATCTATATTTTTTTGAAGTTTTAGCAGAGGAGATTGAAGTTACGAATCTCTTCTCTCTGAATTTCTATCTCCTCGAAGTTCCAGTGGAGTATGTTAAAGCTACAAATCCCTCCTCCCTGAGTTTACAATGAGGATCAATCCGTATTTCTTTGAAGTTTCAGCAGAGAAGATTGAGGATACGAATCTCTTCTCTCTGAATTTCTATCTCCTTGAAGTTCCAGTGGAGTAGGTTGAGGCTACAAATCCCTTCCCCTGAAATTACTATGAAGATCAGTCTTTATTTCTTTGAAGTTTCAGTGGAGTAGATCGAAACTACAAATCTATTCTCCCTGAAATTACATTGGAGCCGATCGAAGCGCTAGTTCCTATGCCTTTGAAGATGCAGTGGATGGAATGAAGCTACTTGAAGAAAAGAAGCACCGAAAGAAGTCCAAGATTCAAAGATCGGGCAAAATTGGCCCTTTTTGAAGTCTTAGCTCTATTCTCGTTACACGACAATAAGCAAAGAGGGGCAGATGTAATAGGCCAAGTTGGCCTGGCCCAATATTAACCAAATAGAAAATGATTAAAAGTCCATTACATAAACAGAGTTCATTACATTAAACAAACCCAAAATTTTAACCTAATAGCCCAAATTAAATAAACTTAACCCAAGACCAATTTACATTAAGGGTCTATTTGTTTGCAGGAAAACATTTTCCGAAAAATGTTTTCTTGCTTTTACGGTGTTTGGAAGCCCTGAAAATATTTTACATTTGGAAAATATTTTCCAAAACACGGGTAAAATGAGTATGAGTTTCCGTAAAATATATTACCAATTTTATTTCCGTAAGACATTTTCCAACTCTTAACAGGTTACTTTCTCCTTCTTCCTTCCGTTCTTCATCCCTTCTCCTTCTTCATAACTTTCCTCCTTTTACTTCTTCCTTTTTTCATCTTTTATAATCTCTTTCGTTTTTTCTTGGCTGCGTCCATCGTACATCTTCTCTTCTCAGGGAAATTACACGCTGCTTTTTGGTTTCGCTCAAATCTTCCTCTTCGCAGGGTCTTGGCTTAAGGTATGTCATCTTCTTTATCTTCTTTATCATTTTTGTTTCTTCTTGTTCTTGAAAAACTGCTTAAGCTATGCCATCATTTTTGGTTCTGTATTTTTATACTGTTGAATACCCATTTGTTTTTTGTGCTGAATTAGTGGTGGGTTTTATTTGAAAATGAAGCAACGTTTGTTAATGATGTTTAGTTCCACTTAATTTGATGTTAAAACATTGAAACCATATGATTCTTTTAGTTACTAGGCCAAGCCTTGGTTCTTACTTTGATTATAAGATGATTTGGAGAGTTCTGTTTTGTCCTTTGATATTTAATTTATGGGGTTCAATTGACTGGAAACTGTGCAGTAAATTAGATGAAAGGGGATAAACTTAATAGATTTGTCGAAGTCCGAAGTGAACTCCATTTAAATTTCAAAACACACTGCTATCCTGCATGCGTGAGATATAACAAAACCTTTGCAATATTATCGAAACAAATTGCTTTCTTATTCAAATTGTATCAATACATGATCTAGAAGTGCACTTCATTTTCATTTACATATCCATTGTTGAGAAAGATGAGGTTTGTTCTATACAAGAAACAGGGGCATTTTTGTTCATATTTAGGCCATCCTTTTCAGGCTTTGTCATTATGACAGATGATAAGCTAGGAAGTGATTCTGCTCTTTCTTTTGACTAGCTTTTCTGATCTGGGAAATGTATCAGCAGAGAATTTTTCATGGTATCTATCCATTTATCCGTATGACAATACCATATGTAGAAAGAAAGAATGCTCGACTTGTAAACTTCCAAAGTTCATTGTATTGGTATCATGTTTGTTAGTGTGTCTTTTTAATTTTCTAAAACGTGATCAGATTATTCTTTTGATCCAGACCTTCTAGATCCAAGCATTGCAGCATATGCAATCAATGTGTTGCCTGCTTTGGCCATCATTGTAGGTGGATGGTTTGTATCTTCAACGGTTCTTTGTTTCTTTATTTTATTTCATGTAGCGAGTTGTTCTATGTACAGCATATTAAAATCATCAGACTCTTACGTCTACTTAAGATGGTGTTTACTTTAGTCCAGAATAATTGTATTGGGGAGAGAAGTACACAATCTTTTGACTGTTCTTTTTTGGTCAATTCTTCACCATGTATCAGCTGCTAGCAATCTGTATTTCTATTTAGTTTACATAATTGCCTTTTTCATTTTACAGTCGGTAACATTTTCTTGGAGAACATGAGCATCATCTAGTTACTCAACCAAAACCACCATTAATTATGATTAGAACTTTTGACATTTACCAGATTTCCATTACTATCGAGGTTGTTTATCTAGTAACTGAGTTTGTGTTTTGTCCATTAATGAGTCACTTGCAATTTCTCAGCTTTGTTTGAGATCAAGAGCACTGCTCATCCTTTTCTGACTTGTCCCTGGTTTGGGTTTTATGCCTTTCTTTGTTTCTTTATTTTTAATTTTTTTCTGGGTTTGGGATTAAAATATGAAAATGGTAATTCAAATGATGAAAATGATAATTATTTTTAACTCAAGATGAGGGAAAAGTTAGATACAAAAGATAAGATATTGCTGGAAAGTTCCCAAAGCTTCAGTAGCCTCCACTCTATTTAGATCTTTTAGCTGATATATTGTCTTTGTTTGATGATGATGCATTGGTTGTGATTATAATGCATATGAAGTAAATGTTTCATTGTTTAGAAGAAAGGTTCAATCAGAAGGTAAATGGCCTTCAACTTTGAGGATAGGAATTGGAGCGAATGTTTTGGTTGATAGCAATGCATAAAAGGAAAGATTCTTTTTTTTTCTGAGTTTTCCTTGTAAATTTTTTTGGTTGCTTTTTACAGTGGAAATGGTTTTAACAAGCATTCCTAGCCCAAGAATTAATGCACCAACTGCTGAAAATTTTGGCAGTGCCGGTGCTTCTCATTTGCAAGTGTTCAAATTTGCTAACATCAAAGGGGTTACAAATAATTTCTCAAGTGCAAATAAGCCTGGAGAAGGTGGCTTTGGTCCTGTGTACAAGGTAACATAAACAGTATACGGTTGGTCAATAGCATTTACATTCAGTGCTGAAGCAAAGGCACCAGCAAATGATGATTGAGTATCCTTTTTGGATTTTGATAGGGTAAATTACTAAGAGGCCAAGAAATTGCAGTGAAGAGACTTTCCAGAACTTCTAGTCAATGACATGAGGAGTTTCAAAATGAGGTTACATTGACAGCTAGGCTTTAACATGTAAATCTAGTAAGGCTGTTGGGATATTGCACAGAAAAGGAGGAAAAATTGCTGATATATGAATTCAAGCCAAATAAAAGCTTAGACCTCTATCTCTTTGGTATGCTATTAAGTTGATTTTAAGTCTTAAATTTTAGTTTAAAGCACATATTGGACACAATTTTATACTTGATGCTATGATCAAAAGTGTGGGGTTGTTGCAGATCCAGTCAGGCGGTATGTTTTAGACTGGGAAAAGCGTGTATCATTGAAGGTGTTACTCAAGGACTGTTGTATCTTCAAGAATATACAAATATTACAGTGATTCATATGGATTTAAAAGCTAGCAACATATTACTGGTAGACTTTGGGATGGCTAGACTTTTCAAGAAGGATGTAAATGAAGCAAACACTGGTAGAATTGTTGGAAGTGATGGATCAATTGATCTTTGTACTAGAGTGTGGTGTTATTATGTGGTGTATTACTAATTATGCATTTGGATAATATTATTAATTTCTAGTATTAATTGTGGTTTGGAAGCTAATTTGTAATTATTCAATTTTTGTTTTTTTAACACAATTACGAATAATTTATTTGACTTTAGTTATTTTCAATTTATGACGGTTAATATTGTAACTTAATAATTGAGTATTATTATATATTTAATTTGATTTATTTATTTATAAATAAATCATTGCAATATATGTAAAAACAATTTAAAATATAAAAATTTATTAATATGTATATAAAATTTATTAATATATGTAAAAACAGCTTTTCCGGAAAATATTTTCAGGAAATCTGCCAAACAACAGAAAATATTTTACATAGATTCATCCAAACACCAGAAAATATTTTCAGTAAATCATTTTCCAGAAAAGTAAATCATTTTCCAGAAATCATTTTCCGAAAAACATTTTACTGACAAACAAACGGAGCCTAAACCCAATCTGAAGAGCCCGAATGGCCCAAACAATTTCGGTAAATAGAAAACCCTAGGGGAGTTTCTATTTTCTCCAGTGCCTCAAGCCAAAATAGCGCCGCAAGTAGACTTCTCCGCAACGCGCTCGCCACGTCCGCGCGTACGGCCACGCACGCATTGTACCTGCGAGAACAACAGCAATAACAGATAGCAGCTGGGAAAATAAAAAAAAAGTTGTAATTTTGATTTTTGTTTTAGTTTTTATTTTTGATTTTCGGCTTTAAAGGGCCGAAACACACCATTGTATTTTTTACTTACGCACACAACACAGTGAATACAGAGAAATACAGATCAGAAATAGAAACTCAGGTTTTTCTCGCTTTCAATCTTTCTTGAATTTCAGATCTGATTTAGGGCTATCGTTAGAGTCATTTTTTTCTCTTTCTTTTTGTATGTGGGAATAAAAGGGAGAGGATAAGAAAGTACTTGTAATATCCCGGATTTAGGGGTTATGCATTTAATGCATAATTCAAGTGATAGTAGGTTTGGAGTGTGTTTGGATATATTTTAGGAGTTTTTGAGAACTTTAGGTGAAGGGGAAAAACTTTGGAAAATATTGGAATTTTAAGTGAAAAGGGGAAACTGGGCAAGGAGGCCTTAAAAGAAATTTTGTGGAGTTTAGAACACAAGAAATCAGTTGGCAAAGTGGCTTGGGGCGCTAAGGTGCAAGGGGGCTTCAGGAGGGAAGAGGGTCGAGTCTTGAGGGCAGCATGGGAGTGTTTTATTTTTTGTATTTTGCGTCAAGAAGGGAAGTTGGGCCAAGGGGTTCTTTAGGGAGCAAATAAGTGCCGAATTTTGCTTAAGGAGTGTGTCCATCTTTTTGATTTTTTTTTTTAGTCTCCTTGCAGAATCTCTTTGTATTTTTCTCCCTATTCTCTTTCTTTTCTTAAAACCTTATTTTCTACTACTCTAAAAGCCACCTAGTTTCGGCTTGCTCATCCCTTCAAGTGTTGACCGAAACTCCAAGTGTTTCAAGGCCATTTATGTTCCTTTCTTCTTCTCCTCTACTTGTTTCTTAGTCGAACCTTATAAGCCTTATTTCTTTTTCTTCTTCATCATTATTTTGAGCCATAGCCGAATGTGCAGATACCTTTGAAGCCATTGCCGAATCTCCTAGGGTGTTGTTGTCGATCTCTTGCTCTTAGCTTCGTCTCAAGTGTAGTGGTAAGTATTTTTTCTTTAAACAATCGGTTTTGGGTTCTTATATTGGTATGTCGAAACCAAGTATTTGGTCTTGGTTTTTATAACATGGCCGAATGTCATAGTGCCATTAAGTATGTTCTTTTGTGGGTGTAGCCAAAAGAAGGAAGCATTGAGGAAGTCTTTTGGATTCGATTATCTAAGGGATTTCGTCTATTCAAGGTGCAAGTGTGTGATTTCGGGATTTGGAAGAAATAGGTAAGTGGGTTTGTGCTATTCGGCCATAGGCCATATTTGGTAATAAGGTTAGCCGATTCTAACTTTGATGATTTAGGACCAAAGCGGCATTAAGGAAGGAGGAAAACCACGTTCCAAGATCCGGTTAGATTCGAATAGTTCGGGAATTCCCTAAATAGTCAGGTGCGTAGTTATCGCACTGTCTCTTGAATGTTTAAATGAATGTTTAAATGTATTATTATGAATATGTGTATAATGTGAATGATAGCCAAATTAAGGGCTAAAATGGTGGAATACCCATGATGGGTAACCGAATAATCAGGTCAGTGTTAATTATTAAGAATTTGAATATGTCACGAGAATATGATTGTATGCCGAACAGCATGTGCGTGCACTATTTTATTATGACATTATCGTATGTTGCATGTGCATGGGATGGGATATGAATGCGACTATCGGAGGAAAGGGTGTACATTATGTACGTGGTCTAATGTTAGCCTTGTGCTACATTAGCGCTTGATGGTAGCTATGTGCTTCATCAAGGGAGGTGTTGGCTAGGTGCCCATCTCGGCTGTTGATAGCTGTATACATCACCGTGGATTGAGGATGACCTCGAGTCACCTCACGGATACAGATATGTGGGATCACTCAGGTGATGGGTGGCTTAGCAACGGCCTTGAGTAGCAAGTCTGCCAAGGTAGGATATGTGGATCACTCGGTTGATCGGTGGATTAGCCACGGCCTTGGGAAGCAGGTCTGCCGAGGTAGGTGTGACGGATGGACATTAGGATGGGTTGGGCTGCATTTTGCATAATGTTGTATATGAACTGTGTGGATATGGGCCAAGCCCATATGTGGAGACATGTGAAATAGCTATGCACTGAGTCTGTTTGACTCACCCAATATTTCATTAAACCTTACAGGTGATGCATGATGCTTGGACCGGGTTGGAGTGGATACGAGGTGGCCATGCAAAAATTATTTTTATGCCATGCAGAAGACATTATATTTATTTTACTCAGATTATTATTATTACTTGGGACTTGTTTATTTATTGTAATAAGGGCCTCCTAAAGTTTTAAGGTTTACTATTATGTTTTCATCGGATGGATATGAATTTATCTTGGCAATTTATATCTCAAAATTATATATGTATATTAAAGTTTTTCTTTAAGATCGGATAATTGGTAACATCAAAATTTTATTTGTAAAGTTTAAACACACAATGTTTTATAAAAACAAAATTTTTAATGTTTTTCCCAAAAGTGAAAACAGTCTTCAAACGTTTTTCCGCAGTGACATACCAGATCCGATCAAGGCTCGTGGGCCGGGTTCGGGGTGTTACAGTTTGGTATCAGAGCCCGGTTCAAAACTCGGCTTTGAGGTTTTGGGCCCTAAAACAGTTTTCAAAAAATGGGCTTTTCTAAAATATGGACTTTTAAGAAATTTTCAGGTTATTCTGGCATGGCACCTGTATCTCCGGCCCGATGTCCACTAGGTAAGTACTTCTGACTTCTGAAGTGAATTGTATATGTGAATGTTATGGGCTTATTTGGGCTCGTAGAATAGAATATTAGGGCTATTAAACTCTAGGGCTAGTACACTCAAACACATGCATAAGACTTAAGTGCCTAATTAAACAAACCTGTGTCTAAGTCGTCGAGTTAAGGTGTGGCAACCATTGTGCGCATGTCTAGGAGTGGATCCGGAAGAGCCTGGTACCTAAGTAGTCCTAGTGACTCACCTCCTCTTCGCTGGAATCCTACCTGGTGCGTAGCTACGGTTCACCCTAACCAAGAGGACTTATTCATAGGCTAAACCCGATAATTAAAACCCGAAAGGGACTAGCCGTTTTTTTATAAAAACCTTAGTTTTAAAATCACTAAATTACCCCTTTGATTCGTAGAAAGATTATTTTTGAAAATTTTTCTCAAAATATTTCCGATTTACAAAATTACGAAAATACCCCTGTGTTGTAAATTACCAAAATGCCCTTGGTTAAAAAAAATATCACATTACCCTCAACTTTTGCTAAAATATTCTTACTTTACAAAAATACCAAAAACTTTATTTTGTGAAATATTGAACTACCCTGATTTGGAAATTTACTAAAATACCCCTGACTTACAAAATTACCAAAATAACCCCCAATTTCTGAAATTTCTGTGACACTTTTAATTTGGAAATTTTCAAAATACCCTTAAGTTTTAAAAATATTGAAATGCCTTTGATTTGTGAAGATTTTCAAATTGACCCCGATTTATTACCAAAATACCCCTATAGGACGAATGACGAAATTACCCTTGGGTGGGGAAATGGACAGAAATGCCCATAAAAGTGAAGTGAGTGCTGTGGATCAATGAAGGTGTCTTTATGGATGAATGTGAATGTGATTCTCTGAATTAGAATAGTGAACTTGAACTGAAACTTTGTTTGATCGAAAGAACCACTTCTAGATACTTCTTTTCATAAAATTGTTCGCGGATAATCAGTGGAACACAAGTACTAATGCATAAAACTTTTTAATCAGAATAATCGGGACGTTAGAAATGAGTTCTAGAGGACGTGGTCGTCATGGACGTGGTCGAGGTAGAATGGCCGTGTCGGAACCCGTTAGATCGGGTCAAGGATCTGAGAATGAGGTACCACCTCCACCACCAGCTTTTGGTGTTGAGCAGCAAGATCAGACGAGGGATGATGCTGTATCGCAGGCGGTGCTGCGAGTTCTTGAGATGGTGGCTGCAGCAGGTGGAAATATGAGACCTCAGAAATCTGTACCCGAGTGACTCTGAGCCAATGGGGCTGAGATGTTTCGTGGAGTATCTGGTGTAGCACCCAGTACTGCTGAGTATTGGTTGGAGGCAACGGAATGAATTATGGATGAGTTGGATCTGACCCCTGAGGAGAAAGTGAAAGGAATGGTGGCGCTGCTTCGCGACGAGGCATATCAATGGTGGCTCACCATATGGGATAGTGCTACGGCTGAGGAACTCACTTGGGATTATGTTAAGGTGACATACCAGAAGAAGTATGTCGGTACTCACTACATTGATGCTCAGAGGAAGGCATTTCTGGGGCTGGTTCAAGGGAACAAGTCCGTGGCAGAATATGAGGCCGAATTCCTAAGGTTAAGCCCATATGCTCGAGGAGTGGTGGCTACGGAGCATGAACGATGTGTCCGGTTTGAGGACGGATTAAGGGACGACCTAAGGTTGCTGATAGCTCCATATCAGGAGTGAGAGTTTGCTGTGTTAGTAGAGAAGGCTAAGGTAGCCGAAGGGATTAAGGACTCTGTGAGGCAGAACAGAGATAAGGATAGGAATCGGGATAAGAGGAGTTTTGGAGCTTCGGAATCGTCTGAAGCTTTCAGAAAAGACCGAGGGTTGAGAATTCTGTTCGTATTTCTAAGCCAGCTACTGGAAATCCGGACCGTCCGTGTGCTCAGTGTGGGAGGTATCATGTTGGCGAGTGCTGGAATTGGGAGCGAGAATGTTTTAGATGTAAGTCTAAGTCTCATTTGATTAAAGATTGTCCTCAGGATCCGAATAGGGCTCAGACAGTAGGCCAAGGCTATGTGCAGCCAGGCAGAGGTGGTCAACAGGCGACGAGGGATCGTGGTTGAACCATGGAGGGAATGGTTCCGGCCAAGGTCGTGGAACACCAAACAGAGGTACTGAAGGTTCAGAAGCGAGGCAGCCAAGGTTGGTTTATGCAGTTGGCCGTCGCGAGGAGGAAGATGTGCCAGATGTGACAACGGGTATGTTCCTTATTTCTGGAATACCTTAACTGCTTTGATTATTGTAGAGTTTTCTTGTATTGCTAGTGAAGTGCCTGAAACCTTGGACGTGAACTTAGAAATTGTGCCTAGGAAGTATGATGGTTTTATTAAGATTAGAGTGCGCAGCATAAGCGTAGTGTAGTGAGTAGGAGTGCATTTAGCCAAGCAATTTCGAGGACGAAATTATTTTTAAGGAGGGTAGATCTGTAAGATCCCAGATTTAGGGGTTATGCATTTAATGCATAATTCAAGTGACAGTAGGTTTGGAGTGTGTTTGGATATATTTTAGGAGTTTTTGAGAACTTTAGGTGAAGGGGAAAAACTTTGGAAAATATTGGAATTTTAAGTGAAAAGGGGAAACTGGGCAAGGAGGCCTTAAAAGAAATTTTGTGGAGTTTAGAACACAAGAAATCAGTTGGCAAAGTGGCTTGGGGCGCTAAGGTGCAAGGGGGCTTCAGGAGGGAAGAGGGTCGAGTTTTAAGGGCAGCATGGGAGTGTTTTATTTTTTGTATTTTGCGTCAAGAAGGGAAGTTGGGCCAAGGGGTTCTTTAGGGAGCAAATAAGTGCCGAATTTTGCTTAAGGAGTGTGTCCATCTTTTTGATTTTTTTAGTCTCCTTGTCGAATCTCTTTGTATTTTTCTCCCTATTCTCTTTCTTTTCTTAAAACCTTATTTTCTACTAATTTTCTTGTATAGCCGAATCCTCTAAAAGCCACCTAGTTTCGGCTTGCTCATCCCTTCAAGTGTTGACCGAAACTCCAAGTGTTTCAAGGCCATTTATGTTCCTTTCTTCTTCTCCTCTACTTGTTTCTTAGCCGAACCTTATAAGCCTTATTTCCTTTTCTTCTTCATCATTATTTTGAGCCATAGCCGAATGTGCAGATACCTTTGAAGCCATTGCCGAATCTCCTAGGGTGGTGTTGTCGATCTCTTGCTCTTAGTTTCGTCTCAAGTGTAGTGGTAAGTATTTTTTCTTTAAACAATCGGTTTTGGGTTCTTATATTGGTATGTCGAAACCAAGTATTTGGTCTTGGTTTTTATAACATGGCCGAATGTCATAGTGCCATTAAGTATGTTCTTTTGTGGGTGTAGCCGAAAGAAGGAAGCATTGAGGAAGTCTCTTGGATTCGATTATCTAAGTGATTTCGTCTATTCAAGGTGCAAGTGTGTGATTTCGGGATTTGGAAGAAATAGGTAAGTGGGTTTGTGCTATTCGGCCATAGGCCATATTTGGTAATAAGGTTAGCCGATTCTAACTTTGATGATTTAGGACCAAAGCGGCATTAAGGAAGGAGGAAAACCACGTTCCAAGATCCGGTTAGATTCGAATAGTTCGGGATTTCGCTAAATAGTCAGGTGCGTAGTTATCGCACTGTCTCTTGAATGCTTAAATGAATGTTTAAATGTATTATTATGAATATGTGTATAATGTGAATGATAGCCAAATTAAGGGCTAAAATGGTGGAATACCCATGATGGGTAACCGAATAATCAGGTCAGTGTTAATTATTAAGAATGTGAATATGTCACGAGAATATGATTGTATGCCGAACAGCATGTGCGTGCACTATTTTATTATGACATTATCGTATGTTGCATGTGCATGGGATGGGATAGGAATGTGACTATCGGAGGAAAAGGTGTACATTATGTACGTGGTCTAATGTTAGCCTTGTGCTACATTAGCGCTTGATGGTAGCTATGTGCTTCATCAAGGGAGGTGTTGGCTAGGTACCCATCTCGGCGGTTGATAGCTGTGTGCATCACCGTGGATTGAGGATGACCTCGAGTCACCTCGCGGATACAGATATGTGGGATCACTCAGGTGATCGGTGGCTTAGCCACGGCCTTGAGTAGCAAGTCTGCCAAGGTAGGATATGTGGATCACTCGGTTGATCGGTGGATTAGCCACGGCCTTGGGCAGCAGGTCTATCGAGGTAGGTGTGACGGATGGACATTAGGATGGGTTGGGCTGCATTTTGCATAATGTTGTATATGAACTGTGTGGATATGGGCCAAGCCCATATGTGGAGACATGTGAAATAGCTATGCACTGAGTCTGTTTGACTCACCCAATATTTCATTAAACCTTACAGGCGATGCATGATGCTTGGACCGGATTGGAGTGGATACGAGGTGGCCATGCAAAAATTATTTTTATGCCATGCAGAAGACATTATATTTATTTTACTGAGATTATTATTATTACTTGGGACTTGTTTATTTATTGTAATAAGGGCCTCCTAAAGTTTTAAGGTTTACTATTATGTTTTCATCGGATGGATATGAATTTATTTTGGCAATTTATATCTCAAAATTATATATGTATATTAAAGTTTTTCTTTAAGATCGGATAATTGGTAACATCAAAATTTTATTTGTAAAGTTTAAACACACAATGTTTTATTAAAAACAAAATTTTTAATGTTTTTCCCAAAAGTGAAAACAGTCTTCAAACGTTTTTCCGCAGTGACATACCAGATCCGGTCAAGGCTCGTGGGCCGGGTTCGGGGTGTTACAGTACTTGTTTTGGGGGTAGCATCGTTGGAGCGCCGTCTCCCTCGTCGAAATCGTGCCTATAGGGGAAATCGAATCCTCTTCTGGTTTTGAATTTGGGTTTCAGCTGAGAAAGAAAAGAAAAGGGAGGCTAGGGTTTGGTGTGGCCGATTGGTTTTTTAGGGATAATATTGCTTTAGAGAAACGGCGCCGTTTAGGCTTATTTCGATAGCCTTAAAACGACGTCGTATAGGCCATGACCCGATTCGACTCGACCTGAAAACCCGGAGGATCCGTGTGTTTTATTAAAAGTGGTTTTATTGCGCTATTAGCCCCTCCGTTTTTCACTGCCATTTGATTGAACCTTATTTCTATATTTTTATGTTTTAATTTCTCCCTGGAATTTGTGCGTTATTTCAATTTGATACCTATTTAAACACAACATTTTCGCAACTTGGAATATTTTCTTTTTTAACCCCTGATTATTTGAGCGCATTCTAATTTAGTCCTTAACTCTGTTTAAATTTTTATAAAATGGCCTGTTAGTTTCATTCTTATCTCAATTAAGTATTTTTTTAGTTTACAAAACTTATTCATTTTCTATTTTTAGAAGCCGTTTTAATAGATTAATTTAAAATTGATTTTTCAATGTTTTAATTGATTTATCTTTCATTTCTATATTCATTTTTTTAAATTTATTTTTTTAAATATTTAATTTCAAAATCTTCATTTATAGATTACTTGTTTTAAAGATTTATATAGTATTTAATTTAAGTGTTCCTATACATATATATATATATTAGTATTAAAATTATTTTATTTTTATGAACATATATTCGGTTTCATAATATTTTATGCATGTATTTTCTTTTAAATCTATCTATGTGTATATTTTATTTTAAATCTATAAATATATATAATTTTTATTTTAAAGATCTTGTTTTAAATTATGTTTTATTTCCAACACCTCCCTACATTATTATTTTTATGTGCATATGTTATTTATATTATGTATCGCTTGTAAATCATTTTGTATGTCACGTATTTAAATTAGGCTTTGAATTTCTTTTAGATTTGTTTTATTATTCATAAGATTTTAAATATTATCATTTTAAACATGATGTGTTATGAAATTATCGATGTTGTATATTCAAATTGTATGTGCTTATGGTTATCTTTCTTATTCGTTTGTGCAAATTCGTATTCATGCATTATAATTCCATATTATATTTTTGTTTCTCATTATCAAAAAGTGATTCAATAAAATGCATTTTGAGCCAATTTTTAAAATTGGGTATTTAAAAATTCTTTAAAATAAGGCAATATTTGTTTGTTTGGGAAAATTCGAGAAATCATGCCCTATCGTGTTGGGTGTCGATTTTCTGTTTGACCAAATAATCAAATATCCTTTTAATCGCATATTTTAAAAACCAAAGATGATCTCGGTGTCGGGGTATAAACGTGTCATATCCTAACGTGCTGGATGTGATGTTCTTATTCCTTTCGGACGAGTGAATCTTGAGATTCAATTCAAAATTAATTAACATTCTTTAAAAAGTATCACAGCTTAAACATTTTCAAGTTTTCAATACGAGGACACTAGCTAATCAATTTGGTACCAATTTTGGGTGTTGCGAGGGTGCTAATCCTTCCTCGCACGTAACCGACTCCCGAACATGTTTTCTTATATTTTGTAGATCAAAAATTATTGTTTTAATAAATCCAAATGTTTTATTAAAATAATCCATCTTAAGGTGATCCGATCACACGTTGAATAAAAGATCGGTGGATACTCCATGTTTCCTTTTAAAGTCGATCTCCGTTTCTTCCAAAAAGAAAAAAATGGTTTCGACAAAGACAATACATAGCCAAACCTTCAAGTCTCTTCCATGGTGTTTTTCACCTAAATATTTGGTGGTGATTCATGTAAAAAGATGATAACCATCTTTTATTTCTTTTGTTTTATTAACCTTAATTATTAAATTACAATAATAACCTTAATGAAAAACCATTTAAAACATTCATTTAATGTCCAAATATGTCCATTCATGCTATTAATGGTCTAATTACAACATAAGGACTTCCTCTTTTAAGTTCCATAGCTATTAGGCACTTTATTAATAGAACATGAATTTTGCACTTTACACGATTTAGTCCTTTTTCTCAAATTAACCATTTAAACGATAAAATTTCTTACCGAAATTGTCACACAATCATTTAATCATGATGTAAACATCAAAATAGTAATAAAATAAATATTTTGAGCTCGAATTTGTAGTCTCGAAACCACTATTCTGATTTGACCAAAAACGGGCTTTTACATGATGGACTATGTATGTGTGAGTTGTATACTTTGATGTAAGTAAAAGGCTGAATTCAAATAGATAAGGAACCGAAAGCTGGTGCGGTGGGTATACGACTTCTGCAGTATGTAGCATCATTCACAATAGTGGAATTCATAGCCCAAAACATGGGTAAGTGATATTCTCTCATTGGCATTACATGATAGATGAAAACTATATGTAGACACGAGTCATTTTTCTTTGTGATGAATGACTTAATTACTATATGATAACAATTGATTTTTCATGAAAGAATATGTAATGGTTACCATGAGATAAAATAAGATCATATTCGGAGAATGGATTTATCCCATAGAGATTAAGGATATCCTATCAGTGTAACACACTTATGACAACGTCATTGGACGAGTAATGATCGAATAGCTTTTGTAATGGTATGTAATTGGGGAGAGCTCAATCACGATACTATAGTGGAATGATTTCGTAACTAAATGAATTTGTAATTAAAAGGAGAAAAACTTAAAATTAATTATAAATCATTTGAGCCCTAGTCACATATGTCCTATCGGCCGCTCTATTAGCTCATTGAAACCAGAATTGAATTGCATGTTGAATGAAATTAACAGAAACAGATAGAAATGATAAACTTAGATAAATGGGTTACATTAAAAAATGAATGTTGTTTTTCACTTAGTATGAAAATGAAATTAAATTAATTGATCATTATGAATACAATGAAGGTAGAAATTAAATATATTTTCTCATAGATTCTTTTACGGTAAAGTTACCATGATACTAACGGAATTAAAATTGGGTTGAGAAAATTATTTAATGAAAAAATTAATTTATTTAAATTAATAAATAATGTCTATTTTGAGAAATAGAAAAACATGTATTGATTTGAACTAAATTATAAAGTGTTGGGTTAGATACAGGAGATGTTGCGCCCAAACCCAACAGGAACGAACCGACCCAAATCCAAAACGTCACATTAGTCACTTGCTTGACCAATCTTACCTTAAAACCACCATTCACACCACACAAATACAAACATAATAATCAATCCTCAAGTAAAAATAAACATACAAATCCCTATATTCATGCTTTTCTAGCAAAATCATCAAAATAACATGTAGGGTAAATCGTCATTTGTCATACATCATACAAAATAATCATAAACATTAAGTCAAGCTTACATTAAGTATATAGAGTACTATTTAAAAAAAATATTTGAAAGAACTAGCAAAAATTGATAAGTAAAACTCAAGTAATTTTAAAACAAAGGTTTAAGGACTAAGTCGTATATTTAGCGAAATATCTGGAAAAATATTTTTGGAAAAATTAAAAGTAGATTTATGAAATTAAAAAAACTTAAACATGCAAAACTTCAACGCATTTGACATCATTTAAGAACTCAAATTACATAGCATAAAAATTAGGACTCAATTGCAAAACTAGCAACACCATTCAAAACCAATAGTTTGTCACGTCACGACGACGTGAAACCCCATCTCGCAACATGCCTTGGATGATGCCCCTGATCAAGATGACGTCAAAAAAGGCGCCCTGACGTCAACCCCTCGTCACGACGTCATACCAACATTGTCGTGGCGTCACCTGCAATTTTTGCAAAAACAACCCAAAATATGACATTTTGGTACACAACTTGACATACCATTTCGTGCATTTAGGCAAAATTTTCTATTCTAACATGGCATATAGCAAGCATATGTCATTCAAGTCATGCTCATACACTCTATAACATACCATAACATAATTTGACTCCCTATCACTAGGAAAACAGACTTTTTGCGGCGTTTTTTTTAGCCTTTAGCGGTGCCGCAAAAAACGCAGCTATAGATGATAAACCGTGAAAGTAACATATTTTAAGCCCACATTTAGTATGCTTTTAGATGAATTAAGCCTCGATTTATGTAAAAAGGTGCTCTTAATCCTTTGTTTTCATGTTTTATACCCAGGAAAGCACCCAAGGATGAAAAGAACAGAAAACAAGCGCAAAACGGAGTAAATGGGCCATATCACGAAATCCACACGGCCTGGGCCCAAGACCACACGGTCGTGCCTCCCGTCCTACTAGAACACGGCCGTCTCCCGAGTCCCACGGCCGTGCATCATTCATTAGGATTGAACACGGCCTGGCCACGACTTACACTGGCGTGTGCCATGGCCGTGGCCCTGTCGCAGGAAAGAGCAATTTCATTCAGATTTGGATACTTAGGGGCGGAGTAACCTATTTCGAAAGCCTATATAAACCCCCTAAGTATAACCTGAAAGAGGGCGGTTAGCTAGGCCAAGGAGCCGAGCCGAAAAGGTCAGATTTGTGGAGAATCACTCGAAGATAGCCAGTTGATCCATCTCAAGAAGCCGGAATTCTACTCAAGACGGCGGATCTCTCCTTCAATTCCTTCAGGGAGTCTTAGGGATTTCTTATGTTTTGTTTTATCTTTTCTTTTAAGATGTTTTCTTTTATTACTATGAACTAAACCCTTCAGATACCTGAGGGGGATGAAACCTAAGACGGATCTTGTTATTGTTTTCTGAACTATATGATAAATACTTGATTTGTTCTTAATTATGTGTTCTTAATTCTTATGTTGATATTTCCGGGATATTGATTCAAGTGTGATGTGCTTAGGTGGTGGAGCAAAAGTCCCTGCTTAAGACTAGATCTAGCATAATTAACCGGAGTTGATCGTGCGCCTAGAGATAGGGTGACGAGATTTTTCTGGATTAGGGTGAAACCTAATATGGGAGTCCATAGATCGAGTTAATGCGATTCTAGGGGTTTTAATTAGAAAGAGATTTCAATCAATCAGCCTAGGGTTAGACGTTATTTTCTTCAAGAGAGGGTTTAATAAAACTTAGGGAATCTTACGGATCAAGTCAAGTGAATACATCGTCTGGTTTAGTGTTAGATAACAAGTGATGTCTACGTGGATTCTTCCTAAGGGTATTGTCTTAATCAACTGAGTTTTCCCAACAGTATTTTCCCCAATTCATTCTTTTTGTCTTTGAGTCTTTAGTTTAGTTGATAGTTAAATTTAGATTAGATAAACATTCACTTAATTCTTAGGCTAAATAATAGAAAGAGAGTTAGTATTAGTACTTTTGGTTCTTTTGGGATTCGATATTCCAGTCTTGCCTAAACTATACTACTGTTCGATAGGTGCTCTTACCTTAAAATTGTTGTCAGAGTTAGTTTCCAGGTTCGATCATTCCTATTATAAATTTTAAAGCTCTGATTTCGACGATCAAGTTTTTGGCGCCGTTGCCGGGGAACTAAAATATTAAGAAAGCTTAATTTTTATTACTTTAGCCATATTTATTTTTATTTTTGTAATTAATTTTTTTTTGTTTTTTTCTAAATTCTCTTTCTTCTTTCTTTTTTCCCTTTCAGGTACCTCTAGTTTATGACTAGAAGGAACCCGACAGGACCTCTACTTTACGACAGTGATATTGAAGGTACCGTTTGTGGAAATCGCAGAGAAATAAGGCGAAGCCTAAACTACATAGACGAAGAGCAAGAAACCGAAATAAATACCACAGAAGAGATGGCTGAAAATAATCCGCTACCTCCAGAGATGGCCGAACATCATGTTCCACGTACTATGTATGATTATGCTAAACCTAGTTTAACAGGAACTGAGTCTAGTATTGTTAGGCCTACTATTGCTGCAAATAATTTTGAACTGAAACCTAACACTATACAGATGATACAATAGTTTGTTCAGTTTGATGGTTTGTAGGATGAAGATCCTAACACACACTTAACAAATTTTCTAGAATTTTGCGACACGTTCAAGATAAATGGCATTTCTGATGATGCCATCCGTCTTCGGTTATTTCCCTTTTCCCTAAGAAATAAAGTCAAACAGTGGTTACATTCTCTTCTACGAGGATCAATCACTACATGGGATCAAATGACCAAAAAATTTTTATTAAAATATTTTCCACCGGCCAAAACGGCCAAGTTAAGAAATGATATCTTTTGTTTTGTGCAGATGGATTTAGAGACACTTTATGATGCATGGGAGAGATACAAATATTTGTTCAGAAGGTGCCCACACCACGGATTACCTTTGTGGTTACAGGTCCAAACTTTTTATAATGGCGTGAATCCTTCAACAAAGCAACTAATCGATTCAGCTACCGGTGGAACCCTGAACAACAAAACTCCTGAAGCAGCCTACGAGTTTATAGAGGAGATGTCACTGAATAACTATCAATGGCAAGTTACAAGGACAAGGCCAGCTAAAGCAGCTGGAGTTTTCAACATAGATGCAGTGACCGCGTTATGAAATCAGGTAGAATTGTTACATAAAAAATTTGATAGTTCTATGGTTCTTCGCAGGCACATCCAGTAATGCAGTGTGACGCAAGTGAAGGAGTGGTGAATCCTGAGTACCCACCCTACGGACAAGGCATGGAGAGCGAACAGATGAACTATATGGGTAATAACTTCTGATCTAACAATAACCCTTATAGTAATACTTATAATTCAGGTTGGAAGAACCACCCCAATTTCACATGGGGCGGAAAAAGAAATCAAAGATCACAACCTTTCCAAAACTTCCAACAATAGCCCTACCCACAGGAAAATAAGCTGAACCTTGAAGAGGTCCTGACAAATTTCATAACAGCCTCAGACACACGTTTCCAGAGGATAGAAAAAAAACTTGAGGCATTGTCACTGGAACTCAAGGATCAAATCGGGCAACTTACTAGGTTAATTTCTGAAATACGATTGAAAACCTTATCTAGGGAAAAAGAGCAGATCCAGCCAGTGACACTGAGAAGTGGAAAGGAGTTAATCGAAACAAAGGAGGAGGTACCACATGATCCCGATGAGGCAAAGATAACTCTGACCTGCGATGAAACTAAATCAACAATCTCATATTCAGCAAAGTTGAAGAAAGACCGCTTAGACGCACAATATGGTAAATTTCTTGAACTTTTCAAACAGCTACATATTAACTTACCTTTTGTTGAAGTTATTTCGCAGATGCCAACATATGCAAAATTTTTAAAGGAGCTTCTAACAAATAAAAGGAAGTTTGAGGAAATTTCAACAGTAGAACTTAATGAAGAATGCTCAGCTATCATCCAAAACAAGCTACCAGCCAAATTGAAAGATCTAGGAAGTTTCACTATCCCTTGTTTAATTGGAAGTTTGAACATAGAAAAAGCATTAGCTGACTTAGGTGCTAGTATCAATCTAATGCCTTATAAAATGTTTAAGCAACTTGGTCTCGGGGAACCAATACCCACTAGGATGAGTATTCAGTTAGCTGACAGATCTGTTAAGTATCCTAGGGGAATTATTGAAGATGTTTTGGTAAAAGTAGATAAATTTATATTTCCCTTTGATTTTATTGTGCTTGATATGAATGAGGACGTAGAGGTACCTTTAATTTTGGGGCGACCCTTTCTAACCCTTTCTACCTTTAATGTTGGTGATGGTAAACTCGCATTAAGAGTAGGAGATGAAGAAATTGTTTCCAAATTTATGATTCCATGCAATATTCTAGAGAAGAAGATGATTCTTGTCACTTTGTTGATGCCACTGATCACATTTTTCAAGAATCTTTGCAGGAAATCATGCACGGTGACACGATGGAACGGTGTCTTTCATAAGGTGAGGGGAATGATGATGATACCAAAGAAGAGAATCCCAATGCATCACCTTCTAGACAGATGAAAATAGAGGACATCAAGATTAATGATGAATTAAAACAAAAACTCTCCATTGATGAGCCACCCAAGCTAGAACTAAAACAATTACCAAAGCACTTAGAATATGCATTCCTAGGGGATAATTCTACGCTACCAGTAATCATCTCTTCGGAACTAGAACCCCAGGAGAAAGAAGAGTTGCTAAGGGTACTAAGGCAACACAAAAGGGCCATAGCATAAAAAATGTCAGACATTAAAGGAATAAGCCCATCATTTTGCACCCACAAAATTTTAATGGAAGATCGTATAAACCGTGTGTGCAACCTCAAAGATGGTTAAACCCCAATATGAAAGAAGTCGTCAAAGCCGAGGTAATTAAACTTCTAGATGTAGGAATAATTTATCCTATTTCTGACAGCACTTGGGTAAGTCCTGTGCAGGTAGTTCGGAAGAAAGGAGGCATGACTGTGGTAAGCAACAAAAAGAATGAATTGATCCCCACCAGGACAGTCACAGGTTGGAGAGTCTGTATAGACTATAGGAAGCTGAATGACGCAACCAAAAAAGATCACTTCCCTTTACCCTTTATTGATCAGATGTTAGAAAGGTTGTCTGGCCATATGTACTACTGCTTCTTGGACGGACTCTCCAGCTACTTCCAAATCCCAATAGCGCCTGAAGATCAAGAGAAGACAACATTTACATGCCCATACAGTACGTTTTCTTATCGTAGAATGCCTTTTGGATTATGTAATGCTCCTGCTACTTTTCAGTGCTGCATGTTGGCCATCTGTGATGAACTTGTGGAAGACATTATGGAGGTATTTATGGACGACTTCTCGGTGTTTGGTAATTCTTTCCACCTTTGCCTTAAAAATTTAGAACGAGTTCTAATAAGATGTGAGGAGACGAATCTTGTCTTGAATTGGGAAAAATGTCACTTTATGGTTAGAGAAGGGATTGTGCTAGGACAAAAGATTTCTAGTAAAAGGATTGAGGTAGATAAAGCAAAGATTGAAACCATAGAAAAATTACCTCCCCCTAGTTTAGTTAAGGCTATTAGAAGCTTTTTAGGACATGCTGGATTTTACAGAAGATTCATTAAGGATTTTTCTAAAATAGCTAAGCCTTTAACAAAATTACTAGAAAAAGATGTTCCTTTCAATTTCGATCAGGAATGTTTAGATGCATTCAATGTCCTCAAGGATAAACTAATAAATGCCCCGATTATAATTGCACCTGATTGGAATCTACCCTTCGAACTAATGTGTGATGCAAGTGATATTGTAGTAGGTGCAGTTCTGGGACAACGAAGAGACAAGCATTTTCAGCCAATTTATTATGCTAGCAGAACATTGGCACCCGCACAAGATAACTATACCACCACAGAGAAAGAATTGCTAGCTGTAGTTTTTGCTTTTGACAAATTTAGGCAATATGTAATATTATCTAAAGTTGTTGTTTACACTGATCATTCAGCTCTTCGTTATCTCCTAACTAAACCTGATGCAAAACCTCGACTCATACATTGGATCTTACTCCTACAGGAATTTGATGTGGAAATACAAGATAAAAAGGGAGCTGAAAACCTTGTAGCAGATCACCTCTCCAGACTTGAGAACCCATATATCGAAGAGCTTGACGAAAGTGAGATAAACGACTCGTTCCCTGAAGAACAACTCTTTTCTATAACTAACTTTGAGGTACCATGGTTTGCAGATATTACGAATTATTTAGCTGCTAACATCTTACCAAAAAGGTTAAAACATCATCAAAAGAAATGATTCTTTGCTGATGCGAAAAACTATTTTTGGGAAGACCCTTTTCTTTTCTGCATATGTGCAGACCAAGTAATTTGGAGATGCGTTACAAGGGCGGAAGCAAGTAAAATCCTGGAACACTGCCATTCAGGACCGTCAGGAGGACATAACAGTGGGATTAAGACAGTACACAAAATACTCAAATCTAGATTTTATTGGCCAACGCTTTTCAAAGATGCCAACAGGTACATAATGTCATCATCACGAGGAAAGAAAAGCGCAGTCCCTACCTCTAAAAAACGAAAGGGACCCGGTTCCTCATCAGTTAGCACAACCTTAGAAGTGCGCCATCCATTTTTACGATTTCCCTCGGGTATCCAAAAGGACCGTTACAAGATACTTCGGGCACGACGCTAGGAACAGGAAGATGCATCAATTGGGCCACCCTAGAACAGGTCCAGTTAGCAAACGATGTACGGGCTCTATTAACCACCAACCCTTGGCATCAGTTCTTCAATATAATTGAGCCTACCTACTTGGAACTCACTCTAGAGCTATGTTCAACATTTCATCTCCAGACAGTGTGTAACATCCTGAATTTTTGGGTCTATGCGTTTAGTGTAAGGATATGTTTAATATGTTAATTTAAGTAATAGGAGTCCAAATTGGGATCAAGACTAGACAAAGGCCTTGGTTAAATTATCTGATTGGGCATTATAGAGTTAAAAGGTGGTAATTATGTTTAAAATACCAACGTGGGCTTATGGCCCAACAATAGGTGGCACTGTAAGGGGACAAGGGGTGAGGCCACACACAAGGAGTGAGGGGCCCAAAATTTAAGTTTTATAGAGCCCAAATCTTTTAATTTAAGTGAGTTAAATTTTGGCATTAAGATTTGATGAAGTGGACGGCTACAAGGCTTAAAAATAGAAGGATATATATGGATTTTATAATTGATAATATAGAAGATAAAAAGGAGAAAAGATAGGAGCTATCAAGGAAGGTGATGGCTGAAAATCCACCACTTAGAGGAGTAAAGAATTCGGCTACTTCATGGATAAGGGGTGCCAAATTTTCCCTTTTTATTAGCTTGACTTTTAATTATCAAAAAGGGTGTTTTCGGTTTTTAGCAGTAGGTGCCGAAATTTCTATAACTAGGGGGATATCTAATTGATTCTAGCATTTAAACCCTAATTTCCTCTTCCTTCTTTGTGCCGAATTCCTTAGTCTCTCCCTCTCCAATTTCTCTTCTTCAATTTCTTTAAAAGCCGAAACCTTTTCTCCATTCTTTTTCCCCTTGAGCAGATTTCTCTAAAAAGCCGAAATCTCCATAGTTTTTCTTTATTCATCCTATTTGAGAATTAGTTCTATTCTTCCGGCATTTAAATCTTTTCTTTAACATTGCCAAATTCCCTGTACTAAGGTAAATGTCGACTTCTGTTAAATCTCATGTTCTATTTTGGTTCTTGATAGGCAAAAGCCGAAAAGCTAATAGTCTAATGGTTCTATGTTGGGCGGCATTCCGAGATTTGAAGGAAACTTGGTCGTCTAGATCTAAAAGTCGAAAATCGTTAGTCTCCAATTTCGGGATTTTAAGGTAAGGAGATTTTCCCTAGATTTTTACTAGATTCGTTCATTGTATACAAGATCTTAACTTTATGATGTGGATTAACGATCATATATTGTGATAGTAGTTCTGACAAGGACTTGTGATGGAATTAAATATGGATCAGGCAAAGGAGAGGATCCCTAAGTTTAAGAAACGAGCGGTATCTGTCGTTCGAGATTGGCCACTTGGTTGTGGACCGGCTTCTGAACAACACCTTAGGCAGATAACAGTGGTGTTGGCTACAGATAGCGTCAACTTAGAGGGTCTCGTTCTAACAGTAATCAGGTGTATAGATCCTTATCACATAAGTTTTATTTTGTATTATACCTGTTAGGGGCTGAAAAGCCAGAAAATGAGGCTGTATGAACAGTCGTGTGTAGATCTCTAAACACACTAATAATCTGTATGTATATATATGTGATGGTTAAAAGCTGAAAAATAGGTTGTATGAACAGACGGGTTACCCAGAAAGGGTAGGCAAAGGATGCCAGGTATATGCCATAGAAACTTCTCTATGTGTATCGATGTATGCGAAAGACTGAAATCTATTAGGTAGTATATTGCTTAATTTTCATGAATGTATGCATGGGATGGGTTTGATATGGAAAGGGGAAGAGCATGATTGGTCACATGGTGATCGGTGGTAGAAAACCCACGTAATGAAATGTTAGGTCACATGGTGATCGGCGGTAGAAAACCCACGTAATGAAATGTTAGGTCACTTGGTGATCGGTGGTAGAAAACCCACGTAATGAAATGTTAGGTCACTTGGTGATCGGTGGTAGAAAACCACGTTAAAATTCCTGATTGATAAAGAGTAGGCAGTATGACTGTCGATATGGTGTGTAGCAGTTGGTGGGTTGATTGTAGAAATCCCCAAGGTGTGATGGTTGGTACGGGTTGGTGTGTAGAGGATGGAATTCTAGGATGGGTTGGGCTTTGCATCATTTATTATCTGTCAGGTGATTATGATTGTTGCCATTGTGTATGGGCCAGGGCTCATAATGTGTTTGTGGGCCCAAGCCTTTTATGTGTTTTTGGGATTTACACACTGAGCCTTGGTGACTCACCCTATTATTTTTCCCTAACTTTTCAGATGAGCAGTAGATCGTGGACATGGGAGCCGAGACGGACTTAAGGGGCCATCAAGTTTTTATTTCTATAGATTATTTTCAGTTTTCCTTTAAGTTTTGTTTTGGGAATATTTAGGTAATAAGGCCCCATAGTTTATATTCGCCTAAGTAGTTTTTTTAATATTTGCAACTTATGAATTTATGTCAGGGGTTTATTTATACCAAATAATAATAATACAAGGTTTCTTTTCAAATGTCACTTATTTATTCAAATATTGCCTAATAACTTATGATTTTTTAAAACCAACTTAGCAAAAGATTTTAACATTCAACCCATAGCATACCAGATCTGGTCGAAACGTATGGGCCGGGTTTGGGGTGTTACACAGTGATGTCACGACACGTTGACCCCGGTACGATCCAATTCCGACTAGGGGGCGTTATAAGAGATCTTAATGTACCACAATTTGGGGCTGCTTTAGGACTTTATACAGACAACTTCGTCTCAGAAAATGACCTTTTGGAGTTGCATCGCCATATACATTTCAGTCCCATGCAATGTTGGCACAAGATAGCTTCTCACTCCTTCGATTATGACCCCAGTCGCTCAAAAGCGACGGCCCTGGCACCGTCTCTGAGGTACGTACACGCTATTTTGGCTCATACTTTGACAGGTCGATGAGAGAGCACCGGCGTCGTCAATACCCATGACGCCTACTACCTATGGTGCATGTCAGACGGACATGTTGTCGACCTAGCATATTTTTTAGCCCGAGCCATTCAACACCAGACGGAGTAGCACAGGAGAGGAGTCATATCCATGGGACCTTACATCACACAACTGGCTAGATATTTTGGTCTCCTCCACATTGACGCTCAAACCTCCTCACTCACATTAATAGGGCAGATGGCCCCACAGGGCATCCAGACGATGCTACATATGAGGATGATGCAGCGTCGACGTGGGACCGACCCTCCCCAATACCGACTAGCCATCCCTACTTAGGAGGAGGAGCATGAGGACATTCCTGATGATGTCCCACCACCACAAGAGGAACCATTCCCGAGCCAGCGGCCCTCCCATGCAGTAGCGTCACTTTCGAACATCTCTGCACGCCTTACCCAGTTCGAGCAGTACTGCACTCAGCAGTTCACTGACACAGCTCGACGTTTTGATGGGATCGAGGCCACCCTTCAGTAGATTTGTCATCACTTCCATATTTCTTCTCCACCACCACCGTAGGACCCAGCAGATGATGAGGACCTCTGAGTCATTTTATTCTCTTTAATTTTATTTCTCTTTTCTTTATTTTTAGTTCTTAGTTTTAATTTTTATTTTTCATTTTAATTTAAACTTGTTGCATTTTATATTTCAAACTTTTATTCATGATATCATTGGCTATCTAACTTGCGAGTATTCTAACAACCACTTGTTTGATCATGCCACCGAGACATCTAACAGATGACTTCGCAGTTCCAACTACACATTCCAACTAACGAACACATTACTAGGAGTAATTCAATACTACATAAGTCATCATCTTTACACCTCCGACTCAAGGAACACATCCAGAATTCAGGAAGTGTCACTTTTTCCCTCTCTTTTCATTATCGACTAATTGTTATTATCTATCTTTGTACATTGAAGGCAATGTACATCTTAAGTGTGGGGGGTAAAAGTGCCTAACTTTCTGCATTATTCTCAAATCCCTGAATTTAGTCTTGTTTTTAAGTAATTTCCTCATATTACTAATTAGGATGAAATTTCTGATGATTTATGATTTTTATTGACATGTTTTTGAGTAAGTCATAGTCAATTGTGCATTGATGATTGGAATTTTAAGATACTAGAGAATCAAGCATGATAAGTCTATTTTTCAGAATTAAAATTTTTGCTAGGTTGTTAACCTAAATTTGAATATTACTTTGAAATTTGAAATTTACAAGGCTGATGTCAAAAAACCCATAATTTTTTGTGAGATTTTGAGCCTTAAAGAGCATATATCCTTCTCCTTGCTCACTTTTTGATTATGAGTGTGTCAACATTGATTTGTTATTCTAGAACTTGCATCGATTATACATATCGAGACCACACCTATGATTTGATATACCAAGATGATAAAGGCACCTAGGTTTTAACCCACTTACTCCACTAAAAGCCTACCTTCATAATTAACCTCTAGTGAACCCCGTTGATCTTAACAAACCCTTTTTATTGACTCACCCACTAATATTAACCCAAAACCCTTTGTATTTGTTATCACCATCCTCCTTGACTCCTTTTTTGTCGAGATTTGATTTTGAACAGCTGCCTAATTATGTTTTATATTTCAGTTGTAAAAGTTCTTTCCTATTATTTGACTTGTTCTTAAAAAAAAGAAAGAAAGAAAGAAAGAAAATTTCAAAATATATTATTAGTTCTATGAGCTTATACATGTAAATTACAAATATTGGAAAAGAAGCTCGTTTTATTAGTTTCCAGTTAATATAATTATCCATTATCAGCTCGTTGTTTCTAGTTAGGTAACTTGTCAGGTCAATCTCGATTCTAACCCTCTAATTCAGCCTTTATCCACACCTTTAACCCAAGCCCTGTTACAGCCCTGTTAAAGACCTTTTGATTTGTGTATCATATCATATTATAGTGGTGGAGATTTGATTTTCATGCAAGCTTATGGAATTAACTCTTCATGTTTGAATTTTGAGTGCTTAATTCTGAACCTTAAACATTTCGAGTGATTTGAGTGAATCTTTTGTGAGGATGTCAGTCCTTGTCGGTTTTAAATTAAAGGTAATTATTTAGATAAGCGGAGACACCTACGTTTTTTTGCTACAAATGTATGAATTTGATTGTTTGAATCTTTAGGACTCTTTGAGTTAAATTATCCATGTATAAATTATCTATGAATTATGATGAGACATTGTCGATAGGAATTATGAATTATGAAAAGTTCGTTTTAATTGTAAGTTGAGAATTTTGCTTGAGGACAAGTAAAAGCTTAAGTGTGGGGGTATTTGATAAACCGTAAAAGTAACATATTTTAAGCCTATATTATGCTTTTGGCTGAATTAAGCCTCGATTTATGTAAAAAGGTGATCCTAATCCTTTGTTTTCATGTTTTTTACCCAGGATAGCACCCGAGGATGAAAAGAATAGAAAACGAGCCCAAAACGGAGTAAATAGGCCATATCATGAAATCCACACGGCCTGGGCCCAAGACCACACAGTCATCCCTCCCGTCCTTGATAACGGTCCGTCTCGGGTTAGGAGGCGAATCGTAAATGTTGCCCGATCGTAAATTAGACAGTTTCTCGTTTAACTAACAAAGGGATAATTTTGTTGGAAAAATAATATCTTCGAAAAAGTAAAGATAGGTGATAGGTTGAATGGAGACGTATTTGAAACAAGAAAGAACCTTTAATAAAAATTAAAGACCCGAATCTTATAAGTTTCAAATTGATGGAATGAGTTGTGAAATAAAACTGAGACCCACTATCTAGCGAGATAGGAACCAACGGTATAGGTAGATGAACGCCACACCCGTAAAGATGATAAGTTCAAAATAAGGAAAGAACGACGCCACTAGAAAACTAGATAAGTCAATTCAAACCTCGAGAATAAGGAGAGTGAATACTCACCAAAAGAAATTCTTCTTTTCATTAAAATTCAAAGTTCTTGTTCTTTACAAATGAAAATAAATGTCCTATTTATAGTTACTTAGCCGAATGGCCAAAATACCAAGCTTGGAAGTTGCCGTTTAAGATTTTGAGCACCAAAGCATTATCTCAAAATAAATAATTTTAAACTCCAATTCATGCTCTACCGTCCATGCACCTTCAATTTTATCATAATACTTTTAAATTCCAAGCTCCCCAAACATTAGTTTGCTGTCCACATTAATTGATTATTCCACTAAACACCATGTTTGTTCTTCCATTAATTATTCTCCCATTAACTCCCAATGCCGTCCCATTAATTTCAAGTCAACATGCCACATTTTCTTCTTTTTTTAATCCATGCCTTAATATTCCACTTCAATCTTGCTCTCACGCATGCTACCTTAAATACATTATTATGCTTCATGCTTCTAATAATTTATTCATCCCAATATTCCTTCATGTTTTCTTGCCGTCCAACTCCCCACTATGGTATCATTTATTAATTCTAGTCAACATGCCACATTTAGGTGGTGCTTCATGTCCTTTGGCCGTCCAACCACTTTGCTTACAACAAAAAAAAAAATCATTTTATGCTCCATTATTTAATTCATGTTCATGCCTCCACTTATCCATAATGCTCCATTCATAGATTTTTAAATTTGTGCCGCATGCTTCTTGCATTATTTATTTAATCTATGTTTTCCATTGTTGTCATCCAAAATAACGTGAATCACCTACAAAATATAAACCCATATTAGTAAAATTTTGGTTGGACATAAATTAGCACACATTTTAATCACACTTTATTTAAATACTAGGTAAAACACACTATCATTCACTATGACAAAGGATTTATTAAAAACTCGTGCTATTTAAACAAAATAATGAGAATTAAGAAAATGCAACAACTTCTAAAAATTAATCAAACATGCGTATTTTAAAATGTTAAATAATCTAGCAGTCGGACTAGTTAGTATATTCAACTCCAAAGAAATTGTAATAGTTCAGCATGTTTTTGGACTCTTTTCTATCGTCATTCCAAATTTGTGCCACCAAAACCATTGCGGCATCTTTGAATTGTTTGGCACGTGAACGTGTAATTGGCCCATTAGGTAACTTCATCGGATCATAGTTGACGTCCGTCACAGGCTTCGTAGGTGAGCTCGTATCATCCCCTCCCTCTTTAAGTTGATTCGTCCTCGAATCATCACCTACATCAAAAGGAGAAAGATCAGAAACATTAAAACTCGTGCTCACATTATAGTCACCTGGCAAGTCCAATTTGTATGAGTTGTCATTTGCGTTCAATGACTTGAAATGGACCGTCTCCCCTTGGGAGAAGTTTAGATCGCCTTTGCTTGGGAAACCTTTCTTTTCGCATATGAACCCAAACCCAGTCCCCTGGTTCAAAGAGAATGTGTCTACGACCTTTGTTAGCTCGTTGGACGTATTGCTTGGTTCTTGCTTCAATATTCTCGCGTACCTTTCGATGCAGCTCCTTTATGTATTCCGCCTTTTTCCTAGCATCGGGATGGATAAATTTATCTGAAGGTAATGGCAATAAATCAAGAGGAGTGAGAGGGTTAAACCTGTAAACAATCTCGAAAGGCAAAAATTTAGTTGCAGAATGAACAGTTCGGTTGTAAGCAAATTCGATGTGGGGCAGACAGTCTTCCCATGTTTTGAGTTTTTTTGCACCAATGCTCGTAACAAAGTTGATAGGACTCGGTTCACTACTTTGGTTTGTCCATCCGTTTGAGGATGACACGTGGTCGAGAATAGTAGTTTTGTCCCTAACTTTCCCCACAGAGTTCGCCAAAAGTGACTTAAAAATTTTACGTCCCGATCAGATACGATCGTCTTCGGAACTCCATGCAATCGTATGATTTCCCTAAAAAACAAGTTTGCAATATGCACAGCATCGTCAGTCTTAGAATAAGGGATAAAATGGGACATTTTAGAAAAATAATCAACTACGACAAAAATTGAGTCCTTCCCGGTTTTTGATCTTGGTAATCCAAGGATGAAATCCATGGAAATGTCGACCCATGGAGTGTCTGGAATAGGAAGGGGCGTATATAAACCGTGAGGCTGGACCCGTGATTTGGCTTGTTTGCAAGCAATGCAATGTTCACAAATTCGTTCAACATCCTTGCTCATTCCTGGCCAAAAAAAATGTTCTTGAAGAGTGGACAATGTTTTGTCTCTTCCAAAGTGACCCATAAGGCCACCACTATGTGCCTCTATCACAAGCATGTCTCGCATAGAACCTTGCGGTATACATATCTTGTTTTCCTTGAAAAGGAATCCTTCATGCCTGTAAAACTTATCAAAAGCACCACTCTCACAAGCATTATAGACATTGCCAAAATCAGCATCATCAGCATACAATTCCTTAATGTGATGGAAACCAAGTACTTTAGAATCAAGAAAAGTTAATAAAGAGTACCTCCGTGATAATGCATCCGCAACCACATTTTCCTTACCTTTCTTATACTTAATTACGTACGGAAACGATTCTAAATACTCGATCCATTTTGCATGTCGTTTATTGAGCTTGTGCTGACCTTTAATATACTTGAGTGCTTCATGATCTGAATGAATAACAAACTCTTTCGGTCTCAAGTAATGTTGCCATGTTTCAAGCGATCTTATTAGAGCGTACATCTCTTTGTCATACACGGGGTAATTGAGTGCAACTCCATTCAATTTCTCGCTGAAGTACGCCACCGGTCTTCCATTCTGAGTTAGAACGGCTCCGATCCCTACTCCTGATGCATCACATTCAATTTCAAAAGTTTTAGTAAAGTCAGGAAGGGATAACAATGGAGCTTTAACAAGACATTCTTTAAGGGCCTTAAAAGACCGTTCTTGCTCATTGGACCAATGGAAAGCTGAATTCTTCTTGATTACGCTCGTTAGAGGAGCGGCTATTGTGCTGAAGTTGGGCACGAATCGGCGATAAAAACTAGCCAACCCATGGAAACTTCGTACTTGGCTAACTGTTGTAGGACGGGGCCACTCCTGGATTGCTCTAATCTTCTCTTGGTCCACTAATATGTCATCAAAATAAACAACACATGATTTGCCAATGAAAGCTTATAAAACATGATTCATAAGTCTCATAAAAGTACTCGGAGCGTTTGTAAGTCCGAATGGCATTACCAACCATTCATACAAACCTAACTTTGTTTTGAAAGCCGTTTTCCACTCATCGCCTTCCCGCATCCTAATTTGGTGATAGCCACTTTTGAGATCAATCTTTGTGAAGATTCGAGCTCTACTTAACTCGTCGAGCATGTCATCGAGTCGGGGTATAGGGTGTCGGTATTTGATGGTAATCTTGTTGATTGCGTGATAGTCTACACACATCCGCCATGAACCATCTTTCTTTGGCACTAGTAACACCGGTACCGCGCATGGACTAAGGCTTTCTCGGATATATCCCTTTTCTAGCAATTCAGTGATTTGCTTTTGGAGCTCTTTTGTTTCTTCGGGATTGCTCCGGTACACAGGTCGATTTGGCAGAGAAGCTCCCGGCACCAAGTCAATTTGGTGTTCTATGCCTCGAATGGGCGGTAAACCACTTGGTAACTCCTCTGGAAATATGTCCTTGAATTCCTGAATCAGAGACAACACAGAAGAAGGAAGATTCTCGGGTAAATTGTTAGTGTTCAAAAACAATTCCTTGTATAGTAAGACATACATCTGTTGTCTCACACACAAAGCTTTTCGAATATCTCTTGCTTTTGCAAAAACATTCATTTTTCCATTTTCTTTTTCTTCCTTCGTTTCCTCTTCTTTTTGTTCACACTCTCTTGTTTTATCACTTATTTTCTTGTCCCTCTTTTTTTTAAATTTTTCTCTTTTTCTTTCTCATTTTTCCGCTCGCTTTCTTTTGATTTTTCTATTGATGCCTTCATTTTCAACTGATCTTCGTAAACTTGCTTGGGTGTTAGCGGAGCTAATGTCACGTTCCGGCCCAAGTATTTAAAAGTGTACCGATTAGTGTAGCCGTCATGGATTGCTCGCTTGTCAAATTGCCAAGGTCGTCCAAGCAGGAGATGTCCTGCTAGCATCGGAACCACATTGCACAAGACCTCATCTTGATACTTTCCTATTGTAAAGGGAACCAGAACTTGTTTTGTGACCTTAAGTTCACCCGCGTCATTAAGCCATTGTAGCTTATACGGATGGGGATGTTTGTGGTAGTCAATCCAAGTTTTTCCACCAATATGGTGCTAGCCACATTAGTACAGCTTCCTCCGTCAATAATGACGCAACAAATCTTCCCCTTTACTTGACAACGCGTATGGAAGATGTTTTCGCGTTGTTGTTTATTTTCGACACCTTGTAAACTGAGGCTCCTTTTTACCACCAAGATTTCTCCACTTTCGGCTTGTTCTACTTCTTCCTCATCTTGGGATGTCTCACTGGCATCATCTTCCTCTTCATTTTCAGATTCAATTTCACCATTATCTCGGACAAACATAGTGTTTCAGTTTGGACATTGACTTGCAATATGTCCTTGTCCCAAACATTTGAAACACTTAATGTCTCGGGATCGATTCGGAAGAGCTTCCATTTTGCCTTTGCTCGTTTCACCGATCGGCTTGTTGAACTTGGGTACGTCACTTATTTCTTTGGCTCGGTTCGGTAAGTCCTTTTTGTTGGTCACTTGCCCCCATTTAGATGTTGAAGCATGATTGGGGTTTGCTCTAGGCGTAGCTTTTCGTTTCAGCTGTTTTTCAACCTTTATGGCCATGTGGACCATTTCGATGATATCGATGTAATGGTGTAATTCTACAATATTATCGATATCTCGATTAAGGCCAGCGCTAAAACGTGCCATGGTGGCTTCTCGTTCTTTTTCTACATTAGCTCGGATCATAGCCACTTCCATCTCCTTGTAGTAATCTTCTACGCTTCGGTGACCCTGAGTTAGGCTTTGCAACTTTTGATGCAACTCGCGGTGATAGTAGGTTGGGATGAACCTTTTCCGCATTAGTGCTTTCATTTCTGCCCATGTGGATATTGGTCGTTCACCATCACGTCTTCGACTCGTCGTTAGTTGATCCCACCAGATAAGGGCGTAATCAGAAAATTCGATGGCAGCAAGTTTCACCTTCTTATTTTCTGAATAATTATGACAGTCGAAAATTAACTCCACCTTCTTTTCCCACTCAAGGTAGGCTTCCGGATTGGATCGCCCTTGAAAAGTAGGAATCGTCATTTTTAATGTTCTTTAAGTCGTCATCGGCCCATTCTCGATCCCTTCGCTCACGGGCTCGTGGATCTCTTCTCCGTTCATCGTGTTCAAAAGCCGGATTGCTGTCGGCTTCACTTGGTTCGTAAACCTCGTTGTTACGTAACCATGGTTGTTCTTGCCCCCTTCTCGGAATTGGAGGGGTGTTTGCTCGAGGTCTTCGTTCATTTCTTCGATCTAATTGTTCGGTGATTGTTCTGAACATACGTGTGATTTCTTGCATTACTGTTTGCACATCCTGATTTCTCCCTTCGGGATCATTTCTTCGGGGTTGTATTCTTCCCCCACCTCCGGCGGCGTCGGATGCTTCGTCACTTATTACTCGATGTTCGGGGTTCCTAGACATGTTTTTTAAACTAAATTAATGAATTCCTCACTACAATCCTTACTTGTTCACTCACAAAGAAAATTATCAACACTCACACTCGTGTTTTTACTCAATTCTGGCTTTTTCCTTAATGTATTCACTCTTGCCTTTTACCGCTCGAATTCACTCTTCTAGATTCTAGAAGATTGTCTTCGACTTACTAGTAACTCGGAGGTCGTTTTCAAGAGTTAAAAAGATAAGATTGGTTTCGGAAATGGGTAGGCTTAGAAAGGATAGAAAGGTGCGAATCAAGCTAATTGAGTATGAAGCTGGGAAGCAGTTTAATGTAGAAAAGCCAAGAGATGACCAAGATATGTTGAAAGAGGTAACAATTGTGGGGAAGTCAACTATGGTTGATTCCCAACATCTTATAGAGCTAACTAATTATACAGACAAGGGCTCGTCTCAGTTAATATACTTTGTAAAACACTGGGAATATAAGCAAGCAAATGTCGTTCGTCTTCTTAGAGAAGAACTTGACAATCTAAACAGGACAAGGTAGGAAAAAAAAATTTTTTTTAACTCGATTTTTTTTTTTAAACTTACTCGGAAATACTCAAGACGATCAAAACGTGCTGATACCAGATGATAACGGTCCGTCTCGGTTAGGAGGCGAATCGTAAATGTTGCCCGATCGTAAATTAGATAGTTTCTCGTTTAACTAACAAAGGGATAATTTTGTTGGAAAAATAATATCTTCGAAAAAGTAAAGATAGGTGATAGGTTGAATGGAGACGTATTTGAAACAAGAAAGAACCTTTAATAAAAATTAAAGACCCGAATCTTATAAGTTTCAAATTGATGGAATGAGTTGTGAAATAAAACCGAGACCCACTATCTAGCGAGATAGGAACCAACGGTATAGGTAGATGAACGCCACACCCGTAAAGATGATAAGTTCAAAATAAGGAAAGAACGACGCCACTAGAAAACTAGATAAGTCAATTCAAACCTCGAGAATAAGGAGAGTGAATACTCACCAAAAGAAATTCTTCTTTTCATTAAAATTCAAAGTTCTTGTTCTTTACAAATGAAAATAAATGTCCTATTTATAGTTACTTAGCCGAATGGCCAAAATACCAAGCTTGGAAGTTGCCGTTTAAGATTTTGAGCACCAAAGCATTATCTCAAAATAAATAATTTTAAACTCCAATTCATGCTCTACCGTCCATGCACCTTCAATTTTATCATAATACTTTTAAATTCCAAGCTCCCCAAACATTAGTTTGCTGTCCACATTAATTGATTATTCCACTAAACACCATGTTTGTTCTTCCATTAATTATTCTCCCATTAACTCCCAATGCCGTCCCATTAATTTCAAGTCAACATGCCACATTTTCTTCTTTTTTTAATCCATGCCTTAATATTCCACTTCAATCTTGCTCTCGCGCATGCTACCTTAAATACATTATTATGCTTCATGCTTCTAATAATTTATTCATCCCAATATTCCTTCATGTTTTCTTGCCGTCCAACTCCCCACTATGGTATCATTTATTAATTCTAGTCAACATGCCACATTTAGGTGGTGCTTCATGTCCTTTGGCCGTCCAACCACTTTGCTTACAACAAAAAAAAAAATCATTTTATGCTCCATTATTTAATTCATGTTCATGCCTCCACTTATCCATAATGCTCCATTCATAGATTTTTAAATTTGTGCCGCATGCTTCTTGCATTATTTATTTAATCTATGCTTTCCATTGTTGTCATCCAAAATAACGTGAATCACCTACAAAATATAAACCCATATTAGTAAAATTTTGGTTGGACATAAATTAGCACACATTTTAATCACACTTTATTTAAATACTAGGTAAAACACACTATCATTCACTATGACAAAGGATTTATTAAAAACTCGTGCTATTTAAACAAAATAATGAGAATTAAGAAAATGCAACAACTTCTGAAAATTAATCAAACATGCGTATTTTAAAATGTTAAATAATCTAGCAGTCGGACTAGTTAGTATATTCAACTCCAAAGAAATTGTAATAGTTCAGCATGTTTTTGGACTCTTTTCTATCGTCATTCCAAATTTGTGCCACCAAAACCATTGCGGCATCTTTGAATTGTTTGGCACGTGAACGTGTAATTGGCCCATTAGGTAACTTCATCGGATCATAGTTGATATCCGTCACAGGCTTCGTAGGTGAGCTCGTATCAGTCCTACTAGAACACGGCTGTCTCCCGAGTCACACGGCCGTGGCTCATTCATCAGGATTGAACACGGCCTGGCCACGACTAACACGATCATGTGCCATTGCCGTGGCCCTGTCGCAAGAAAAAGCAATTTCATTCGGATTTGGATACTTAGGGGCGAAGAAACCTATTTCGAAAGCCTATATAAACCCCCTAAGTATAACCTCAAAGAGGGCGGTTAGCTAGGCTAATGAGCCGAGCCGAAAAGGTCAGATTTGTGGAGAATCACTCGAAGATAGTCAGTTGATCCATCCTAAGAAGCTGGAATTCTACTCAAGACGGCGGATCTCTCCTTCAATTCCTTCAGGGAGTTTTAGGGATTTCTTATGTTTTGTTTTATCTTTTCTTTTGAGATGTTTTGTTTTATTACTATGAACTAAACCCTTCAGATACCTGAGGGGGATGAAACCTAAGACGGATCTTGTTATTATTTTCTGAACTATATGATAAATACTTGATTTGTTCTTAATTATGTGTTCTTAATTCTTGTGTTAATGTTTTCGGGATATTGATTCAAGTATGATGTGCTTAGGTGGTGGAGCAAAAGTCCCTGCTTAAGAGTAGATCTAGCATAATTAAGCGGAGTTGATCGCGCGCCTAGAGATAGGGTGACGAGATTTTGCCGGATTAGGGTGAAACCTAATATAGGAGTCCATAGATCGAGTTAATGTGATTCTAGGGGTTTCAATTAGAAAGAGATTTCAATTAATCAACCTAGGGTTAGACGTTATTCGCTTCGAGAGAGGGTTTAATATAACTTAGGGAATCTTACGGATCAAGTCAAGTGAATACATCGTCTGGTTCAGTGTTAGATAACAAGTAAAGTCTAGGTGGATTCTTCCTAAGGGTATCGTCTTAATCAATTGAGTTTTCCCAATAGTATTTTCCCCAATTCATTCTTTTTGTCTTTGAGTCTTTAGTTTAGTTGATAGTTAAATTTAGATTAGATAAACATTCACTTAATTCTTAGGCTAAATAATATAAAGAGGGTTAGTATTAGTACTTTTGGTTCCTTTGGGATTCGATATTCCAGTCTTGCCTAAACTATACTACTGTTCGATAGGTGCGCTTGCCTTAAAATCGTTGTCATAGTTAGTTTCTAGATTCGATCATTCTCATTATTGCAACATCCTGAATTTTTGGGCCTATGCGTTTAATGGGTGGATATGTTTAATGTGTTAATTTAAGTGTTAGGGGTCCAAATTGGGCTCAGGCTTAGGTAGAGGCCTTGATTAAAACTATCTGTTTGGGCATTATAGGGTTTAAAAGGTCGTATCTATGTTTAAAATGTAACACCCCAAACCCGGCCCAAAACCCTACGGCCGAATCCGGAATGTTACTGGGAAAAAGGCTGAAAAGAGTTCTATTTTGAAGGTGAAAAATAAGTTTTAAGTTCTAAAACAACTACTTCGTTTAAAAGGGATTTCTCGTTTAAAAATTTGCTATTTTGTCGACGAACAAAAATTCCAGGTTGTATAAAGTTTAAATCGTTATTTAGGCTTGAGTTTCAAGAAAAGGTTTGTTCATAAGCGATCCAATGTTTAAACAAATCTTCATTTGTTACTCTTGTTTTATAAGTATCTTAAAACCCATTTTTAATAATTAATTAACATTAAATTCGACTTTAACCATATTATCTCAAAACATTTAAAGCGGCCTTATTACAACAAAAATATCCCAAAGACAATTAAAAGTTTAAAATGTGTATAAAGACAATACAGCTTCTGCATGGCCACCTCGGATCCAATCCAGCCCGGTCCAACGAACTACGAATTACCTGCATTGTTTGAAAAACAATGTGAGTCACCAGACTCAGTGTGCAATTAAACCACACAAATCCACAAATGGGCTTGGCCCAAATCCACATAAACCACATACCACGCAAAATGATGCAAAATATTAACCCAACCCAGCCTAGTATCCAACCGCTACATACCACCCGTATATCCATCCACCACCCGCTACACACCTCTTTGGCAGTACACTGCTCAAAGTCCACTTAGTGGTCTAGCCACTGATCCACGTGATTAAATCACAAATATCCATGATGTGACTCAAGGTCATCATCAATCCACGATGAGGCTCAAGGCCAACATCAATCCACGATGAGGCTCAAAGCCACCATCAATCCACAGTGAGGCTCGAGGCCATCACTAATCCACGTACATAAATGTACACACTTCCCCTTATACAATATATCCCGAAGCCCATGCACATGCGGCATATTATAATGAGATGACAATATAACATATTAGCATACCGGATATGCATATATGACATACTTGCATAGATCCACAATTATTAACCACACCCTCATTATAGGTAGTATACTAACCTGGTTACCAGATTACCCAATATGGTTAATAAATCCACCACAGCCACTGTTTCGGCTACCACACACAATTACATATATTTAACATAAGACAAATAAATAAACAGTGTGTTAATTACACACCTGATAACTCGTAATACCACGCCCTCTATGTCGACACTATCGCTAATCGACACTACCGCTATTTGCCTACGATCCTGCTCCGAAGCTGGTCCACACCCCGGTGGCCAATCCCGAACTGCTAAAACTGACCGCTTCTTGAATTTAGGGGTAGGGAATACGTGTCCAACCCCTTTCTCTCCTTGGCTGATACTCGAATCCATCAAAAAAGTCTTTGGTCAGAAGACCCAGGTTAAAACGTTACATCAAATCTAAACGAAACTAAATAATACCTGATGAAAGAATGCCCTTACCAAAGTCGACCAAATCCCGAAGACTATCACTTGAACTCGAAAGTTGTCGAAATCCCTACATGAATCAATGTCAGATTTGGCCTAACACATATGGACAAAAGAAGTGGCCTTCGGCCGAACGCTACCTTCCTTCCTTGATTGATCAAATCTCGAAAGATCCTTAATACTCCTAACGCCGGCTTCAAACAAAAGAAACACCAAGTTAAGGCCCTTATCAAGATTTGGCCACACCCAAAAACCAAGGTTAGCTTTTGGTTTCGGCAACCAAAGAAAGAAAAGAGAAAGATCTAAAAGAAATATCGAACCCTTACCATGATCACTAACCCGATTGAGAAGATTGGCAAAAGAAAAACGGCGGCACCTCCCCCAAAGATCAACAATCGCAAAGAGTCACCACACAAGGGAGAATCGGCTTTGAAGATTGACAACAATAAAGGAAAAAGAATAAATGAAGATGGCTAGAAGGTTCGGCTATGGTTTCACAAATGGGAAGAGTTCATTCGGCTACACCAACAAAGAAACAAATGGATTGTTCGGCTTTTGAGAGTGAAATGATCAGTGAAAAAGAGGATGAGAGAGTTGAGGTTTAAGAAGTTTCGGCTATGGGGAATATTGAAGGGAAGAATTCGGTTTCCTTGTAAAAGAAATGAGGGTTATCAAAATGAAAAAGAAAAGAGAAGAAAATGGAGGGTAGAAAGAGGATGGACAAAACACATCAAATGGCCACTCCTATCTTCGGCTTTTGGTTATATAAAAAGAGAGCAAAAGAAAGAGTTTTGACAACACTTTCGACAAGAAGAATTAAAGAAGAGAAAACTCCCAAAATGCACACACTCAAGCTACTAAACTCTCACTTTCGGCACACCCCTCTCATGACCGAAAATGCCACCTCCTAGCACCCCATATTCGGCCAACACTCACCTAGCCAACACCCCCCACGATTTTCTCCTTAATTCCCCCTACACCTCCCATTCAAATGAGTTTGAATTATTCAAACTCCACAAACAACTCTCCACCACCCACTCGAATAGCTTGACCAAGTCTTCCCTCTATCCTTCCAAAGTTTGGTTGCCGTCCAACATCTCTCTCCCTTGAGCCAAAACAAAATAAAATAAAGCTCCCCTGCTGCTAGCGTGATTCGAACCTCTTCCCCCTTGTAACTCCCTCCCTTGATGCGTCACTCCCCTTGCTCCTAGGCGTCACCTTGCCACTCCACCACTCCACTTGTTGTGTCCATAAACACCACATTAAATCCCTTAAGGCCCAGCTCCCTTAGCTCCCCCCTTAACAGCTTGAAACCAGAAATTTTCACTAAGGCACCTACCTATCCCCAAGGTTCCCGAAGCTCCCAAACACACTCAAACAAGCATACAGAGCATACTAGTACATAGATGTGAAGTAAAATGTAAGACCCCCAAATCCCGGATGTTACATAAAATACCAAAGTGGGCTTGTGGCCCAATCCTAGGAGGTGACGCCAAACAAGGGAATAAGGGGCCCAAATTTAAGTTTCATGGAGCCTAATTCCTTTAATTTAAGTTAGCTAAATTTTGGGCATTAGGGTTAGGTGGAGTGGACGGCAACAAGGCTTAAAAATAGGAGGATTTATGTGAATAGGATAATGTAGATATTATAGTTGATAATGTGGAAGATAAAAAAAGAGAAAAGATAGGAGCTATTCGCAAGGCTAGGTGTTGGCCGAAATTCCATCACTTAGAGGAGGGAAGAAATCGGTTTCTTTATGGCAAAGGGGTGCCGAATTTTCCCTTTTTATTTGCTTAATCTTTAGTTATCAGGAAGGGCACTTTCGGTTTTTGATAGGTAAGTGCCGAAATTTCTATCAATAGGGGGATATCTCATCAATTCTGGCAATTGAACCCTACTCTTTTCTTCTTTCCTTGTGCCGAAATTCTCAGTCTTCCTCTACAATTTCTTTTCTTTTGATTTCTTCAAAAGCCGAAACCTCCCAATCTTCTCAACATCTTTCTTTCAAAAAGCTGAAAACTTTCTTAAGCCATCTTTCTCTTTTTACTCCTAAAAGCCGAAACTCCATTGTTCTTTTCTCTTCTTTCTTCTAAAAGCCGAAACCTCATAATCCTTTTTCTACATTCTTTTCTTTTGATCTTTGCTAAAGGCGAACCTACCTCTGGTCTGCTGAAATTCTCTTTTCTTCTTCATGCCGATTTCTTCATTAAAAGCCGAATCTACATAGACTCACTCCTATCATCTTCTGATCTTCTCAAAAAGCCGGAATCTCAAAGGGGTAGTCGAATTCTTTGTGTTAAGGTGAGTGCCGATTTTCCTATCTCTTCACTTTCTCTTTCAGTTTTTGGAAGACAAAGCCGAAAAGCTAATGGTTTAATGGTTCTATGTATTTTCTTGTTGGGCGACATTCGGGAATTGAAGTAGATCTCTTAGATCTAAAAGCCGGAAACACTAGTCCCTAAATCTCATATCACTTTTCGGGATTTCAAGGCAGATAGCGATGGTGTTGGCTACGGATAGCGTTGGCTTAGAAAGTCTTGTTCTAACGATAATCAGGTGTGTAGATCTCTAACACACTAATTAATTTGTACTAAATATATGTTATGGGCTAAAAGCCGGAAAAAGGCTGTATAGTAATCTGTGCTAAATATATGTTATGGGCTAAAAGCCGAAAAGAGGCTGTGTAGACAATCGAATAAAACCCTAAAAGGGTTAGGCAGAGGATGCCAGGTACGTAATCATAGAAATCACTATGTGTATCGATATATATATATATATATATGAAAGCTTGTTTTCTTGAAGATGGTATGATGTTTCAATTTTTCATGTGTGTATGCATGGGGTGGGATTATGATAATGAAGGGGAAGTGCATGATAGGTCACTTGGTGATCGGTGGTTAAACCACAAATTCAAATGTTAGGTCACATAGTAATCGGTGGCTGAGCCACGTTATATTATGAGGTCACATAGTGATCGGTGGCTATGCCACGTTTAATGATTCCTGAATAATAGGAATGGGCAGTGTGGCTGTCGTTTGGTGTGTAGCGGATGGAGGGTTGATTGTAGAAATCCCCGAGGTGTGATGGTTGGTACGGGTTGGTGTGTAGAGGATAGAATTCTAGGATGGGTTGGGCCATTCATCATTTATTACTTATCATGTAATTTTGATTGTTGCCTTTATGTATGGGCCAGGGCTCATAATGTGTTTGTGGGCTTTAGGTCGTTGTGTTCGGGATTTATACACTGAGTCTTGGTGACTCACCCTTTTATTTTTCCTACTCTTTCAGATGAGCAGTAGATCGTGGACATGGGAGCCGAGACGGACTCGAGGGGCCATCAAGTTTTTATTTCTATAGATTATTTTGGTTTTTCTTTAAGTTTTTATTTTATTATTTTGGAAATATTTACGTAATAAGGCCCCATAGTTTATATTCACCTAAGTAGTTTTAAAATTTGCAACTTATGAAATTATGTCGAAGGTTTAATTATACGAAATAATAATAATACAAGGTTTTTTTAAATGTCATTTATTTATTCAAATATTTTCTAATTAACTTACGATTTCCAAAACCAACAAAGCAAAAGTTTTCAATGTACAACCCGTAGCATACCAGATCTGGTCGAAACGTATGGGCCGGGTTTGGGGTGTTACAATTATAAATTTTAAAGCTCTGATTTCGACGATCAATAGACAACGTCGCTAAAATTTGAGGCGTTTATTTGAAAAAACGCCGCTAAAGATCATGACTTTTAGCGGCGCTTTTATAGAAAACGCCGCTAAAGGTAGTGGTCTTTAGCGGCATTTTTTAGAAATCGCCGCTAAAAACCACGACTTTTAGCTGCGCTTTTATAGAAAACGCCTCTAAAAGCTGGTTTGTAGCGACACTTTTATAAAAAAACGCCGCTAAAAGTCATGAAAAATAAAAAAAATAGAATATTATAAAAAAGAATAAGATTTAAATATTATAAAAAAATTTAAGGGAAAAACAGTAAAATTAAACATTTTTCAGCCCATAACATTTAAACCAAAAAAAAAAAAGATAGCAAACAATATTCAACAAGAATTTAAAAAAAAAAAAAAAGGCTTTGGATGTCAACAACATAGTCCTAAAACAAATTGCAAATTTGACTGCTTCAATAGGTCGTGGCTTCTTTTCTGCTCGCCTATTTACCAAGTAAATTTTCTGGTTTTGCATCTCCTTCCCCACTTCTCAGATTGCCATCCTTTAAATCTCTATAGTACTAAACGATTCTCCTGGTTACCCACCACAACCCAAGATATAAGTTAGCTTTAAAAAGAAGCTTAAACAAAAAAAAAAAAAAAACCAAAAGTTCATGAGACCACAAAGCATAAACATTTATGCAACACATGGATACTGCCCATGGATACTGCAACACATAAATATTAAAAAGTCAAAAAAACAATCGAGGAAAGCAAAAACACAATATGTTGTTTCTGCAATACCTGTCAAAAATAAAACAATAAACAAGAAGGAATAATATGAATAATATTTGGTACACTACAGTAGAGTTTTTAACCTACAGAAGCAAGATCAAAGGGTTCACAAGTGTCTTACAAGGATATAGTAAGGACACATAGCAATTTTTTTAAGAATGCTTGTGGAATAAAAGAAATACACTGCAAGTGCACCAAATACTAACACAAACAAGAATACATAGCAGCATCTTAGGTTCATAAAAGAAAAGGACATGAAAAAGTAGGTATAAGCCATTGGGTATGTAACACCCTAATATCCGAGTATCGATTTTTATTGCATGTTTTGGTGTTTAGATTATGAAGGAAAATTTTCTTACTTCCTTTTCGTGTTTATTATAGCCCTGAAGAAGAGTATAGAATTATTTGGGTATGGAATAATTTTTAGTTTTGAGAATTTAATGAAGTGGATTAAGTGACAATGATACTTAAGTTAATTTAAGTGTTAAAGTGTAGCATAAGATGAGTAAATGGCAAGGTGGTGATGGCGCTTAAATAATGGCATGAGGGGAGTGGTTCGAATCCCTTAGTTAGCGTCTAGATAATTTTTATTTTTTGTACATGTATAGCAAGTGTCGGCCAAGCATAATTATGGTAAGGTTGGACTTTTCATTTTTGGAAAGTAGACTTAAGGATTAAGGTAATTGCTAACTTATGGTATGGAATCAAGAAATTATGGTAAGATAAGGGGACATAAGGCATATATCAAGGAAAAGGTTTTGGAAACTAATTCATGGTCATTTGACCATGAATTTGGACGGCATTGTGGCTAAGGGGAGGTTGGCCGAATATGTTAGTAGTTTGGCTAGGATTAGGAGTTAGTTTTTGGTCATTCCTAACATCTTGTGCAAAGTTTTGCAATTCTTTTCTCAACCTTTCTCCTTTGGCCGAATTTGAGCTTTTGGTAAGCCTTAATCTTTTGACCATTTGGTCATTTTTGCAAATCACCCTAGTATTCTTTTGTGTGTTCTTTTCATTGTGCCGAAACTACCAATACCAAAAAGGCTATTCTTTTTCTTTTCTTTTCCCATTGCCGAATGAACTTTGCTCCAAAACTCATCTCTTTCTTTCTCTTTTATTCTCTTTGAAACCGAAACAACATCATCATCATCTTTTTCTCTCATCTTTTATTTCTTTTCAATCATACTCTCTCCATTATTTTCTTCATGGCCGATTGTTAGTGTACTTATAGCCGAATTCTCTCTCTATTCATAAACATCCTTCTCAATCGTTTCTTCTCAACCGTGGACAATAGGTAAGAGTTCTTTTTAGTTTATTTTAGTTAATAGTTGTTTTGGCCGAAACTTGATGGTGGTAAGAAGGATTTCTTGGATCAAAATAATCGTTCATTCTATTAACATTTTCTTTGTTATACTTTAATGCGATAGTGGAAGACCGGAACTCGAGTGTTCGTGAGTATCATAGAACGTTGGAATCGATTTAAGGCGTTAAGGGAACGTTTTGGTCGATTTTCATATTGTGGAACAAGGATATTTGTGGTAAGGAAATCTTACTCTTACAACCTTTAGTTATATTTTCGATATATTGTTAGGTTGGATTAATGATCTGTTGTCATTGAAGACATTCAAGATAGGGAAGAAAAGGGCGGTGTATAGTGTTCGGAAGAGGGGAGGTTCCGTTAATCCCCCTAAGTATAAGCAAAGGGCTATTTCGGGAATCCGAGATTTTCCACCGGGTTGTGGACGCTCATTCGAGGAGAATTAATTGTTTGAAGTCGTTCGTACTCCCGAACCTTTGTTTGTTCGTGGATTTGCATCGGTTAGCGAACCATCAAACGGGGAGAAACCGCAAGTAGAAGTAGTTCGAAATTCCGAGGGTAAAAGTTTAGACCGCTATTTCTAAAATTGGTTTTGTTAATAAAATATAGTGTTTTAATTTATCGTGATGCGTCTAGGTATCGACGAGCGGGAAAGTCTAGTTCTCTCTATAATCAGGTGTGTAACTTCACACTTATCTCTCGAGTTAGATACTAAATCGTAAGTATTGTGATAAAATCGTAAAAATGGAAAAATCGGAAAAAAATACGTAGTAATGAATATTTTTGTGTAAAAGCATGAAAACGGTTAAAGACGGGGAAAATTACGAAAAACTGCTAGATTGATAAATTGGGCCGAAAAACTACTAGATTGATAAATTGGGCCGAAAAACTGCTAGATTGTTAAATTGGGCCAAAAATCTTCTAGTTCGATATATGGGCCAAAGTTCGATAGATTGCTAAATGGGCTAATTACTATTTTGTTTTATAGGCCCAAATGAAAGTTTAATTATAGACCCAGTTATATTATGGATTACTTGATAAATTATCATATGGATATAAATTGTTATGCATACATGATTGCATGGGTTGGGATAATTGATGAAGAGAAGAAAGGCCTGTTGCCAAAAATCTAGTTCGGTGGCTCTGCCACAAATTTTTATGGCTTAATGCCTCTAGTTCGGTGACTATGTCACAATCTAGTTCGGTAGTGCACTACAATATTATTTTAAAGGCTTAATGCCTACGATTGGTGTGTTTGGCGGGGTGGGTTGACTTGATCCCCACAGGTGTGTTGGTTGGTACGGGGGTGTGTAGCGGATGGAAATTAGGCTTGGTTGGGAAATTCATTTTACATGCATTTTATTTTATTTTATTTTATACTGTTAAATATGAAATTGGGCTCAAGCCCAAATTAATGTCTCGATGATCTGGCCCAATATTGGTGGTAAGTGAGTTACACACTGAGTTCTTAGTAACTCACCCTATTTTATTATCCATCTCAGGTAATGGCAGTTGATGTGGACTTGGGGCCGAGAATGACTTCGTGGAGGCCATACTACGAGCATGGGTTTATAATCTATGAACTTATTTAAATTACTTATTTTAATTACTATTTTGGGTTTGATGTAATAAGGCCTCTAATTATGTTTTTATGGATTTTTATGTGTGGATGGATTTAATTCTATTTTAAGACTTTTACTTTGGGCTTATGATTTAATCTATAAAGTTTTCTTAAAAATACTGAGTTTTATAACAATTTGGTCACCTTAATTATTTTCTTTAAATTTCTTTCAAATTCTTTTAAACTACTCTAAGGTTTTGTCAAATATATACTAAATGATAGGATTTCTAACAAGTATTTTTTTTCTTAATCCATCGATTTTAAATCATTGTTCTTAAATTTTATTAAACTCTATTTCCAAAAGGTTTTGTAGTACTGTTTTACTTTAATCATTAGAGAATTGAAAGGATGTTCGATCCGTGTGACAAACCAAATCTCGTCTCAACGCATAGACCTAGTTTGGGGTGTTACAGGGTACAAAGAATCGAAAATGCATCCCCCAATTGGCATGAAAATGGAACCATTAATTTGTTCAAATTTTGGGCAGCATAAAAAGGGGCACAAAATTGGACAACATTAGTTTTTACACTATTTCCGAGCAGCATTTAGACTTACAATAAACGAATCTAACCAATGCTAGACAGTAAACATTTTCAACCATTAAATCGAAACCGAAACATCAATGCTAATTTAATAATTTTTTTATTTTAGCATAAAAATAACAAAACGAGTTTAAAGAAAACTCACAAGAAAATTCCCCAAGATCAAATCTATCTACACAATTCCTGCATTCCCCTGGCTGCTTAGACCTTTTGCCTCCTTGTTAGCTAAATATAGTAATTCATAATGTAAAACAAGTGGTCTCCAATCAGTATATATATATATATATATATATATATATAAAAACACACAAAAATTAAGTAGTAATTATAAAGACAATAAATAAAAACCAATACCCACAATTAAAACATAAAATGCCAAACATCAAAGAGACTAAGGACAATATATATATACCTATACAGTATATAATTACTCTCCAAACACATGAAAAACTTTAAAAAAAAAGAAAAAAAAGAAATATATATATCTATATCGGACAGTATGTGTATCGACATAGATACTCGAGTATAAGTAAACATAGCACACTAAAAGTATCACAAAATAACATCAGTGATTAAGTACATTAATAGTAACATTAATAGTAACATCATGGCTAGCTAGACTCTGCGCTTATTTAAATGTGCAATCTGTGCGACACCCTTTCATGCCCAATTGCTACAATACCAAAGATATACTTCCAGATAATGTATTTTTATGGAACTATTTGGTTTTATTTTCAAGATAGCACCAAAGTATCTAATTAAAGTAGATGAATCAATCCAAAGAAATAACTAATATGAACCACAAAAAATCAAAACATAGTGTACTCTATAGGAATAAACATATCAAAGTGTTAATTCTTGAGCACATTAAGGTGAAATGACATCAGCATTGACCACAAAAGATAAAAGAAAGAAAGAAGCATATGCACAAAGTCACAGGGATGGAGAATGAGTAGGATGTTGGCAAAACGAAAGTAATCAGCAATCAAAAAAGCCACACCTCGATTATAATTGGTTTTCCATCTTTCACTGCCCTTTTTAGATCCCCATTCAACCCTAGGAAATAAACAGCACAAAACAAAATCAATAGTGAATATAACTTTACGAAAAAATACAAATAAAACATATAAGAAGCTATTTGGGTCTTATATGTCTCTAGGAAATTCTTGCTTTTACATTTACAAGGAAAGAACAAAATTTCATCATAGCTAACTGGATATTTTAGAAACTACCTTTACGAACTATCCTGCATTCTCAACAAAATTCTATAATCAACTCCTTAGAGGAACTGAAATCCCGTTCCCATATAGGACTGGATGCTAATGGTGCACTGAAACAAATAAGATGAGTAAGCATTTTTTACAACCTGTTAAAAGTAAGGGAGGTCACGCAAACCAACTTCACGGATGAGCTGACAATCAACTTTTTTTAAGACACATAGAATGTGAGCGATAATAAAAATCAAGAAAATAATAACAATAAACATCTAAATCAAATGTATTATTCAATTTAAGGTAGTTCCTTTACATCTGCCTTTACCTGAAAAAGCAAGTGATTAGTAAAATAAACTTCTTACCTTGTAATCAATAGATAGCTGTGGTAACACTTCAGTGGAAAACCAATAAAACACATTCTAAATGAAAAGCTTAATTCCTATCGTGTATAACTATAACAAACTATTACATGTTATGGAAAATGTCTTCCTTTGATTGAAACCATAAAATGTCTTACTTAATAACCATCTTTAGTTAAGCAAGAAGAACAAGATGATGAATAGGGAAAGAGAGAATACAATCAAGGTACCAACATTCAATTGATTAAAATTACAAAACAGAGACCCTTTCAAATTTCTCTTCATGACGTGATGAAGTCGATGATCAGGCATTAAGAAGCCAAATGTTGGGTTGTCTCATTGTTTGACCCTCAAAACAATCTCTGATTGCCCACCATGTTTGCTTACAAATATAGTAAGCCTTAGAATAACACACGCACCTTACTCAACTATCAGACAACCACATTGGATAAGTATCAACAAACAATTATATCTAGATTATACAAAAAGTAAGCAAAGATTTATCCTAAGAAGATTAGTATGTACTTACTAGGTTTTGAAGTAAGGTTTCAGGAACAGGAAAGGGTGGCCGAAAACTAGATTCCACATCATTATCCTTTTGCTCGTTTGATTCACCAGTGTTTCCATATGAAAAGGAAACAGCATTATAGAGACCACCAGCAGTCGCAGGTTCCTCATTATTATCTCCATCTGGAAGCAAAATAAACCAGAATCAAAATCATTTCTAAATAAAGCTATTAATTCCATTATTGTTTTGGAAGTGCAAAGCAAACACCACCAACAAAAAACATAAAAAGAAACTAGCCAGCATATGCTTAGAGTAAGGTAATAACATTGTTACTTGTCTCTTGGAAACACGTAACTGCTGCAAACTAGGTTCCTTCCTGCAATCTTGGAAAAGCAATGCAACATATATAATGTTCATGCAAACTAGAAAACGCATCACCGATTGCTTACCCAACACCATTATCCCAAAAACCAAGCATAAAAGTATATTTTGTTTCAATAGGCCTTAACCCAAACAGCAGTACAGGCAAACGACATAGCCTAACAATTCATACACCCAGGAAACTTCCATTAAACATCTTTTGAAGCTCAAAAGACTAATAGCCAATTCATCTTTCCATATATTAATATCTACAAGGAAGATACATTAATTACTCTAAGTCTCTAACATCTCTAACAGTAACATAAAGCATATTGTTTTGAAGTTGTAATGATTTTTTTAAAACAAGTTTACAATCAAATACAATATTTGAATCCATCTATTTCTTTGTAGACATTTTCCCACAAATTAGTGTTGAAGCTCAAAACCTCAACAGTGACATGAACCAAGGAATTAAACAATTAAAGATACTACTTAGCTCATATTTTACAAAAAAAAAAAAAAAAAGTAATAGAAAGCACTCATTTCCTTTCAATTAATATCTTTAGGTAACTAAAGCTGAATAAAAAATAATCTAACAAAGCTAAGGCACTGTTTGGAGGTCACTCTTTCAAGCAAAAAAAAAGCAACAAACCAACATTACAGTTCTGTCCTGGAGAAAAAAATGTCTTTTTGTTATCCATAAAAGTTAAATTTTTAACTTCTTTATCCAAATGAACCCTAAAGATTAAAATGATAACAATAATATTTTTCTTTTTTACTTCAAAAATTGGAACTTAATTTTTCATAAAATAGCAGGAAAAAACTCAAAATTAATAATTATAGAAGCAATAATATAATACTTAATTTTTAAAAAAATTAAAAAAAGGAAATAACTGTTTATCGTTTCTCACCTTGCTGATCGGGCAGCGATGGAGAAGGAGGAGGCAAATCAAGATAACGCTCACGATCGAGATCGAACTCCAACGTATCATCAGCGGTTACCGAAGGAGAGGAAAGGTGGCGCCGTCTCTTTCGAGGTGGAGGAGGTCCAAAGAGAAGGTGGCGCACATCTTAGTGATCGATGGCAAGGGAGTTCCAGTCAACGAGAGCCTTCGGAGACTTAGGAAATTTTGGGGACTTAGGAAATTTAGGGTTTGGGGAAATAAAAATTGGGGATAGTGAACTTAGTTTTTTAGCAAAGAAAAATCGACTTCCTTTTTTACATGAAATTTTGCGGCGTTTTTTAATAAAATGCCAGTATAGCTTATTTTTGTGGCATTTTTTAATTTATTTTTCCATTTTTAACCTATATTTTTTTATGTTTTTTCTTTCAAAATTTTTGTGTTGAGATTATCATTTGTTTGAATTTTTATTTTTATTATATTTTGAGTATTGAATTTTTTAACTAAAATATTAAATATTAAATTTTTAAGTTTTTAATTTTTTATTATTAAATCTTAAAAATTTAATTACCATTATCAACTCTTTTAAGAATTTCTTTTTTCGTTCTTTTTACATCAACATTATTCTTTTAAGTATGGTCTGCATTAGTTGTTTAGATTTTTATATAAATGGCATTTAATTATATGTATACACCTAAATTTTGATATAGATACATCTCAGAATTATATATGAATTTTGGTTTAATGTGTAATGCTAGATGTGAAATTCTAATTGTGGTTTAAATGTATAGTTGAAACTTTAATTTTGATTTAATCAGACACATTATTTTAAAATATAAATACATAAATATATTTTTATATTGAATAAATATAATTTTTTATGTATGCAATATATAAATAAAAAATGATGTTAATTATATCAATAATTGTGTTAATATTTTACAAGATCTGGATCAAATTAAAGTTCATGTATACAATTGCACATTAAACCATTGTTCATGTATGCTTTTGGGATTTAACCCATTTTGATATATATTTTTTTAAAATAATAATTTACATTTATCTTATTTTAATTTATATTCAAAAAAATCCAAGATTAATCCCTAAATCATAAACCTTAGACCCTAAATATTATACCCTAAACCACAAACACCAAACCCTAAACCCCAAACTCAAAACCCCAAACCATAAATCCTAGACCATAAAACTCGAACCCTAAACTTCTAAACCGCAAACCTTAAACCATAATCCGAGACCAAATTTTTGGGAATTCATGTGGCCAATGTTAGTGTAGTACAAAACATATATTTTATATTATTAAATTAAGTAATATGGGTGTAGTACAAAATAGCATGAACCTCAGTAAATTCCAAATATTTTTCGGTTTTCAAATAGTATCCTTAAACCTTAAACCCTAAATCCAAATTATAAAACCCTAAACCATAAACCCTAAAATATAAAACATAAACCCTTAACCCAAAATAATAAACATTATATCACAAACCCTAAAACTCTAAACTATAGACATTAAACCTTAAATTCTAAACCTTAAACCCTAAAATAAAATATTTTGTTTTGCGGGGCTTTTATAAAAAACGCCACTAAAGCTTACATTTTGTGGAGTTTTTATAAAAACGCCGCTAATGCTCAAATCTATAGCGGCATTTTTAAGGAAGCGCCGCTAATGCTCAGATCTATAGCGGCGTTTCTACGAAAGCGCTGCTAATGCTTAGATCTTTAGCGGTGTTTCTACGAAAGCGCCCCTAATGCTCAGATCTTTAGCGGCGTTTTTACGAAAGCGCCGCTAGTGCTCAGATCTTTAGCGGCGTTTTTACGAAAGCGCCGCTAATGCTCAGATCTTTAGCAACTTTTTACAGCATTTTCTTTCAAACACCGCTAATGTATAATATTTGTGGCGTTTTTTATTAAAACGCCACTAAAAACGCCGCTAAAAGTCTGTTTTGGTGTAGTGTATGTAATTAGCTATACTAGCATGCTTTCCTAATGACATTAACCAAATTACTCAACATGTCCAATTTGCATTTCTAAGTGCACTATTGGTCTATTTCTCACCAAATGGTCATTTTAAAATTGTCCAATCATCCAACATCCAATATAAACATCTACAATAATAATTCACTAAGGACATACATGTCATTCATCATACAACACAAACCAATATCAAACATATTGAAATCATCATTCTCAAACCATCAAATTATCAAAAACTAGTTACGAAACTCCTTAAACAGTCCATAAAATGTCCATTTACAAGCCAAAGAAATATTAAGGTCTAACCCTTAAGACTGGTCCCACATTTTTTTTTATTTTCATAGTTGTAAACCAAATCACATACACTAAAGGATTGCCTTCTTTTAGATCATCAACTTTGTAACATCCCGAAATTGGGCCTAGTAGGATTGGGCCGATTGGGCCTTGGGCTTAGGAGTGTTTAAAATCTTCAAGAATATGAGAATGGTGTTATTGCAAATTGGACTTATTAGTTAAGTGGATTTGGAAGGTTACGAGGTTTCTATGAAGTCTCGGGTTTAATTGGGCTTTAGGAAAAATTTGGTATTTTAGCACTTTAAGGAGAGATGGTAAGTAGCTTCAAGACATATGGAAATTTATGAGTAAATAGCTTGCATAAATGAGCAATTGGTAAAGAGGATATGATGTCATATGATGGACTTGAAGGGAAGAGGTTCGAATCACTTGTTGTGCAAATTTTGATTATTTTTGAATGCTTTCCTTAAGTGTCGGTCAAAGAGGTATTTATGGATAAGATGGACATTTTTTTTATGGCAAGAGGACTTAAGGTTATGGTAAGCATGAAATAAGGGATAGAATTGCTAGATTGTGGGGATAGAATTTCTTTAACTTTGGGAAAGTAGAGGATTACAAGGCATGTATCTAGGTGGATGTTTTGGAAATTATTTCATGGTCATTTTGACCATGAACATGGACGGCATTATGGACAAAAGGGGGGAACCGAATTTTGGTGATTAGTTTTGGAAAAGTTAGTAGCTTGAGAGAGTTTTCATTTTGGTCATTTTGCTCTTCCAAAAACATTTTCTTTTCTCTCATCTTTTCCTCTTGGCCGAATGTGCATTGTGAGGTTTAGGCAATTCCTTGTGCGATTTCTTTCTTGATAGCTTTTGTGTTCTTTTTCTTTTGAGACCGTAAACCAAATAAGTGACCATTCATGCATCTCTCTCTTTTGATCATCTCTCCCTTCTCTTTATTTTGTTTAGGCCGAACCTCTCATCCCTTTTAGTTCACCTTGGCCGAAACTTCAAAAGACCATAAGGGTCATTTGTTTCTTTTCTTTTCTCTCTATTTTGCTTAGGCCGAATCTTTCTCTCCTAAAAGTTCACCTTTGCCGCAACACCTTAAACCTCCCATCTCTCTCTTCTTCTTTTTGTTAAAGTCGAATCTCCCTCTTGTCATCAAGCCAACTCGTATCACACTCCATCCCCTTCATTTCTTCTTTTCATATTTCATCAAAAGCCAAGAACATTTAACCATTTGCGTTTTGGTCATTCTTTTTCGGTAAGAATCTCTTCTAGGCTAATCTCTTTTCCTTTATCTTTCTTTGATTTTCGAAAATCAAGACTTTAATCCTCCTAGTTTCTTTGGCCGAATCATGAAGGAAAGTTTCGGGGTTCTTCTGTAGCCGACGTTTAGGGGGAGATCATTCGGGATTTAAATATCCAAGGATTTCGACAAACTCCATAGGCAAGTGACGATTTTCAGAATTTAATCGAAGTGTTAAGGTAAGGATTTTTATATTACTTGTTATATCGTTTTAGATGGACTACTAATCGATTTCGTTTTAGGGGACTCTATCGCTCGATAATTATTATTTTTCCGTGGACGTTAGATTTTGGGGCAATCAAGAATGGGTTTGAAAAGAGCGGTAAATAGTGTTTGGAAGAGGGGTGGTTCTGCTATACCCTCAAATTTCAAACGAAGGGCTGTGTCGGGAGTCCGAGACTTTCCATCAAGTTGTGGACCCTCTGCCGGCGAAAATCGATTATTTGAAGTCGTACGTACCCCGGAGCCATTGTTTGTTCGTGGTTCTTCATCGGGTTATGAACCATCAATCGGAGAGAAATCGCATATAGTTGTTGTTCGAGATTCCGAGGGTATCGACGAGCGGGAAAATATAGTTCTCACTATTATCAGGTGTGTAGCTCTACACTAAATTTCTAATAGATTAATAGTATTTTTGATAAACATGTGTTAATAAGTAATATGAATGATTATGGCTTCGGGTACCATTCAGTGGTACATGATATTCAGGTACGTTAAACCCCTAATACTTCGTTAATAATGCTATAAGCATGAATATGAAATGTGTATGATTTCGTTATGATTTTGGGGGTATATGGCATGATATCGAAATCATATGTTTATTGCATGGGCATATGGGTGATATTGATAAAGGGGAAGTGTTCCGGTGGTTTTTACCACATTATCCGGTGACTTCGGTCACATATTATGAATCTGGTGACTTCGGTCACATGATGAATCCGGTGACTTCGGTTACATATTACGAATCCGGTGACTTCGGTCACATATTATGAATCCGGTGACTCTGTCACAATTATCTAGTGGCCATGCCACAATTTATAAGGGCGATGTGCAAGTTGACTGCAGCAACTACCTTCGATGGTGTGTAGCGGATGGAGGGTCGATTTAGTAATCCCCACAGTGTGATTGGCAGGTACGGGTGGTGTGTAGCGGATGGATATCTAGGTGGGCTCGGGATTGCATTTCATTTTATATGTACATGTGATTTAATCAGTTATTATATGATTTGCTATATTATGGGCTTATGGCTAAATGTGATTTTAAATGGGCTTAATTGCTATGATCGATTGGGTTTTTAGTGTATTGTTGCACATTGAGTCTGTTGACTCACCCCTCGTGGGATATCTTTTTCAGGTGATACTTAGCGTGATGGACCGGGTCAGCGAGGACTACGTGGTGGCCATTGCTAAACTCAGTATTTCGGTTTTCCTTTTTATTAAACTTATTACGTTTTCTTTTATTATTTTGGGATTTATTTTGGGTTATGTTTTTGTAATAAGGCCGCCATTAGCTATGTTACTTATACATTTTAAATTTTTATTCTGCTACGATCAACTTCAACTAAATAATTAAATATTTTTGACGAACACCTTGAATTGTTTTGACACCTAAATACCTATGGTTTTCAACTTAATCATAAATTCTAAATCCGGTTCTTCTTTTGATTTATAAAATCATAAAGATAATGTTTTAATAAGATACAAATTTAAATCACAAAACGATTTTCAACAAGATCGTACTTCAAATCTATTCTCTTACCACAAAATCACATGTTTTCCAAAACGACAAAACGAGTTTTTCTCAAGAAGCATACCAGATCCGGTCGGGACTTGTGGGCCGGGTTTGGGGTGTTTCAACTTGGTATCAGAGCCCAGTTTTAAACACTTGGCCTTGGGTTTTGGAACCCACAACGTTTTCAAAATTGAGCCCAAATGAGTTTTGAAAATTTTTGGTTAAACTGGTTTTTATGGAAGCATGGCACCCGAGTTCTCGGCCCAGGTCCGCCAGGTAAGTACTTTTGTTGATAAATTGATGTGAGTATGTTAATGTATGATACTCTAGCTGATAGGCCTAGGAAACTATACTTTAGAGACATGGACCCTAGGTATATGTGTATTTCTACGGAAAAACCACTGATTAAAACTCTGTAGCATAAAATTTTCTTTAAACAAGAAAGTGAAAAGACTCTAATGCATAAAATTTTCGTAAAAACGGATAAGGCGCGAAGTAGACATGAGTTCTAGGAACGTGGTCGTCGTGGACGTGGTAAAGGCCGAGGTGCTAGGGCTAGATCTTCGGCACCGAGGCATATTTCCGAAAAGGAGGCGTTAGCATCGCTAATGGCTGAGACGGGGTTTCATGATCGAGTTGGGATTGATGAGCTGACTCAGATAGTTAAGGAAGTATTAGAGGAGGTTAAAGGAATCGGTGAAGCACTTCGAGTTGGGTCTGTGGACTGTAAGAAGAAAGGAGATCACGGATCTCTAGGGTCACAATCTCGTTCTGTAAAACATGTCAAGGCACGACCAAACTAACCGGCTTGTGATTTTTGCAAGAGGCGTCATCCGGGAGAATGCTGGAGGAGGTTAGGAGCATGCTTGAGATGCGGGTCTAAGGAGCATAGGGCTCAGGATTGTTTCCTCACCCTCAAGTCAGGTATGTTTTGGTTAGAAGTGATGATTGAATGTAGAAAAATTTTTGGTATAAGTGGTAGATAACAGTTTGCTATTGTTAGATGTTTGGTTGTGTGAAAAAGGATTCAAGATTATGTTCAAAAGTACAATGTGGTTTTTAAGGGCAGAGTGCGCAGCGAAAGCATAGTGGTGTGATTTGAGCAGTACGTTAGTAGTTGGTTGGAAATTTCGAGGACGAAATTTTTTTTAGGAGGGTAGAATTGTAACATCCCGAAATTGGGCCTAGTAGGATTAGGCCGATTGGGCCTTGGGCTTAGGAGTGTTTAAAATCTTCAAGAATATGAGAATGGTGTTATTGCAAATTGGGCTTATTAGTTAAGTGGATTTGGAAGGTTACGAGGTTTCTATGAAGCCTCGGGTTTAATTGGGCTTTAGGAAAAATTTGGTATTTTAGCACTTTAAGGAGAGATGGTAAGTAGCTTCAAGACATATGGAAATTTATGAGTAAATAGCTTGCATAAATGAGCAATTGGTAAATAGGATATGATGTCATATGATGGACTTGAAGGGAAGAGGTTCGAATCACTTGGTGTGCAAATTTTGATTATTTTTGAATGCTTTCCTTAAGTGTCGGTCAAAGAGGTATTTATGGATAAGATGGACATTTTTTTTATGGCAAGAAGACTTAAGGTTATGGTAAGCATGAAATAAGGGATAGAATTGATAGATTTTGGGGATAGAATTTCTTTAACTTTGGGAAAGTAGAGGATTACAAGGCATGTATCTAGGTGGATGTTTTGGAAATTATTTCATGGCCATTTTGACCATGAACATGGACGGCATTATGGACAAAAGGGGGGAACCGAATTTTGGTGATTAGTTTTGGAAAAGTTAGTAGCTTGAGAGAGTTTTCATTTTGGTCATTTTGCTCTTCCAAAAACATTTTCTTTTCTCTCATCTTTTCCTCTTGGCCGAATGTGTATTGTGAGGTTTAGGCAATTCCTTGTGCGATTTCTTTCTTGATAGCTTTTGTGTTCTTTTTCTTTTGAGACCGTAAACCAAATAAGTGACCATTCGTGCATCTCTCTCTTTTGATCATCTCTCCCTTCTCTTTATTTTGTTTAGGCCGAACCTCTCATCCCTTTTAGTTCATCTTGGCTGAAACTTCAAAAGACCATAAGGGTCATTTGTTTCTTTTCTTTTCTCTCTATTTTGCTTAGGCCGAATCTTTCTCTCCCAAAAGTTCACCTTTGCCGCAACACCTTAAACCTCCCATCTCTCTCTTCTTCTTTTTGTTAAAGCCGGATCTCCCTCTTGTCATCAAGCCAACTCGCATCACACTCCATCCCCTTCATTTCTTCTTTTCATATTTCATCAAAAGCCAAGAACATTTAACCATTTGCGTTCTGGTCATTCTTTTTCGGTAAGAGTCTCTTCTAGGCTAATCTCTTTTCCTTTATCTTTCTCTGATTGTCGAAAATCAAGAATCTAATCCTCCTAGTTTCTTTGGCCGAATCATGAAAGAAAGTTTCGGGGTTCTTCTGTAGCCGACGTTTAGGGGGAGATCATTCGGGATTTAAATATCCAAGGATTTCGACAAACTCCATAGGCAAGTGACGATTTTTAGAATTTAATCGAAGTGTTAAGGTAAGGATTTTTATATTACTTGTTATATCGTTTTAGATGGACTACTAATCGATTTCGTTTTAGGGGACTCTATCGCTCGATTATTATTATTTTTCCGTGAACGTTAGATTTTGGGGCAATCAAGAATGGGTTCGAAAAGAGCGGTAAATAGTGTTTGGAAGAGGGGTGGTTCTGCTATATACTCAAATTTCAAACGAAGGACTGTGTCGGGAGTCCGAGACTTTCCATCGAGTTGTGGACCCTCTGCCGGCGAAATTCGATTATTTGAAGTCGTACGTACCCCCGAGCCATTGTTTGTTCGTGGTTCTTCATCGGGTTATGAACCATCAATCGGAGAGAAATCGCATATAGTTGTTGTTCGAGATTCCGAGGGTATCGACGAGCGGGAAAATATAGTTCTCACTATTATCAGGTGTGTAGCTCTACACTAAATTTCTGATAGATTAATAGTATTTTTGATAAACATGTGTTAATAAGTAATATGAATGATTATGGCTTCGGGTACCATTCAGTGGTACATGATATTCAGGTACGTTAAAACCCTAATACTTCGTTAATAATGCTATAAGCATGAATATGAAATGTGTATGATTTCGTTATGATTTTGGGGGTATATGGCATGATATCGAAATCATATGTTTATTGCATGGGCATATGGGTGATATTGATAAAGGGGAAGTGTTCCGGTGGTTTTTACCACATTATCCGGTGACTTCGGTCACATATTATGAATCTGGTGACTTCGGTCACATATGATGAATCCGGTGACTTCGGTCACATATTATGAATCCGGTGACTTCGGTCACATATTCTGAATCTGGTGACTCTGTCACAATTATCTAGTGGCCATGCCACAATTTATAAGGGCGATGTGCTAGTTGACTGCAGCAACTACCTTCAATGGTGTGTAGCGGATGGAGGGTCGATTTAGTAATCCCCACGGTGTGATTGGCAGGTACAGGTGGTGTGTAGCGGATGGATATCTAGGTGGGCTCGGGATTGCATTTCATTTTATATGTACATGTGATTTAATCAGTTATTATATGATTTGCTATATTATGGGCTTATGGCTAAATGTGATTTTAAATGGGCTTAATTGCTATGATCGATTGGGTTTTTAGTGTATTGTTGCACATTGAGTCTGTTGACTCACCCCTCGTGGGATATCTTTTTCAGGTGATACTTAGCGTGATGGACCGGGTCAGCGAGGACTACGTGGTGGCCATTGCTCAACTCAGTATTTCGGTTTTCCTTTTTATTAAACTTATTACGTTTTCTTTTATTATTTCGGGATTTATTTTGGGTTATGTTTTTGTAATAAGGCTGCCATTAGCTATGTTACTTATACGTTTTAAATTTTTATTCTGCTACGATCAACTTCAACTAAATAATTAAATATTTTTGACGAACACCTTAAATTGTTTTGACACCTAAATACCTATGGTTTTCAACTTAATCATAAATTCTAAATCCGGTTCTTCTTTTGATTTATAAAATCATAAAGATAATGTTTTAATAAGATACAAATTTAAATCACAAAACGGTTTTCAACAAGATTGTACTTCAAATCTATTCTTTTACCACAAAATCACATGTTTTCCAAAACGAGTTTTTCTCAAGAAGCATACCAGATCCAGTCGGGGCTTGTGGGCCGGGTTTGGGGTGTTTCAAGCTTGCCCACATCCCCTCCTCACTGAAGCTATTTCTCTGCAAAATAATCAGATAAGAGTGTGAGCTTATTCAAACTCAGCGAGTGCTCAAAAATTACCGCAATTAAACACAAAATCTATAGATAAAAGAAAGCATACTAGCAATCATTCTTATCATCATCATGAACATAACATCATATCATTTCATATTGATATATTGGCATCTTGTGACTATGAAACATGTATAAAAAATAGCGCATTGGATAAATAGATCTCCAAACACAGCAATGGCTCAAAAATTCTAACATATTCCAAGAAGTGTAGCGTATAACTAACACTATCCAAACACAACCAACATATCTCGTTGAATGGAGCTAAGCTCAACATTCTTTTATCCCTCCAACATATTTCGGGGCCTCAATGCCCAAACATAAGCATATAGGTGAGTACTCACAAATCCTATAGCATGAAAATTATATCCAATGATTCCAAGAGATCACAATAGCAACATATCCACTTAAACACGTATAGTTACTTTTTTTGCACACTTTCACTTATCATATGCATATGATCATAACAATTTCATATTCACTTATAATTCACTCATCAAGTGATCACATAATGCTCAAAGAGCCATATCATATAGATCTCATATAATATGCATAGAACCATCAAGCCTCATATCATATTTAGTCATAAGCATATAATATTTACAATGACATCTCCATATGCATCACTTATCATGTCATATCTCATAGGCTTACTTGCACAATTATAATAGATTGATTAAGGAAACTTACACTCAGAACTTATATTAGGTGTTTAGGACAACCTAAGCTCCCATTCAACTTATGGAATCATCCTTAGAAGCAGCAATTCCAATCACTCATTAGATCGCTTTCGTTCAATTGTCGAAGGCTAGATAAGCTTTTCTTTGCCCTTCGATTTGCTTGTAGAGGCTCCTGCTGAATCTAGCACTTTGAATACATATTAAACACATTACAAACTCATCATTTATAACCTTATCAAATTCAAACAGAATCAAAATTGTAGATCTATGATTTTCCCTTTTTAATACCAAAATCTAACTAGTTAATCAAAATAAGAGATTTTATCATTCAATTTTCGTTTCTAATCCCTAAACATGTTTCTAAACATCCTAAATGTCATATTATTACATATCTAACCTATCAAATCACCTAATTTATCAAATTTAACTTTTCCAAAAATTTAAGCATACAAAATCGATCTAAGAGGCAAAACTCTAAATTCGTAAAAATCCTAACAATCCTTAAAATTAAGTTTACAAACATTCTAATTAATTCTAAATAAGTTGAAAATCAATTTAAAATAGCAAGTTAACTTAATATTTCGAGTTTCACCATTTTTAAGACAATTTTTAGTTTGAAAGCTTTAGATCTATTGCAATCTCGTAATAGTTAATCAAATCTCGAATTATAAAAACAACAAGCTTAGATTTAACAATATGAATCAAAACATTACTTCAATTTTAGAAGAATGACGAATTGTAGATCAAATTCGGTGAAAAACATTTGAAGAGGAATGATGAAATTGATGAAGAACACATGAATTTTCTTTGAAATTAGAAGATGATTTGGTGTTGAGAAAGTAGGAAAATCAATAAGGATGAGCTAATTTTGAGAGAAAAACTTAGATTTGGGTATGTGAAATTTTTTGAATAAGGTGAGAATAGAGGGAACGTGGGAAGGGGTGTTTAAATAGCTAAAAAAAAAATTAATATTCAAAAATAGGGGAAATTACCTCTTAAAATTTTTTAGCTTTAACCCTTTTTCAAACTAGTCCTTATGTTTTAATTAAAACACAATTCCTTAATTTTTTTTTTCAAATCCATTGCAAGAAAATTAATAGCTGGACACTTACTTTTAATTTTCTAACCTAAATTTTAGTCCCAATTATTTTTATATTATTTTATTTAATTACTATGATCCTAATTTCGGATCCAAATCGAATATTCGGTCCACTAATCCGATTCTACTATCTTGATTTTTGGGATGTGACAGGAGGGGCCCAAAGAGGGGAGGCACACCTTCTTAGCCGGCCCTCTATCTCCTACTTCAACTAGAAAATTTTCTTATTATTAAATAGACATTAAATGCATTCTACTAATTCAACTAGGGTTTCACTTTCTCTCCTTATAAATAGATGACATCGGTAAGGCTAAAAACACTATAAGTTATATACAACTTTGAGATATTGTTATTTTGCCCAAAATAGTGAGAATGCATTTCTAAGTATAAATTCTATTTTCCTGGAATAACAATTCTACTGTTTCTATATGTAACAACCCTTGCTGGCCCGGTCGTCGGGTCTGAACTATGGGATGCCACATCCGTTGTCGAAGCAACTACGAACATATAACATTCAAATCAAAATATAAAATATTCAAAGATAATAATTTCATTTCATAACCATGTTATACAACATTTCTCAAGTCTTATACGATCCTACGTATGCTTTAAAGTTAACTCAAAATCGAACAAAAACCAATTTACAATATTTTCAAAATAATTTTAGTAACACCCTATACTCGGCCTAGTCGCCGAACCAGAATATCAGGATGTCACACCGCCGTCACCCATCATAAGCATTACAAATGGTCTCGTTATTAAGCAAACATCTTCCAGTTTTGCTTTTGAATAATTATAAGTCTCACATACTTTAGTCATCACTAAAACATGCTCAACATTCATGTGATGAACTTAAAACAAGAATTAAACATGTTTTTAAACCAAAAAAGAAATCAGAAGTATTCACGTAGGTATCAATACTGAATCAAAGGTATCGATATTTCCTTATATGGTATCGATACTGCTTTGGGAAATCTATACCAAAACAACATTATGTTTCTCGCTTAAAAGCAAAATCTCATAAAGTATCAATTATTCTACCCCGAGTTTCGATACTCATGATATGGTATCGATACCAAATTACATTACTAACTTCCTGCACTTTCAAAAATCATGGAGGTATCATTTTTAAAACACGAATATCGATACCTTTGCTCTAGACCACAAAAATTTAGCAGTTTAAGGCATATAATCCATTCAAAATGATAACTACTCAACATGCAACTTTTACCTTATCAAGTAATCACCAAAACAGCCACAATAACAGTTCAATCATCGAAAACATGTTCGAGTAAGCAAACGATTTAACAAGAACATTATCCATAAATCCTAATAACAAGTAAGCTATGAAAGTAGTCAAAACATTATGGCAAAGTTCATGCAACAATTCTACCACACTATTCAACGTCCATTGCCCATACAGACAGTTCATGGCATTTCAATATAGCAAATATTCAAACCAAAAATATACCAATGAAATAATTATAACATCCATCAGAAGTGCTAGAAAACTAAACCTATAAAATACCATGAGGACCACAATAATAATCGATCAAAGTCTAACTACATTGCCTGAAACACCCCAAACCCGGCCCACGAGCCTTGACCGGATCTGGCATGCTCCTTGAGTAAAACATGTCAAAAGCTTGTTTGTCATTTGGGAAAATTCTGGGTGGTTTTGAAGAAAAGTTTATTTGTGTTGTGATTAAATTGAAAATCGTGATGTTATATTTTATTAAAACGTTATTTTTGTACTTGAAAACTGAGCGTAGCATTAAGTTGAAAATCGTTGGGGTTTAGGTGTCAACACATTTGTAATTATTTTAAAGAGAAGTTGTTTAACCTTTTTATTTAATATCGATTGTTTCATAGTAAAAAGTAAAACGCATGCATAAAACAGTTTAACAGTAATGGCCTTATTACAACAATAGCAAAACCCGAAATAAATCCAAAACTTAATATAAAAACCCAGAATAAAGTAAATATTGAGCTGAGCATGGCCACCACTAAGTTCCTGCCGACCCGGTCCAATTACTGAGTGTCACCTGCAAAATGTTAGCCCACGAAGGGTGAGTCAACAGACTCAGTGTATAGTAACCAACACAGACTCCCAAACCCAAACCTAAACAACCATCCTCTACACATCACCCGTACCTGCCAATCACACCGTGGGGATTACTAAATCGACCCTCCATCCGCTACACACCATCGAAGGCAGTCGCTACAGTCAACTGCACATCACCCTTATAATCGTGGCATAGCCACCAGATAATGTGACAAAGTCACCAGATAAGAATACGTGACATTAGTCACCAGATTCAGATTATGTGACATGAGTCACCAGATAATGTGGTAAAAACCACCAGATCACTTCCCCTTTCCATATCACCCATATGCCCATGCGTCATACAAAACATGCAGAAATCATGCAATATACCTTATTCCATATTCATAACGAATTCACATATGTGTCATATTCAATATTCATAACATTATTAACAGAGCATTAAGAGTAACGTACCTGTATACACTGTACCATTGAATGGTACCTTTTAGCCACATTTTTCATATTTCCATTAACACATGCACAATATTATTACCATAAATCTATAAGGAATTAGTGTAGGGCTACACACCTGGTACTAACACGATTACTGAGTCCCGAAAATCTACCGAAACAGATTGTACTCCTCCCTAAAAATCATAGTCAGAATCGGCCCATCACTAACACTTAATATGGCCTTGGTTGAATATTAATACTCCCTTACCTTGCGGATCTAAATCCCGAAATCGTCACTTGTCTTATGGAGATGTCGAAATCCCTACATGGTATATATTAGGGTCAACCTATTGTACAAGATCTATGAAAATGGCCCTTGGCCAAATACTACACATGGCTTACCTTGGATCTTGAAATCCCGAAGATTTCCCCCTTGTAGTCGACAATAACAGAATCCCGAAATTCCCCCTTCAAGGTTCGGCCAAAGAGCATTAATGGGATTAGAGTCTTGATTTCGATAGACCAAAACAGAGAAAAGAGCCTTTTAAACCCAAGAGACATCTCTTACCAAATAGAATGACCAAAATGCAATTGGTTCACCAACTCTATGTGTCGACAAGAGGAAATAGATATTGAGTTTTCGGCTTTTAATGTTTATGATCAAATCGACTTCAACAGGGTAGAGGAGTAATCGGTTATGGCCACAAAATAGAGGATTCGGCTTTTGAAAGATTCGTGAGAAGAGAAAGTAAATGATGGAATGTGGTACGATTTAACTTGGTGACAAAAGGAGATTCAGCTTGAACAAAAGAAATAAGAGATGGAAGGTTTGAGGTGTTGCGGCAATGGTGGAATTGAGGGAGATTACGGCTAGCACAAAAGAAAAGAGAAGAGAAGATACTTTCGGTTTTTGGTCAACAGAGAAAAAGAATTTCGGCAGAGGCACAATTGAAAAGAAAAGAAAGAAAATGGCCTCCTTTCCCCCCTTTGGCCGAAAATAACATCAAGAAAGTCCCTAGGCCGGCCAACTCTCCATCACTCTACTCAATCCCTTGTTATTCTCCAAAAACTTCTTTTCTTTACCCATTCAAAATAATCTGAATAAATCAACAATTATCTTTCTACCTTAGCCGAATTTTAAAAAGAATTTGACCACATCTAAAGCTCATCCATCCAATCTCCCCATGCCGTCCAACTCTCTTCCTCCCTGACGCAAAAACAACTCCACAATTGCTCCCCTTGCTGCTCGAACCTAAGCCCCTCTTGCACTGCTTGTGGCGTCACTTCTTAAGGCTTTAAGTGGCACCTCCTAGCCACTTTACCAAGCCCAATCTTGTGTCCAAATTCCACTACCAATTTTCTTAATGCCTCATTTGCCCAGCTCCCCTTTGAGACTTAAAATCCAATATTTTCCTAAGACATTCTCCTACATTCTATGTAACATCCTAAAATTGGGGTTATTTGTGATTGAATTGTTTTGCTTATGTTTGGATTGCTGTGATGTTGTTCGTGGTGTTGTAGGACTTAATTGTGAACTTTGAGTAGGCTTGTATAGTAGGAAATTTGTATTTGTAAGCTTTAAAGTTAGGGAGCCTCAGTAGGTAGGGGTTACAAGTTAAATAAGGGAGCATTTGACATTAAAAAAGACTTGAAAAGTGGCAAAAAGGAGGCTACTTAAGGGCTAAAGATGACGCCACAAGGGGCGCAAGGGGAGCTTATGTTCGAGTCGCAGAGTTCCCTTCTTTTGCTCTTTATTTTGACGGCATGAGAGAGGGGGAGAAGCTCAATTCAAATTCTTTTAGATAAATAAAGATTTAGTTGGATTTTATTTGATTAATCTTAAAGATGTGGCAAGGAGAAAAAGAAGGAGGTTGTTTTATTCAAATTATTTTGAATTATTTCAAATGAGTGGCCTAGAATGATTTAGGGAGTTGCCGAATTTTTGAACTCCTTGTTGTAGAGGAGTGGACGGCTTGGTGGCTAAGCAAGGGGGGTCTGCCGAATTTTCTTTAGGCACTTACTTGATAATTTCGGCTAGCCTTCATCTCTTTTGTTTCTTTCATTCTCTCTCAAAAACTGAAACACCATTGCCATCTACCTTTTTCTTCTTTTTGATCCTTGGTCGAACCTCCTACCACCCCTCTACTTTCTTCTCTATTTTGGCTAAACCGAAAGTACTCTCCCTCATACTTCTCTTTTCTTTCGTCTTCTCAAACCCTTTTGCCGAAACTCCCATCCCACTTCCTTTTCTTCCTCTTTTTCACATAAGCCGAACCTTGTTTATTATTTTAACCAACTATAGCCGAATCCCCTTCCCCCTATTTTGTGAAAGCTTGGCCGAATATCAAAGCAAGGGTGATCCCTTTTTAGTGTTTCTCAATCGGTCATAGAGGAAGGTAAGTGTGCCGAAACTCTTCTCCCATATTCTTTCTCTCTGTCGACTTGGATAAATGGAAAGCCGAAATGTGTTGGTGGCTAATCAGTGTTGAACCGAATCTGTTTAGGTACTCCGGGATTTTGGAAATAGTCACGTGAAGCCTCCATTCGTTAGCAATATTGGTAAGTGGTAGTAAACCATTTATTTGGTATTGGAAAGGCTATTATTGTGATACTGATAACTGCCGATTATAAGGGAGTGAAGCAGAGTCGCAAATCGTGTGCTATAGTTGTACCCAAAGGCGTGTAGGTAAGGTTTCGGGTTCAAGTGATAACCCTTGGGTTTATTTTGGTTTGGCCGAATGGTCAAGGACACTAACTTTCATGTATGGCCGAATATAGGGCAAGGGAATCTTGTGTGGTCGATTGTCTCTTTGAGGATTTAGGGCTATCATTGGTGACAGGTGTGTACATACACACTTTATAACTAGTTAATGTGCTAAAGGTTATGTGTATGCTTAACCGGGTTGTGTAGAATTGGTTTTAATACCATAATGGTATAAGCAAGGATTCAGGTAAGTCCTTGTCATTATGACTTTCTGTATGATGCTTTTGGAAAGCATGACATAGTGGGTATACGTGGTTATGGCTAATGGTAACTCTATGTATGTTGCTAAATGAACATGTTGACATGATTTCTGTTAAATGTATATCTTTGATTCATGTGGGTTAAACGAGTGGAGGGGGAAGAGATATTCGTGTCGACGGACACCAGTGGTTTGGTACCACATTTCGTGACTACAGTCACCAGAGGTTTGGCACCTCCAGAGGTTTGGCACCTCATAGCGTCTCGTCCCCGTGGCTTAGCACCACAGTGGGTTGGCCCCACAGATGACATTATGGGATTGACGCCAGTGATTTGGTATCACACGATGGGTTGGCCCCATCATTTGATTTGTGACTTTAAGTCACCAGTGGTTTGGCACCACAGTATTGATGGATATTGTGACTTTAAGTCACCAGTGGTTTGGCACCACCAGTGGTTTGGTACCACACGGGGTAGAGAAAGGCGTTTGGATGGCTAGGTTGGGTGCATATTAAACTTGTGCATATTAAATTAATTATGATTTGTGTATGATGTTGCATTAAACCGGGAAAAAGGGTTACAGATTGGGTCTGGATGACTCACCTTTTTCCTTTAACATTTTCAGGTGACTCGTAGCGTGCGGATAAGGAGCCGGATGGACTCGAGGTGGCCATGCAGTGAAATTTTGGTTTAAATAAACTTGAGTTATGTTCATCTTATTTTCGGTTTTTATTGTTCAAAATGTAATAAGGCCTCCTAATATTTCGTTTGATTATTTTACATGTTTTGGATGAATAGTTCTAACTGCTCAATGATTTTAAAATGATTACACAAATTTTCTTGAACTTAACGTAAATGTTTTCTTGTGCCATCGGGTACCCTAATGAAATTTTAACAACAAAGCTAAATGATGTTTTCTTCAAGCACCTCAATCAAACTTAAACAAGACAATACTTTAACAAAAATAAATGTTTTCTCAAAAACTAAATCGGCAAAATAAATGGTTTTCAAAACTTTTCCTCTGTGACATACCGAATTCTGCCGTAATGTTTGGGCTGGGTTTGGGGTGTTACAAAATTGGTATCAGAGCCCAGTTCAAAGCTCAGCTGTGGGGGCCCAAGGCCCAAAATGTTTTTGGTAGGCCTTTTTGAAATATTTTGGTTTTGAACAAGCATGGCACCGAGTCTCCGGCACCGATCCGCCCAGGTAAGTACCTCTAACTTCTGTGTGAATTATTATTTGTAGAAGGGTAGGTTTGGAACGTAGTTAGTATGATAAGTGGATGAACACTAGGACTAGTTTACCCCAACAAAAGACATAAGATTCTAAGTGCCTAATTAAACCAACCTGTGACCAAGTCGCCGAGTTAGGGTGTGGTAACCTTGGTGCGCATGTCTAGGATTGGATCCAGAAGAGCTTGGTACTTAAGCTGTCCTCGTGACTCACCTCCTCTTCGCAGGAATCCTACCTGGTGCGTAGCTTCGGTTCACCCTAACCAAGAGGACTCGGTCATAGGCTAAACACACTAAATAAAACCCGAAAGGGATTAGCCATGTTTTTATGAAAACTCTAGTTTTAAAATCATTAAAGTACTCTTTTAAGTAGTAGCAAAAATTTATTTCTGGGAAACTTTCAAAATATTTTCGACTTGCAAAATTACCAAAATGCCCTAGTGGTAAAATTACGAAAATGCCCTTGGTTTCTAAAAATTACCGTACCACCTCGATTTTTAATAAAATTCTCATACTTTGTAAAAATATCCGAAATTATGTATTTCAAAATAATATCCTGACTTTGGAAATTTACGAAATTACCCTAATTGACAAAATTACCAAAATACCCTGGTTTTCAAAATTCTGCCATACCTTCAGATTGAGAATTTTTCAAAAATACTCTTCAGTTCTAGAAATTACAAAATGTCTTGATTTACTTTTTTTTCCGGATTATCACAAAAATACCCCTGTAGGAAAATGACGGAAATACCCCTGGGGTAGAAACAGACAGAAATGCCCGAAGAGTGAATAGGTATGAAAGGTATTAGGGAATGGATGTGCTTTTCTGTGTGAATTAGGATAGAGGACTTAAAACTTGATTGCTCGTAAGAATCTCTATTAAACTCTTTTCATAAAATTTCTTCGCGAGTAACCAAGTGAAACAGTTACTAATCCATAAAAATTTCTTAATCAGATTAAAGCGCCGTAGTTAGAAATGAGTTCTAAAGGACGTGGCCGTCATGGACGCGGTAGGGGCAGGATGACCGTGTCAGAACCCATAGGGTCGGGTCAGGGATCTGAGAACGAGATACCACCGCCACCACCACCCCCAACTTTTGGAGCCGAGGAGCAGGATCAGACGGGTGATGACGCAATGTCTCAAGCGATGCTGCGGGTTCTGGAAAGGGTAGCTGGAATGGGTGGAGGTGGAGGAGCTCGGAAGTCGGTACCTGAAAGACTTCGAGCTAACGGAGCTGAGGTGTTCCGTGGTGTATCGGGTGTGGCACCCAGTGCGGCGGAATACTGGTTGGAATCGACGGAAAGGGTTATGAATGATCTCGACCTGACGAGTGAGGAGAAGCTGAAAGGAGCGGTGTCGCTTCTAAAGGATGAGTCATATCAGTGGTGGCTCACGGTTCGGGATGGTGCTACGGCAGATGACCTTACTTGGGAGTACTTCAAAGCTGCTTATCAGAAGAAGTATGTGGGCACCAGTTACACTGATGCGCAGAGGAAAGCCTTTCTGGGGTTGGTACAAGGAAATAAGTCAGTATCGGAATATGAAGCAGAATTCTTGAGGCTGAGCCGCTATGCTCGGGGAATTGTGTCAACTGAGCATGATCGTTGTGTCTGCTTTGAAGACGAACTTAGGGATGATTTAAGGTTGCTGATTGCTCCACAGTAGGAGCGTGAGTTTTCTGTACTGGTGGAAAAAGCTACGGTAGCCGAAGGGTTCAAGGAGTCAGTGAGACGGAACTATGATAGGAACAAGCAGAAAAGAGGCTTTGGGTTATCTGGATCGGGTAGTAATGCACAGAAGAGGGCTAGATAGAGGGGGCCGAATCAGACAGGGAGGCCCATGGCTACTAATCAGAGACCAGCTCAGTGTAATCGCTGTGGGAAATCACATTGGGGAGGTTGTTGGACCGGTGAAAGGGGATGCTTTGAATGTGGATCTTTGGATCACCGTGTAAGGGATTGTCCTCAGAAGTTGGCAAAGAATCAGCCAGAGGGTCAGAATCGTACTCATGCTAGAAATACAGGACCACCACAAAGGGGTCATGGTAATAGTAGAGGAAGTAATGGTTCTAACCGAGGTCGCGGAATTCCAGGAAGAGGTGCAGGCAACATAGAAGCAAGGCAGCCTGGTTTAGTCTACGCAGCGAGGCATCGCAAGGAGGGTGACGCACCGGACGTCATAACCGGTACGTTCCTAATTTTTGGTCTTCCATATGTTGCATTAATTGATGTGGGTTCAACGTATTCATACGTTGCTAGTAGTGTGGTAGAGACTATGAACATAGACTTTGAGACTACTTCTAGGGAGATGACAGTAATTAGCCCTCTAGGTCACTCTGTAGTTGTAAACAAGCTATATAGAGGTGTACCCCTAGAACTCCAAGGGGTAGTGTTCTTAGCGGATTTGATGGAGCTGCCGTTTCAAGAATTCGATTTGATTCTCGGAATGGATTGGCTGGTGAAGTACCAGGCAAGGTTGGATTGCGCTGCTAAGCGCATGGCTCTAAAGACGGCTGAGGGTGATGAAATGGTCATGATAGGTAATAGAAGAGGTTACCTATCCAGTGTGGTCTCTGTTCTGAAGGCGGAGAAAATGGTCAAGAAAGGTTGTGAGGCGTTTTTGGTTCAAATATGTGCTTTGGAGGCTAAGGAGTCAGCAGTTGAGAAGGTCCGAACAGTTGGGGAATTCGCTGATGTGTTTCCAGAAGAACTTCTGGGTTTGCCTCCAGATCGGGAAGTTGAATTCGGTATAGACTTGTTACCCGGAACAGCGCCAGTGTCCATAGCACCGTACCGGATGGCACCAAAGGAATTGGTGGAGCTGAAGGCTCAGATTCAGGAACTCTTGGATCGAGGGTTCATCCGACCAAATATATCTCCGTGGGGAGCACCTGTGTTGTTTGTCAAGAAGAAAGACGGGTCAATGCGGATGTGTATCGACTACCGTTAACTGAACAAGTTAACAATCAAAAACAAGTATCTGTTGCCTCGGATTGATGACTTGTTTGACCAACTGAAGGGTGCATCAGTTTTCTCGAAGATAGATCTTAGGTCGGGTTATCATCAACTTAAGGTGAAGGAGGTGGATATACACAAGACGGTATTCCGTACAAGGTATGGGCATTACGAGTTTCTGGTGATGCCATTTGGGTTGACCAACGCACCCGCAGCATTCATGGACTTAATGAATAGGGTGTTTCAGCAGTACCTGGATCAATTTGTCATGGTGTTTATAGACGACATATTGGTTTATTCGAAGACAGAGGAGGAGCATGATATGCATTTGCGTATAGTTTTACAAGTATTAAGAGAGAAACAGTTATATGACAAATTCAGTAAGTGCGAATTTTGGCTTAGGGAGGTGGCTTTCTTGGGTCACGTGGTGTCAGCAGAAGGGATTAGAGTGGACCCTCGCAAGGTGGAAGCGGTGTTGGATTGGAAACTGCCTAGGTTAGTGGCTGAAATCCGAAGCTTTCTGGGTCTAGCAGGGTACTATCGAAGGTTTGTGGAAGGGTTCTCCTTAATCGCAGCGCCGTTGACTAAGTTATTAAGAAAAGGAGTTCCATTTGTATGGTCGGAGAAACAACAAGAAAGTTTTGACAAGCTAAGGAAGATTCTGACGGAAGCTCCAGTTTTGGTACAGCCTGAGGCAGGGAAGTTGTTTACGGTTTATTGTGATGCATCCCATACTGGTTTGGGGTGTGTGCTGATGCAGGAAGGGAAGGTAGTGGCCTATGCATCCCGTCAGCTAAGACCGCATAAGGTTAACTATCCGACTCACGACTTGGAGTTAGCGGTAGTAGTCTTCGCTTTGAAAATATGGAGGCATTACTTGTATGGGGAGAAGTCGATAGTCTACACGGATCACAAAAGTCTGAGGTATCTTTTGACGCAGAAGGACTTGAACTTGAGGCAACGTCGATGGATTGAACTGTTGAAGGACTACGACTGTTCAATTGAGTACCATCCGGGCAAAGCTAACGTGGTGGCTGACGCGTTAAGTCGGAAGGTCGTGGCGGACTTAAGGGCGATGTTTGCTCACTTGAGTCTATATGACGATGGAAGTCTTTTGGCGGAACTGCAGGTTAAGCCGACTTGGATCGAGGAGATTCAGGAAAAACAGTTGGTAGATGAAAGACTGAATGCACTAAGATTGCAAGTTCAGGATAGTGGTTTAGAAGGGTATAGTCTAACCGATGATGGAGTATTATGCTTTCAAGGGCGAGCGTGTATGCCGGAAGATGTGGAATTGAGGCAGAGAATTCTTCAGGATGCACATAGCAGCCCTTACGCTATGCATCCGGGAGGTAGCAAGATGTATGGAGATTTGCGGAAACAGTTTTGGTGGCCTGGGTTGAAGCGTGAGATAACTGAGTTTGTGGGGAGTTGTCTGACGTGTCAGCAGGTTAAGGCTGAACATCAGTTGCCATCGGGTCTACTTCAGCCAGTGAAGATCCCTTAGTGGAAATGTGAGAGGGTCACGATGGATTTTGTTAGCGGACTACCCCTCACGCCTAGTAAAAAGAACTCGGTTTGGGTAATTGTGGATCGACTAACCAAGTCAGCGCATTTCATACCAGTAAGGGTAGATTATTCGCTTCAGAAGCTAGCAAAGTTATATGTAGCCGAGATAGTAAGATTGCATGGTGTGCCAGTATCGATTATCTCGGATAGGGATCTGAGGTTTACGTCAAGGTTTTGGAGAGCTTTACATCAGGCTTTGGGAACGAGATTGGATTTCAGCACAGCTTTTCACCCGCAAACTGACGGACAATCAGAAAGAGTGATTTGGATCTTAGAAGATATGCTGAGGGGTTGTATTCTGGATTTCAGTCGTAGTTGGGAAGAGTATCTACCGTTGGCAGAATTCGCTTATAACAATAGTTATCAAGCGAGTATTCAGATGGCACCATTCGAGGCACTGTATGGACGGAAGTGCCGTACCCCTACGTGTTGGACGGAATTAAATGAGCGACATGTCTTGGGTCCAGAGTTGGTAGCTGAAACTGAAGATAAGGTTAAGGTAATTCGGGCTCGTCTCAAGGAGGCATCAGATAGGCAAAAGTCTTATGCCGATCTCAAGCGCAAGGAAATGGAATATGAGGTAGGAGATAAGGTTTTTCTGAAGGTGTCACCTTGGAAGAAGGTGTTGCGGTTTGGGCGAAAAGGGAAGCTAAGCCCTAGGTTCATTGGGCCATATACAGTGTTGAAGCAAGTGGGACCAGTAGCTTATCAGCTCGAGTTGCCGGCGGAGTTAAGGCAAATTCATGATGTCTTCCATGTGTCGATGCTTAGGCGGTATCGGTCAGATCCATCACACGTTGTGCCAATGGCAGAGATTGAGGTTAACTCAGACTTATCTTTCGAGGAGGAGCCAGTCCAGATACTGGATCGAAATATCAAAGTTCTTCGCAGGAAGTCAGTACCCTTGGTGAAAGTACTATGGCAAAACCATGGTTCAGAGGAAGCTACGTGGGAACCCGAGGATGTGATGCGGCAGCAATACCCCCATCTCTTCTGATCAGGTAATTTCGAGGCTGAAATTATTTTAAGGGGGTAGAACTGTAACATCCTAAAATTGGGGTTATTTGTGATTGAATTGTTTTGCTTATGTTTGGATTGCTGTGATGTTGTTCGTGGTGTTGTAGGACTTAATTGTGAACTTTGAGTAGGCTTGTATAGTAGGAAATTTGTATTTGTAAGCTTTAAAGTTAGGGAGCCTCAGTAGGTAGGGGTTACAAGTTAAATAAGGGAGCATTTGACATTAAAAAGGACTTGAAAAAGTGGCAAAAAGGAGGCTACTTAAGGGCTAGAGATGACGCCACAAGGGGAGCAAGGGGAGCTTATGTTCGAGTCGCAGAGTTCCCTTCTTTTGCTCTTTATTTTGACGGCATGAGAGAGGGGGAGGAGCTCAATTCAAATTCTTTTAGATAAATAAAGATTTAGTTGGATTTTATTTGATTAATCTTAAAGATGTGGCAAGGAGAAAAAGAAGGAGGTTGTTTTATTCAAATTATTTTGAATTATTTCAAATGAGTGGCCTAGAATGATTTGGGGAGTTGCTGAATTTTTGAACTCCTTGTTGTAGAGGAGTGGACGGCTTGGTGGCTAAGCAAGGGGGGTGTGCCGAATTTTCTTTAGGCACTTACTTGATAATTTCGGCTAGCCTTCATCTCTTTTGTTTCTTTCATTCTCTCTCAAAAACCGAAACACCATTGCCATCTACCTTTTTCTTCTTTTTGATCTTTGGCCGAACCTCCTACCACCCCTCTACTCTCTTCTCTATTTTGGGTAAACCGAAAGTACTCTCCCTCATACTTCTCTTTTCTTTCCTCTTCTCAAACCCTTTTGCCGAAACTCCCATCCCACTTCCTGTTCTTCCTCTTTTTCACATAAGCCGAACCTTGTTTATTATTTTAACCAACTATAGCCGAATCCCCTTCCCCCTATTTTGTGAAAGCTTGGCCGAATATCAAAGCCAGGGTGATCCCTTTTTAGTGTTTCTCAATCGGTCATAGAGGAAGGTAAGTGTGCCGAAACTCTTCTCCCATATTCTTTCTCTCTGTCGACTTGGATAAATGGAAAGCCGAAATGTGTTGGTGGCTAATCAGTGTTGAACCGAATCTATTTAAGTACTCCGGAATTTTGGAAATAGTCACGTGAAGCCTCCATTCGTTAGCAATATTGGTAAGTGGTAGTAAACCATTTATTTGGTATTGTAAAATCTATTATTGTGATACTGATAACTGCCGATTATAGGGGAGTGAAGCAGAGTCGCAAATCGTGTGCTATAGTTGTACCCAAAGGCGTGTAGGTAAGGTTTCGGGTTCAAGTGATAACCCTTGGGTTTATTTTGGTTTGGCCAAATGGTCAAGGACACTAACTTTCATGTATGGCCGAATATAGGGCAAGGGAATCTTGTGTGGCCGATTGTCTCTTTGAGGATTTAGGGCTATAGTTGGTGACAGGTGTGTACATACACACTTTATAACTAGTTAATGTGCTAAAGGTTATGTGTATGCTTAATCGGGTTGTGTAGAATTGGATTTAATACCATAATGGTATAAGCAAGGATTCAGGTAAGTCCTTGTCATTATGAGTTTCTGTATGATGCTTTTGAAAAGCATGACATAGTGGGTATACGTGGTTATGGCTAATGGTAACTCTATGTATGTTGCTAAATGAACATGTTGACATGATTTCTGTCAAATGTATATCTTTGATTCATGTGGGTTAAACGAGTGGACGGGGAAGTGATATTCGTTTTGACGGACACCAGTGGTTTGGTACCACATTTCGTGACTACAGTCACCAGAGGTTTGGCACCTCCAGAGGTTTGGCACCTCATAGCGTCTCGTCCCCGTGGCTTAGCACCACAGTGGGTTGGCCCCACAGATGACATTATGGGATTGACGCCAGTGATTTGGTATCACACGATGGGTTGGCCCCATCATTTGATTTGTGACTTTAAGTCACCAGTGGTTTGGCACCACAGTATTGATGGATATTGTGACTTTAAGTCACCAGTGGTTTGGCACCACCAGTGGTTTGGTACCACACGGGGTAGAGAAAGGCGTTTGGATGGCTAGGTTGGGTGCATATTGAACTTGTGCATATTAAATTAATTATGATTTGTGTATGATGTTGCATTAAACCGGGAAAAAGGGTTACAGATTGGGTCTGGATGACTCACCTTTTTCCTTTAACATTTTCAGGTGACTCGTAGCGTGCGGATAAGGAGCCGGATGGACTCGAGGTGGCCATGCAGTGAAATTTTGGTTTAAATAAACTTGAGTTATGTTCATCTTATTTTCAGTTTTTATTGTTCAAAATGTAATAAGGCCTCCTAATATTTCGTTTGATTATTTTACATGTTTTGGATGAATAGTTCTAACTGCTCAATGATTTTAAAATGATTACACAAATTTTCTTGAACTTAACGTAAATGTTTTCTTGTGCCATCGGGTACCCTAATGAAATTTTAACAACAAAGCTAAATGATGTTTTCTTCAAGCACCTCAATCAAACTTAAACAAGACAATACTTTAACAAAAATAAATGTTTTCTCAAAAACTAAATCGGCAAAATAAATGGTTTTCAAAACTTTTCCTCTGTGACATACCGAATTCGGCAGTAATGTTTGGGCTGGGTTTGGGGTGTTACATTCTAAAGTTCCCGGAACTCTCAAAACACATTCAAACAACACATAAGCATGCTTCTACATATATTTAAGCAAAAATGCACAACCCCTAAATCCCAGATTTTACAGTTCTACCCCCTTAAAATAATTTCGACCCCGAAATTACCTGGCTAAAATAAGTGAGGGTATTGCTGTCGCATTGCTTCCTCCGGCTCCCAAGAGGCTTCTTCCGATCCATGATTACGCCATAGCACTTTGACTAGAGGAATTGATTTCCTCCGCAACACCTTCACATCTCGTTCCAAAATCTGAATCGGCTCCTCCTCGTAGGACAAATCTGGCCTTAGCTGCACCTCTTCAACCGGTACTACATGAGATGGATCCGATCGGTATCGACGTAGCATAGAAACATGGAATACATCGTGCATCTGCTTCAACTCCGGAGGCAACTCTAACTGGTATGCCACTGGTCCAACTCACTTCAAAACCCGATAAGGTCCTATAAACCTGGGACTTAACTTCCCTTTGCGGCCAAATCTCATTACCTTCTTCCAAGGCGAAACTTTTAGAAACACCTGATCTCCCACAGCAAACTCTATTTCCTTCCGCTTAAGATCTGCGTACGACTTTTGCCTATCAGATGCTTCCTTCAACCGTGCCCGAATTACCTTAACCTTCTCTTCAGATTCTGCCACAATTTCTGGACCCAAAACTCGACGTTCCCCCAATTCCGTCCAACACGTAGGAGTGCGACACTTCCGTCCATACAACGCTTCATACGGTGCCATCCGAATACTAGCTTGATAGCTGTTATTATACGCAAATTCCGCTAAAGGCAAATATTCTTCCCAACTTCCTCTAAAGTCTATCACACAGCCCCTCAACATATCCTCTAACACTTGGATTACCCGCTCAGACTGGCCGTCCGACTGCGGATGAAATGCCGTACTGAAATCTAATCTGGTGCCCAATGCCTGATGTAGTGCTTTTCAAAACCGAGACGTAAACCTTGGATCCCTATCTGAAATAATCGACACCGGCACTCCATGCAACCTTACAATTTCTGCCACATATAACTTCGCCAATTTCTGCAAAGAATAATCAACCCGTACTGGAATGAAATGTGCAAACTTCGTCAATCGATCCACTATCACCCAAACCGAGTCCTTCTTAGTAGGCATAAGGGGAAACCCACTAACGAAGTCCATGGTGATTCTCTCCCACTTCCACTGCGGAATCTTTATCGGCTGAAGCAATCCTGACGGAACTTGATGTTCAGCCTTGACTTGCTGACACGTTAAGCACTTCCCTACAAATTTCGTAACTTCCCGTTTAAGACCAGACCACCAAAATTGATCCCGAAGATCTCAATACAACTTACTTCCTCCAGGATGCATAGCATAAGGGCTACTATGCAATTCCTGAAGAATCCTCTGCCTTAACTCCTTATCCTTAGGCATACAGACCTTACCATGAAAACACAGCACTCCCTCACTGTTAACACCATAGTTTTCCAACTCCCCACTCTGCACTTGCCGCAACTTAGCACTTAAATCATCATCTGCCAACTGTCCTTCTTTCACTTCATTCAACCATGACGGCTTGACCTGCAACTCTGCCAGCAAACTTCCATCGTCATACAGGCTAAGATGTGCAAACATCACCCTCAAATCCGACACTACTTTCCGACTTAGGGCATCTGCCACTACATTCACCTTGCCCGGGTGATACTCTATAGAACAATCGTAGTCCTTCAATAACTCCACCCACCTTCGCTGTCTCAGGTTCAGCTCCTTCTGAGTCAGCAGATACTTAAGACTTTTGTGGTCTGTGTAGATCACTGACTTTTCTCCATATAAATAATGCCTCTATACCTTAAGAGCAAAGACCACCGCTGCCAACTCTAAGTCATGCGTCGGGTAATTCAGCACATGTGGCCTTAATTGCCGAGACGCATAAGCGACTACCTTCCCTTCTTCATCAGAACACATCCTAATCCCGTGTGAGAAGCATCACAGTACACCACAAAATCCTTCCCAGCCTCAGGCTGAATCAAAACCGGAGCTTCAGTCAAAACCCTCTTAAGCTTCTCAAAGCTCTCCTGTTGCTTATCTACCCATACGAAAGGTACCTCCTTCCTTAGCAACTTCGTCAAAGGTGCAGCTATCGACGAAAACCCTTCAACGAACCTTTTATAATAGCCTGCTAACCCCAAGAAACTGCGAACCTCAGCCACAGACTTAGGTGGTTTCCAATCTAATACTGCCTCAATCTTTCGAGGATCCACCATTTTCCCTTCTGCATACACCACATGCCTTAAAAACGCTACCTCCTTCAGCCAAAATTCACACTTGCTGAATTTGGCATATAGCTTCTTCTCCCTTAACACTTGCAACACTATCCAAGGATGCTCATCATGCTCTTCCTCAGACTTTGAGTACACTAGGATGTCGTCTATGAACACAACAACGAACTGATCCAAGTAAGGTTGAAAAACCCGATTCATCATATCCACGAACGCAGCTGGGGCGTTCGTCAATCCGAACGGCATTACTAAGAACTCATAATGCCCGTATCTTGTCCAAAAAGCTGTCTTATGGATATCACTTCCTTCACCTTGAGCTGATGATATCCAGACCGTAGATCTATCTTTGAAAATACCGCGGCCCCCTTAAGCTGGTCGAACAAATCGTCTATCCTCGGCAAAGGGTACTTGTTCTTGATGGTCAGCTTATTCAACTGATGATAATCTATGCACATACGCATAGTCCCGTCCTTCTTCTTCACAAACAAGACCGGTGCTCCCCACGGAGACACACTGGGTCGGATAAACCCACGATCAAGCAACTCTTGGATCTGAGCCTTGAGCTCAACCAATTACTTTGGTGCCATTCTATACGGAGTAATTGACACAGGAGCTGTACCCAGCAGTAAGTCAATTCCGAACTCCACCTCCCTATCCGGGGGTATCCCAGGTAGCTCCTCCGGATAAACATCCACAAATTCCCTTACTGTTCTAACTCCACTAACTCCCTCTTCCTTTGCATCCAACGCACTAACGAAGGTCAAAAATGCCTTGCACCCTTTCCGAACCATCTTATCAGCCTTTAACGCGAAGACTACGTTAGACAAATAGTTTCTTCTTTCTCCTATCATAATTATCTCCTCATCCTCCGGGGTCCTTAACTCCATTCGCTTAGCTGCGCAATCAAATTTAGCCCAATGTTCCACTAGCCAATCCATGCCAAGAATGAGATCAAATTCTCCGAAAGGGAATTCCATCAAATCAGCAGGAAATACCACTCCCTGATTTTCTAGAGGTACACTCCGAAATATCCTATTCACCACTACCGTTTGACCTAACGGGCTCACTACAGTCATCTCCCTATTAGACAGTTCAGATGCTACACCTAGCGTTTCAACTACTCTACATGCAACATATGAGTGGGTCGAGCCAACATCAATTAAAGCAAAGTAAGCCTTATCAGCTGTAAGGAACGTACCGGTTATGACGTCCGGTGCGTCGCCATCCTCCCTCCGGCGAACTGCATACACCAGACCCGGCTGTCTTGCCTCTGCATTACCCACACCTCTGCCCGGTGTTCCTCGCCCTCTTCCAGAACCATTACCCCTGCCAATCGGGCCACGACCCCGTGGTGGCTGCTGTCCACCTCTTCCAGCCTGGTTAAAACCCTGACCTGTTGGTCGACTCCCGTATGTTTTCATAGGACAATCCCTAATCATGTGATCCTTGGACCCACACTTAAAACACCCCTTGTCTTCTTCCAACACTCTCCAAGGTGCATCTTTCCACACTGAGCACAAGTACAATACTGTCCTCCCGTAACAGCCTGCTGACCTCGCGGCCCATCCACTCTATGTCTCTTCTGAACATTCCCGGATGACCCTGATGATCCAAAACCTCTCTTTTGCCTATTCCTATCCGTATTCTGTCTCACAGATTCCTTAACTCCTTCGGCTATCTTAGCCTTCTCTACCAACACTGCAAACTCCCGTTCCTGCTGTGGAGCTATCAACAATCTTAGATCATCCCTCAGTCCGTCCTCAAACCGAACACATCGCTCATGCTCCGTAGCCACGATTCCTCGAGCATACCGGCTCAACCTCAAGAATTCCGCCTCGTACTCCGCTACGGACTTACTTCCCTAAACCAGCCTCAGAAATACCTTCCTCTGTGCATCAATATAGCTAGTCCCAACATACTTCTTCTGATACGCTGCCTTGAAATACTCCCAAGTGAGATCCTCAGCTGTAGCACCATCCCGAACTGTGAGCCACCATTGGTATGACTCATCGCGAAGAAGCGACACTATTCCTTTCAGTTTCTCCTCAGCAGTCAGATCCAACTCGTCCACGATTCGCTCCCTCGCCTCCAACCAATACTTAGCCGTATTGGACGCCACACCGGATATACCACGGAATACCTCAGCTCCATTGGCTCGGAGTCGCTCGGGTACAGATTTCTGAGCTCCCATACCTCCACCTACTCTAGCCACCCTCTCAAGAACCAGCAGCATCGCCTGCGATACTGCATCATCCCCCGTCTGATCCTGATGTTCAACCTCAGCAGCTGGGGGGTGGTTGTACCTCGTTCTCAGACCCTTGACCAGACCTAACGGGTTCCGATACGGCCATTCTTCCTCTACCTCGCCCTCGCACATTACGACCACGTCCCCTAGAACTCATATCTACGATCGCGATCTAATCTGGTTAAAAAGTTTTATGCATTAGTTCTTGTTCCACTGATTACCCACGAATAAGTTTTATGTAAAGAAGTTTAGTAGTAGTTCTTTCGATCATTTCAGAGTTTTCATTTCAAGTCTTCTACCCTAATTCAGAGAAACACATTCATTCAATAGTATCAACCACACATATTCACCACTCGAACCTTTTCGTCCATTCCAAACCTAGGGGTATTTCTGTAATTTGTCCTATAGGGGTATTTTGGTAAATTTTTCCAAATCGGGGTATCCTGATATTTCGCAAAATAGGAATTTTTGGTATTTTTTTAAAGTAAGGATATCTTGGTAAAAATCGAGGGTAGTATGGTAATTTTTATAAACTAAGGGTAGTTTAGTAATTTTGTAAACCGGGAATATTTCGGAAATTTTTTTTCAAAATAATTTTTACAAATCAAAGGGGTGATTTGGTGAATTTAAAAACTAAGGTTTTTATAAAACAGTGTAGCCAGTCCCTTTCGGGTTTTAATTATTGGATTTAGCCCGTGAACAAGTCCTCTTGGTTAGGGTGAACCGTCACTACGCACCAGGTAGGATTCGAGTGAAGAGGAGGTGAGTCACTAGGACTGCTTAAATACCAAGCTCCCACCGAATCCAATCCTAGACATGCGCACGATGGTTGCCACACCCTAACTCGGCGACTCACTCACAAGTTTGTTTAATTAGGCCTTAAATTTTATGTGATTCTATGTTGGAGTAAGCTAATCCTAGGGTTCATTAACTTCTAATGTACTAATATGCGATCCCGTAATACCCCCATACAAATCATACAATAATACAAATCATACAACAGTTAGGGGTACTTACCTGGTGGGCTTCAGGTCGGAGACTTAGGTGCCATGCCAGAAAACCTGCTCCATTTCAAAAATTTCCACCAAAAACTCATTTGGGCTTTATTTTGAAAACGTTGTGGGCTTTAAACCCAAGGCCGAGAGTTTAAAACCTGGCTCTGATACCAAATTGAAACACCCCAAACTCGGCCCACGAGCCTTGACCGGATCTGGCATGCTCCTTGAGTAAAACATGTCAAAAGCTTGTTTGTCATTTGGGAAAATTCTGGGTGGTTTTGAAGAAAAGTTTATTTGTGTTGTGATTAAATTGAAAATCGTGATGTTATATTTTATTAAAACGTTATTTTCGTACTTGAAAACTATAAGTTAAAAGAAATGCCAAATTTTAGAGCGTAGCATTAAGTTGAAAATCGTTGGGGTTTAGGTGTCAACACATTTGAACTTATTTTAAAGAGAAGTTGTTTAACCTTTTTATTTAATATCGATCGCTTCATAGTAAAAAGTAAAACGCATGCATAAAACAGTTTAACAGTAATGGCCTTATTACAACAATAGCAAAACCCGAAATAAATCCAAAACTTAATATAAAAACCCAGAATAAAGTAAATATTGAGCTGAGCATGGCCACCACTAAGTTCCTGCCGACCCGGTCCAATTACTGAGTGTCACCTGTAAAATGTTAGCCCACGAAGGGTGAGTCAACAGACTCAGTGTATAGTAACCAACACAGACTCCCAAACGATTTAGGCATATCAAATCACATAAAATAAATATAGGCAATGATGCAAACCCAAACCCAAACCTAAACAACCATCCTCTACACATCACCCGTACCTGCCAATCACACCGTGGGGATAACTAAATCGACCCTCCATCTGCTACACACCATCGAAGGCAGTCGCTGCAGTCAACTGCACATCGCCCTTATGATCGTGGCATAGCCACCAGATAATGTGACAGAGTCACCAGATAATAATACGTGACATTAGTCACCAGATTCAGATTATGTGATATGAGTCACCAGATAATGTTGTAAAAACCACCAGATCACTTCCCCTTTCCATATCACCCATATGCCCATGCGTCATACAAAACATGCAGAAATCATGTAATATACCTTATTCCATATTCATAACGAATTCACATATGTGTCATATTCAATATTCATAACATTATTAACAGAGCATTAAGAGTAACGTACCTGTATACACTGTACCATTGAATGGTACCTTTTAGCCACATTTTTCATATTTCCATTAACACATGCACAATATTATTACCATAAATCTATCAGGAATTAGTGTAGGGCTACACACCTGGTACTAACACGATTACTGAGTCCCGAAAATCTACCGAAACAGATTGTACTCCTCCCTAAAAATCATAGTCAGAATCGGTCCATCACTAACACTTAATATGGCCTTGGCCGAATATTAATACTCCCTTACCTTGCGGATCTAAATCCCGAAATCGTCACTTGTCTTATGGAGATGTCGAAATCCCTACATGGTATATATTAGGGTCAACCTATTGTACAAGATCTATGAAAATGGCCCTTGGCCGAATACTACACATGGCTTACCTTGGATCTTGAAATCCCGAAGATTTCCCCCTTGTAGTCGACAATAACAGAATCCCAAAATTCCCCCTTCAAGGTTCGTCCAAAGAGCATTAATGGGATTAGAGTCTTGATTTCGATAGACCAAAACAGAGAAAAGAGCCTTTTAAACCCAAGAGAGATCTCTTACCAAATAGAATGACCAAAATGCAATTGGTTCACCAACTCTATGTGTCGACAAGAGGAAAGAGATGTTGAGTTTTCGGCTTTTAATGTTTATGATCAAATCGACTTCAACGGGGTAAAGGAGCAATCGGTTATGGCCACAAAATAGAGGATTCGGCTTTTGAAAGATTCGTGAGAAGAGAAAGTAAATGATGGAATGTGGTGCAATTTAACTTGGTGACAAAAGGAGATTCGGCTTGAATAAAAGAAATGAGAGATGGAAGGTTTGAGGAGTTGCGGTAATGGTGGAATTGAGGGATATTACGGCTAGCACAAAAGAAAAGAGAAGAGAAGATACTTTCGGTTTTTGGTCAACAGAGAAAAAGAATTTCGGCAGAGGCACAATTGAAAAGAAAAGAAAGAAAATGGCCTCTTTTCCCCCCTTTGGCCAAAAATAACATCAAGAAAGTCCCTAGGCCGGCCAACTCTCCATCACTCTACTCAATCCCTTGTTATTCTCCTAAAACTTCTCTTCTTTACCCATTCAAAATAATCTGAATAAATCAACAATTATCTTTCTACCTTAGCTGAATTTTAAAAAGAATTTGACCACATCTAAAGCTCATCCATCTAGTCTCCCCATGTCGTCCAACTCCCTTCCTCCCTGACGCAAAAACAACTCCACAATTGCTCCCCTTGCTGCTCGAACCTAGGCCCCTCTTGCATTGTTTGTGGCGTCACTTCTTAAGGCTTTAAGTGGCGCCTCCTAGCCACTTTACCAAGCCCAATCTTGTGTCCAAATTCCCCTACCAATTTTCTTAAGGCCTCATTTGCCCAGCTCCCCTTTAAGACTTAAAATCCAATATTTTCCTAAGACATTCTCCTACATTCTAAAGTTCTCGGAACTCTCAAAACACATTCAAACAACACATAAGCATGCTTCCACATATATTTAAGCAAAAATGCACAACCCCTAAATCCCGGATATTACATTGCCTTATTCCCAAAGTTCAAAAAAATAATATTAATACCACCTGTACAAATACTAAATCCTAACTTTCCTTAGTATCCCCGCACCGCCGACACCGCAAACGCTAAATATCTGCAATGGTTAGAAAGAGCAGGTGAGCTTAAACAAGCTCAGTGAATGTCGGAGTAACCATAATGTATACATACCATCAAAGGTTAAACAAAAGCACGCTATAACACATTCACAACCATATTCTAACCAAACACAATAATATATTCACGCTTCATTAAATCATAAAACTAGCATATACTCTTACATATAACTACACTCAACTCATATACAAATAATTCATTTTACAATAATTCGTCAAGACTAACAACGTATACATGCTTTAATAACTCACAAGTCTAGCTAATATATTGACATGCATTCACAAGTTAAATGAAAACAACCCAAACCATAGTCACATACACAATTTACTATGAGAACATACTAACATTTTCATGAAACTTAAATCAACTCATTTAGCATATTATTTACATGCTTATGCATCCATCTCACATCGTATTATCATAATATATAATATCACATTTAAACAATAATTTGGCACTTGAGGCTATGAAACATAAAATTAGGCTCTAACACCACACATCCAGTACACGGATCTCCAACACACTAATTGACTCATAGAGTCAAACATATCCCAAAAGTGAAGCATAAAGCTAACACTCTCCAACACACCAAACATGTCTCGTTGAATGGAGCTTAGCTCACATTCCCTTATCTCTCCAACCTAACCCAGGGCCTGAATGCCCAAAAACACAATAAATATAGGTTAGTACTCACAATCCTATAGCATGCCAACTATATCCAATGATTTCAAGACATCACAAGGCCAAAACATCCACAATTACACAATTTTAATTACTAATTTAATGCACAACGTCTCTATTCATATTCATCAGTTCACATCGCAATCGTTTACACATTACACACTTATCGAATTCACATTTATTTGCACTTTAAGTGCCTCAATAACACTCAATGAGCCATTACATATTCGACCACATATGGGTGTATTAAAATTAGTACATCATATATCACATACAAGTATTCTCACATATTACCTATCATAATAATATCACATTCCATAACTCAACCCATAAATACTTACCGAATTTTTGCTCGCTTTCGCTACATATTTGCATTATTAGGATATCATTATCACTGTCATTTGGCAAGTATATGATTCCCACAACACAACACAATTCACAATAGTCATCACACATGTCTCATATCACAATATTCCATAATTATTCACATAATCACATAACTGCCAAAAAAAAGCAAGGGAAATAAAAAAGCTTACACTCAGAACTTAGGATAGTGTTTTAGGTTATTCCTACGCTCTTAATTAACACTATGAATCATTTCTACAAGTAGTGATTCCAAACACTCACCGTTTGCATTTTCACCTAGTTGTCAAAAGCTCAAATTAGGTTTTCGTTGCCTTTCTCTTTACTCGTAGAAGGTCCTAGCAATTCTGAAGCTTCAATAAGTAAATCACACAACAAGCACAATCAACATTCAACCAAAGACTCTCTTGAATCAAACAAAAACACAAGTTTAAGCTAGACTCTCTTGTAATTGAAACTTTCGACATATCAAACTTGAAATTCAAATATGTCGTTCTATACTTAATCTTTTTGCCTATAAAAATTCCATTAATCTAATTATTCACCTAAGACAAATTCTCAACCTTTAAACTACACAAAACTACCCAATTCATGGTATCAAAATTTTTCAACATGTTATGACAATTTTCATGAAAATTCATTAAAACTCAAGAAATCTTTAACGAACCTTTAAAATCAGTTTAGAAACATTTGATTCATATCAAAACAATTTGAAACCATGTTTTTACTCAAAATCCCGAAATCTACCATTAACGATCCAATTTTTGGCTTTTATTCAAAACATTCGATTTAATGGCTAAAAACAATATTTAAAAGACTAGATAATAATAAAAGCTAATACTGAATCAAACTATTACCTTAGTTGACGAAGAACAGAGCGTTTGATCGAAAACCTGAAAAACCCAAAAATTCAACAATAGAGAAATCTATGGTGTTCTTGGATGTTTTTCTTGAAATACTATGGAGATTTAAAGATGAAGGGAGAAAATAGGATGAAAAATAAAATTTGGTTTAATTTCCTTTTGAAAACTCGTAATTTAGACCCTTTTTACAAATTAGTCCTTATTTCAAAATTGAAAGTCTTTTGAACATTATTTTCAAAAATTGATTTAATTTCCAAAATGCCATATAAAAACCATTTTTGAATACCATGCTAACGAAATTCTCGAGCTCACTAGAGTTAAAATTCCCATTTTACCCTCAAAACTTCTATGCCCAATTTTGGGGTGTGACAATGTTGCAATGTGATGAGGTTCCTCGTCATGACGTGACATACAGATTTGCCTCATTCTAAAGACAGGGTTCCTCGTCATGCTTTGGCTTGGAATCCAGGTCTCATTGGGATGACCATTGCTTGACATCGCAACGTGGACTTTGTTTTTGGCATAATTTAGGCCCTTTTGGGTATCTATTTCAAGCCAAACCAAACAAGAGCACAATTAGTGCATAATTGACCAAACATACCTACATAAAAGCATACTAAAAAATTTCAAAACATGTATATAAACATATAAAATCATCTTTATTCCAACTATACCAACAATTCAACCATTAATCTTAACATTTCAATACTAATGCATTCAAACCAATCCATTAGGTACATATCAAACATTTTTCTAACTCAAAGCATTTCAAAACATACTAAATACATCCACTTATACCATTTCATCTTGCCACAATCATACTTCAACATATTACCATCACATACCATAATAACAAGGCTTATCATTTCAAAATTAAACATTATCCAAGGTTCCAACTATATTATCATTCATATATTAACATATATATAAACACCTATGTACATATCACATAACTGAACTTTAAAATGAACAAAATTCTACTTAGTTAATAACGGGATAGTGTGTGCTTCTCGTAGATCTGATCGACACATTCCACAAGCTATAAACCTACAAGAAAAGGAAAATTAATGAGGTAAGCATTTTAAATTCTTAGTAAGTTTATAGGTATTTAAACAAAATCTTACCTTAACTTTTAATTCAAACATAAGCTACTAAGTTACATAAGTTGGAACGTTCGTGGATTGGGGAGTCCACGGGTTGTGAGGCGTATTCAACATATGCTAAAGTTACATAACCCCCAAGGTGTTTTCTTTATGGAGACAAAGTTAAATGTTGCTCGTATGGAAAGAGTTAGGAGACGGTGTGGGTTTTAGAATGGTATTGATGTTTCGACTGATCGTAGAGGACTGAGTCTTAGATGGAATGGGAAAACCTTGGTAAGCATGAGAAATTACTCTATCAATCATATTAATATGGAGATTCATGAGGATAGGTAGGGGCCAAAATGGCGTATGATTGGGTTTTATAGGGCCTCAAAAGCTCGGGCTAGGGCAAGAGTCTGGAACATGTTAAAAACATTAGGGAGAGATCAAAATTTTTCGTGCATGATCTTTGGTGATTTCAATGAAATCTTGTACTCGTTTGAGAAGGAATGAGGTTTACTGAGAGAATAGGTATGTATGAAGGAGTTCTAAGATGTGTTAGAGGAATGTCGACTAGAGGAAATGGGTTGTAACGCCCTTTACCCGTATTCGACACTGAAACAGGGTACGAGGCATTACCGAACTTATACACAAGCAATCATACAATACCGAGACTTAAATTTCCATCCAAATTAAAACCATTCACATTCAATCATAAAGTCCCTAATATGAGCCTACGAGGCCCAAAACATGCTTTGGAAGTGGTTCGGGACTATACCGAAAACTTTAGAAAATTCTAGAAATCTTAGAAAAATTTTCATGTTACAGGGCTCACACGCCCGTGTGGCCTAAGGGACACACCTGTGTAACCCTGGGACATGCCTGTGCTTTAGACCGTATCCAAATTAGGGTGCTCTCTAACTTGTGCCACACGCCCATGTGCTAGGCCATGTAGCACACACGGCTGAGACACAACCTCGTGTCCCTGCCCGTGTGCTCAATTTTGGACATTCTGTTTTTCCAAAATTAAGGTGCAGGGGACACATGGTTAGAACACATGCTCGTGGGGTAGACCGTGTGTCACACACGGCCTAGACTGTAACACCCCAAACCTGGGCTAGAAGTTCGGCCCGAATCGGGCGTGTCACATTGAAGTGTTTCTCGAAAATCATGTTTTCATTTGCGTTTGTTTATTTTCAAAACGTGGTTTATAAAAAAAAACTATTCCCTTTTCAAAATGTTATTAATCACTTAGTAAAATCTTTTTCAATTGCGGAAGCTTAGTTAAAATAAATGATTTCTGGAAACATGATATTTAAAAATTGGGTTGCAAAAACGTAGTGTTTGAAAGCAGTTATTGTTTTGGAAAAATCGTGTCCTACTTCTAGCAGATATTAAACATACTTAAGTGAATATCCCAAATAAAAGTTAAAAATAGAGAGGCCTTATTACAACCCAACTCAAAAATCGAAGTGCTTAAATAAGTGAACAAAATAAAAAAACATGTGTGGCTTGTGGTCGTCTCCGAGTCCCTTGTAGCACCGTTCCTCCTAATGCTGGGGATTACCTACACAGTTAAAAATGGGGTAAGTTTGCGAAAACTCAGTGTGTAATCCCTTTACCAGAGGAACAGTCAGTATACAGAAATAGAAACCGAAACAATCTGGGCCAAAGTCCTTTTAACAGTAACAGTACAGTCCAGTTCAGAGCATACGTGGGTCAAAGCCCACTACAATATCATTTGGGTCACAGCCCATAATAGAATCAATTGGGCCTAGCCCAAACGAATTACAGAACAAGTGGGCCTAAGCCCAGTACAGTGACAGATCTCATGACAGATATACAATGGTATGAGGATGCATCCAACCTCGATCCAGCCAACATACCACCCGTACCAACCCTACACTCCTGTGGGGATAAAATTGACTCACCCAGCTAGCACACTAATGTTAGAACCGGTTGTGGCCCTAACTGAAATCGCAATAAAGCTACTAGTATATATATGGCTCTAAGCCTTCAGTACCAGTATAATAATTGGAACAAAGCCATAGGTAACTGTAATACGATTGGCACATAGCCATCAGCGACGGTAATATAGTCGGTACACAACCTTGGGTAAATATGATCGACACAGAGTCATCAATAATCATAATCGACACATAGCTCTAGGCAAATACGTTTGGCACACTGTCATAATCAAGATGGCACAGAGCCATATGTAGGTTGGCACAAAGCCATAATCAGAATAACTGGCTTTAAGCCATCGGTAGGTCCACTGTCATCTCGGGCGACCCATGTGACCTTAGCAGAACAGATCTTCCTCCATATCAATATCCCAACCCCATGCAGTATGTCATGTATGCGACATGTTATGCCCATAAACAATCATACATACACAATCACAATAGTCAATTACCGTCAAATCAGTCCAATCGTACCATAAGTGAGTCAATTACCCTTGAGGGAAAAAACGGTCATTTTACCCTTACAAGGGTATTACGGTAATCCTACCCTACAGAGGTATTTCGATAATTCTACCCTACAGGGGTATTTCACAAATCAGGGGTATTTCGGTAATTTTACAAATCAAGGGTATTTCGATAATTTCACAAATTGAGGGTATTTTGGTAATTTCATAAATTAGGGGTATTTCAGTAATTTTACAAATCGGGGTGTTCTGGTAATTTTACAAATCAGGGGTACTTTGATAATTTTGTAAACTAAGGGTATTTTGGTAATTTTACAAATTAGGGGTACTTTGGTAATTTCATAAACTAAGGGTATTTTGGTAATTTTACAAATCGGGGATATTTTGGTAATTTTGCAAATCGGGGGTATTTCGGTAATTTTGCAAATCGAGGGTATTTCGGTAATTTTACAAATCAAATGTATTTCGGTAATTTTCCAAACTGAGGGTATTTCGATAATTTTACAAATTAGGGGTACTTTGGTAATTTTGCAAATCGAGGGTATTTCAGTAATTTTAAAAACTGAGGGTACTTCGGTAATTTTACAAGTCGAGGGTATTTCAGTAATTTTGTAAACCAAGGGTATTTCAGTAATTTTGTAAACCAATGGTATTTCAGTAATTTTGTAAACAAAGGTATTCTAAACAATCATACAACTTATCCGATTTAGACCAAATCTAGCCACAGATATGAGATTCACATAGTCGAGTCCAATATTTACTACACAATCATACAACTTATCCGATTGGGCCAACGGGCCCATTGGCCCCATATGGCCCCTTTCGGCCCATCGTGGCCCAAACAGCCTAAACCCACAAGAACACTCATGATGGCCACAACTATCGCGTCAAAGCTCCCACACGTGCGCTCGCACGCTCGTGTGGCTACCATCGCTGTGTGACCGGCATTTCGGCATTTGCCGCTCTACAGCTAGAGTAGTGCGAAATACACACCTGATAGGAATCTGGAGTTAATCCGCGCTCCGAACACTCCTATGCCCAAACGCCAACCAAGGTATCCTTACTCTCCTCATAGATTGCTCTATTTAAAGCCAGCTTCTCGCCTACTCTCATGCTAGCTTCCCGATGTGGGATCCCTCCATCAATCCTCCAAAATAGTCCCAAATTAACAAAATAGTCACATTTCGCATGCAAGGGGTTTCGAACTCAGGCTCCCCTGTAACTTAATCCACCCCGCTAGCCACCTTACCAACTAGCTCCTTGTGTCATGTTTTCCCTAACAATATTCTTAAAGCCTACTTACTTACATCCAGGGTTTTATTCACCTAAAACCAAAATTTTCCTAAAGTCCAGGTTTGAACCCAAGACTTCTTCAATACTTCTCAGGACCCTTAACCACCAAAGCAGACATACTTTTAGGTTATTCATATGATCGACTAAATCCCAATTCCTCCGGCACGCGAAGCCCATTTCTTCTAGGCCCAAAATTCGGGGCGTTACATAGACACACGCCCGTGTGTCTACTTGTGTGGACAATAAAAAGACTATTTACCAAGCCATTTGCTGCCCTTATTCACACATACACTCACATCCATTCAAAGGCACGTAACATTACATATTTAGGCAACCAAAGCATCCACATTCATGGTTAAAACATATCAACTTTATATGTTTATTTAACATATTCACTACATTTATTAAGCCCTAAATCAAACATACAAATCCCACATTCATTAGGCTTCATTCAATTACTGTCTAGTTACCAAATTATACTCAAATTCCTCATCTCATCAATAGGTCACAATTCCAACATTACACAATCATGCCATAAATCATATTTCCAAATATTTCACATTCACCAAGCATACCATGATCATATCACCATAGACATTGGCACATATATGAATATACTTAGGCTTACAACCATGTTGCCAACATAAGCCAACTTACATGGCCAAATAACAAACAAGCCTTTGACGATTACAAGCCAACATATTGGCTATAATCATAAAGACACATATAACCAATTGACTTAGTCCCTATACATGCCATAACTCAAAATACTTGAATTTATATTTACCCAAAATGGTAGCTTGATGGTGTGATAAAATCTCCGGTAATCTTCAACTCGAGCTAGCTTATTAACCCTATAAGACATGGGAAAGGAAGGGGGTAAGCTATATAGCTTACTAAGTTCATATACAAATAATAAACAACATTAATTATACATTGTCATATGAATAACATGACATATATTAACATAAATGTCATTAAACTTTATGAGCACATCTTGCTCAGTCATAAGAATAACATATCATTTACCACAATCAACAAACCATCTCAAACCTCACATAAAACATACACATTAATTATGAGCATTACATTTCAAGCATATACTTTTACATCTTTCAATTGCCTAAACTCTTATCTTTCCATGCTTCCGTAATTATTTTAATAGGCAATTTTGCCAATCTTTCCTTTATCTCATACCCGATAAATCACAATTTGCATGAATACAACATGCTATATCATAACTCAATCTAGCCCAAAAGTCAATCACAAAATCGTCAATTGAATTTACTATGTATTTCATATATCACAAGTATAGACCCATAATCACAAGGTTTTCACAAAATCATTCTCGTGGAAATCATGAACTCACAATTTCATGAAGTCAATGCTTATAAAATTTACGTACATACCTGTACCAATTTGTAATACTCACATACTTTTTCTCTTCTTTGACATACTCGTTGAATTTCCTGTTGAACCGTTTGGAATACTAAAGGATACTTGGGAATCTCGTACATATAGTACCGTACCAATGCCATATCCCAGATATGGTCTTACATGTATTCTCATATTGATGCCAATAGCCCGGTTATGGTCTTACACGAAATCTCATATCAATGTCATATCCCAGATATGGTCTTACACGAAATCTCAATAACCCTAATGTCATGACATTTGTATCCTAACTATTCCTAAGGTTCAACCGGGATTTTCTCGCTTGTCGAACTTTGTCAATTACGTTCAAGAAGTTGATCATCATTCATACAATATTAAAGCATTTAAAACATAAATAAAACAATGCATTATTTACATACGAACTTACCTTGGCATCAAAAAGGCAAAAAAGGACTTAATCCTCAAATACTCGTTTTTCCCCGTTCTAATTTTGAACCTCATTTTTCTTGATCTATAACATCACATTTAACTTATTTAATCATTATACTCTTTAAATCGGCCAAAAATCACATTATGGAAAAAAAGATATTTTTCCCTTAAAGTTTCACATTTTTACAATTTAGTCCCTAGGCTCGTAAAATGAAATCTATTCAATTTCTTTAATATACAAGCCAAGCCGAACCATCTTCATAACTATTACAGCCCACAATTTCCATTAAAACACGCTTTTACTACATATTTTACAACTTTTACAAACAAATCCTTTTTGGCATTTTCACCGAAAATCACTTAGCAAAAGTCGTTTAACAAGTCATAAACATGCATTTTCTACCATCAAACATCAAAATACACAAGTATCCATCATGGGTAAAATTTTTGACTTTGACTATGTCTTAAATTAGTGGTAGAAATAGATAGATCATGTTACGAGGATTTCAAAAACGTAAAAATCATTAAAAACGGGGCTGCAGACTTACAATCGAGCTTAGAAGCTTGAAAAACCCTAGTTATGTCTTCTCCATGCAAGTTTTGGCCATGAGGAAGAATATGGACAAAAATTGGCTTTTAATTTGGCTTTTTAATTCATTTAATTACCAAATTACTAAAATGCCCTTATTGAAAAACTTTAAAAACATACCTAACCATGTCCATTTTTGTCCACCAACTTAACCAATGGTCTAATTACCATTTAAGGACCTCCAATTTAAAATCTCATAGCAATTGGACACCTCTAACATATAGAATTCAAGTTTTTCACTTTTTACAATTTAGTCCTTTCAACTAAATTTAGTGCCCAAACGTCAAAATTTTCAAACAAAATTTTCACAAAAAAATTCCATAAAACTGTAGACCATAAAAATATAATAAAAATGAACTTTACTGTGTCAGATTTGTGGTCCCGAAACCATTGTTCTGACTAGACCCAAAATTGCGTTGTTACATGGGTTATTCTAGTCGCTGGTTTACATGAGAAAGGGGGAATTTTTCTAGAGACAAATATTAAAGAAAATCTCAACAAAGAAGTCACAAATCCCAAGTGGATGACATTATTCTCGGAGTTTTTAGTTCGACAGTTGCCATACTCTTTTTCTGATCATGGCCCATTATTTATTCAAACGAAGTAAGATGAGATGAGGAAAAAAAGAAAGGGTTTCAGTTTAAAGCATGGTGGGTTATGGAAGATTCATGTGAAGAAAAAGTGAAACGATTGTGGATGAGCAATTCGGGTGGAGTGATTGAAAGGCTTTTCGCTATGGGTGTTGGTTTACAAAGTTGGGTGTAGGGGATCAAGAAGAAAAGAGTTGGTTTATCAAGGAAATTAATGACACGCTTGGAAGAACTTGACGGTTTGGAGAGAAACAATGAAAACATGGCAGAATTGATTGAGGTAAAGGTGTAAATGAATATAGAAATTGAAAAGGAAGACAGGTTTTAGGAGCAACAGGCGAAGGTGAACTGGTTAAAAATGGGGGATAGAAATATGACTATATTTCATAATTTTGCATCTCAGCAAGAACGAATGAATTGTGTTGATGGTTTGGAGAATGATAATGGTCAAATGATAATGAATCCAGAGGAGATGACTGATTTTTGCCAAAAGGTATTTTGAAAACAAATTTTCATCAAGGGGGATTGGTAATCTTGACCACATTTTTCGGGTATCAAGAGATGTATCTCTAAAAGCATGAATCAAGCTCTAATTGTCGATTACACTATAAAAAAGCTAGTTCTTACTTTAAAAGGAATGTGACCAACAAAAGCATCAGGAATGGATGGCTTCCTAGCTTTATTTTTTCAAAGGTATAGGCATATTTTAGAACATGAGGTAGGGACGTTTCGTCTTGACATTTTGAATCGGGGTAATCCAATAAAGGCCTTAAATATGGCGAGTATCATTCTTGTTCCAAAAATATTCGATCCAACAAACCTCAAGAATTTTCGGCCAATTAGTTTGTGCACAATTCTATACAAAGTAATATCAAAGGCTGTTGCGAATCGACTCCAAAAAGTTTTAGAGGTATGTATTGATGAAGCCTAAAGTGCTTTCATCCTAGGAAGATTGATTACTGATAATTTCCTTCTTGCCTATGAACTCATGCATACTTTTAAACAAAGAACGATGGGAGGGAAATGAAGCTTGGCATTAAAGCTTGATATGAGCAAAGCGTATGATAAGGTGGAGAGGGCTTTTCTAGAGTAGAATGATGCTAAAAATGGGTTTTGCTAGCTCATGTGTGGACTTTATAATTCATTGCATTAGCTCAGTCTCTTACTCGATATGTCTAAATGGAGAGATGGGGGGGAGGATCAAACAAAAACGAGGCTTACGTCAAGGTGACCCTTTGGGCCCTTGTTTGTTTTTTATATGTAATGAAGGTATTTCCCCTCTTATGAGATTATATACTCAAGAATGATTAATAAATGGGGCAAGGGTAAGCTGCAAATGGCCTCCTATTTCTCATTTATTGTTTGCTAACGATTGTATTCTGTTTGGTGATGCGATAGAGAGAAAGAGGCACATACATTAAAGAATATGCGAAATATGAAATTTTTTCAAGGTAGTACATTAATTTTGAAAAATTACTTGCTTATTTTAGCTCAAATGCATCAGAGCAAATGAGGGAACTAGTATCTTCTATCTTGAATGTTAGAATTCCTAGGGACCTAGAAAGATATTTGGGTTTACATAATATGGTGGGGAAAAACAAGCGAAGGGCTTTCCAAATCTTGAAGGATTGAATGTTGAATAGGATTAATGAGTGGAGTGTAAAGCATCTTTCATAAGGGGGGAAGGAAGTCTTTATAAAATCAGTACTACAAGCAATCTCGATGTATTCAATGACGTGTTTCTTATTATCAAATTCTCTTTATCTTGAATTGGAGAGTATCATTGGAAAATTTTGGTGGCAAAGGAGCCATGTCAAGCAGGGTATCCATAGGTACGAGTGGAAGATATTGTGTAATTTGAAAGAGGATGGGGGATTAGTGTAACAACCCGTTTTTAATGATGCCAGAAACAGTGATTTTGGGACCACAATTTTGACTAGCGAGACTGTAAATATTATTTATTTAATATTTGTGAATCTATTAGAGTGTCATAATAAAACTCAGTTCAATAATTTTGATGTTTAGTTGATTAATTAAAGCTTTAGGATTAAATTGCAAACGAGGTAAAAGTTTTATTAGATGAAGTATTAAATAGAACAAGGGTCAATTGAATAATTAAATCAAAATGTATTTATGCTAGTGGATTTTTATGTCATCATCCATGTTAATAAGGTTTAATTAAGCTAAAGATAAGTTAACTAAGTCTTAATTAAAAATATCTTAATATTTACAAGAAAACCAAATTATATAAGTTAATTTAATAAAACAAAAGATGATATTTTCATTATCTTTTTCATCTTTTGTCTTCCATGGCCGATTGTTGAAGAGAGAACAAAAATATGGCTTCACATTTCAACCTTTAAACTTTGATTGGTAAGTGATCTCTAAACTGTTTATTGTAATTTTTATGTTTTTGAAATCCCGGGAACTAGCTCAAGGATTATTTTATGAAATTGTTAAAAGTTTAGGGACTTACCAAGAATGATTTATATGTGTTTGTGAACTTAGTTGATAGATTCAAGAGATTGATAGCTCAATATGATTATTTTATGAAGTGATTTTTAGTAATTTTAATGTTAGGATTAAATAGGTATAATTTCAAATTTTGCATAGGTTATTTGTACTTATGTTGTTGTTTTGGGCTATATAGGTGTAAGAGTATTCCCAAAGATCAATCATGAGATGGTTGTAATAACATACTTAATTTACCATGTTTATTAATATAAAGTGTTGTCATTATTATTTCAGTTTTTCTTTCTGTGTGTATAGATAAACTGTTTTATAATAATGTCTTGAGAATAATATGATTATTCTTAAAAGATCCTTAGTCGAGTATTATTGTTGACTAGGACAATAATAATGCATTAAGACTAACATGTAGTTGATTGATGATAAAGAGTTGTCATTGATATGGAGTGTCAAAATCAATGCATGAATATGTGTGTTAGAGAACAACATATTGGATTGACCCGCTATGAGTATGTTTCTTGGATTATTATGTAATTGTCACAACATTACTCATAGTGATTAATATGTATATGATCCTCAGACTTGAGATCATTATTATCCCAGCATCTTGAGTTGTATATTTTGATACAGTCAAACGTACACCGTAACAGGTTGTTCTATAAAGGCTGATGTTGGATATACCACAATCTATGTAGAGGGATATGGTTGATCAATAAAGGATAAGTCCCTCCTACATAATAGGAGTAATATCTTAGGCCACTTGATTGAGTGAGACTAGAAATGCATGGCCATGCTCAAATAAGTTGATATGAGATGTCATACTAATTTGAATATCATAGTCTACTCAAGATATCAAGAAACATGGGATGGATTATGCAAGTGTGACTATCCCATGACTTGTATCCGTTCCAGAGATAAAGGACTTAAGGATTAATGCATGAAAGGTTAATCACGAAAGGTTATGTCGAATCATGACTTCTTGTAACTTAGGTAGCAATGATGCATTGCTAGATGCCACTCATTGTCTGTGACAATAGAATCGTTCTAGTATTACTGCTAACGTTGCAAGAACCTACAGGGTCACACCCTATGGTTGAAATGAACGGAATAAAATATAGTTGGTATTGTGCTTGGTTGTCACATAAATTAAATTAATTAAAGAATTAATTTAATTGGGCAATCAAATATTGAACATATTATATGTACAAGGATGTTGTACACATAATGATAACATAATTTTATTAATATATGAATTTGATTCATATATAAATTTAAATAAATATAGTTTACCGGAATCCTTATTATTATAATTAATGTAATTGTAATTTTCAGATATAATTAATGTAATTATAATTTTAAGTTAAAAAATTTATTGTATTTATTTAATCTTGTAATACATTCAAGACATACCAATTATAAAAGGCCCAATTAAGAGGATACCTATTATAAAAGGCCCAATGAGAAAGGCACCCATTATAAAAGGTATTAAAAGGAGACAAAACTAAATATGAAAACCCTAAGTGATTGCTTGTTAGGTCTAGCAGCCGTCAAGCAAATAAGCCTCCAAAACAGTTTTGGAGATTTCTTCCGTTCATAGTCAAACCGGGTGGATTACGTAGAGGCCGACATCGGAAAAGGTTGAGGCTTGATTCGACAGTAGATCAAAACTCTTGTTGCCAAGGCGTCGCTGTCTACTCAGATTGAAGTTTTGGTAATTTCGAAACCTTTATTTCACCCCGATTCATTCCTCACACATGGATCCATGATTTGGATTGCCGGATCTAATTTTATTCTGCTGCGCCATGGGGTACTGGCGTTCCAACAGTGGTATCAGAGTCACTTGTGTGATACGAACTCGGGTTTAAATACTTGGGTGATGCAATTGTTTGAGATACATGTTTTGATCTTATTATATTTTCGATTGTTTAAATCGTTTAAGCATAATCTGATAATTGTTCCTTTCGGTAATTGATTAAATGTTAATCATGGTGTTGTGGCCTATTCGATTTTATGTTATTACTGTTAACTATTAACAAATCTGTAGCGGCGGTGGTATTTATAGTTTCCAGTAAGTGTTAACTGGCTAGTGGAACAAGGGTTGTTCCGATATGAAACCTCAAGGATTAAAATCCTAAAAACACGATTCTGTTGATAAAAATTTATCAAATCGTGCGGCTTCATTTAACTGGGGTATGCGATTCGCGCCGCGGGGGCTCCGGTCGCGGGCCTTCGGCCCGCTTCCTCCGACATCCTCAGACCCCCGCAAAAAATTTGTTAATAAAAGAAATTTATAAACTTGATGGGCCACAAAAGGTTGAAAGGATATTTTATAATTCACCTTAATAAAAAAAAAGCATTGAATTATGTATGCTATTTTTGACATGCACGGTGTTTGAAATGCATAGTTATAGCCCAATGACCCATTCGATAAAAGGTTGTATTTTTTTTTAAAATACGGCCTGCGTGTCGTGCCTTGCTACTATTCTCTTGTATTTCTCTTCTCATCTTATTCCCTCGTATGTAAAACGAGTTTCTGCATATTGTAATTTGCAAGAGTTGCTGTGGGCCAAACAAGAAGGAAGGTGGGACAATGATTGTGAATGATAGCTTGTGAAAGGGCTTACACCTTTAGGTTTCCTTTTGGTTTTCCCATTGGCTTGGGTTGAACCACTTTATTTTATGGGCTATAACTATTGCATTTATTTATTGCTTTATTTATTCATGTATGAGATGCTATGGATGATAATAAACCTTGTTGATAATAAACCCTATTAATTGATGAGATCGATTAGAAGACTAAATGGGCTAAAGTAGACCATAATTGGTGAGATGCAACAACCTTAATAAAATCCCTCTATTAAAATATTAAGTCAACATGGCCTTCCAATTTTGCCCTCGTTAAGGCCTCGATCAATACTATGTAGGTTCTGCCAAAGCGAAGTACTAGTATTTATCTTGGTTAAACGCGAAGAATAAACAAGTGATATTCGCTGGTTAAAAATTGGTTAATGACTTAACTAGGTTACTCTAATAGGATTAGAAACCTAGAGGCAAGTAAATTGGATAAATCATAAGATGATTAGAACAAGAGTTGTTCACCAAATATTAGGAGTTACATATGATGTAATTAGCAAATGTTGCTTACCTAAATAACCATAATCTTAAGAGTAAAGCCAAAGCTGACTTAAGAGGTGGTGAAATATGGATTCTTAACCTACTAGAAATACTTTTGAGAAAGTTTTTCCGAAATTAATATACGAGGGTTATTAATTTTGAAATAAAATAGTGGGAATATCATTTAATAAAGTCTTTTTAATGATTGATATAAAATTGGTAAATTTACTCACATGCATATTTAATTGTTGTAGATATATTATGGCTGCAAACACTAGCACACTCTCATTGCGATCGGTCCTTGAGAAGGACAAATTGAATGGTTTGAATTTTCTTGATTGGTTCCGTAACTTGAGGATTGTCCTTAAACAAGAACGGAAATTATATGTCATTGAACAACCACTTCCTAATGAACCACCCGCTAATGCCTCGAGGACTGATAGAGATGCTTACAAGAAGTATCTCGATGACATGATAGATGTTGGATGTCTTATGCTTGCCACTATGAATCCTGAACTTCAGAAGCAACATGAGGACATGGCTGCTTATGATATGATCGAGCACCTGAAAGAACTTTATCAGGGACAAGCACAGCAAGAGAGGTTTGATATCTCTAAGGCCTTATTCCAATGTAAGTTGGCTGAAGGAAGCCCAGTAGGACCTCATGTCCTTAAGATGATTGGCTATATTGAAAGCCTGTCTAAGCTTGGGTTTCCATTGAGCCAAGAGTTGGCCACTGATGTTATTTTACAATCGTTGCCGGATAGCTATAGCCAGTTTGTCCTCAATTTCAATATGAATGAAATTGACAAGACTCTACCACAATTGCTCAGTATGTTACGAACTGCTGAAGGCAACTTGAAAAAGGTTGGACCGAAGCCCATACTGATGGTCCGTAATAACAAGGGCAAGGGAAAGGCCAAAGTTCAAACAAAGCCCAAGGGCAAAGGTAAGCCCAAATTTGGAAAAGGAAAGGCTGCACTAAAACCTAAAGGTGGGGTGTCTAAGGAAGGAAACTGTTTTCATTGTGGTGTGACTGGACATTGGAAACGGAACTGCCCTGCCTATCTTGAAGAAGTCAAGAAGGCTAAAGCAAGCGGAATGTCTGCTTCAGGTATTTATGTTATTGATATTAATTTATAAACTACTACTTCTTGGGTATTAGATACTGGTTGTGGTTCTCATATTTGTACTTCTGTACAGGGACTACAAAGGAGTAGGACTTTGGCTAGAGGAGATGTGGACCTACGAGTTGGAAATGGAGCAAAAGTTGCTGCATTAGCTGTGGGAACATATACTTTATCTTTGCCTAGTGGACTTGATTTATGTTTAGAGGATTGTTATTTTGTGCCCAGTTTGACTAAAAACATTATTTCAATTTCTTGTTTAGACAAAATTGGTTTTGAGATAATTATTAAGAATAATTGTTGTTCATTTTATCTCAATAATGTTTTCTATGGTTCGGCGCAATTGATTAATGGCCTCTATATTTTAGATCAAACGAATCCCATTTACAACATAAATACTAAAAGATCTAAAATAAATGACTCAAATCAAACTTATCTTTGGCATTGTCGTTTGGGCCACATAAGTGAGAAACGCATATCCAAACTCCATAGAGATGGTCTCTTGAATTCATTTGTTTTTGAACAATTTGAAGTATGTGAATCTTGCTTATTGGGAAAAATGACTAAATCTCCTTTTTCTGGAAAAGGTGAACGAGCTAGTGATTTATTGGGCCTAATACATTCTGATGTATGTGGACCAATAAATACACAGGCCAGAGGTGGATTTCACTGCTTCATTACTTTCACTGATGATTTCAGTAGATATGGGTATGTTTATCTCATGCGCCATAAGTCTGAGTCCCTTGAAAAGTTTAAGGAATTTAAAAATGAAGTACAAAATCAACTAGGCAAAACTATCAAGTCACTTCGATCTGGTCGAGGTGGAGAGTATTTGAGCCTAGAGTTTGATGATCTTTTGAAAGAATGTGGGATTGTCTCACAACTTACTCCTCCTGGGACTCCTCAATGGAATGGAGTATCTGAGAGAAGAAATCGAACTTTGTTAGACATGGTTCGATCCATGATGAGTCATGCTGATCTACCGACTTCCTTTTGGGGACATGCACTTGAGACTGCTGCCTTCACATTAAATCGTGTTCCATCTAAATCGGTTCAAAAGACGCCATATGAGATGTGGACTGGGAAACGTCCTAGTATGTCCTTTATGAAAATTTGGGGTTGTGAAGCTTATGTTAAACGTCAGACGTCTACTAAGCTTGAACCCAAATCTGAAAGGTGTATTTTTGTGGGGTATCCAAAAGAAACCAAAGGATATTATTTTTTTAATCCCACTGAGAACAAAATTTTTGTTGCTCGGACTGGTGTCTTCCTAGAGAAAGAATTTACTTCTAGAAAAGGAAGTGGGAGAAAGATTGAACTTGAAGAAATTCAAGAATCACAAGATACCACTGAACCAGAGATTGAACAAAACCAAATTCCACAAGAAATTGAGGAACAAACAACTGCTATAGAAACACAACCACCGCGCAGATCTTTAAGAGAACGCCGTGCACCTGAGAGATATGGATTTCTCATTACAACGCATGGTGACGTTCTTCTTATAGATCAAGATGAGCCTAGGACTTATCAAGAAGCGGTGACGAGCCCAGACTCTAAGAAATGCCTTGAGGCCATGAGTTCTGAGATGGATTCCATGTATGAAAACCAAGTATGGACTTTGATTGACCCACCCGAAGGGGTTAAACCTATAGGGTGCAAATGGGTTTTCAAAAAGAAAATAGACATGGATGGTAATGTACAAACATACAAAGGGCGATTAGTCGCTAAAGGTTTTCGCCAAATTCATGGTGTTGACTATGATGAAACCTTTTCTCCTGTAGCTATGTTTAAATCCATCAGGATCTTGCTCGCCATAGCTGCATTTCATGATTATGAAATCTGGCAGATGGACGTCAAAACAGCTTTCCTTAACGGGAAACTTGAAGAGGATGTGTATATGACACAACCTGAAGGTTTTGTAAATCCAAAGGATGCTAGAAAGATATGTAAGCTACAAAGATCCATTTATGGATTAAAGCAAGCTTCTCGAAGTTGGAATATTTGTTTTAATGATGCAATTAAAGAGTTTGGTTTTATCAAAAATGAAGATGAACCATGTGTTTACAAGAAAGTTAGTGGGAGCACTATCACATTCTTGGTACTATATGTGGATGACATACTTATCATGGGAAATGACATACCTACCTTGCAGTCTATTAAGACTTGGTTAAGAAGTTGTTTTTCTATGAAGGACTTGGGCGAAGCCACTTATATCTTAGGATTCAAGATCTATAGAGATAGATCAAGACGACTACTAGGTCTAAGCCAAAGTACATACATAGATAAAGTACTGAAAAGGTTCAGTATGGAAGAATCTAAAAGAGGATTCCTACCTATGAGACATGGTATTTCACTCTCGAAGGAAATGTGTCCTTCAACTCCACAAGAGAGAGAACGTATGAGTAAAATTCCATATGCTTCCGCTATTGGGTCTATCATGTATACTATGTTATGTACCCGTCCAGATGTCTCGTATGCCTTAAGTATGACGAGCAGGTATCAAGTAGATCCCGGTGAAGGTCACTGGACCACAGTCAAGAGTATCCTTAAGTACTTAAGAAGAACTAAGGATACATTCCTATTATATGGAGGTGAGGAAGAGTTAAGTGTAAAAGGTTACACTGATGCCAGCTTCCAAACCGACAAGGATGATTCTCGATCGCAATCAGGTTTTGTGTTTTGCCTTAATGGTAGTGCTGTGAGCTGGAAGAGTTCAAAGCAAAGTACAGTAGCCGATTCTACAACAGAGGCCGAGTATATTGCAGCCAGTGAGGCAGCAAAAGAAGCAGTTTGGATCAAGAAGTTCATTACTGGACTAGGGGTTGTGCCTAGCATATCAGATGCTATAGAACTCCGATGTGATAACAATGGAGCTATTGCACAAGCTAAAGAACCCAGATCTCACCAGCGATCCAAACATATACTTAGACGCTACCATCTTATTCGAGAGATTATCGATCGAGGGGATGTAGAGATATGCAGAGTACCTTCAGATGATAACATCGCTGATCCCCTGACCAAGCCTCTGACACAGCAGAAGCATGATCGTCACACTAAGTCACTTGGTATTAGATATATGAGTGATTGGTCTTAGTGCTAGTGGGAGATTGTAAGAGTATGCCCAAAGATCAATCATGAGATGGTTGTAATAACATACTTAATTTACCATGTTTATTAATATAAAGCGTTGTCATTATTATTTCAGTTTTTCTTTCTGTGTGTATAGATAAACTGTTTTATAATAATGTCCTGAGAATAATATGATTATTCTTAAAAGATCCTTAGTCGAGTATTATTGTTGACTAGGACAATAATAATGCATTAAGACTAACATGTAGTTGATTGATGATAAAGAGTTGTCATTGATATGGAGTGTCAAAATCAATGCATGAATATGTGTGTTAGAGAACAACATATTGGATTGACCCGCTATGAGTATGTTTCTTGGATTATTATGTAATTGTCACAACATTACTCATAGTGATTAATATGTATATGATCCTCAGACTTGAGATCATTATTATCCCAGCATCGTGAGTTATATATTTTGATACAGTCAAACGTACACCGTAACAGGTTGTTCTATAAAGGCTGATGTTGGATATACCACAATCTATGTAGAGGGATATGGTTGATCAATAAAGGATAAGTCCCTCCTACATAATAGGAGTAATATCTTAGGCCACTTGATTGAGTGAGACTAGAAATGCATGGCCATGCTCAAATAAGTTGATATGAGATGTCATACTAATTTGTATATCATAGTCTACTCAAGATATCAAGAAACATGGGATGGATTATGCAAGTGTGACTATCCCATGACCTGTATCCGTTCCAGAGATAAAGGACTTAAGGATTAATGCATGAAAGGTTAATCACGAAAGGTTATGTCGAATCATGACTTCTTGTAACTTAGGTAGCAATGATGCATTGCTAGATGCCACTCATTGTCTGTGACAATAGAATCGTTCTAGTATTACTGCTAACGTTGCAAGAACCTACAGGGTCACACCCTATGGTTGAAATGAACGGAATAAAATATAGTTGGTATTGTGCTTGGTTGTCACATAAATTAAATTAATTAAAGAATTAATTTAATTGGGCAATCAAATATTGAACATATTATATGTACAAGGATGTTGTACACATAATGATAACATAATTTTATTAATATATGAATTTGATTCATATATAAATTTAAATAAATATAGTTTACCGGAATCCTTATTATTATAATTAATGTAATTGTAATTTTCAGATATAATTAATGTAATTATAATTTTCGGTTAAAAACTTTATTGTATTTATTTAATCTTGTAATACATTCAAGACATACCAATTATAAAAGGCCCAATTAAGAGGATACCTATTATAAAAGGCCCAATGAGAAAGGCACCCATTATAAAAGGTATTAAAAGGAGACAAAACTAAATATGAAAACCCTAAGTGATTGCTTGTTAGGTCTAGCAGCCGTCAAGCAAATAAGCCTCCAAAACAGTTTTGGAGATTTCTTCTGTTCATAGTCAAACCGGGTGGATTACGTAGAGGCCGACATCGGAAAAGGTTGAGGCTTGATTCGACAGTAGATCAAAACTCTTGTTGCCAAGGCGTCGCTGTCTACTCAGCTTGAAGTTTTGGTAATTTCGAAACCTTTATTTCACCCCGATTCGTTCCTCACACATGGATCCATGATTTGGATCGCCGGATCTAATTTTATTCTGCTGCGCCATGGGGTACCGGCGTTCCAACAATAGGGACTACATTGGATTCAGCCTAGGGAATTTTAGGATAATTGAGGTAATTTTGCAAGTTGATTTTAGGATTAAATTGCATAAGGGTAAAAGGTTGGGGGTAATTTCATAAATTTATATTAAAAGGACTTATAAGCTTAAGTTTAGTTATTTGAGATGTTTGAAATGAATAGTTGAATAAAAATTATTATTTAGATTAAGAAACAAATTAATCGGACAAAAATCGCAGAAATGCTAAGGTAGCAGAATAGGCTTCTGCATCGTCTTCGTGAATGTTTTTGTCTAGGTAAGTTCGTATAATGATTAAACTTATTACTTGTTGTTTTGATTGAAGTGTTAATGAATGTTTATGCAAGGTATAGTTTTAAATGATTGTTGTATGATATTTCGTAATTGGGATTAAATTGTGATGTTAATCAAATTGTTGGTTATGTTTGAAAATTGTGACTTACATGAATGTGATTGTAAATTGGTATATTGGAAATGAAGTTAAAGGATTCAAATATGCAATATGTCCCGTTTGAACCTCGTGAATACTTAGGATACAAATGACATGTCATTAGGGTTTATTTACAATTACAGATGCTGGTCTTGGATGTCCTATCGATGGCTGAGGTCCTACATTTGTTGCAGATTCTCCACAGCTCGTGTGAGCAACATCATGTAGCTTAACATCCTGACCCATAACTCGTGTGAGAAAACCTATTTCACAGCTCGTGTGAGCATATACGGTTACAGTCATAGCTTGTGTGAGTATTTCCCCAGTATCCGATGTTATTTCATTTGGTTCAATGGGTAATAATGGCTTAATCGAGTGAACTTAATTATATGATATGTTATTCGATTTTGGTGAATGAAATGGAAAGTGTTGGTATAAATGTTTTGGAAATGAATGAATGATACATGTTGGAGATGCGATGAATGAATTGTATATTGATATGTTCCTAATATATGTTTCATGATATGGAAAGATTATATGTTTTCTTATTGAACTCACTAACTTGTGAGATTTGTGATGTGAATAGGATTGAATGAACTCATGTGCATGTTAATGGAATTTATGCTTGAATTCTATAAATTGAGCCTATTTGGTAAGTTTAAGTTTATGATTTTTACAAGCTTACTAAGCACTACTTGCTTACATTAGTTGGAATCAAGTCGGAGCACACACACTATACGTCCTTTATCTTGTTAGAAGTTTTGATCATTTTGGATGTTGGTTATAAATGGCATGTACTAGGAGATTTTAAGTTCTTTTTTTATAATGATGTTGTTTAAACTTGGTTAAAGCATACTTGTGTATATATCTATGGTGTTGGCTTGAATATGTCCATATATGTATGTACATTGGGCTATTTGGTTGGTGCCACTTGAAAGTGGTTGAAATGTGGTAAAATTGAATGTGAATAGAATAGATGAGTTGATATGTGAAAGCTCGATGAAGCAAACTGAAAATGCCAAGATGGGGGGTGAATTGGCCTTTAAAAAATTTGGTGAAAGCAAAGGCAAGAATGAAACAAAACACAAAGAATTTAGAGTGATTCAGCCCCAATTGCCTACTCTACTACCTTAGCTTTCCACCACTAAGGATTTTTCCCAAATTCACTAATTTTTTCAACCTTTGAGGACAAGGTTTAACCTTACAACTCCTTAAGATTTCTACCTCAAATCTTAAGTTTCAAAACCTCTCAAAGAGATACAAATGAGCAAACAAAGAAACAATCCTTCCAAGATAAAATTGTTTGCAAATTGAAGCACAAATACAATGAGATACACTTGAGCAAAAGAAAAGAGATAAGGCTCACAGGTGTATGTAAGAAGAATATGAAAATTTAAGCTCTAAGATTGTTTGATTGATGATTTTTACTTGAAAGTAATTTCTTGATGTTATAGGACTTTAAAAGATGGTATTTATACCCCCTAATAGATTTCCAACCGTTTAGGTTGTTGGTGAAGTTAATATAGCCGTTAGGGATGTAAAACCAAAGCATTTATTTCACCTGGAACTGCAAGTATCGATACCTCCAAAAAGGGTATTGATATTTTTTGTCATAAATTCTAATTCAGTGACCGTTGGAATGAAATAATCGATACTTCAAAAATATTTTGTCGATGCTTCCTAGAATAGGTATCGATACCGAATCGATACTTTGTAGGGTTTATGAGAAACAAAATACAATTTTGGTATCGTTTTTAAAAAAGGTATCGATTATTTTTCAAAAAGTATCAATACCAAAAACATGGTATCGATAATTTTTAGGGTTTTGACAAAATGCCTTTTTGGTCTCAATTTTTCTAAGGGTATCGATTATTTTCAAAAATTATCGATACTTGGCCAAATGGTATCGATACTTTTGTCTTGGAGCAATTTTGACTTGTTTGAAAATCATTTTGATGTGTTAAAATGATTTTAACTTAATTGAGATAATTTTGACTTGGTTAATAATATTTTCACTTAATTTTAAAAATGTTTCAAAATTTTCTGAGAGTTTATTGTACGTATTCAAAGTTTTATTTCTTAGAATTCAAATCTAAAAATTATTTTTTCAAATTTAGCTTATATTCAAAAACACTTTTAATTTGTTATATAAAAATCTTTTATCAAATAAAGCTTAGTTTAACAATATGTTTGGCATGTGTTTAAGGTAAGGACTTGTGACTTTCAATGTGAATTAGATTGGTGTATGAAATGTGGTGCCAATGAGGGCATATTGGTTAGGCACTTAGGTTTAATACTTTGGTATGTTTTAAGCTTATTTGAATGTGTTTCGAAAGCATGTGAATGGTTGATTTTGGTTTGGCTTGGCACTTAAGGAAACAGTATTGTTTTGGATTGTTTTGGAAGTCATTTAAGGTGCACACGACTTGGGACACGGGCTATCACACGGCCGTGTGCCACACACAGTCACACCATATTGGCCTATTAAATTTTGGTGCAGGTTTGTCCCACACGATCTCAGGTTGTTACACAGCCTGGCGACACGACCATGTGACCTTATTTCAAATCACATACAATTTGGCACACGGTCTGCGACACGACTGTGTGATCCTATTTCGAATTGCACACGGTCGAGCACACGGTCTGGTGACATGATCGTGTGACCCTATTTTCGAGCTATACACAGTTTGGCCACACGGCCATGTCCCTGGGCCACACTACCTAATCTATGTTACACGGCCTAGCCACACGGCCGTGTGAACCCTGTTTCTAGTTTTTCTTACATTTTTTTGTTGTATTTCAAATAAGTCCTTGTCAGTTCCCAAATTCATTTTTAGGTTCCATAAGCTCGATATAAGGTCAGTAATCATATATATGCTATGAAGGATGATTGGTTTTGAATATTTGGAATTTTAATTAATAATTAAATGTTATTATTTTGTTATTTGTTTTGACAAGTGTCGTAAATACTCTATAACCCTAATCCGGCAACGGAGACGAGTCAGGGGTGTTATAATTAGGATTTAGATAGCTGTCAAAATTTAATTTGGTGTTATTAGAAAAGCAGAGTTGGCGTCTAATCTGTTATCTAAATTCTTTATTGGCGTGATCGTTAAAGGCCAAATATTACCAAGAGTCAGATTTTTTAAATGCAAGATTAGTAATTTACCTTCATATACCTGAAAGAGTGTGGAGGGATGCTAAAGAAGAGGTTGTGTTGGCGACTCAAATCAAGAAATCAAATATTGGTTTGGGAGGATGTGTGGGTGTCGGAGCTGTGGATTTAAAAATCCAAACATAAGCAAACGATCAACATATATGTTATGTATCAGATTAATCGATCAAACTACAAATTGTTGTAGGGAAGGATTAATTAAAACTACCATCAATGAAGAAGAGTCTAAGAGGATTTTATGCATTCCTCTACCATGTGCATTACAAGAGGACATGCTAGTATGGCGAGGTGAGGTTTCTAGAGAATACTCAGTAAGGAGCGAGTACAAAATACTAATACAAGAAATACTGATAAACCATAATTTACATATATTTTAACTCCATGCTTGGCTTAATTTTGGATGATTTCCCATTGAATTTGATGAATCTGATGCTCCTAATCTCTTAATTTCATGTTTTACACTCAGGAGAGCTTAGGGAGTCGAAAAGATAGAGAAACGGGCCAAAAAGGGACAAAATGGGCCTACATCAGAAATCACATGGCCTGGACTATCGACCACGGGCATATCACACGGTCGTGTGTGGCGAGCAGAATCGACTAGCCGAAGGAGTCCCCCATAGGCGTGTCTGTAACATCCCTAAAGTTAGGGGTTAGTAGTTTTGTGTAAATCCATGTTGTGCTTAATTGGTTTACTATTTGAGTGGGTTTGGGGGTCCTATAGAGGCTAGGGTTCGAGTTTGAGCCTTGGGAAATTTTGGATTTTTGGGTCTTTAGTGGAGAGGGCTATGGAAAGCAGGACTTAAGTTTAATTGTGTGTGTTAAAGAGACACAAGTTAGCACTTGGTGGAGTGGTGGTGGCGTCATTGGCATAGCAAGGGCGAAGGAGTTCGAATCCCACATGTTACAAAAGGAGTTTATATTTTTGTGCTCAAGGAAAGGAGAAAGCTGAGTGGAGTTCAAACTCTGCAGGAGAGAGAGAGGACTTGGTCAAGCTTTTCAAATGGGTGATGGAGAGCATGTTAGGGAGTAAAAAGGGGATGGAATCAAGGGATGATGGAGTGTAGTAGTGGTTAGCCGAATATGGGAAGTGTTGGGGTGAAGAAAATACGACCAAGGTGGTGTTTTTGGCATTTTCGGTTAGTAAAGTGGGTAGGTGTCGTTTGCTCAATTCATCTTTTGGAGAGTAGTGTGACGTTTTGGTCATTCCTTTTCCCTTCTTGGTAAATCTCTGCTGAATTTCTCTAATTTTCTTCTTTTTGTACACCTTTCTTATTTCTTTCTTTCTTCCATCGGTGACTTGGCCGAATTTGCTTGTAAGATTGACTATTCGTGCGTTTTTCTTTTTCAACCTTTCTTCTCTTCCCTTTAAGACAAATAGCCACATCTCTTCTATGTGATTTCCCTTTAAGTTGTACTTCAATCAGTTGGAGTTTGGGGTTCCCTTTTTGTTGGCCGCATCTATTCACTCTTCTCCTATCGGTTTCTTTTTCTAGTTGAAGGTAATGTTTTCACTTTCCTTTATTTTGTTCCTTCTATCTCTTTTCTCTCTTCTCCTTTAAAGAACCGAATCAATCAGCTTCTAACTCCTTTTAGGCTGACCTCTCCACCCAGAAGTGTGTTGTTCCCTTGGGAAAGCCGAAACCCTTGTTGGTCAGTTGCTGAATCTGTGGCACCTTGGTAAGGTATCTATGGCCGAATAAGATGGGGATGGTTATTCTTTGTTCTAAGTTCATTTAGGCCGAAAGGCCATTTCTTCGTTATTCTGAATCAACATCGCTAGCTCGTGCTCTTCTTTAGGGATGTAACTTCAAAGGAGTAAAACGAACATTCAAGCGCAGCAAGGAGTACTGTCGCTGTGGGTAAGTGTCGTAAATTGTTTCATCAATCTCAATGCTTGGAAAATGTGGTATTGGATTTAAGATTAACTGACGGTCAACGTTGATCTCAGGTGTGTTGGAGAAAGCGTCGAATACCCAAATCGTATTAGGTGTGTACTTACACCATTCTGATTATAGATCGACAAATGTCGAAAAGCCGACAACCGTACCCATTCGAGCGTTCGAGCGCTCGTAGTGGCAAATAGAGATACGATTCATGACATTAAGTCGTTGAGAGTGTCACGAACACTCTCGTGATATCGAGGCCGTAACGGGCCTAATCGGGCCGAAATGGGCTTAGCAGGCCCAATGGGCTATTCAGCCCACATGGGCGAAATTGATGGAAATTTGTTAAGCAATAAATCCGAATGCGAAATCTGCAAACCTGTAACCGAAACCATGTGTTTTGGACCACACGAGCGTGTGGGCTCGTTTGGGCCTAAAACAAAATTTAGGCCCAATAATTTCATAGAGACCTAAAAAGGGTCCCGAGTCGCTCGAGGCAACAATAGACCTCCAGAAAGGCCGTTATATGTGAAATTATTGAATTATCCTCGAAGGGTAAAATGACCGATATGCCCCTGAAGGGCAAAATGACAAAAACGCCCCTACATGTTATATGGTTATTATTGTATGTGATTTATGATTATTATGGCATGTTTATTATTGTATGATGCATTCATATGTTATTATGTTGCATGGGGATGGGATTATTAATACGGAGGAAGTGCTAATAGGATCGCATGGTCGCTTGACGACTGTGGATCCACCGAAGGCTTTTTAGCCACCGAACAGCCATGCTGCATCGATAAGTTAGTGTCGCAACCGGTGCTACATAAGGAGTGTACGGATGGGTGGGTCGATTAAATCCCCACAAGAGTGTACGGTTGGACAGGAGACGAAGTGCGGGGCTGGTATGGGCATTAATGCATTGCATATATGGATTATATTATTGAGATGGGCTTAGGCCTAGATATTTATGATATGTGACATATGATATGGGTTAAGGCCCAACCGAGGCTATTTTGGGCTAAGGCCCAATTGCCACCGTTATTGTATTGGGGTTCGGCCCGGATTGTTGTGATGCATGTTTATACTGACGAGGGTTGTACACACTGAGTTTTCGTAAACTCACCCCCTCTTTTTAATTTTTCTCAGGAAATCCTCAGTAGGCGGTTCGACGTAATCGAGGACTCGGAGGTGGCCACACTACGAGCAGTTTCAGATTTTCGTATACTAATTTTTATTTTATTTTGGGTTCATATTTTGTAATAAGGCCTCTCTTAAATTCCAGTTTTTAGTTTGGGATTTTTAGTTTATTATGTTTTAAATCTGCTCAACTTTTGATCGCAGTTTTCCAAAACAATATCTGTTTTCAAAACACTTCGCTTTCGCAACTGAGTTGAAAATATCACGTTTTCATAAGTCAATTGTTTTAAATTCAGCTTCCGCATCGAACAAGGTTTTGAAGGTAGTGACTTCTTAATAAATGTCGATTATTAATAACAATTGCAAACTGGGACTTTCAATTTTTTTTTTTAAAATATTGAGAAGGGTTTTCAATGAAAATGCGGTTTTTGAAAAATACCTCAATGTGACACTCCAGATTCGGGCCTAACTTCTAGGCTGGGTTTGGGGTGTTACATTTAATGGTATCAGAGCCCGGTTGCAAAACTCGGGCTGTGAAATGGGCTTTAGTTTTTATTTTAAAGATGTTTACAAATAATTTTGAACTGGTTTTGGAAGATTTTGTGTGGCACACCGAGTGTTCGGCGTTGGACCAAGTAAGTTCTCCTATCTGTTTAAAATTGTTATGTTGTAGATAGTTACTAGGCTTACTTTAGATGATAAACTATACTGAGGCCCGGATGAGACTAAAACTGTAGTGAGCTTGCGATTTTCAAAACAACTCTTAACTACTACTTCCATAAAATATTTGCATAATTACTGGAACTATGAGCTAAATTCATAAAATTTGTAATTCAGATACCACGTGAAGTGATAATGAGTGGTGCAAGAGGCCGCGAAAGAGGTCGTGGAAGTGCTAGGGTTGGGTCTTCGACGTCAAACCACATGCCCAATGTCGAGGCGAGAGAAGCTCCAGCTTTACAAATAACTGAGACAGGGTCATTCGACTGAGCTGCTGGGGATGACGCACTGTCTCAGGCAATGCTTCGTATTTTGGAGAGAGTTACTGGGTCTGTGGAACCTAATGCGGGTATTGGAGGCCGTGGGTCGGTTACGGAACGACTCCGGTCCAATGGAGCAGAGAACTTCAAGGGAATTTTTGGGGTGGCCCCGAGTGTGGCAGAATATTGGCTAGAAGCCACCGAAAGAATTATGGATGACCTCGACTGCACGCAGGAACAGAAGTTGAAAGGTACCGTGTCTTTACTTAGGGATGAAGCCTACCAGTGGTGGCTTACGGTAAAAGAGGGTACCTCATCTGATCGATTGACCTCGGAATTCTTCAAGACCACATTTCAAGGAAAGTATGTGGGCGCTAGCTATGTCGACGCTCGCAGGAAAGAATTTTTGAATCTGGTTCAAGGTGACAAGTCTGTGGCTGAGTACGAGGCAGAATTTTTGTGACTTAGCAGGTATGCTCAAGGAATTGTGGCAACGAAGTACGAACGTTGTGTTCAGTTCGAAGATGGTCTCAGGGACAGTATCCGAGTGTTGATAGCTCCAAAGATGGAGCGGGACTTTGCTACATTAGTAGAGAAAGCTAGGATTACTGAGGATGTGAAGCGCTCTGAGCGTCTAAATAGGGAAAGAGAAAGGGGTAGAAACAAGAGGGAGTCTAAGCATTCCGATTCTGATCAGAGGTTTAAGAGAAGGGCTAGAGTAGATGGGCCAGTCCGAGCTGGGGCCCCTGTTGCTGCTACTGGGTTACCACCTTGTGCTACTTGTGGGAAAGGACATGTGGGCGAGTGTTGGAGAAGGATAGGGGCTTGTCTGAGTTGCGGCTCCATGGAGCATCGTCTTATAGGTTGTCCCAGAAGGCCGAATCAGAGGCAGGATTTCGGTAGGGGTAACGTACAGCCACTGAGGGGTAGACAGCAGTCACCTAAAGGCCGTGGGCATGCAAGAAATGGAAATGATTTGGACCGTGGAGCTCCAGGTAGAGATGTTGGTCATACGGAGGCAAGGCAGCCAGCACTGATTTATGTAACACGTCGCCAAGAGGGCGGAGACGCTCCGGATGCGAATACTGGTATGTACTTTACCCGTAATGTGTTATTTACCTAGGCTACAATTAGAACTAGAGTGCGCAGCAGAAGCGTAGTGGTATAACCGGAATTGCGCATAGTTGGAAATTTCGGGGACGAAATTTCTTTTAGGGGGTAGAATTGTAACATCCCTAAAGTTAGGGGTTAGTAGTTTTGTGTAAATCCATGTTGTGCTTAATTGGTTTGCTATTTGAGTGGGTTTGGGGGTCCTATAGAGGCTTGGGTTCGAGTTTGAGCCTTGGAAAATTTTGGATTTTTGGGTCTTTAGTGGAGAGGGCTATGGAAAGCAAGACTTAAGTTTAATTGTGTGTGTTAAAGAGACACAAGTGAGCACTTGGTGGAGGGGTGGTGGCATCATTGGCATAGCAAGGGGGAAGGAGTTCAAATACCACATGTTACAAAAGGAGTTTATATTTTTGTGTTCAAGGAAAGAAGAAAGCTGAGTGGAGTTCAAACTCTGCAGGAGAGAGAGAGGACTTGGTCAAGCTTTTCAAATGGGTGATGGAGAGCATGTTGGGGAGTAAAAAGGGGAGGGAATCAAGGGATGATGGAGTGTAGTAGTGGTTGGCCGAAATGGAAAGTGTTGGGGGGAAGAAAATACGGCCAATGTGGTGTTTTTGGCATTTTCGGTTAGTAAATTGTGTAGGTGCCGTTTGCTCAATTCATCTTTTGGAGAGTAGTGTGACATTTTGGTCATTCCTTTTCCCTTCTTGGTAAATCTCTACTGAATTTCTCTAATTTTCTTCTCTTTATACACATTTCTTATTTCTTTCTCTCTTCCATTGGTGACTTGGCCGAATTTTCTTGTGAGATTGACCATTCGTGCATTTTTCTTTTCCAACCTTTCTTCTATTCCCTTTAAGACAAATAGCCACATCTCTTCTACGTGATTTCCCTTTAAGTTATACTTCAATCAGTTGGAGTTTGGGGTTTCCTTTTTGTTGGCCGAATCTATTCACTCTTCTCCTATCGGTTTCTTTTTCTAGTTGAAGGCAATGTTTTCATTTTCCTTTATTTTGTTCCTTCTATCTCTTTTCTCTCTTCTCCTTTAAAGAACCGAATCAATTAGCTTCTAACTCCTTCTTTTAGGCTGAGTCCGAATACTCCTCTCCACCCAGAAGTGTGTTGTTCCCTTGGGAAAGCCAAAACCCTTGTTGGTCAGTTGCCGAATCTGTGGCACCTTGGTAAGGTATCTATGGCCGAATAAGATGGGGATGGTTATTCTTTGTTCTAAGTTCATTTAGGCTGAAAGGCCATTTCTTTGTTATTTTGAATCAATATCGCTAGCTCGTGCTCTTCTTTAAGGATGTAACTTCGAAGGAGTAAAACGAACATTCAGGCGCAGCAAGGAGTACTGTCGCTGTGGGTAAGTGTCGTAAATTGTTTCATCAATCTCAATGCTTGGCAAATATGGTATTGGATTTAAGATTAACTGATAGTCAACGTTGATCTCAGGTGTGTTGGAGAAAGCGTCGAATACCCAAATCGTATCAGGTATGTACTCACAACATTCTGATTATAGATCGACAAATGTCGAAAAGCCGGCAACCGTGCCTATTCGAGCGTTCGAGCGCTCGTAGTGGCAAATAGAGATACGAATCGTGACGTTAAGTTGTTGAGAGTGTCACGAACACTCTCGCGATATCGAGGCCGTAACGGGCCTAACCGGGTCGAAATGGGCTTAATGGGCCCAATTGGCTATTCGGCCCACATGGGTGAAATTGATGGAAATTTGTTAAGCAATAAATCCGAATGCAAAATCTGCAAACCTGTAACTGAAACCATGCGTTTTAGGCCACACGAGCGTGTGGGCCCGTTTGGGCCTAAAATGGATTTTAGGCCCAATAGTTCCGTAGAGACCTAAAAAGGGTCCTGAGTCGCTCGAGGAGACAATAGGTCCCCTGAAAGGCCGTTATATGTGAAATTACTGAATTCCCGTCGAAGGGTAAAATGACCGATATGCCTCTGAAGGGCAAAATGATGAAAACACCCCTACATGTTATATGGTTATTATTGTATGTGATTTATGATTATTATGGTATGTTTATTACTGTATAATGCATTCATGTGTTATTATGCTGCATGGGGATGGGATTATTAATACGGAGGAAGTGCTAATAGGATCACATGGTCGCTTGACGACTGTGGATCCACCGAAGGCTTTTTAGCCACCGAGCAGCCATGCTGCACCGATAAGTTAGTGCCGCAACCAGTGCTACATAAGGAGTGTATGGATGGGTGGGTCGATTAAATCCCCAAAGGAGTGTACGGTTGGACAGAAGATGGAGTGCAGGGCTGGTATGGGCATTAATGCATTGCATATATGGATTATATTATTGAGATGGGCTTAGGCCCAGATATTTATGACATGTGACATATGATATGGGTTAAGGCCTAGCCGAGGGTGTTTTGGGCTAAGGCCTAATTGCCACCGCTATTGTAATGGGCTTCGACCCGGATTGTTGTGATGCATGTTTATACTGACGAGGGTTGTACACGCTGAGTTTTCACAAACTCACCCCCTCTTTTAAATTTTTCTCAGGAAATCCTCAGTAGGCGGTTCGACGTACTTGTAACACCCCAAACCCAGTCAACACACCACGACCGAATCTGGCATGTCACAGAGGAAAACGTTTTGAAGAAAATCGAGTTACCAATTAAATTTTAGTGAAAGACTCCTTGTTGCTCTATGTTTGTAGAAATCAGGTGCATGATTAGTTAAAAACCGATAGTTTACTTTGAAATCCCGGGGATAAATCTTTAAAACTTAGTTGTCGATCCATAGGTTAGAAAACATCTACGTCCTTTTTTAAGAAAAACCTGAATGATTAATTTGGAAACCGTTTGCATTTGAGTGTAGAAACTTAAATTTTGAAACCAATTAAGTTGTCGAAAACATTTGAGTTGTCATTTATTATCAAGTGATTTGTATTATCCAATGGTAAAGTTTTGAAAACCTTTGCGTTTTGTAGTTTAGAAAACCTTGCGCTCATATTATTAAATTAACCAAGTAATTTACTTAACCATGTTCGAAGTCTAATACAAAACATATGAATAATTCAAAACATAATTTAAAAGGCCTTATTACAAATCCAAATAAAAATGAAAACCGAATTTAAATAAAATAAAGTACCCAAACCAAAGTCCGTGTAAAACCGAATTTCTATTGCATGGCCACCTCGAGTCCATTCGGCTCCTTATCCGCGATCTACGAATCACCTGAAAAGATATGGGAGTAGGTGAGTCACCAAGACTCAGTGCATAATCCCCCTCCCAGTTAATGCAACATGCTTACACAAATCATAACCAAGCAATATATCATGCACCCAAACCTAGCCATCCATAACTCCGTTTCTACCCCGTGTGGTACCAAACCACTGGTGGTGCCAAACCACTGGTGACCCAAAGTCACGAATATTCCAATTGTGGGGCCAACCCACGTTGTGATACCAAATCACTGGCGACAATCCCGATATATCAAATGTGGGGCCAACCCACTGTGGTGCTAAGCCACTGGGACGAGTCACTATGAGGTGCCAAACCTCTGGTGTCCCAAAGACACAAAATAATCTGTGGTACCAAACCACTGGAGGTGCCAAACCTCTGGTTTCCCAAAGACACGGATATCAAATCCTTCCCCCTCCTCTCATATCACCCATAACAGTGCATTTATTATGCAAATCATGCCATCATGCTTTATTATGAATCATAAAGCAAAAATATCACATATCTTGGTATTAAGCATCATATAACAAATCATATCGAAACGGACTTACCCGAATCCTTGCTCATACCCATACGGTATCATATCGAGATCTCACAGTTTTTGGCTTTTAATCAAGATTAGGTTATTAATATATTACCAAGTTATAAAGTGTGTAAGTTACACACCTGTTACTAACGCAAGTTCTAAATCCCGAAGACCCGATCTACTGCACTAGATCTCCTTGCCCTACATTCGGCCAACACTTAGATCAATAACATAGGCCATTCGGCCAACAACAAACCTTAGTCTCAAAACCCTTCGGCTTTTCAACAACTTAAAGAATGATGAACTAACATAGATATCCTTACCACTTGCCTTACCAAATCCGATTGGAGAAGAAACCAAAGAAGATCCACTCTTGGTTGATATACGGCCAAAACAAAATTAGAAGAAAGAGGGAGATTTCGGCAAAGGGTTGAGTGATCAAGATGATTCGGCTAAGGTTTTGAAAGAAGAAAAACAAATGAGATACGGCTAAAGAATGAAAGAAAAGAGTGGCAAAGTAAAATAAAATGGGAGAGGAAGGATTCGGCTTTGAGCAACAATGGAAGAAAACTAAGAGAGATGGGAGAAAAGATGATGGGTATTCGGCTTAGGCTTAAAGAAAAGAGATTCAAAGAGTTTCAACAAAAAGGAAGAAAAAGAGAAGATGTGATCTTTGAACAGTTATGAAAAGAAAGAAAAGAGATATGAGAGAAAGAGAGGTAAGCACTTGGGAGAAAAAGAAGTAAAGTAAAACTAAAGAAGTTTAGAGGAACATTCGGCTAAGTGCTCAAGGGATAAACGACAACCATCCATGGGGATTTCGGCTTTAGGCCAAGAAAGAAAATAGTGCACAAGTGATCTCCTATTTCGGTTCCCAAAAGAAAAAAAACACACAAGCTTTCTAGACAACGAAATTGCACAAAAAGAATGCCCAAACCTCACTATGCATATTCGGCCTCCTCCCCCTTCAACATGACCGAAATTGTCACCAAAGACAACCCTTGGCCGACCAACTCACATTCTCATCACAAATCCCACATTTTCCTCCTTATTTCCTCCTAATCACATTCAAAATTAAGCCAAGCCCCCCTAGCCCCCTATATCGTCTACATTCATGGTCAAATGGCCATAGAAAAATTTCCAAAGCATCACTCCATACTTCAAGCCTTATGTCCCCTTATCATACCAAAACTCCTTGATTCCATACCTTAAATAAGCACTTTCCTTATTCCTTAGTCTACTATCCATAAGTGAAAAAGTCCATCCTTACCATAAATAAAATTTGACCAACACATGCCATACAAAAGCAAAAAAAAATAAAAGTCACCTTATTGCCATCCATGGGATTCGAACCTAAGCCCCCACACACTGCTTGTGGCGTCACCTCTTAAGGCCCTAAGTGGCGCCTCCTTGCCACTTTACCAAGCCCAATCTTGTGTTTAAATTCCCCACTAATTACACTTAACCCTTAGCTCCTTCAGCTCCCTCTAACTAAAGCTTAAAAACAAAAATTTTCCTACAGCTCGAGCCTACCCTTGGCCTATTCCTAAACCCTAGAACATCTCACTTAACAACACGACAATCCGAACTCATGCAAAACAATACAATCACAATTAACCCCTATTTCAGGATATTACAGTACTGGTGGACTCAGAGGTGGCCACACTACGAGCAGTTTCAGATTTTCGTATTCTACTTATTTTTATTTTATTTTGGGTTCATATTTTGTAATAAGGCCTCTCTTAAATTCCGGTTTTTAGTTTGGGATTTTTGGTTTATGTTTTAAATTTGCTAAACTTTTGATCGCGGTTTTCCAAAATAATATCTGTTTTCAAAATATTTCGCTTTCGCAATTGAGTTGAAAATATCACATTTTCATAAGTCAATTGTTTTAAATTAAGCTTCCGCATCGAACAAGGTTTTGAAAATAGTGACTTCTTAATAAATGCCGATTATTAATAACAATCGCAAACTGGGACTTTCAGTTTTTTTTTAAATATCAAGAAGGGTTTTCAATGAAAACACAGTTTTCAAAAAACACCTCAATGTGACAGACCAGATTTGGGTCTAACTTCTAGGCCGGGTTAGGGGTGTTACAGTGTCCCTGCCATACCTAGGTTTAATTCTATTCGGAAAAGGGCTACTTGTGGGCTATGAAAGGCATCTCAAAGCCTATATAAACACCCTAGAGGGCAACCTAAAAAGGGAGGTTGAATGGACGCCGATTAGAAGGCGGAAAGTACTCCAAGACAGCAGTCGGGAACAGCTTAGGAGAAGGATCTCCATCAAGACTGAAGATCTCCCATCAAGTTCTTTATAAGTTTTTGGGTTTTCTTATGTTTTGTTGTTTTCCCTATTTTAAGATGTTTTTCTCTATCAGTATGAACTAAATCCCTAAAATACCTAAGGGGATGAAACCTAAGACAAATCTTTTTATTATTTGATTTATAACATAAATACTTGTTCTTATTCTTAAATGTGAGTTCTTATTTTTGTTTTGATAATTCAGGTTATTGATTCAAGTCGAACGTGCTTATTCAATGGAGCAAAAGTCCCTGTTTAAGATTAGATCAACACAATTAAGCGGAGTTGATTGCAACCCTAAAAATAGGGCGACGAAAATATACCGGATTAGAGTCAAATCTAATAAGGGAATCCATAGATCGAGTTAATGTGACAATAGGGGTTTTAATTAGAAAGAGATTTCAATTAATCAACCTAAAGTCAGTTATTTTTAGTCTTAAAAAATATATTAACATAAATCAGGGATTTCTATGGATTAAGTCAAGTGAATAAATCATATGAATCAAATGTAATAAGTGAAGTCTAGGTGGATTCTTCCTTAGGTATTGCCTATCTCATATAAGTTGTCCAAAAGTATTTTCCAAATTCACTCTCAGTCACGTTCATCATTATGTAGTTAGTTAAATTATTAGTTAATTTTAGATTAAAAACAAATCCCCTTAATTATTAGGTTAGATAATAAAAAGATAGTTATTACTAGTAATTTCAATCCTTGAGGATACGATATTCCAGACTCACCATAACTATACTACTGTTCGATAGGTGCGCTTGCCTTTGTCAAAATTATTAGTTAGTTTTGAGTCCATCAAGTTTTTGGCGCCGTTGCTAGGGACTAAGATATTAGGAACACTAAGTTTTTATTACGTTAGCCATTTTATTTATTTGCAATTTATTTTTTATTTTCTTTTAACTTTGCTAGTTTTTCTTTTATTTGCTTCTGGAAGGTAATTTTAGTTTATGACTAGAAGAAACCCGTCAGGACCGTTGATTTTTGACAGTGAGATTGAAAGTACAGCTCGCAGAAATCGAAGAGAAATAAGGCGAAGCCTACAATACATAAAAGAAGAGAAAGAAGACGAAATCAATACCACCGAAGAGATGGCTGATAATAATCCGCTACCTTCTGTGGTTGCTGCAAACCCGGTGAATCAAAATCCTGCTCCTCGTACTATGTATGATTATGCTAAACCTAATTTAACAGGAACTGAATCAAGTATCGTTAGACCTGTTGTTGCTGGAAATAATTTTGAACTAAAACCTAACACTATTCAGATGATTCGGCAATTTGTTCAGTTTGATGGTTTGCAGGATGAGGATCCAAACAATCACTTGGCAAATTTTCTTGAGTTTTGCAACACTTTCAAGATTAATGGTGTTTTTGATGATGTCATTCGCCTTCGGTTGTTTCTCTTCTCGGTGAGAAACAAAGCTAAACAATGGTTGAACTCGCTACCACGAGGATCAATCACTACATGGGATCAAATGACCAAAAAATTTTTACTTAAATATTTTCTGCCAGCTAAAACGGCTAAGTTGAGGAATGATATCTCTTCTTTTGTGCAGATGGATTTAGAGACACTTTACGATGCATGGGAGAGATACAAGGATCTACTAAGAAGGTGCCCCCACCATGGATTACCTCTATGGTTACAGGTTCAAACCTTTTAGAATGGTGTGAACCCCTCAACTAGGCAGTTGATTGATTCAGCCGCCAATGGAACTCTAAATAACAAGACCCCTGAAGTGGCTTATGAGTTTATAGAGGAGATGTCACTGAATAATTATCAGTGGCAAGTTACAAGGACAAAGCCAACAAAAGCCGCCAGTGTTTTCAACCTTGACGCAGTAACCATGCTATCAAATCAGGTAGAACTTTTAAGTAAGAAAATTGATAGTTTGTATGGTTCTTCACAGGTACATCCAGTGATGCAGTGTGATACGAATGGAGGAGGAATGAATAATACAGCATATCCATCCTACAACTCTGGCATAGAAAGTGAACAAATGAACTATATGGGTAATAATTCTAGACCTCTAAATAACCCTTCTAGTAACACTTATAATCCAGGTTGGAGAAACCACCCCAAATTTTCATGAGGTGGCCAAGGAAATCAGAGACAACAACCCCTCCCAGGTTTTCATCAACAACCCTACCCATAAAAGAAGAAGCCGAACCTTGAGGAGATGCTAACAAAATTCATCGCGGTGTCAGAAATTCGTTTACAAAACACTGAAATAGCAATCAAAAATCAGCAAGCATCGATTCAAGGGCTCAATAACCAATTAGGATAACTTGCTAAGCTGATCTCTGAACGACTACAAGGAAGCTTGCCAAGCAACACTGAAACTAACCTAAAGGAGCAACTTCATGCCATAAATGCTCACAAAACTGAAGAGTTAGACGAACCAAACCTGCGGCAAGAAAATGTGGTAGAGGAAGGTAAGGTTGAGGTAAGCCATGATAAACCAAAACCGGTAATTACAGAGTACCAACCTCGTGTGCCATACCCCAATGTGATGAAGAAAGACCATACAGATGAACAATTCGGTAAATTTCTTAAACTTCTAAAGAAATTACATATTAACTTACCGTTTCTTGAAGCTCTTTCGCAGATGCCCAATTCAAGGAAATTTTTAAAAGAGCTTTTTTATAAACAAACGGGAGTTAGAAGATAAGTTGCATGTGGAGCTAAATGCAGTGTGCTCAGCAATTTTACAAAATAAACTACCATGAAAGTTAAAAGATCCAGGGAGTTTTAAAATTCCGTGCTTAATTGGAAGTTTATCTGTTAATAATGCTTTAGCTGATTTAGGGGCAAGCATCAATGTTATACCTTATAAAATGTTTAAACAGCTAGGTCTTGGGAAACCCAAATAAACTAGGATGAGCATCCAATTAGCTGATAAAACCATTAGAGTTCCTAGGGGTATAATTGAGGATGTACTAGTGAAAATTGACAAATTCATATTCCCAGTAGACTTTGTTGTTTTAGATATGAATGAGGATAATGATGTTCCTTTAATATTAGGACGGCCCTTTTTAGCAACTACTAGGACCATTATCGATGTTGATAAAGGGGAAGTAATACATCATGTAGGTGATGACATGATTAAACTCAAAGCACGTGATTCTGACAGAATATCTAATGATCAAGAAAATATAAGTCCTTTTAATATAAATAAACTTAACGTTCAATCTTCTTTGCAGGAAATATCTTGAGAAAAGATAATAGAGCCAGGATCTAGTGTTCATATTGAAAATAAATTTGTTTATGAGGAACGAAGATTAAAAATCGATGAACTAGATGAATGGCGGACAAACGTCAAGGAAAAACCGAAAAAACATGAGGAACCAAAGCAAAACCATGTCAAACTTAAGGATGGGACAACCCAATTTAAGATCGGAGATTAGGTATTGCTGGATAAGAAGGACCCTTGAATCGCCAATTCGGACCTTAATACAAATGAAGAGATCCCTTTCACGGTACTAAATGTCTTCCCATACGGAACAGTCGAGGAATCTAATCCTACATTCGGCACTTTTAAGGTAAACACCACTCGACTTAAACTATATATCGATAATCGAATTGATAGCAAGAATGAGGAGTTTCAACTCTTCAAACCACCATGATTATGCGAATGAAAGGTAAGTCTAGCTTAAGACTTTAAACGAGCGCTTCTCGGGAGGCAACCCAAGCACTTACCCCACTAACGTCCATATTTTCGATTTTTAGCACCTAACCAACAACTAACCAAGTTAATAAAGCGCAGGTTTCTTTCTCCACACGACCTTACACACGGGCGTGGTCGTGGCCGTATGGACACCACGAATAGGCACATTGGTGTGGCAGAGACCGTGCAAAACAAGGATGAAAATTCCCCAAAACACGGGCTGCGATAAAATGCCACGGTCGTGCTATTCGGCCGTGGTCAACACTGAGAAATCTACACGGGCATGCAACACGTCCATGCCTCTAGGCCGTGGTCGATACTGATCAAACCACATGGGCATGGAAACTTCTACACGACTGTAGGAGAAACGAATAAAGCAGCACATGGCCATGTGATTCGGTCGTGTGACCTAACACGCCCAGGGAACACAGGCGTGGGCAGCAACCAGATGTCCCAATCTCTACTTAAACCCCCTTCTACTATTCACTTTCTTCCCCAAACCTTTCCCCCCAAACCCTAGCAACCGCACCCCTTTTCCGGCCACCTCCTCCTCACTTTATTTTCTCACTTTCCTCCCATATTCTTCTTCTCCCAAACCCTAGCCACCACACCCATTCCCTTTTCTATTATCTTTCTCCTTTCATTTTCCTTTCTCTCTTTCCTTCATTCTTTCTTTACACCACAATCCCCATATCGAAGAAGCGAAAAGACCCTAGCAAAATCTCCTTGTGCGAGACCAATCTACATAAGTTCATGCCGGCCGCTTCATTTACTCGACAAGATAAGGACCTTTGAGTCCATTTATTTTTTTCTTTTTTCTTTTATTTTCATTTTTAAATTCTTTTCCTTTATCTTTCTTATATTTAAATTATATTATTATATTTTGATTTCTTTAATTTAGGTTCAAGGGGCTGTTAAGGGATGACCACACCCCCACTGGAGTATCCACCTCTACCTTCATTTATGCCTAACTTACCATTTCTTTTCCTTGGCTCCATCCAAAATTCAAGAAGTTCACTTCTCTCCCTATCTTATGATTTTATATATTGTAGATATCTATTCTTGTACATTGAGGACAGTGTACATCTTAAGTGTGTGGAGGTGTCAACAATACTGAATTATGCCTTGTTCTTAAGAAATTTTCTCATATTATTATTAGAATGAAACATCTATTGATTTATGATTTTTATTGATATGTCTTGGATTAAGTCATAGATAATTGTGCATTGATGGTTTAAACTTTAAGACAATTGAGAATTAAGCATGATAAGTCTATTTTCAGAATTAAAAATTTATTATGTCGTTTCCCTAATCTTAAATATTACTTTGAAGTTTGAAATTTGTAAGGTTGACATCAAAAACCATAACTTTTGTGAGACTTTGAGCCTTTTAGAGCATATATTTTTGCTCACTTTATTAATTATGAGTGTGTCAACATTGATTTGTTATTCTAGAACTTGCTTCGATTATGCATGACGAGACCACACTTTTGATTTGATATACTGAGATGATAAAGGCACCTAGGGTTTAACCCACTTACTCCCCAAAATTTACACATATTTTAACCCCATGCTTGGTTTAATTTTGGATATTTTCCATTGAATTTGATGAATTTGATGCTCCTAATCTCTTAATTTCATGTTTTACACTTAGGAGAGCTTAGGGAGTCGAAAAGAACGAGAAACGGGCCAAAAGGGACAAAATGGCCTACATCAGAAATCACACGGCCTGGACTATCGACCACGGGCAGATCACACGGCCGTGTGTGGCGAGCAGAATCGACCAAGGCCGAAGGAATACACCACGGGCGTGTCCCTGCCGTACCTAGGTTTAATTCTATTTGAAAAAGGGCTACTTGTGGGCCAAGAAAGGCATCTCAAAGCTTATATAAACACCCTAGGGGGCAACCTAAAAGGGGAGGTTGAATGGACACTGAGTAGAAAGCGGAAAGTACTCTAAGACAGCCGTGGGGAACAGCTTAGGAGAAGGATCTCCATCAAGACTGAAGATCTCCCATCAAGTTCTTTATAAGTTTTTGGGTTTTCTTATGTTTTTTTGTTTTCTCTATTTTAAGATGTTTTCCTCTATCAATATGAACTAAATCCCTAAAATACCAAAGGGGATGAAGCCTAAGACAGACCTTATTATTATTTGATTTATAACATAAATACTTGTTCTTATTCTTAATTGCGAGTTCTTATTTTTGTTTTGATAATTCAAGTTATTGATTCAAGTCGAATGTGCTTATTCAGTGGAGCAAAAGTCCCTGTTTAAGAGTAGATCAACACAATTAAGCGGAGTTGATTGCAACCCTAGAAATAGGGCTACGAAAATATGTCGGATTAGAGTCAAATCTAATAAGGGAATCCATAGATTGATTTAATGCGACAATAGGGGTTTTAATTAGAAAGAGATTTCAATTAATCAACCTAGATTCAGTTGTTTTTAGTCTTGAAAAAGATATTAACATAAATCAGGGATTTCTACGGATTAAGTCAAGTGAATAAATCGTATGAATCAAAAGTAATAAGTGAACTCTAGGTGGATTCTTCCTTAGGTATTGCCTATCTCATATAAGTTGTCCAAAAGTATTTTCCAAATTCACTCTCTGTCACGTTCATCATTATTTAGTTAGTTAAATTATTAGTTAATTTTAGATTAAAAACAAATCCCCTTAATTATTAGGTTAGATAATAAAAAGATAGTTATTACTAGTAATTTTAGTCCTTGAGGATACGATATTCCAGAATCACCATAACTATACTACTGTTCAATAGGTGCGCTTGCCTTCTTTGAAATTATTAGTTAGTTTAGAGCCCATCAAATACACTCGACTACTCTAAAAAATGAACGACATGCTTAAAACCTTTTTACAAAAGACTTTGGATTTTGGATTTTCCTTCTAAAATAAAAATTATGAATTGGAGGATTTTTAACAGTTATTTTCCTACTTAATACAGTCTATACGAAAGGAGATTGGTGGGATCTGCGAATTGTTTCAAATGTATCGACAAAGCGAAAAATGTTGAGCATGCTTTTTGAGATTGTTCAGCTGCAAAGGAAATTTGAGAAAAGTTAGGTATAGAATGGCAACAGGAATTAAACGAGGGTCAGTTTAAAGATTGGATGCTATACCTCTATAACAGTGTCATAATTTAAAAATGTCGAGTAATAGCTTGCTCATTTTGGGCTATGTGGATAGCTAGGAACAATATAACATCCCGTTTTCAATGAAATCGAAATAGTGGTTTCGGGACCACAAATTTGAGTCAAAAAGAAAATTTATTTTAATATTATTGCATGGTTTGCATTATGATAGGAATGTTATATGAAAATTTTGATAAGAAAATTTTATTGATTACATGCTTAATTATGGAAAGGACCAAATTGCATAAAATGAAAAAGTTGAATTCTAGTGTAATATCCTAGATTAGGGGTTATGCGTTTGGAGCATAACTCAAGTGTTAGTAGGTTTTAAGGGTATTTGGAGATGTTTTAAGAGTTTTTAGAACTCTAGGATGAAGGTGGAAGCTTTAGGGAAATGATGGTTTTTAAGTCAAAAAAGGGGAGCTAGGTGAAAGAGGTCTTTAAGAGAATTTGTGTGGAGTTTATGTCACACGAATGGGCCTGGTAAAGTGGCTACAAGGCGCCACTTAGGGCCTTGGTGCATGACGTCATAGGCTGGGAGGAAGGGAGGAGGTTCGAGCAACGTGGGAAGCATTAGAGACTTTTATTTTTGCGCCAAAAAAAGGGGAACTGGGCTAAGGAGGCTTTAAAGGAATTCGTGAGGGATTTTTGCCACAAGAAATCATGTGGTAAAGTGGCAATGGAGCGCCTGGGTGCAAGGGGAAAGGTTGCGTCAGCAAGGGTTGGGGTTCGAATCACGTGGGCAGCAAATGGGTGTTCTTTTATTTTGCATTTTGGCGTCATGAAGGGGGGAAGGTGGTGGACAGCATGTGGACTCCAAAAAGGATGGGATAAGCTTGTTTTTTTTTATTTTAAATTTTAAATTTCGGCTGGAAGAGTTGGATATATATATGGCTTTATTTTATTTATTTTAAAATGGGAAGATAAGGGATAATGTGGTGGATCATTTGTTTTTATTTATTTATTAAGGTGATAATATGGGAAAAAACTTTGGGATGTGATAATGAATTGATAAGGTGGCCGAATGTGGGACTCCTTGGGGGGTGCTTAGTCGGCTTTTGAAGTGTGTTTAGGGGATAGTGCCGAAAGTTCATAGTTGTAGTTTTGTTATTCTCCTTGTTCTCCAAGTTTCGGCCAAGAGGGTTATAGGTGAGTTATTTAAATATTTTATGTATTATAGTGTGGCCGAATTCCTTTAGTCTTCCTCTTCATCTCTTTTTCTTTCTTGCAAAACCCGACTCTACACCTTTCCCTTGTGGCCGAATACCTCTTGTAATTAGCCGAATCTCAATTGAACCTCTCCACTTTTATTCACTTAATTTTTCAAAGCCGAAATTGCCATTGTTAGCAAGTTGCTTCAATCGTTTCTCAAAAAAGGGGGGGTAAGGAACTTTGAAACACCCCAAACCCGGCCCACGAGCCTTGACCGGATCTGGTATGTTCCTCGATGTAAGCCGGTTCAAATTTCTTTTGTTACTTAGGAAAATTTGTGTGTTTTGAAAGTAAAATTGTTTTGGGTTGGGCTTGAGTTGAAAACGAGTTTATTTTATATTGAAAACCCACTTATTTCAGGTGACAAAATATTTAAAGTCTATTTTAAATTAAATTTACTTAATCTTATAACCATTAAAAATTCGTAACATAATAAATAAAAGAAAAAAATAAAGTAGTTCAACTATGGCCTTATTACATCAAATAATTCCCAAAAATAAATTAAAATGCTTAAATAGAATAAAAGTCCAAATAATAAAATTTTCCTTGCTGTGCATGGCCACCTTTAAGCTCCTGCCGACCCGGTCCATTACTGATCATCACCTGGAAGAAAATATTCCCCAACGGGGTGAGTCAAACAGACTCAATGTGTACACAAACACTAAGTCTTAATAAAATCAGGCATTTCAAATCATACATATACATATATCATTTAAACAATATGATGCAACCTGAACCCAAGCCTAGATGCCATCCGCTACACATCACCCGTACCAACCTGCACACCGTGGGGACTAATAAGTCAACCCTCCATCCGCTACACACCATCGAAGGCAGTCGCTGCAGTCGACGTGCTCATCGCCCTTATAAAATTCGTGGCATAGCCACCAGATACATATTTTGTGTCAAGAGACACCACATTCAGATATCGTGGTCTTAGGTCACCACATTCAGATATCGTGGACTTAGGTCACCACATTCACTTCCCCTTTTCATAGAATAACCCGAATGCCCCATATCATTCATATCATGCATATTACATAATTTCACATTCTTATCACTTTACACATGTTACATATATAACATAATTTCATATTCCTAGTAGGAGTAGGAAACGTACCTGAGTACTTTTGTACCATTACATGGTACCTTAGCCATATTCTTACACATTCTTATAGTCACATACATATTAAATTTTGCCATAAATATATCAAGAAATAGTGTGAGGTACACACCTGATTCGTTTAAGATTTCCAATCCAAATCCTGAAAAGCTTGATCTAATGCCTTAGATCTTAGATCTCTACATTTAATCAATCATTTAATACTTAGTAAAGAGCCATTCGACCATAAATCCAAATCCTAGTAGGATTAGTACACTAAAACTTACCTTGTTGCCGATTGACTTAAGAATCAAGTCCCGAAACTTTGTATCCTTCTTTCTTGAAATCAGCAATCACTAGATTACTTGAATAGATTAGTTTCGGCTTTTGAATAATGTAAGAAAATAGATCTAGTGCTAAAATAAGCCTTAGCCGATTGCATATATATACTTTACCTTGTGATTTGAAATCCCGAAACTCACCGAATAACTAGGGAACATGCGGCCTATGGTGTACCTTCGGGAAAAGAACTTCTCCTTCCTTGTAGTCGACACTTAGTAAATCCCGAAAGATCTCTTCAAAGTTTCGGCAACAAGATATTAAGGGTATTAGAATCTTAATTTCGACAGACTTAAAAGAAATAGAATGAGAATCGAACCTAATCTTACCCTTACTGAAGAATTCGATGGAACTCTTGCTTGAACCCTTAGTAGTATTCGGCTATGGCCCTGATATGTATCATAATTTCGGCTTTTGTAACTATGAAGAAATCGGGTAGGGGTTCTTTTGGAGTATTCGGTTCCTACAAAAATAAAGAAGAGAAAACTTGAGAATTTTGGCAATGGTGGACTATAGATTCGGCTTAACAAATGAAAGAGCAGAGAAGGATAGTTGCTAGAGAGTTTCAGCAGAGAGAAGAGGAGAACTTTAGAGAATTTCGGCAGAGGCTTTCTTGAAGAGAAAAGAATGAATGAAGAATAGCCTTACTCTTCCTTTCTTAGCCGAAATTACTAGGCTAGAGTCCCTTACTTGGCCACCACTCTTCTAATTTGATAGCTTTATCTCTTTAATTATCACTTTATTCAAATTAAAAGAAATAATCCTTCAATTATCCCTTATCTTTATTATCCCACCTTTTATCTCTAATAATAAATAAAAATAAAAGGATTTTAAACTCCTAAAATATAGCCTATGTGCCGTCCACCTCTGTCCATCCTTGCAGCAAAATAAAACTTTTATTTTTAGCTTCCCATGCGACTCGAACACAAGCCCTCCTTGCACTGTGTATAGCGTCACTTACTGGGCTTTAAGTGGTGCCTCATTGCCACTTTTCCAAGCCCGTTCTTGTGTCAAATTTCTTCTATTAATTTTCTTATGACCACCTTGCTTCATGTCCCTCTCCTAAACTTTAAACTTGACATTTCTCAAGCATTTCCTTACATTTCTAAATCATTTCCTTACATTTCCAAGTTTCCAAAAATGTTCATAATACATTCATAACACATAAGACATACCATTTCATATAATTAAATCAAAAATGCATAGGCCCACTTTCAGGATGTTACAAACTTCTTTTAAATCGTTTTCTTCTATTTCTCTTGTTTGCTGAAAGTCAAAGATCTGACTTTATTTCCCTGTTGTGGCCGAACCTAGGGAAGTGTTTTTGGAAGCTGATCGTTGGTGGTAGTAACCTCTCCTTTGGCAATCGATTTTTTGACTCATTTCCTTTGGTAGCCGAAACCAAGTAGTTGGTCTTGATTTTTATAGGAGGGCCGAATGTACATTAAGCCATGTATGTGTACCTTTTGTTTGTAGCCGACATCAAGGAGCATTAAGGGAGGTCTTTCGGGATTTGTGGGATCAAGGTAAGGGGTATGTATAGTTTCGGCCAAGGGCCATTCTTGTGGATTTTTGCTTAAAGCCGAATCTAACTTGTGGTATATAGGGATTTCGGCAACTTCAAGAGCAAGTAGTGGTGATTCGGGATTTAAAGTGAGTAAGGTAAGGTGGTAGTGACTTTCGGCTATAGGCCATATTGTGAGTTTTAGGTGTTGACCGAATGTGACTGTGACTTTTAGGAGGAAATCGACAGCAGTAAGGAAAGTTTCGGGATTTAGTCGACTGTGCCAAAGCAGGTGCGTAGTTATCGCACTGTTCTCTTGTTGTGTGTATGTGTTATATTTATAAATATGTGATATGATGTGAATGATAGCCGAAATAAGGGCTAAGATTGTGAATACCCGTGGTGGGTGATCGAATAATCAGGTCAGTGATTTACTATATTAAATGATTATTGATGAATGTATGAAAATGTGATGGCATGTAATGTATATTTGTTTCAAGTGATGTGTTGCCATGATACATATATATGCATGGGACTTGGGATGTGACTATTGAAGGAAAGGGTGTACATTATGTACGTGGTCTAATGTTAGCCTTGTGCTACATTAGCGCTTGATGTTGGCTATGTGCTTCATCAAAAGAGGTGTTGGCTAGGTGCCGCATCTCGGCGGTTGATAGTTGTGTGCATCACCGTGGACTGATTGATATGTGGGATCACCTATGTGATCGGTGGCTTAGCCACGGCCTTGAGTAGCAAGTCTGCCAAGGTAGGATATGTGGATCACTCGGTTGATCGGTGGATTAGCCACGGCCTTGGGCAGCAGGTCTGCCGAGGTAGGTGTGACGGATGGACATTAGGATGGGTTGGGCTTCATAATTGCATAATTTTTGTATGTGAACTGTGTGGATATGGGCCAAGCCCATATGTGGAGACATGTGAAATAACTATGCACTGAGTCTGTTTGACTCACCCAAATTTTATTAAACCTTACAGGTGATGCATAAAGCTTGGACCGGGTTGGAGTGGATACGAGGTGGCCCATGCAGAAGATATTTTACTTGTTTTAAATATTTTATATTTTCAGTATTTATGAATGAGTATTTATTGTAATAAGGGCCATTTAAAGTATTTGGGAATTTTATTTATGTTAAGGTGGATTGACATTTACATTATTAATTGGAAATGTTTTTATGTTTTAATTTTAACACCTCATATTATAAGAATTTTATATTAAAGTTTTAAATCTGAATATTTTGTAACAACTTAATTTATTTCGAAATTTTATACACACAATGTTTTTCTAAAGACAATAAATTTATACGTTTTCACCTCTAAGTCAAAATATTTTTCAAACGTTCTTCCGCAGTGGCATTTCAAATTCGGTCGTAGTGAATGGGCCGGGTTTGGGGTGTTACATCTAGTAACTATAAGTATTAAATAGCTATAGAATTCAAAACTTGAGGTCCTTATATGGTAATTAAACCATCAAGAAAAGTTTATAGATATTTTTGGTGAATCATCCTTTGGAAAATTAGAAAAAGAAAAGGACTAAATTGAAAAGTAGGAAAAATGAAGGATGATATAATAATTAAATAGAAATAGCATAATATAATTATCATCTTCTTCCCTAAAAATACATGGAAACCCTAGGAAAGAGAAAGCAAGCTTTCTTGGCTTAATTGGGTAAGCATTCTTATCCCGTTTTTAGTAATGTTTATATTTTCAAGTTCGTGATAGCTTAATCTATCTATTTTGGGGATTAATTTCTAAAGATATCAAAGTATAAAAATTTTACTATGGATGAATATGCTGAAATTTTGAAGTTTATGGTAGAAAATGAAAGGTTGTTGATAGATAAACAACTTTTACAAAGAGATTTTTGATGAAATTATTATTTAGGGGCTAAATTGAAAAATGGTAAAATCCATAGAAAAATTATGATTTTTGTGAAATTCATGGGCTGTTATTGTAACATGTCAAATTCGGTTAGGCTTGAAATAAGGATTAAATTGCATGAATTTCATTTTCTGAGCCTAGGGACAAAATTTTGATCTATGAAAAGTATAGGTGTAACACCCCTTACCTGTATTCTACGCCGGAGCCGAGTACGAGGCGTTACCGTACTTAACTCACATGGTCATACAACCTTGGGTTATCAAAATCTATTCCAAATTAAAACTTTTCCATTCTCACATCTAACATCCTTATAATGGGCCTACAGGGCCCTAAACATACTTCCGGAAGGTTTCAGAAATAAATCGAAAACTTTTACACACTTAGAAAAATTTTACCTAAATAGGGGCCACACGCCCGTGTGAAATGGGACACACCCGTATGGGCAGGCCGTGTGGTCACACACGCCCATGTCCCTCACCTGTGGTCGACACTGACTTATTTCACGCGGCTGGACACACGCTCGTGTCCCTGGCCTGTGTCCTCACACGGCCTCGACACGCCCGTGTCTTACCCGTGTGCCAAAACCTTGGCATTCTGTTTATGACGTCATCACCTCACTATGGTCACACGGCCATGTGACACGCCCGTGTCCTTAAACTGTGTGTCGAATTAAATTCTAATTTCAAGGTGCAGACTTCACACGGCCTGGGCACATGCCCATGTCCAAGGCCGTGCCTCCCACACGGCTGAGACACACGGCCGTGTCTCTGCCCGTGTGTTTAATACAAAGCTTACTAACTTGTAAAACTAACATACAAGGGACACACGGTCTGGTCACACACCCATAGGACTGACCGTGTGTCACACACGGCCTAGACACACGCCCATGTGCCTACCCGTGTGGACAAGAACAAGGCTATTTGCCAAGCTCTGTCATCACCCTAATTCATTCAAGCATAATTCATAACCAAACAACCCAATCATATACCCTACACAATCATGAATAACCTCATCTTTTCATTGATTTATAGTATTGAGCCATTAACTATGGCCATGTACAAAAGAATTCATCTATAAAGAGCCAATACACACTTAGCCAAAATAACAAACATTTCACCTAGTCTAGCCCCTATACATGCCATACTTAAAATGCTAATTCAAAATATACCAAGATGAGCTAATAGTATGGGTGATCTTCCGATTATATTCGTATCCCGACTCGGCTCTTTGTCACTATAAAACAAGGGAAAAGAAAAGGGGAGTAAGCTTTAAGCTTAGTAAGTTTACATGTAAATAATAAACATCATAACATGTGCTAATCAATAAATAGCATTTCACAATCCAAGATCATGCTTACTCATTCATCTCATACCACAATCCAACCATAACACAACCAAATGCTCTTATTATTTAACATACATCCCTACACTTGATCACCACATGATCACATGAAACAAAACATCATAATTACACAATAAACCATTCTCAGTAATACCAAACACTCGGTGGTTTCGTACTTAGCCCACCGTTTATCTTTAATAGGGTTGTAATACCCTAGAATTAGGGGTTATGCATTTGGTGCATAATTCATGTGCTAATAGGCTCAGTGTATGGGTGAGTGTGTTTTAAGGGTTTTTAGAACTCTAGTATGAAGGAGAATGCATGGGAAAAATATTGGATTTTAAGCTTTAAGGGGAAGCTAGGCTGAGGAGGCCTTAAGAAAAATTGTAGGCGTTTATAGACATGAATTGGGACTTGGTAAAGTGGCTTGAAGGCGCCACTTAGGGCCGTGGTGGATGACGCCTTGAGCAAGGGAGAAGGGAGGAGGTTCGAGCAACGTGGGAAGCACTTGGGAGCTTTTATTTTTGGGCTTGTGGCGTCAAAGGAAGGGAGGAGAGTTGGACGGCAAGGGGGCTTCAAAAGGATGGGATAAGGCTTATTTATCCTTTTAAATTTCGGCTAAAGAGTAGGATAATTTTAGTTTTTATTTTATTTATCTTGAGTGAGCAGATTAGTAGATAAAATAGGAGATAAAGTGAAGGATAATTGATTTATTTTATTTATTTTGAATAGGTGATTAAGAGATACGAGATGGATTATTTTATTTTATTTGTTAAAGTGATAAAGGAGAAAATGTGGGTTATGATAGGAAGAAGGTTGGTGGCCGAATGTGGGATTCTTTGGGGGGTGCCTAGTCGGTTTTGAAGCTTTATAAGGAGGGGTGTGCCGAATTTTTGTTTTCTCTTTTCCCATTTGTGCCGTTTTCTCTTGTGCAAAAGCCATTTAGTTTCGGCTTCTTTCTCTTTTGTTTTGGTGAACGAAACTTCAAGAGCATCAAGGCCATTTATATTTCTTTCTTCCCTATTTGCTCCTTGGCCGAACCTATACTTCATTCTCCAAATCTTCTCTTTTATTTTGTGTTAGCCGAATCCTCCTTTGCCACCATTGCCGAATTGCTTAACCCCTCCTTCTCTTCTCTTCTATTCATAGTTCATTCAAAAGCCGAAATATACTTGTGATAGCCGAATATTCCAACCTCATTGGGAGGCTTAGCCGAATCTTGTAAGTGATCATACTCCCATTTATATTTTATTTTTATTAAAGAGCTATAGCCGAATCTCAAGTGCCCCATTCTCTCTTTTCTGTCGCAAGTCTCAAAAGCCGGAAATCAAGCATTCTCTCTTTTGTCGAGTACTCTCTCTCCTGCTCTTCAAAGGTGTGATTGTGGTTAGTATTTGCTATCCTAGAAATCGGTTTGGGTTCTTATTCTTTAGTGTGCCAAAACCAAGTGTTTAGGCTTTGATTTCTAAGGTTGGCCGAATGTCCATGGTGCCATAGTAATATGATCTTTTGTGTTTAGCCGAAGGGAGGAAGCGGTAAAGGAGCCTTGCAGGATTTGATTTGGCAAGGTAAGTGATAGATACTATTCGGCCAAAGGCCATTTTCTTGGATTATTGTATTAAGCCGATTCTGACAATGGTTAATAGGGATATCGACAAACGTCAGGAACAAGCAACAGTTCTCGGGATTTGGTAAGCAAGGTAAAGAAGTGTGACTTTCGGCCATAGGCCATTTTGGTTATCAAGTGTTGACCGATTATGTACTATGGTTCTTAGGGGCAAGTCGACAGTGGTTAAGAAGAGCTTCCGGGATTTCTTTTCGTTTGGGTAAGATTATTCGATAAGCCCTTGGATTCGTTATGTTAGATTATAACATGGATGATTAACCGTTTGTGCTGATTAAGTGTTCTACGATGGAGGCGAATATCAGTCAAGGAGGGCAAGGGGTAGTCCCTATCCCTAAGTTCAAGAAGAGATTGGTTTCTGTAGTTCGGGATTGGCCACCGGGGTGTGGGCCAGCATCAGAACAGCAGAGTAGGCAGATAGCCGTAGTGTCACTTAGTGATAGCATCGGGATCGAAAGCGTAGTTTTGCAAGTTATCAGGTGTGTAGTTAGCCTACCATTTTCCGGGTATTTAATATGTATGTGATATTCGTATGTGTTATGTGTGTGCTGACTAGTGCAGTGGCAGTTGTAAAATGGATACCCTCAAGGGTATGTCGATAATCCGGTAAGTACCAATATCTGAATGTGATGTGGTTATTAATGTGAATATGTGACTGAATACTTGGATAACATGTGCATGCATTATTTATCGTGGCATTATTATATGTTGCATGTGCATGGGATGGGATATGATTATGAAAGAAGGACAGGGTGTACTTCGAGTACGTGGTTGATATAGGCTTTGTGCCATATCGTGGTTAATGATGGCTTTGTGCTCATCGTGGTTTTGATATTAGCTACGGGCTACATCGTGGATTGACGCTGACTAAGGTCGCGTTGTGGATTATTTGCGATTAAGTTCGCGTGGACGGCTTTAATTACCAAAATGGATGTGTAGCGGTTGGAGGGTGATTTAGTAATCCCCTGGTGTGTGGTGGCTGGGTACGGGGGTGTGTAGAGGATGGACCCTAGGCTGGGTTGGGTGCATTGTGCATAAATCTGTTTGATATGTGAAAATGGGCCAAGCCCAAAGTGATATGTGGATTAATGTGAAATGGGCCAAGCCCAGTATGTGAAGTGGATAAATGGGGTAATGGGCCAAGCCCAGTATGTGGAAACATGTGGTTAATTACGTTATTATACGAAATGTGGTAAGAATGTGGGCCAAGGCCAAATAAGTGAAATCATGTGAATAAGTGCATTGATATCTGATATGTGATGTGATAATGGGCCAAGCCCAATAAGTGATGCCATGTGAATTGATTGCCTTATGATCTGAACTGTGGTTAAATGTGTTTGTGGGTTAATATGTGGTTCATATGTGGGTGGAATTCAGTGGCCTAATTGCACACTGAGTCTGTTAGACTCACCCAATTTTTTTATCAACCTTACAGGTGATGCATATAGCTCGGACCGGGTTGGAGTGGATACGAGGTGGCCCATGCAGAAGAAGTTATTTATATTTGTTTACGTATTTATATTTTTCAGTATTTGGATTAAGTATTTATTGTAATAAGGGCCTTATAGTATATGTTATTATTTTTATAATGTTTTCAGTTGGATGATCGATTACATTAATATTTGAAAAGGTTTTGTTTTAGCAACTTACACTTTAAATTATAGGTTAAAGTTTTTAATCGGAAAAAAATTGTAATAACTTAATTTTATCTAAAATTTTAAAATGCACAGGATTTTGCGAACCACCACAGATTTGTATGTTTTTACTTTAAGTCAAAAATATTTTTCAAACGTTTTCCGCAGTGGCATTTCTGTATTCGGCCGTGGCTCGTGGGCCGGGTTTGGGGATGTTACAGTTTGGTATCAGAGCCCGGTTTAAAACTCGGCTTTGAGGGTTTTGGGCTCAAAAACATTTTTCAAAATGGGCTTTTCAAAAACATAGAATTTTATGAACTATTTCAGGTTATTCTGGCATGGCACCGTATCTCCGACCCGAAGTCCACCAGGTAAGTACCTCTGACTATTGAAATGATTTGTATGTGAACTATATGGGCATGAAGGGAACGTAGATTAGTGAACTAGGATCTGTTGAACCCTAGGACTAGTCTACTCAAACACATGCATAAGACTTAAAAACAACCGAACAAACCTGTGATGTAAGTCGCCGAGTTAGGGTGTGGCAACCATTGTGCGCATGTCTAGGAGTGGATTCGGTAAGAGCTTGGTATTTAAGCAGTCCTAGTGACTCACCTCCTCTTTACTCGAATCCTACCTGGTGCGTAGTAACGGTTCACCCTAACCAAGAGGACTTATCCACTGGCTAAACCCAATAATTAAAACCCGAAAGGGACATGCCACACAGTTTTATAAAACCCTAGTTTTAAAATCACTAAATTCCCCTTTTGATTTGGAGCAAAATTTATTTTGAAAATTTTTTCAAAATATTTCCGATTTACCAAAATTTCCTAAATACCCCTGGTTGTGAAAATTACCAAAATGCCCTTGGTTTATAAAATTACCATACTACCCTCGATTTTTACTGAAATATTCTTACTTTGCAAAAATATCAAAATTTTTATTTTTTTCAAAACAATAAGATACCCTGATTTGGAAAATTTACGAAAATGCCCCTGGCTTCCAAAATTACCGAAATAACCCCGATTTTAGAAATTTTTGCAACACCTCTGATTTGGAAAACAAATTTTCAAGATAACCCCGAGTTTGTGTAAAATTTTGAAGTACCCTGAAGATTTTCAATTTGACCTCGATTTATTACCAAAATACCCCTGTAGGAAAAATGACGAAATTACCCCTGGGTGGGGAATGAACAAGGATGCCCATAGAAGCATGGTGAATATTGTGGATGAATGAATGTGTCTCTGTTGATATGGACGAATGTGAATGTGAATCTCTGAACTAGAATAATGAACTTGAGTGGAAAACTTTGATTGATCGAAAGAACCATTAGTATCTTTTCATAACATTGTTCGCGGATAAAACAGTGGAACAAAAGTACTAATGCATAAAACTTTTAATCAGATTAAATCGCGACGATAGATATGAGTTCTAGTGGACGTGGTCGAGGTAGAATGGCAGTATCGGAACCGGTTGGGTCTGGCCACGGGTCAGAAAGTGATGTGCCGCCGCCAGCGATGGGCATGGAGAATCAGGATCAGACTGGAGGAGATGACGCAGTATCGTTAGCTATGCTGCGAGTGCTAGAGCGAGTCACAGGAGCCAATGCGGGCAATGGAGCTCGGAAATCAGTGCCGAAAAGACTTAAGTCGAATGGAGCGGAGATCTTTAGAGGAGTATCTGGAATAGCTCCGAACGTGGAGGAGTATTGGTTGGAGGCAGTCGAAAGGATCATGGATGACTTGGACTGTACTGCTGAGGAAAAGCTGAAATGTGTTGTCTCGTTGCTTCGGGATGAAGCTTATCTATGGTGGCTCACTGTCCGGCAAGGTACCCCTGCAGATCGAGTGGATTGGGAGTACTTTAAGGCTAAGTTTGAAGGGAAATATGTTGGAGCTAGCTACTTAGACTCGCAGAGAAAGGCGTTTTTGAACTTGGTACAAGGAAGTATGTCGGTAGCAAAGTACGAAGCAGAATTTGTGCGGCTAAGTCAGTATGCCAAGGGAATCGTGGCTACTAATTATGAGAGGTGTGTTCGATTCGAAGATGGATTGCGAGATGAACTGCGGATGTTGATTGCTCCGCAGAGAGAAAGAGATTCTGCTATTCTAGTGGAGAAGGCTCGGATAGCTGAAGAAGTTAAGAGGACTATGAGGCTGAACCGAGAAAAGGATAGAAACCGGAATAAGAGGAGTGTTAGACTGTCGGAATCAACGGAGGATTTCCAGAAAAGGCCAAGGATTGAGAATTCTGTACGTGCACCTGTACCAGTTGCTGAGAATCGGAGTCGTGTATGTGCTCAGTGTGGAAGAGTTCATGCAGGAGAATGCCGGGGAAATAATAAGGAATGTTTCCGGTGTGGGTCTAAGGCTCATTTGGTTAAGAAGTGTCCTCTAGTGATGGATAGGGCTCGAGCAGTAGGCCGAGGTCGTGGAACATCAAGCAGAGGTGCTGAAGGTTCAGAGGCGAGACAACCAAGGATGTGATAACGGGTATGTCTCCTTATTTCTGGAATGCACTTTATGGCATTGTTTGTTATAAAGTTAGTTCGTGCTTGTGTTGCTAGTGAAGTGTATGAAACCTTAGATGTGAACTATGAGACTGTGCCTAGGGAAATGTGTTAGTTTTATTAAGATCAGAGTGTGCAGCAGTAATCTTTGGTTAGTTTAGCCAAGTAATTTCAAGGACGAAATTATTTTAAGGAGGGTAGAACTGTAATACCCTAGAATTAGGGGTTATGCATTTGGTGCATAATTCATGTGCTAATAGGCTCAGTGTATGGGTGAGTGTGTTTTAAGGGTTTTTAGAACTCTAGTATGAAGGAGAATGCATGGGAAAAATATTGGATTTTAAGCTTTAAGGGGAAGCTAGGCTGATGAGGCCTTAAGAAAAATTGAAGGCGTTTATGGACATGAATTGGGGCTTGGTAAAGTGGCTTGAAGGCGCCACTTAGGGCCTTGGTGGATGACACCTTGAGCAAGGGAGAAGGGAGGAGGTTTGAGCAACGTGGGAAGCACTTGGGAGCTTTTATTTTTGGGCTTGTGGCGTCAAAGGAAGGGAGGAGAGTTGGACGGCAAGGGGGCTTCAAAAGGATGGGATAAGGCTTATTTATCCTTTTAAATTTTAGCTAAAGAGTAGGATAATTTTAGTTTTTATTTTATTTATCTTGAGTGAGCAGATTAGTAGATAAAATAGGAGATTAAGTGAAGGATAATTGATTTATTTTATTTATTTTGAATAGGTGATTAAGAGATATGAGATGGATTAATTTATTTTATTTGTTAAAGTGATAAAGGAGAAAATGTGGGTTATGATAGGAAGAAGGTTGGTGGCCAAATGTGGGATTCTTTGGGGGGTGCCTAGTCGGTTTTGAAGCTTTATAAGGAGGGGTGTGCCGAATTTTGTTTTCTCTTTTCCCATTTGTGCCGTTTTCTCTTGTGCAAAAGCCATTTAGTTTCGGCTTCTTTCTCTTTTGTTTTGGTGACCGAAACTTCAAGAGCATCAAGGCCATTTATATTTCTTTCTTCCCTATTTGCTCCTTGGCCGAACCTATACTTCAATCTCCAAATCTTCTCTTTTATTTTGTGTTAGTCGAATCCTCCTTTGCCACCATTGCCGAATTGCTTAACCCCTCCTTCTCTTCTCTTCTATTAATAGTTCATTCAAAAGCCGAAATATACTTGTGATAGCCGAATATTCCAACCTCATTGGGAGGCTTAGCCGAATCTTGTAAGTGATCATACTCCCATTTATATTTTATTTTTATTAAAGAGCCATAGCCGAATCTCAAGGCCCCATTCTCTCTTTTCTGTCGCAAGTCTCAAAAGCCAGAAATCAAGCATTCTCTCTTTTCTCGACTACTCTCTCTCCTGCTCTTCAAAAGTGTGATTGTGGTAAGTATTTGCTATCCTAGAAATCGGTTTGGGTTCTTATTCTTTAGTGTGCCAAAACCAAGTGTTTAGGCTTTGATTTCTAAGGTTGGCAGAATGTCCATGGTGCCATAGTAATATGATCTTTTGTGTTTAGCCGAAGGGAGGAAGCGGTAAAGGAGCCTTGCAGGATTCGATTTGGCAAGGTAAGTGATAGATACTATTCAGCCAAAGGCCATTTTCTTGGATTATTGTATTAAGCCGATTCTAACAATGGTTAATAGGGATATCGACAAACGTCAGGAACAAGCAACAGTTCTCGGGATTTGGTAAGCAAGGTAAAGAAGTGTGACTTTCGGCCATAGGCCATTTTGGTTATCAAGTGTTGACCGATTATGTACTATGGTTCTTAGGGGCAAGTCGACAGTGGTTAAGAGGAGCTTCCGGGATTTCTTTTCGTTTGGGTAAGATTATTCAATAAGCCCTTGGATTCGTTATGTTAGATTATAACATGGATGATTAACCATTTGTGCTGATTAAGTGTTCTACGATGGAGGCGAATATCAGTCAAGGAGGGCAAGGGGTAGTCCCTATCCCTAAGTTCAAGAAGAGATCCGTTTCTGCAGTTCAGAATTGGCCACCAGGGTGTGGGCCAGCGTCAGAGCAGCAGAGTAGGCAGATAGCCGTAGTGTCACTTAGTGATAGCATCAGGATCGAAAGCGTAGTTTTGCAAGTTATCAGGTGTGTAGTTAACCTACCGTTTTCCGGGTATTTAATATGTATGTGATATTCGTATGTGTTATGTGTGTGCTGACTAGTGCAGTGGAAGTTGTAATATGGATACCCTCAAGGGGTATGTCGATAATCCGGTAAGTACCAATATCTGAATGTGATGTGGTTATTAATGTGAATATGTGACTGAATACTTGGATAACATGTGCATGCATTATTTATCGTGGCATTATTATATGTTGCATGTGCATGGGATGGGATATGATTATGAAAGAAGGACAGGGTGTACTTCGAGTACGTGGTTGATATAGGCTTTGTGCCATATCGTGGTTAATGATGGCTTTGTGCTCATCGTGGTTTTGATGTTAGCTACGGGCTACATCGTGGATTGACGCTGACTAAGGTCGCGTTGTGGATTATTTGCGATTAAGTTCGCGTGGACGGCTTTAATTGCCAAAATGGATGTGTAGCGGTTGGAGGGTGATTTAGTAATCCCCTGGTGTGTGGTGGCTGGGTACAGGGGTGTGTAGAGGATGGACCCTAGGCTGGGTTGGGTGCATTGTGCATAAATCTATTTGATATGTGAAAATGGCCAAGCCCAAAGTGATATGTGGATTAATGTGAAATGGGCCAAGCCCAGTATGTGAAGTGGATAAATGGGGTAATGGGCCAAGCCCAGTATGTGGAAACATGTGGTTAATTACGTTATTATACGAAATGTGGTATGAATGTGGGCCAAGGCCAAATAAGTGAAATCATGTGAATAAGTGCATTGATATCTGATATGTGATGTGATAATGGGCCAAGCCCAATAAGTGATGCCATGTGAATTGATTGCCTTATGATCTGAACTGTGGTTAAATGTGTTTGTGGGTTAATATGTGGTTCATATGTGGGTGGAATTCAGTGGCCTAATTGCACACTGAGTCTGTTAGACTCACCCAATTTTTTTTATCAACCTTACAGGTGATGCATATAGCTCGGACCGGGTTGGAGTGGATACGAGGTGGCCCATGCAGAAGAAGTTATTTATATTTGTTTACGTATTTATATTTTTCAGTATTTGGATTAAGTATTTATTGTAATAAGGGCCTTATAGTATATGTTATTATTTTTATAATGTTTTCAGTTGGATGATCGATTACATTAATATTTGAAAAGGTTTTGTTTTAGCAACTTACACTTTAAATTATAGGTTAAAGTTTTTAATCGGAAAAAAATTGTAATAACTTAATTTTATCTAAAATTTTAAAATGCACAGGATTTTGCGAACCACCACAGATTTGTATGTTTTTACTTTAAGTCAAAAATATTTTTCAAACGTTTTCTGCAGTGGCATTTCTGAATTTGGCCGTGGCTCGTGGGCCGGGTTTGGGGATGTTACAAGGGTGGTATCGCACATAGCCCACCAACAAGAATATTTACGGTGGTATCGCACATAGCCCACCAAATGATAATATTTACGGTGGTATCGCACATAGTCCACCAAATGATAATATTAACGATGGTATCGCACACAGCCCATCGTGAATAAGTAAATAGGTGGTATCACACATAGCCCACCAACAAGAATAATTAAGGTGGTATCGCACACAGCCCACCATTATCTACTACGGGTAATATTCTGCACTTACATATCTATTTCAACATTCATCCAGAATTTATTCATTTTCTACCAAATTCAATCCATTTAAATTGTAAGTGTTCTCAATCATACAATGCACCAATAAGCAACAACATATGTATTTAAGATGCATCGTTTACACATAAACTTACCTCGGTGCAAAATGCATTAATTTGCGGTTTAATCTGAAACCTTGCCTTTTCCCCGGTCAAGGTTAATTCCGCGCTCTTCTTGATCTACAACAATAAAATTTCACTCATTCATTCATTTTATGATCATAATACATCATAATCTCTACTTAGGCAAAAATGACAGTTTTGCCCTTGTACTATGGCAAAATTACGATTTTGCCCCTAGGCTCGTAAATCATTTTTCATCACATTTTCTCATTAAACAAGCCTAACTGAACATTTATTACTCTCACAGATACTCATAATTTCAATTATTCCATGCATTTATTGTACAATTTCAATCTTTGCATTCAAGTCCTACTTAGGTGTTTTCATGCTAACCCCCTTCATAAAAATTGCTTCTCATCTCACTAACATTTATTTTCTTCCATAAAAACTCAGCTAACAACATAAACTCTCTCATGGCAAGTCCCTAGACTTTCAACCATACTGCAAATTTGTAATAGTCCGGTTTATACCCTAGTCAAAACAGTGGTTTCAGGACCACAAATTCGAGTCCGAATAATATTTTAATATTATATGCTGTGTCGTTGATATGTGGTTTAGCATGTAGTAAATTTCCGTAAGTGAATTTGTCTGTTTGTGTGTTTAATTTGAGCAAAGGACTGTATTGCATAAAATGTGAAAGTTGCATGTTATTTGTTAAAGCACCTATGTGTTGTGGCTTTTAAAAGTTATGGCCTTATGTGGCAATTAAGCCAATTTTTAATGATAGGTAGTGGATGGCTATGTGTAAACATATTATGTTTACATGTGTTTATTTAAAATGTTATATTAAATATACATGCATTATATTTATATTTTATATTAATGCATTATAATAAAAGAAACATGAAAAAGTGGCCATATTTTTCATCTTCTTCTTGTCGAATAACCAAAAGAAAAAGAAAGGCTTTAAACTTTCAAATTTTCGGCCATTTGAGAGCTAAATTCAAGGTAAGTTTTTGATCAGTTTTCGATAATTTCTACGTTTTTTATAATCGTTGCTTTGAGAGCTATCAAACCCATGTCTCAATTTAATGTATTGATGATGTTTGCGAGTTATGCCATTGTTGATTTGTTGAGCTTTGCGATGCTTTAAGGTGTTAAATGAGAGATTGGTGGTAGATGAACATATTTTGTTCTTGAATTTTTGATGAATTTAGCTAATTAGGGCTAAATTGAGAAAATGGCAAATTGAGGGACTAATTTGTGAATTTGATGAAATATTTGGACTTGTATAGTCCCTAGGGATATTTGGCTAAGCATGAACATGGGTGGATTTTATGAATTTGGTGTTTTGTGAAAAATGGACTAGATTGATAAAATGTGCAAATGTGAGGGCTAAATTGTAAATAGCCCAAAATATGTATGTATGGATTGAATTGAATGAAATAGTGAATAAAAGGGTTAATTCTGAATATGTTTAGATCAAGAACCGAGGAAAACAGATTTAGATCGCGAGAAAGCGAAAGTAAACGTGTAGCCGTTTCTATTCTGATAAACTGAATCCGAGGTAAGTCACTATACAAATAAACGTACTTGTTTGATATTATATGTCTTCATATGATTAATGTTGACTATGAAGGTTTATGAGAAGTTATGAAAATGAATTCCGAGATAAGTTCGATATAGTGATTAAGTCTAATAAGTCCCGTACGAACCTAGGAATAAATAGGATTAGCTATGTCATGACATAGGTAACTGTTCTGTTTTATCATGTAAGACCACGTCTGGGACGTTGGCATTGATTTGAGATTTGTGTAATACCCTGTCTGGGACAGTGGCATCGATATCTGATTATGTGTAAGACCATGTCTAGGTCGTTGGCATCAATATAAGCTTTACGTATAAGACCACGTCTGGGACGTTGGCATCATTATGATCTTTACGTGTAAGACCATGTCTGGGACATTGGCATCGTTCTGATTTGTGTAAGACCCTATCCGAGAAAGTGGCATCGATATCTGAGTGCACGTAAGACCTCGTCTGAGATGATGGCATTGTACTACTATTCCGAGCTTTTAAAGTATCATATTGGACTGCTTATGGTTCAACGGGCAAGTATGAAATACGAATGACAAATCCGAGCTTTGATAGATTAAGTAAATGAATGTTCTATTCAGATACGTTGATTATACACCAAATGTGTATATAAGGTAAGTGACTAAGTGTTTTACTATGATGGATTGGAAATATGTTACATGAAAGCATATATGAAAAGCTAGGTGTTTGTGATTCTTGAATTGATAAATGTGGCAATTTGGCCAAGAATATGAATTAAAGTATAAATGTGGTTATATGCTTACATGCTTTACATATCAAGTTTGTTTGTGTATTGACTTACTAAGCTTTTGGAAAGCTTACTCTCTGTATGTGTTTTCTTTGTTCTGTAGGTCGTCAAAGCTACTGATAGGCTCAGGACTATCACGGATCGTCATCACACTACTAAAACTTATTTTGGTACACTTTGAAAATGTATATAGCTCAATATGGCATGTATAGGCTAGTTTTGGTATGAGTTGTATAATGAACTTAGTCATGTGATTTGGCCAAATATGTTTTGATAATATTCCTTAATGAATGTGATATGTGAAGTTGTTTTGGCATGATTAGTTGATATATGAAATGGTTATGAGATGGTAGTATATATGATACGAATCATCTCGTGATTGAAAACGAATCGTAAATGTTGCCCAATCGTAAATTAGGTAGTTTTTCGTTTAGATAACAAAAGGAGTAATTTTATTGATAATGTCTTTGAAAAATAAAGATAGGTAGGTGGTTGAGGTGGATACGAATTTGAAACAATAAAGAACCTTTAATAAAAATTAAAGACCCGAATCTTATAAGCTTCAAATTGATGAAAGGAGTTTTGAATAAAAACCGAGACCCACTATCTAGCAAGATAGGAACCAAAGGTACAGATAAATGAATGCCACACCTGAAAGGATGATAAGTTCAAAACAAGGATAGAATGACGCCACTAGAAACTAGATAAGTCAATTCGAACCTTGAAGAATTAGGAGAGTGAATTAAACTCACCAAAAAGAAAAATATTCATTCATGAAAATTCTATTCCTCAAATGACAAAGGTCCAACCTATTTAGAGGACAAGTGATCTTCAAGGAATTTAAATTCATGAAAGCTTGGAATTCGGCCAAGGAATGCTTTTAGCCGTCCCCATGCTTTGAATAATTTCATGAAAGTCAACTTGCATGTGCTGCTCAATTGTTTAAAATCCTAGCAATTAAAAATCATTCAATCATGCTCCATTTTAGCCGTCCACTTACTCACAAGAAGACAAGGGAATATTTAATTCATGTTGCCGTCCATATCCTCCTTAATTCACACATGTTTTCTTTCATTTGTTTATTCCTCCTTTCCACTATGCCGTCCAAGTGAGTCATGCTTCCACAAGCTTTAAATATTCTTCCTTATCATGCCTTCCTTATCATGCCATCCAACATTAGAAAAACATGGCCCTTATCTCTTGTACAAGTTCACGCATGCCTTCATATTTGCCTTTATCAAATCATTAATTAATTCAAGGGTTGTCAAACCCCATACCCCATGTGTTATCAAATTAAAATTCTTTCCTTCATGCACCAATTCTTACCGTCCCATGCTAGGTGCCATCCCACTAATTTAAAAATTCAATTCATCCATTCTTAGTGCCGCATGCTTCATCTTGTTAATTCCACCTTGATTAATCTATTCCAAAGTCAATGCCTTGTGCTGTTCATGCTTCAAATAACTTGCACATTTGATTATTTATTTCCACCATAGTTGTGCCGTCCATGCTTGGATCACATTAAGCTCCACCATGCCTTGTTGCCATGTTCCATGTTGTTTGTCTTTTAGCTACCATTTGTTGTCGTTTGTTCCACTAGATAGTGTCCATGGTTCTTGCATTATTTTATTCATGCCTTCCATTGGTTGTTGCCGTTTGTTCCACTAGTGTCCATGGTTCTTGGATTATTTTATTTAATCCATGATTTGTGGTCATCCAACTTGCATCAAAAACGTGGAGCAAACTACAAAACATATAAACCAACATTATTAGTAAAATTCGGCTGACATAGTTAGCACAGATTTTAAACACTTTATTTAAACACTAGGTAAAACACTCTAACATTCAACTTCGACAAGGGACATATTAAGAACTGGTACTATCTAGATAAATTAACATGAACTAAGAAAATGCAGCAAACTAATTAAATGACTGAAAATAAATCAAACATGCGTAATAAAGTGTTAAATAAACTAGCAGTCGGACTAGCTAGTATATTTAAATTCAAATAAATTGTAAGAGTTCAGCATGTTCTTGGGCTCTTTTCTATCTGTATTCCAAATTTGTGCCACCAAAGCCGACGTGGCATCTTTGAATTGTTTAGCACGGGCACGCGTAATTGGCCCATTAGGTAGCTCGATTGGGTCTTGGTTGACTTCCGTCACAGGCTTCTTAGGTGAGTTCGTATCATCCCCTCCCTCTTTAAGTTGATTCGTCCTCGAATCATCACCTACATCGAAAGGAGACAGATCCGAGACATTAAAACTTGCACTCATATTATACTCACCTGGTAAGTCCAATTTATAAGAGTTGTCATTTATTCGCTCAAGGACTTGAAATGGACCATATCCCCTCGGAAGAAGTTTGGATCGTCTTTGCGCGGGAAACCTTTCTTTGCGCATATGAACCCAAACCCAGTCCCCCGGTTCAAAGCGAATGTGCCTACGGCCTTTGTTGGCTCGTTGCTCGTACTCCTTAGTTTTTTGCCTCTATGTTGTCCCTAACCTTTTGGTGCAACTGTTTAATATATTCAGCCTTGCGTTTACCATCTACATGCACAAGTTGATTAGAAGACAAAGGTATTAGATCAAGCGGTGTTAATGGATTAAAACCATACACAACTTCAAATGGGGAAAACTTAGTAGCAGAGTGTATAGAGCAATTGTAAGCAAACTCCACGTGTGGCAGGCAATCTTCCCATGTCCTTAAATTCTTCCGAATGATTGCTCGAAGCAATGTTGAAAGAATTCGATTTACCACTTCGGTTTAACCGTCCGTTTGTGGGTGGCAGGTGGTAGAGAATAGTAACTTGGTTCCTAATCGTCCCCACAGTGTCCTCCAAAAATGGCTAAGAAATTTTGCGTCCCGGTCGAACACGACCGTCTTAGGCATGCCATGCAACCTAACCACTTCTTTAAAAAAAAAGATTAGCAATATTCACAGCATCATCAGTTTTATGGCAAGCTATAAAGTGAGCCATTTTAGAGAATCTATCCACAACCACAAATATCGAATCTCGTCCATTCTTGCTTCTTGGCAAGCCTAGTACAAAATCCATAGAAACATCAGTCCAAGGAGTTTCAGAAATGGGTAAAGGTTTATACAAACCGTGCGGATTAGTTAGAGATTTAGTCCTTTTACAGGTAACGCATCTCCCACAATATCGTTCTACATCTCGTCACATCTTAGGCCAAAAGAAGTGTTCTTGGAGGGTGGCTAAAGTTTTAGCAACTCCGAAATGTCCCATCAATCCACCACTATGAGCTTCATCTACTAACACCTCTCACACAGATCCTTGTGGAATGCACAATTTTCCTTCTCGAAACAGATATCCGTCATGGCGATAGTATTTCAATGACTCATGGTCGGTATGAATCACAAATTCTTTGGGCAGTAGGTAGTGCTGCCACGTTTCCAAGGCTAGAATTAGAGCATACAATTCCTTGTCATATGTCGGGTAGTCTAAGACAGCACCGTTGAGCTTCTCGCTGAAGTACGCAATGGGGCGTCCGTCTTGCATAAGTACAGTGCCAATACCTAATCCTGAGGCATCACATTCTAACTCGAAAGTTTTGTCAAAGTTTGGTAAGGCTAATAATGGTGCTTGAGTCAAACAGTCTTTAATTTTCAAAAATGCTTTCTCTTGTTCTTCTCCCCAAAAAAGGTTAGAGTTCTTACGGATTACACCGGTTAATGGTGCGGCCAACGTGCTGAAGTTCGGTACGAACCGTCGATAAAAACTAGCCAGCCCATGAAAGCTTCGAACTTGGGAAATATTTGTCGGACAGGGCCATTCTTGGATTGCTTTAACCTTCTCTTGATCAACTTCAAGGCCTTTCGAACTGACAACAAATCCTAAAAACACAATTTTGTTAGTACAAAAATCACATTTCTGTAAATTTGCATATAAGGTTTCCTTTCGCAGAACTTCTAGAACAGACTTTAAATGTTGTACGTGCTCATCTAAAGTTTTACTATAGACAAGTATGTCGTCAAAGTATACGACACAAAATCTACCGATGAATGATCGCAACACGTGGTTCATGAGTCGCATGAACGTGCTTGGGGCATTTGTTAGCCCGAATGGCTTAACGAGCCATTCATAGAGTCCTTGCTTCGTCTTGAAAGCAGTCTTCCACTCGTCACCCTCACGCATACGTATTTGATGATATGCACTTTTAAGGTCGATCTTTGAAAATAAGCTCGCTCCACTCAATTCGTCGAGCATGTCATCCAATTGCGGGATAGGGTATCGGTACTTGATCGTGATCTTGTTGATGGCTCGGCAATCTACGCACATCCTCCATGTTCCATCTTTCTTGGGAACTAACAAGACAGGCACAGCACAAGGGCTTAAACTCTCGTGTACATAGCCCTTTTCAAGAAGTTCATTCACTTGTCTTTGAAGTTCCTTCGTCTCTTCCGGATTGCTTCGGTAAGCTGGTCTATTTGGAATTGCGGCTCCCGGCACAAAGTCTATCTGATGTTCTATTCCACGAATAGGAGGCAACCCACTTGGAATCTCTTCCGGGAATACGTCTCGGAATTCCTGTAACAAAGACAAAACAGGGGAAGGTAACTTGTCATCAAAATCGTTAGTTCCAAAGAGACTTTCCTTGTACATAAGTACCAACAGAGGTTGTTTTAACAACATAGACTTCCGGATTTTTTTCTCTTTAACATAAAAACTTTCTTTTTCACTCTCGTCTTTCGTTTCCTTTTCTTTTTGTTCCCACTCTCTTTTTTTATCACTCATTTTCTTGCCCCTCTTTTTTTCTAAATTCTTTTCTTTTTCTTTCTCATTTTTCTGCTCACTTTCTTTTGATTTTTCAATTGATGCCTTCATCTTCAATTGATCGTCGTAAACTTGCTTGGGTGTTAGCAAAGCTAGTGTCACGTTCCGGCCCAAGTATTTGAAAGTGTACCGATTAGTGTAGCCATCATGGATCGCTCGCTTGTCAACTTGCCAAGGTCGCCCAAGCAGGAGATGTCCCACTTGCATCAGTACCACATCGCACAAGACCTCATCTTGATACTTCCCGATTGCAAAGGAGACCAAAACTTGTTTTGTGACCTTAAGTTCTCCCCTATCGTTAAGCCATTGTAGTTTATACAGATGGGGATGTTTGGTGGTAGTCAATCCAAGTTTCTCCACCAATATGGTGCTGGCCACATTAGTACAGCTTCCTCCGTCAATAATGACGCAACAAATCTTCCCTTGTACTTGGCAACGCGTATGGAAGATGTTTTCGCGTTGTTGTTCATTTTTAACGCCTTGTAAGCTAAGACTCCTTTTTACCACTAAAATCTCTCCATTTTTGGCTTGTTCTACTTCTTCCTCGTCTTGGGACGTCTCACTGGCATCATCTTCCCTTTCACTTTCGGATTTAATCTCGCCATTATCTCGAATAAACATAGTGTTTTGGTTTGGACATTGATTTGCAATATGGCCTCGACCAAAACATTTGAAACACTAAATGTCTCGGGATTGGTTCGAAATAGCTTCTATTTTGCCCTTACTCGTCTCACCGCTTGGCTTGTTAAACTTAGGTGCGCCAGTTGCTTTTTTGGTTCAGCTCGGTATGTCCCGTTTGTTGGTCACTTGCCCCCACTTAGATGTTGAAGCATTATTGGGGATTGCTCTAGGCATAGCTTTTCGTTTTAGCTATTTTTCGACCTTTATTGCCATGTGAACCATATCGATGATATCGATGTAATGATGTAATTCTACAACATTTGCGATATCTCAATTAAGGCCAGCGCTAAAGCGTGCCATTGTGGCTTCTTTTTCTTCTTCTACATTGGCTCGGATCATGGCCACTTCCATTTCCTTGTAGTAATCCTCCACGCTACGGTGACCCTGAGTTAGGCTTTGCAACTTTTGATGCAATTCGCGGTGATAGTAGGTTGGGATGAATCTTTTCCGCATTAGTGCCTTCATTTTCGCCCATGTAGATATTGGACGTTCACCATTCCGTCTTCGGCTCGTTGTTAATTGATCCCACCAAATAATGGCATAATCAGAAAATTCGATGGCAGCAAGTTTCACCTTCTTATTTTCTGAGTAATTATGGCATTCGAAGATTAACTCCACCTTCTTTTCCCACTCAAGGTAGGCTTCCGGATCGGACCACCCTTAGAAGGCAGGAATCGCCATTTTAATATTTTTCAAGTCATCATCATCCCATTCTCGATCTTCTCGCTCACGGACTCATGGACCTCCTCTTCGTTCATTGTATTCGAAAGCTGGATTGCTGTCAGCTTCACTTGGTTCGTAGATGTCGTTGTCATGTAACCAAGGTTGTTCTTGTCCCCTTCTCGGAATTGGAGGGGTGTTTGCTCGAGGTCTCCGTTCATTTCTTCGGTCCAATCGCTCGTTGATTGATTGGAACAAACGTGTGATTTCTCACATCACGGTTTGTAAATCCAGATCTCTTCCTTCAGGATCATTCCTTCGGGGTTGCAATCCTCTTCCACCCCCGGTGGCATCTGATGCTTCGTCGCTAACTATTCGACGTTCGGGACTCCTAGACATGTTAAACAAGATTAATGAAACCTTACTACAATCCTCACTTCTTCACTCACAAAGAAATTATCAACACTCACACTCGTGTTTTCACTCAATTTCTGGCTTTTCTTTCAATGTAATCTCTCTCGCCTTTTACCGCTCAAATTCACTCTTCTAGATTCTAGAAGATTGTCTTCGACTTACTAGCAACTCGTAGGTCATTTCAAAGAGTTAAAAAGGGTAAAAATTGTTTCGAAAAAAGGTAGGTTTTAAAAGGGTAGAAAGGTTGGTAGGTGGTGTCGGGAAGTAAGGCTCGATAGTAGAGGTGGTGAATTATGAAGCGTTTGAAAATCCAGGTATTATGACAATTTTTTTTAAACTTACTCGGAAAAACTCGAGATGATCAAAACATGCCTAATTTAATTGGCTCTGGTACCAACTGATACGAATCGTCTTGGGTTTGAAAACGAATTGTAAATGTTGCCCGTAAATTAGGTCGTTTTTCGTTTAGATAACAAAAGGAGTAATTTTATTGATAACGTCTTTGAAAAAAAAGATAGGTAGGTGGTTGAGGTGGATACGAATTTGAAACAAGAAAGAACCTTTAATAAAAATTAAAGACCCGAATCTTATAAGCTTCAAATTGATGAAAGGAGTTTTGAATAAAAATCGAGACCCACTATCTAGCAAGATAGGAACCAATGGTACAGATAAATGAATGCCACACCCGAAAGGATGATAAGTTCGAAACAAGGATAGAATGACGCCACTAGAAACTAGATAAGTCAATTCGAACCTTGAAGAATTAGGAGAGTGAATTAAACTCACCGAAAAGAAAAATATTCATTCATGAAAATTCTGTTCCTCAAATGACAAAGGTCTAACCTATTTATAGGACAAGTGGTCTTCAAGAAATTTAAATTCATGAAAGCTTGGAATTCGGCCAAGGAATGCTTTTAGCCGTCCCCATGCTTTGAATAATTTCATGAAAGTCAACTTGCATGTGCTGCTCAATTGGTTAAAATCCTAGCAATTAAAAATCATTCAATCATGTTCCATTTTAGCCGTCCACTTACTCACAAGAAGACAAGGGAATATTTAATTCATGTTGCTGTCCATATCCTCCTTAATTCACACATGTTTTCTTTCATTTGTTTATTCCTCCTTTCCACTATGCCATCCAAGTGAGTCATGCTTCCACAAGCTTTAAATATTCTTCATGTATATTATTTTATGCAAGCCAAGATTCCTTCCTTATCATGCCGTCCAACATTAGAAAAACATGGCCCTTATCTCTTGTACAAGTTCACGCATGCCTTCATATTTGCCTTTATCAAATCATTAATTAATTCAAGGGTTGTCAAACCCCATACCCCATGTGTTATCAAATTAAAATTATTTCCTTCATGCACCAATTCTTGCCGTCCCATGATAGGTGCCATCCCACTAATTTAAAAATTCAATTCATCCATTCTTAGTGCCGCATGCTTCATCTTGTTAATTCCACCTTGATTAATCTATTCCAAAGTCAATGCCTTGTGCCGTTCATGTTTCAAATAACTTGCACATTTGATTGTTTATTTCCACCATAGTTGTGCCGTCCATGCTTGGATCACATTAAGCTCCACCATGCCTTGTTGCCATGTTCCATGTTGTTTGTCTTTTAGCTACCATTTGTTGCCGTTTGTTCCACTAGCTAGTGTCCATGGTTCTTGCATTATTTTATTCATGCCTTCCATTTGTTGTTGCCGTTTGTTCCACTAGTGCCCATGGTTCTTGCATTATTTTATTTAATCCATGATTTGTGGTCATCCAACTTGCATAAAAAACATTGAGCAAACTACAAAACATATAAACCAACATTATTAGTAAAATTCGGCTGGCATAGTTAGCACAGATTTTAATCACTTTATTTAAACACTAGGTAAAACACATTAACATTCAACTTCGACAAAGGACATATTAAAAACTGGTACTATCTAGATAAATTAACATGAACTAAGAAAATACAGCAAACTAATTAAATGACTGAAAATAAATCAAACATGCGTAATAAAGTGTTAAATAAACTAGCAGTCGAACTAGCTAGTATATTCAACTTCAAATAAATTGTAAGAGTTCAGCATGTTCTTGGGCTCTTTTCTATCTGTATTCCAAATTTGTGCCACCAAAGCCGATGTGGCATCTTTGAATTGTTTAGCACGGGCATGCGTAATTGGCCCATTAGGTAGCTCGATTGGTCTTGGTTGACTTCCGTCACAGGCTTCTTAGGTGAGTTCGTATCAATATAGATAAATGGTGTTTGGGCATAATTGAGTTTTGGTCATGCAAATTGGTATGGTTGGAATTGATTTGATTGTATAGATTGAATGAGTATTAAAGGCATGTTTGATTGACCATTTTGGTATGTTTTGATGTTATATGTGCATGAGATATCTTATTAAAAATGGCTTGTAGGTTTGACCCTTATGGGTGGCATTTTGGCCTTGTAAATGGCCTGTAATGTCACACGGTTGTGGCACACGGGCGTGCCTAACGACCGTGGGTAAATTGTAGGATGCAGTTTAGTATCACACGGCCTCGACACGGGCGTGTCATCTAGCCGTGGTGTGCAAGTCAGTAGCTAGCTAAAAAGTACACGTCCAAATACACGGGCGTGCTTGGTGGCCGTGGTGGGGAAGTCAGTATATGACCTTGTAGTACACGGCCATGGCACACGGGCGTGCCTAATGGCCGTGTTGGTATAGTCAGTATATAGACACGGATGGATACACGGGGGTGTCTGGAAGCCGTGGAGGGCACACGGTCTCCTTCCACGGGCGTGTCTCCCCTGTAGTTTAGTAAAGTTTTAAATTTTCATAATATCTCATATGTGTTTCAGTTTAGTCCCGACTCGACTTCTAAGTATGATTAAGGTCTCGAGGACCCGTTTAAGGGACATTATGTCTGAGAATGATGATTAAATGTATGATCTTACCTGTGAATGTTTTCGATATGTCCGGTAACGCTCCTAACCTTAATCCGGCGACGGATTCGGGATAGAGGTGTTACATTTGATTGGTATCAGAGCTACAATTTAGCCGATTCTCAGACTAACGTAGGTGTTAGAGTCTAGCTATACATGCCATATATCTGAATTGTGATAGTGTGATGAATCCTGATGTATAAATGTGATTTTCGTATAGTAATGGATCCCGAAAGAGCCGTAGCTAACGACGTAGAAAGTAATGCGCCTACTCCCGCGCAAGGGACAGCGCCCTCTGATTCGAGACCGGCTACGAGCGGTCACGAGGGAGAAGCTAAACAAGCTTTCTTCCAGATGATGAGTGAATGGTTCACTCAATTCGTAAGAAATAACCGGACTGTTTCACAACCCCCGCCCCCAGTTAATCCCCCTCAGACTACAGTTGTGCCACCAGTTATGCATCCGAATCTGTTGAATAAGCCTCATGTTGATAAGATCTGTAAATATGGGGCCGAAGAATTCCGAGCCACTAAAGATGATGATGCTGAAAAGGCTGAGTTCTGGATTGAAAACACGATCCGGGTATTTGATGAAATGTCTCTGACTCTGGAAGAATGCATACAGTGTGTGGTATCTTTACTTCAAGATGCAGCTTATCAATGGTGGAAAACTCTAATTTCTGTCTTTCCGAGAGAACGAGTTACATGGGATTTCTTTCAGAATGAATTCCGGAATAAATATATTAGTGAGAGATTCGTTGATCAAAAACGAAAGGAATTTTTAAAACTTAAACAGGGCCGAATGACTGTTTTCGAGTATGAATAAGAATTCGTGAGATTGAGTCAGTATGCCCAGGAGTGTGTATCTTCTGAAGCTATAATGTGCAAAAAGTTTGAAGATGGCCTGAATCAAGACATTCGTTGGTTAGTTGGGATTTTAGATATAAAAGAGTTCGTTGTACTCGTCGATCGAGCCAGTAAAGCTGAGGCGCTCGGAAAAGATAAGAGAAAAGCTGAGTCTGAAGCTCGAGATGTGAGAAAGAAATTTCAGAGTAAATCATTTCAGTCTGCTCCGAAAAGATTCAGAGATGATCAAAGCCGTTCCAGAGATAATGTGGGACAATTAATCAGAAATCGAGCTAGATCGCAAATGAGTTCCAAAACTACAGCAACTTCAGTGGCTAGTTTTGGTAACGTTCGATCCGAGAGACCTGAATGTAAACATTATGGAAAAAGACATTCTGGAAGCTATAGATTAAATGACAGAGCTTGCTTCAGATGTGGGTCACTTGATCATTTTATCCGTGATTGCCTTGAGACTGTAGAGTCAGAAGCTGTTCAGAATTTGAGATCTGATAATGTACCTTTGAGAGGTAGACCATTGAAGAATGTAAGAAACACCTGCGGTAGTCAGAGAACTATGAGAGACAATGTTGTCAGATCTGAAGCCAGAGCACCAGCTAGAGCATACGCTGTCCGAGCTCGAGAAGAAGTTTCTTCACCAGATGTTATAACGGGTACATTTACTCTTTATGATACTTCTGTGATTGCTTTGATAGACCCTGGTTCTACGCATTCATATATTTATGCATGAATTTAGTATTCAGTAAGACTTTGCCTGTAGAGTTTACTGAGTTTGCTATAAAAGTTTCGAACCCCTTAGGTAAAAGTGTCCTTGTTGACAAAGTATGCAAGAACTGTCCGTTAATGTTTCGAGATATCTATTTCCCTGCTGATCTGATGCTCTTGCCATTTGATGAATTTAATATTATTCTGGGAATGGATTGGTTGTTTATGCATAATGCTATCGTGGACTGTAAAAGAAAGACTATAGATTTGAGATGTCCGAATAATGAGATTGTACGGATTGAGTCTGATGATTTGAATGGATTGCCTGCTGTGATATCTGTTTTGAAAGCTCAGAGTTATGTGAAAAAGGGTTATGAAGCATATTTTGCCTATGTGATTGATTCGACAACGTCTGAGAAGAAAATTGAACCAGTGCCTATTGTTTGTGAGTTCATTGATGTTTTTCCTAAAGAGTTATCGGGTTTGCCTCCGACTCGTGAAGTTGAGTTCGGTATTGAGTTGCTACCTGGTACCACACCTATTTCGATAGCTCCGTATAAGATGGCACCAACAGAGTTAAAAGAGTTAAAGTCACAGTTGCAAGAATTGACTGAGAGAGGGTTTGCTAGACCGAGTTTTTCGCCTTGGGGTGCTCCGGTTTTGTTTGTGAAAAAGAAAGATGGTACGATGAGAATGTGTATTGACTATCGTCAGTTAAATAAGGTGACAATAAAGAATAAATACCCGTTGCCCAGAATTGATGATTTATTTGATCAGCTAAAAGGAGCTACTGTGTTTTCCAAGATTGACCTAAGATCGGGATACTATCAGTTGTGAGTGAAAGATTCAGACATTCCGAAGACTACTTTCAGAACAAGGTACGGACATTACGAGTTTTTAGTTATGCCATTTGGACTAACCAATGCTCCTGCTGTTTTTGTGGATCTGATGAACAGAGTTTTCAGACCATACCTAGATCGATTTGTTGTGGTGTTTATAGATGACATCCTGATTTATTCACGTGATGAAAATGAGCATGCTGAACATTGAGAATTGTGTTACAAACTTTGAGAGAAAAGCAATTATACGCGAAATTCAGCAAATTTGAATTCTGGTTGCATGAGATTAGTTTTCTAGGACATATTGTGTCAGGTTCTGGAATCCGAGTAGATCCAAGCAAGATTTCTGCTATTCTGAGTTGGAAACCTCCGAAGAACGTATCTGAAGTCTGTAGTTTTCTGGGCTTAGCTGATTATTACCGCAGATTTGTAAAAGGATTTTCAGCGGTAGCTACTCCGTTGACTAGACTGCTTCAGAAAGATGTCAGATTTGAATGGTCGGATAAATGTCAGAAAAGTTTTGATCAGTTGAAAGCTCTGTTAACAGAAGCTCCGGTGTTAGTACAAACAGAATCGGGTAAAGAATTTGTTGTGTACAGTGATGCTTCATTAAATGGTCTGGGATGTGTTTTGATGCAGGAAGGCAAAGTTGTAGCTTATGCCTCGAGACAATTGAAGCCTCATGAAAAGAATTATTCGACACACGACCTTGAATTAGCTGCAATTGTGTTTGCACTTAAGATTTGGCGTCATTATCTATACAGTGAGAAATGTCACATGTTTTTAGATCACAAAAGTTTGAAATATTTGATGACTCAAAAAGATTTGAACCTACGTCAGAGAAGATGGCTTGAGCTGTTGAAAGATTATGAGTTTGTGATAGATTATCATCCGGGTAAAGTGAACATTGTGGCTGATGCATTGAGTAGAAAATCGTTGTATGCACTACGAGCTTTGAAGACTCAACTGGATTTATCTGATGATTGTTCTATGACAGCTGAATTAAAAGCACAACCGTTGTTTTTACAACAGATATGTGATGCTCAGAAGTCTGATAATGAATTGCTAGCAAAACGAGCTCAGTGTGAAGTGAATTTTGAATCTGAATTTCAAATTGTTGATAATTGTCTGAGATTCCGATATCGTATCTATGTTCCGAGAAATCCAGAGTTGATTCAATTGATTTTGAATGAAGCACATAATAGTCGTCTATCCGTTCATCCGGGGAGTACTAAGATGTATCATGATTTGAAACGACACTACTGGTGGTCTGGTATGAAAAGGGACATTTCTGACTTTGTTTTGAAATGTTTAATTTGTCAGCAAGTGAAAGCCGAACATCAAGTTTTCTCTGGGTTGTTACAACCGATTTTGATTCCTGAGTGGAAATGGGATAGAGTGACGATGGACTTTGTTTCTGGTTTGCCTCTGACTCCGAGAAAGAAAGATGCGATATGGGTCGTAGTTGACCGATTAACGAAATTTGCCCATTTTATTCCAGTAAGATCTAATTTCTCACTTGAGAGATTAGCTGAGCTTTATATTTCTAAGATTGTGAGATTGCACGGGGTGCCGCTATCTATTGTGTCAGATAGAGATCCGAGATTCACATCGCGATTCTGAAAGAAATTGCAAGAAGCTTTGGGCACGAAACTGCACTTTAGTACAGCTTTCCATCCGCAAACAGATGGTCAGTCTGAGCGGATCATTCAGATTCTTGAAGACATGTTGAGATGCTGTGTACTTGAGTTTAATGGTTCATGGGAACAGTATCTGCCGTTGATCGAATTTGCATACAACAATAGTTTTCAGACGAGCATCAAAATGGCACCTTATGAAGCTTTGTATGGACGTAAATGTTGTACACCTCTGTATTGGACTGAACTCAGTGAGAATAAGCTTCACGGGGTTGATTTGGTAAAAGATTCAGAATAGAAAGTGAAGTTGATTCGAGATTGCCTGAAAGCAGCATCTGATCGTCAGAAGTCTTATGCAGATTTGAAACGAAAAGATATAGAATTTGAGATCGGCGACAAAGTATTTCTGAAAGTGTCTCCGTGGAAGAAAGTGCTTCAATTCGGACAAAAAGGCAAACTAAGTCCGAGGTTCATCGGACCATATGAGATCATTGAACGTGTCGGACCTGTTGCATATAGATTAAAGTTACCATCTAAGCTAGAAAAGATACACAACGTATTTCATATTTCGATGCTCCGTAGGTATCGATCCGATCCATCACATGTGATTGCCCCATCTGAAATTAAAATCTGATCTGATATGACATATGAAGAGGAACCAATCCGTATCTTAGCTCGTGAATTGAAAGAGTTGAGAAATAAGAAGATTCCGTTAGTGAAAGTACTGTGGAATCGACATGGGATTGAAAAGGCTACCTGGGAGCCTGAAGACTCAGTGAAACAACAATATCCGAATCTGTTTAACGATAAGATTTTCGGGGACGAAAATCCCTAAGGGGGGAGAATTGTAACAGTCCGATTTATACCTTAGTCGAAATAGTGGTTTTGGGACCACAAATCTGAGTTCGAATAATATTTTAATATAATATTCTGTGCCGTTGATATGTGGTTTAGCATGTAGTAAATTTCTATAAGTAAATTTGTCTGTTTCTATGTTTAATTTAAACAAAGGACTGTATTGCATAAAATGTGAAAGTTGCATGTTATTTGTTAAAGCACCTATGTTTTGTGGCTTTTAAAAGTTATGGCCTTATGTGGCAATTAAGCCAATTTTTAATGATAGGTAGTGGATGGCTACGTGTAAACATATTATGTTTACATGTGTTTATTTAAAATGTTATATTAAATATACATGCATTATATTTATATTTTATATTAATGCATTATAATAAAAGAAACATGAAAAAGTGGCCATATTTTTCATCTTCTTCTTGCCTAATAACCAAAAGAAAAAGAAAGGCTTTAAACTTTCAAATTTTCGGCCATTTGAGAGCTAAATTCAAGGTAAGTTTTTGATCTGTTTTCGATAACTTCTACATTTTTATAATCGTTGCTTTGAGAGCTATCAAACCCATGTCTCAATTTAATGTATTGATGATGTTTGTGAGTTATGCCATTGTTGATTTGTTGAGCTTTGTGATGCTTTAAGGTGTTAAATGATAGATTAGTGGTAGATGAACATATTTTGTTCTTGAATTTTTGATGAATTTAGCTAATTAGAGCTAAATTGAGAAAATGGAAAATTGAGGGACTAATTTGTGAATTTGATGAAATATTAGGACTTGTATAGTCCCTAGGGATATTCGGCTAAGCATGAACATTGGTGGATTTTATGAATTTGATGTTTTGTGAAAAATGGACTAGATTGATAAAATGTGCAAATGTGAGGGCTAAATTGTAAATAGCCCAAAATATGTATGTATGGATTGAATTGAATGAAATAGTGAATAAAAGGGTTAATTCTGAATATGTTTAGATCAAGAACCGAGGAAAACGGATTTAGATCGCGGGAAAGCGAAAGTAAACGAGTAGCCGTTTTTATTCCGATAAACTGAATCCGAGGTAAGTCACTATACAAATAAACGTACTTGTTTGATATTATATGTGTTCATATGATTAATGTTGACTATGAAGGTTTATGATAAGTTATGAAAATGAATTCCGAGATAAGTTCGATATAGTGATTAAGTCCGATAAGTCTCGTACGAACCTAGGAATAAATAGGATTAGCTATGTCATGACATAGGTAACTGTTCTGTTTTATCATGTAAGACCACGTCTGGGACATTGGCATTGATTTGAGATTCGTGTAAGACCCTGTCTGGGACAGTGGCATCGATATCTGATTATGTGTAAGACCACGTCTGGGTTGTTGGCATCAATATAAGCTTTACGTATAAGACCACGTCTGGGACGTTGGCATCATTATGATCTTTACGTGTAAGACCATGTCTGGGACATTGGCATCGTTCTGATTTGTGTAAGACCTTGTCCGGGACAGTGGCATCGATATCTGAGTGCACGTAAGACCTCGTCTGAGACGATGGCATTGTACTACTATTTTGAGCTTTTAAAGTATCCTATTGGACTCCTTATGCTTCAACGGGCAAGTATGAAATACGAATGACAAATCCGAGCTTTGATAGATTAAGTAAATGAATGTTCGATTCAGGTACATTGATTATACACCAAATGTGTATATAAGGTAAGTGACTAAGTGTTTTACTATGATGGATTGGAAATATGTTACATGAAAACATATATGAAAAGCTATGTATTTGTGATTCTTGAATTGATAAATGTGGCAATTTGTCCAAGAATATGAATTAAAGTATAAATGTGAGAAATTTACCTTGTAGAAGAAATATGCCAATGTGGTTATATGCTTACATGTTTACATATCAAGTTTGTGTATTGACTTACTAAGCTTTTAGAAAGCTTACTCTCTGTATGTGTTTTCTTTGTTTTGTAGGTCGTCAAAGCTACTGGTAGGCTCGGGACCGTCACGGATCGTCATCACACTACTAAAACTTATTTTGGTACACTTTGAAAATGTATATAGCTCAATATGGCATGTATAGGCTAGTTTTGGTATGAGTTGTATAATGAACTTAGTCATGTGATTTGGCCAAATATGTTTTGATAATATGCCTTAATAAATGTGATATGTGAAGTTGTTTTGTCATGATTAGTTGATATATGAAATGGTTATGAGATGGTAGTATATAGATAAATGGTGTTTGGGCATAATTGAGTTTTGGTCATGCAAATTGGTATGGTTGGAATTGATTTGATTGTATAGATTGAATGAGTATTGAAGGCATGTTTGATTGACCATTTTGGTATGTTTTGATGGTTATATGTGCATGAGATATCTTGTTAAAAATGGCTTGTAGGTTTGACCCTTATGGGTGGCATTTTGGCCTTGTAAATGGCCTATAATGTCACACGGTTGTGGCACACGGGCGTGCCTAACGACCGTGGGTAAAGTGTAGGATGCAGTTTAGTATCACACGGCCTCGACACGGGCGTGTCATCTGGCCGTGGTGTGCAAGTCAGTAGCTAGCTAAAAAGTACACGGCCAAATATACGGGCGTGCTTGGTGGCCATGGTGGGGAAGTCAGTATATGACCTTGTAGTACACGGCCATGGCACACGGGCGTGCACGATGGCCGTGTTGGTATAGTCAGTACATAGACACAGATGGATACACGGGGGTGTCTAGAAGCCGTGGAGGGCACACGGTCTCCTCCCACGGGTGTGTCTCCCCTGTAGTTTAGTAAAGTTTTAAATTTTCATGAAATCTCATATGTGTTTCAGTTTAGTCCCGACTCGACTTCTAAATATGATTAAGGTCTGGAGGACCCGTTTAAGGGACATTATGTCTAAGAATGATGATCGAATGTATGATCTTGCCTGTGAATGTTTTCAATATGTTCGGTAACGCTCCTAACCTTAATCTGACGACGGATTCGGGATAGGGGTGTTACAAAATTAGTACCCTCATTAGCTAGCTTAAGCTTTGGGGACTCCACAAGTACAAAAATTCTCAATAAAAACCACTAAGATCACTTACTTGTAGAGATAAGGAGTTCCTGAAAATTTTCAAGCTCCCATGGTGTTCTTCTTTGGGAATTTTTGTGGTGAGAAGAAGGGAAAAAGATGATATCTTTTCGTCTCCTTATTTTATTATTTTATTAGACAAATTACCACCAAAATCTCACCTAATGCTTTGATAATTTAATTCTTTGTCCCCTATGACCAGCTATTAAATTTAAAAAGGTCTATTTTCATATTAGGGACCTCCAATTAAAATCTACAGCTATTAGACACCTTTTGCTTGTAAAACAATACTTACGCATTTAATGTGATTTAGTCCTTTTTCACAATTAAGCACACAGTTGCTAAAATTAAAGCACCAAAATTTCTATGCAACCTTACTATCATGCTATAATTCATAAAATATTATGAAAATAATTTTCTTCAACCTCGGATTAGTGGTCCCGAAACCATTATTCCGACTAGCCCCAAAGCCGGGCTGTTACAATAGGGGCAAAATGGTAATTTTGCCTAGGAAGTGAATTGAGTTCAATTGAGTATGAAATGGATTAAATTGATGTTAAATTCATTAATATAGATCTAGAAAGATCAAATAAAGAGTTAGATCGAGGAAAAGAAAAGGTGATGGATTAGTAGATTTTCATAAACGAACAAGTGTCAAGGTAAGTTCGTGTAACTAAAATTGTGTTTATTTTATGATTGAATTGAGTGTGGTATGTATTTATGTGAATTATATAAATGTTATAAAAGTATGAAATATTCACCTGTACGATAATGTCCAGAAAATGTTAAGTTCCATTTGAATAATGAAATTCAATGGATACAAGATCTCTCATACTGAATGTGATCCTGCATATGTTGCGGACAGAATATAGCTCAGACAAGCAATCCTGTATAAGCCCTCTCGAACGTCCTGTTATATAGTTCCTGCGAGCATCATGATCGGTAGTGATCCTGCTTGTGTTGCACACCACCGTAGCTCTTTTTGATCATCCTGTTACATGATTCGATCGGTTGTGGTCCAGCATTTATTAAGTGTAACACCCCAAACCCAGCCTAAACGTTACGACCGGCTCTGGCATGTCACATGAAAGGAATGTCTAAAAACTGTGCGTTCGTTAAAAAGCTCGTATTCTTTATAGTTGTTGTGAAAAATCGAGTTTAAGTAATTTTGAATAAGAAACGGTTTATTATCATTTTAGGAAAATCCCATATTAATCATTTAATAATAAGCAGTAAACAAATCAAAATCTAAACCAAATAAAATACCAAAAATACAGTTAAAGTGGCCCTATTACATAACAAAATCCCAGTTACAAATAAGTTTAACTAAGAGAACGAGTTTACGAGAAAAACATTGTATGGCCACCACAAGTCTGCCTCGGCTCCCAAATCCGCGATCTAATGATTACCTGCAAAATTAACTAAGGGGTGAGTCACCGAGACTTAGTGTGTAAATCCCCATCCAAAAGATGTTAAGCTCGCACACAAATTCATATGCAAATATGCATGTCATGCAACCCATCCAACCTATCCATCCGAAACTCCCAGAATTACCCCGTGTGGTACCAAACCACTGGTGGTGCCAAACCACTGGTGACCCAAAGTCACGATATCCAATAATAATGTGGTGCCAAACCACTGGTGACCCAAAGTCACGAATAACACATCTGTGGGGCCAACCCACGTTGTGATACCAAATCACTGGCGACAATCCCGTTATGTTAAATGTGGGGCCAACCCACTGTGGTGCTAAGCCACTAGGACGAGTCGCTATGAGGTGCCAAACCTCTGGTGACCCAAAGTCACGAATATCAATAATCCAAGTGTGGGGCCAACCCACATTGTGATACCAAATCACTGGCGACAATCCCGTTATATCAACTGTGGGGCCAACCCACTGTGGTGTTAAACCACTGGGACGAGTCGCTATGAGGTGCCAAACCTCTGGTGACCCAAAGTCACGAAAATAACTGTGGTACCAAACCACTGGTGGTGCCAAACCACTGGTGACCCAAAGTCACGGATATCAATCTTCCCCCTCCTCTCATCATACCCATGTCCATGCCATGTTCATCAGTCATAATAATTCGTGTATGCAGTATGCCAAGTATGCAAATCATATATCAAAGATAACGCATGAAACGTATGACCATCATAATCAGAATAACAAATACGATATAACCAAGCTAATCAACCTCTAAAGGGTATAACAGTAATTTTTACCTACCAAGGGCATTTTCGTCATTTACCCACCAAGGGTATTTTCGTAAATTCGCACCTGTAATGGCCTTTCTGAAGGCCTAATACCGCCACTAGCGACTCAGCTACCATTTCTGGTCCTTACCGGACTATTGGCCCTAAAACCCGATTTTGGCCCATTCGGGCCCACACGCTTGTGTGGCCCACCTAGCACAAATCTAGCCACGTATATAAGTTCCACCTAGTCTAGTTCACTATATACTATATCATCATACAATTTACTCATATGGCCCCACGGGCCCATTGGGCCCACTTCGGCCCATCATGGCCCAAGCAGCCCAACCCACAAGAATACTACTGATGGCCTCAACTATCGCGTCGAAGCCCCACACGTGCGCTCGCACGCTCGTGTGGCTACTATTGCCATGATCGGCACTTCGGCATTTACCGCTCTACAACTAGAGTAGAGAGAGTTACACACCTGATAGGACTCTGGTGTTAAACCGCGCTGCGACCACTCCTGTGCCCAAACGCCCTCCAAGATGTGTTTACTCTCCTCCTGGGATGCTCTTTATATAGCTAGCTCTTCACCTTCATTCTTTGTGTCTTTCCGATGTGGGATCCCTTCGTCAGTAGAGTTTAAATTCAACTGAAACTCTTGTCGTCCAATCCGCAAAATAAATACTCCTTTGCTTCTCACGAGATTCGAACCCAGGCTCCTTGTAGCATAATCCACGTCGCTAACCACTTGGCCACAAGCTCCTCTTGTGTCTTAAACCATGCGCAACTAAATATAAACTATGGCCCAAATTCTAAGATCCAAGTAAAAAGAAACCAAAATGCAAAAGCCAAGACTTGAACCTTGGACCTCCTTCCCTTCTTGTGGCGTCACCCCCTTGTCTCTTATGTGGCGTCACTTTGCCACTACACCACACACTCCACTTGTGTCATTTTCCTCCACATTTTATTCTTAAGGCCTACCTGCCAACTTCCATGGTTTTTTCCGCCTAAAACCAAAATTTCCCTAAATCCAAAGTTTGATCCCGGGACTTCACAGAAGCCCTCTAACCTTTCAAAATCACTTACCTAATAAGTCTAACTTGCATTAATACCGTTCTCTAAAATTTTAAACGCTACTACTTCTAAGGCCCATTGGGCTTAATCCTACTAGGCCTAATTTCAGGATGTTACATTGAGGACACAAACGCAGCTCTTCGTGACCGTCCTGATATAAGCTCTTATGAGCTTCCTGACATGGCTCTCTTGAACTCCCTGTTATGCTATTCAGAGCTCCCTGTTAATAACTCTTCGGAGTTACCTGTTAAGCTCAATGAGCTTCCTGTTCTAAACTCTTATGAGTTCTTGTTTAGCCCGGATAAGCGTCCTGTTACATGGATCATTTGAGCATCTCATTATACGGCTCGAGAGTGTACTTCCTGAATATGTGCCCTTATGGGTAACCTTGAACATGAGTTGACAGATCATTGATTTGTATACTCGAGTATACTATCTGGGTGTCCATCGATATTTCAATGATTCAAAGGATAAAACTTTTGTTAAAAAAATATGAGATTAACATGATTTATTTCTTGAATATCCCTGAAATACTCGGAAACTTTTATACGATGAGCTCATCTTTGTTATCTTGATATATATATATGAATCATATGACTAACTTGTTTGATGAGAGCTTGTGTTTAGGCAATTGATCAAAAATGTTTGGATGTATGTTATACATGTTTAATTAAATGAGCATGATTGGTAAGTTAAATTCTTGTTATACGAACTTACTAAGCATAAAATGCTTACTAGGTTTTCTTTCCTCTATTTTATAGTACTCAGAAGCTCGTAAAGGTTGGAGACCAGTCGGAGCATCATCACACTATCCTCCAGCTTGTTTAGTATAAATAGGAAACTTACTTTAGTATAATGACATGTATAGGCTAATGGTATCAAGTGAGGGTATGTAAATGTTTTGGTAGAATGTAGCCATTGGAATGGCTATTGATTACATATTTAATATATTTATGCATGAAGTTATATTATGCTTGGTATGTGAGTATGCATGGATTAGCAACTTAGATATAATCACACTTGGGTAAGTATATAATTTTAATGTTAAGATGATACTTGAAAGCATGAGTAAATGCATCATGCATAAAACTTGATCATCATATTGATTTATATGCCTTGAATTGGTTGGTGAACATATTGAAGTGTTTATATAGGTGCAAGGTAAAAAAGGTGAGAAATAAGGCTTGGAAAATGGCATTATTTTGTCCACACGGGCATGTGTCTCAACCGTGTGTGACACAAGGCCAAGCGCACAGGCGTGTGGTTTGGCCGTGTGTCCCCTGTATCTTAAAATTAGAGAAATAGACTGCTCAGAATTGAGCACACGATTAGAGATACGGGCGTGTGTCTCAGCCGTGTGAGACACACGGCCCAGCATATGGTCGTGTGTCCTGGTCGTGTAACCCCTGCATCTAATTTTCGAAAATTAAATTGTTCACACGGTCTAGCACACGGGAGTGTGGTTGACCGTGTGACCCAAGTCAGAGAGTTATGCGGGTAAGGACACAGGCTGGAACACGGCCGTGTGCCTCACATCGAATGCCCACATGGCCTAGGACATGGGTGTGTCATTGGCCGTGTGGATCACACGGCCTGGCCATACTGGCGTATGTCCCCTGCACCTAAGAAAAATTTTGAAATTTCATGAAAAATTTTCTATGATCCCGGTTTAGTCCCGACTCGATTCTAATATGTATCATGGGCCTCAAGGATACATATGAGGGGCATTATAATTGAATTTGATTGATTTTCAGAAATAAATAGTAAACGACATGAATTAACTGTAATTGAGCTATAAACTCCGATAATGCTCCATAACCCTGTTCTGGCAGCGGATACAGGTTAAGGGTGTTACAAACAAATACCTACATGAGGGGATACCACAGAATGGGTTTGACATAGCTTGTTTTATCACGAGTTATATATAGGAACTAGAAGAACTTAGTAAGAGGTTACCTAGTCGAAAAGTGGAAGGAGAGCGTTGGAGACCACCGAAGGAGTAGTATGTGAAAATCAACTTTGATGCTACTTTTCACAAACAAAGAAAAAGTTCATGTTTAGGGATAATGGTCAGGGATTCAAGTGGGAGGGTTCTGAATTTTACCATGCACCTAAATGAATACATACCAACTAGTTTTGCTGTAGAGGCGATTGCATGTGTCCAGGCGATCCGGCTAGGGTTGGATCTGGGAATTGTGAAGGTTGAAATTGAGGGCGATGCATTGTTAGTCATAAAGAAGGTGCAAATAGGGAATAGATATAAATCTAAAATTAGTGCATATGTATTAAGTGCTAGAATGCTAAGCTCTAATTATGAAGCATTCTTGTTTAGACATACTCAAGAAAAGCAAATAAAGTGGCGCATGCATTAGCAGGAGGGGTTAAAAAGGAATTGAGGTATTTATCTGCAAAATAGATTTCCTTAGTCGGCTTCTATGAAGGCAAAAGATGACTGCCAAAGTGTATCTCTGAGAGAGTAAGTGGCGTAGTGAGGTTTGTATGGTGGAACAGAAAGGGGTAGATAGAATAGAAGAATCGGGCAAGTTTAAAAAGGGTTTACTGTCGACTAGGGGTTTATTGAGCGAAACCTCGGTCAAAATGATCTCTCGATGAACAAAGTGGATGGGTTAATGGGGCTACCTAGAAATCAAGCTGGTTGAAGAAGACATCGGGTTTATGATTAGTTTTGGACTCTTAAGAGAGGTGCGTCCGATTTCTGGCACGAGTTTCGGGGAACAGATGATCAGTCGATGAGCGGGAACTGATGGGTTCTGGATGTTTTGAGAGGAGTTTCAATCGTCACAAGATTGGCTTCTGATTAGGGATGTCTATTTGTTTTTTTTTTTTTTTTGTTTTAGGAAACTGATTATGTAACACCCCTAACCCGTAACCATCGCTGGTCTAGGGTTAAGAGGCATTACCAGACAATCGAAAACTTTTACGGACATTTCAAAACATAATTCAACAAATCATATTGAAGTGTCCCTTAAATAGGTCTTCAAGACCTTAAACATGCTTTAGAATAAGGCTGGGACTAAACCGAACACATACAGAAATTCTCGAAATTTTAAAAATTTTTCAAAGTTACAGAGGCCACACACCCGTGTGGGCAGGCCGTGTGCCTCACACGGCCTCAGACACGCCCGTGTGTCTAAGCCGTGTCAAAATAGGGCATACATACTGACTTGTCCACACAGCCGTGGACATGCCCATATGCCTCACCCATGGTCGCTACTGGCTTGCACCACACGGCCAATCGCACGCCCGTGTATCCAGCCCGTGGTCGCTACTGACTTGCACCATACGGCCAGTCACACGCCTGTGTGTCCAGCCCATGGTCGAGTCTGACTTGTTTTGATTTACAACCACGAGGGACACGGTCGAGCCACACACCCGTGTGCTCAATCGTGTGGGCAATTACAGGCCATTTTCAAGGCCAAAATGCCACCTACACTTGGGTCATCCCTACAAGCACATACAAGCATATTTCTAACCACAATTGGCAACCAAAAACACACCAAATGGTCATCATATTATCCCATTCTATCTCATTTCTAAGCATACCAACTTATATGCCAAATAGCTCAACTGATTCACAAATAAGCTAAGCATAATTCACCCACAACTTACCACTTCATCATAACCATTGTTCATCAAACACATATACTCACTTTGCATCAATAAGCTTGCCATTACCTTGACTATTTCATATCCATGGAATCAAACCAAAACCAAACATCATAAGCATGACTCTTCATTCATTACACAATCATTTAACTAGCTATATCACATGGCTAAACACATATTTCAAACATAACTCAAGGTAACTAGCCTATACATGCCATACTTTAGTATATACATTTTCAAAAGGTACCAAAACAAGATTGAGTAGTGTGATGACGATCCTTGACGATTCCTAAGCCTTCAGTAGCTTTGACGATCTATAAAACAGAGAAAACACACACAAAGTAAGCTTTCAAAGCTTAGTAAGCCATATACAAATAAACTTAACACAAAATACACATAGCCACAATGATAAAATAACATTAATGTTTCTCATTTGCAAATTTATCTCATATCCTTTTGCTCATTTGTTTAGCCATTACTTACCCACATTCCATAACTCAAAGTATCACTTTACTCATAGCTCATTCAAGCTTGTATCACATATTATCTCATCAAATCTATACACATTTTCACTTTAGTAAGCTCATTTGAACACTTACCTTTCCAACGTACCTGAATCATTTATACATTTCACATAGACATTCATTTCTCGGACTTGCCCGTTGAACCGTTCGGAACTAAATAGGATATTCAGAATGCTCAGAATAGTCGTACAATGCCAACGTTCCAGGCATGGTCTTATATGTAACCAAATATCGATGCCACTGTCCCAGACAGGGTCTTACACAAATCGCTACGATGTCAATGTCCCAAACATGGTCTTACACGTAAATCTCATATCGATGCCAACGTCCTAGACATGGTCTTATACAAAATCTCGAATCAATACCAACGTCCCAGACGTGGTCTTACATGATCTCACATATCGGAAACCTATGTCATGACATATGTAATCCTATCTATTCCTAGGTTCATACGGGACTTCTCGGACATAGATACCCTGTCGATACTATCTCGAATTCTATGTACATAATATCTCGAGCATAATCAACAGAAGCTAAATTTCATATATGCATAATTAACTCAATTCAAATGCATTTATTTGTATATCAACTTACCTCGGATTCGGTTAACGTACGTACTCAACTATTCGATCACTTTCGACTTTCCGTGATCTAAGTCCGTTTTCTTCGGTTTTTAATCTATACCTATTCAAATTTAACTCATTTATTCACTAATTCATTTAATTCAATCCAAAAACACATATTTAGAGCAATTTACAAATTAGCCCTCATATTTTCACATTTTGACATTTTAGTCCCTATTTCACAAAATCACAAAATACACATAATCTAAAAACACCCATGCTTAGCCGAATTCTCATGTAGTCCATACAAGTCCATACAATTCATTTATTTCACAATTTAGTCCCTCAAAATATTATTTTCTCAATTAAGTCCAAATTACTCAAATTCATCAAAAATTCAAAGACAAAACATGTTAATCTAACACATATATTTCATATTTCACCGTCAAACATCACAAAACTCATGTGTTCATCAATGGCACATTTCAAAATATTCATCAATTCACAAAATTGAAGCATGAGTTTCAAAGTACTCGAAGCAACGATTACGAAAACGTAAAAATTATCAAAAACCGAAGTCAAACATACATTAAATCAAGCCAAATAAGTGTCGAAACCTAGCTTAGTTTTCTTTCCTTCTTTTTCTTTGAACATTCGGCTATAGTGTTAAAAAAGATGAACAAAATGTTTGTTTTGTTTTCATTTAATAACATTATTAATCATTTTACTAAATTGCCATTAATGATAACATTTAAAATTCATATAATGGATGGCCATTTATGGAATACTCCACTAAATATGGTCTGATTACATCTCAAGGACCCCACATTTGTAAAGACACATCAATTCAATACTCAATCAAATAGAAAGCCACTTTTACATTTTATGCGATTTAATCCTTTTCTCAAATTAAGCACACAAACGGACAAATTAATTCACGAAACTTTCACATGCTTAATCACATACAGTAGACATAGAAAATAATATTAAAAATATTTTTCTAACTTGGATTTGTGGTCCCAAAACTACTATTCCGACTAGAGCCTAAACCAGACTGTTACAGATTGGGTTCCTTTCGGGTTTGTTTTAGTTTCCTGTTTTGGTTTTAGTTTTAGTTTTAGTTTTAGTTCTTATTTTATTCTTTATTCTTTTGAAATAAATGCATGCGAACTGTATTTTTCAAAAAAAAAAACATGTGATAAAGAACTTCACAAGTACATGTTTACTTTTATATATTTTTCCCACATGCACTGCATTAGACGACTTGGCAGCTTCATAAAGCCACGGTTCACAATTACACAATAGGATCCAATTTGGCAATTTCTCTCCTCTTTTACTAGCCTTGTGCTTAGTGATGGCAACGGAACTGTCTAACCCTAACCCGATGGTCATGTCTCGATCTCGACCGATTCTGACCTAAAAAATTTAGTTGATTTAGTCTCTAAAAATTGATAAAAGATTCTATTTTGATATGATTCAACTCAAATTTTATTTTACTTTCAAGTTTTATTTCTCGTTCTTTGGATGTGTTGCAAACTAGTCGAGTTCTCATCCAAGAGAATGTCAATGTTAGCACAAGCTACCATATAATATATATACAGTGGCGAAATTAAGGGACTGGTAAGGGTTCGATCTCCTTAAAATAAAAAATTTTTCATTTAGATATTTTTATAATTTATAAAATTAAAAATTAAAAATGATAAAATTACACTTTAGTCTCTTAAAAAGATAAAAATTTGATTTAATCCTTTAAAAATTATAAACATATAAACTATTAAAATGATAAAATTATATATAATTTAATTCTCAATCTCTCAACAAAAAAAATTAGCCATGTATATATGTATTATATGTAACAAGGAGACTTTGAAGGCCGGCTTGCTTGTCTTGTAATGAATATGAAAACAAATGTGATATAGGTGAGAACATTGGGTAAGATTGAGGCGTAAAAACCTATAAAACTCGTACATCTATTGATGCCTTCACAAGTTTCCATCGAAAATCATTGTCGTTTCTTCAGGAAGAAAGAAATGGGCTGTACTGCTGCTGCTCCTACATTGGTTTGCGTGAAGCGAGTGAAGCAAGATGAAGCAGAAGAGTGGGACGAAACCATGCCATTGCCCGGAGACATCATCGAAGGGTTTGCCGCAAAGGATGGCGACGATGATGATGATGATGATGATGCGTCATTTGTGGCTGTTAAAGGTAGGTCGGAACTGAGTTCGCACCTGGGGAAGATGGTCCAAAAGGTGGAGACGATATGGGTGAAGGTTAGGAGAGGCGACAGAACGCATAAGCTTCGTGTTCGGGTTGTGGCGGACAAGAGCTACATATTGCATACGAAGTATACGATCAGAGCGGCTAGGGATGACAGACATATTGCAGTTTTGGGTGATTTGACGTTGGAGAAATGCACTACACTTCAAGGTGGATGTCTTTTACTTTTCTTTTTCTTTTTTTCCTCCCTTGCTATTTCAAAGGTATGCTCATGGGTAGGTGTGATAAAAATTGAATTATTTTTTCAATTGGATTGGGAGTTAAATGGATTAGGTCATCCATTTTCAATTTAATTTATCTGATGGTGGATTCGGTTTTAATGAAAAAAAGTCCTAAAATTAAATAAATAAATTATTTAAAATTTTATAAAATTTGATTTAGCTAAATAAATCTTTTATCTTTATTCGTATTAATTTACGTATCAATTCTTTCTTTTTTAAATTAATGTCTTGATCAGTTTTTAATCCAATCTATTTAGTTTAATTTCTATAATATTAATCAAAAATAATTTAACTTAATGGAGTTTTATTTTATTGGTTCAAATTTATTTGGTTCATTAATTTTTACAAATTTAAAAAGTTTATACGCTTTTAAAGATTTTTTACATATTCAAAATATTTATTTTTACAATTACAAACAATTTCATATTAAATAAACAAATAAAATTTAATTTAAATAATAATAATTTTTTAATTATAAATTTAAAATCGAATTCAACTAAATAAATTTAAATAATAACTCAACTCAAACTCAACCCAACATTAACTGTCATTTCAGTTTTCTATTTTCTTGGTTCTTTTCTGGTCAGCCCTACGTCATGGTAGCTAGAAGCATGTTGCAATGAAATTACGGCTTTTATCTCTCTATTCAATTTAAGAATTGAATTTATGTTGTTTAATTTGATATAATTTAGTACTTTTATTATTATTTATGTTATGCTTTAATCTAAATTATTAAAATTATTAAAAAAATATTAGAGTGATTAAAATTTTAAAATTTAGAATTTTTTATTTAGAATATAAAATGAGTTTTCCTTTTCTATAGTACTTTAGGTATTAAGTATCTAAATTTGAGATTTACCATGTGTAATTATATGTGTAAGTCTTTGAGTCCCATCATGTATGAGAGTTTTAGGCCAATTAGTTCTAATTTTTGGCTTTAGTCTGGATTATATCGGTTTCTAATTTTTTTGTATTGTAATAGTTTGATTTTATTTAATACTCGAAGAGTCTATTTGTAATAATTTGATACTTGTGATTACTTAGATTTATATTTGTAATTGTAATATACTTGTTACAATTTAAAAAAACTTTAATATATATATATATATATATATATATATAACCAAAAACATGTAATCCAAGGCATTGATTTGGTTATATCAAAGTTCCATATACTTTTAGTGATTGAATCAAACATACTAAGATGCAGAAATGAGCAGGAGGATTGTGAATGTAGCATTTAGAGGGTTCAACCGAAAGGAAGTGAAGTACGATTGGAAGAGGAAAGTGGATACTTACTTGCCGGATCAAGCCTCCACTGTGGTCACTTCCATTCTTTTCATGCCTTTTCAAGGTGAATATTACATTGAGGCTACCATATCAAGGTGCATGGCTTGGTTTTCTGCAGCTGTATCTTCTGGGGTTCCTCTTGTCTTCGTCAATATCCAAACTGAACAGATAGTCACTTCGGTACCTACCTCACCTCTCTCTCAATTTTCAGCTATATATATATGTATGTATGTGAGATTTTCTAGGTTAATCCCTCTGCTATGCTAAAACTAGGTATTTAGTCCCTTCACTTTAGTTTTCATAAATTAAATCTCTGTTGGTGTTGCATATCTATGGCAACATATTTTCCTCCAAAGGAGAAAACAAATCAAAATGGAAAGGAAATAAGTCGAGGAGGGAAGCAACAAAATACAAGTACATCTGTAGAATTAGTGCAAGGCATAAGGCTATGGTTTCTACCTGGAGTGGAACAAGTATTGCTTGAAATGATACCTGAACCTGGAGAAACTCGGTTCGGTTTGGACATAAAACGAACCGACGAGGTAATTTCATTCCCACTTATCTCTTCACTTTTTTTTGGGTTTAATTAATTCATATGCATGTGACTCAATATTTCTTGTCTATCATTAGGGTTTTATATGCGTGGGCGAAGTAACAAAGGGTTCGGCTGCCGACCGTGCTGGCTTGCAGCAACTACTTGATGAAGCCAATCTTACAAAGCATCTGCTTGTTATCTCTCGGTTAGAAGGCAAGAGTGTAATGCCTTCGACCGTTGGCTCTGCTGGGTTTATACATTGTTGTGATCACGATGAAATAAAGGACGCCCTAGCTTCGGCGATGGAAGGATTGGATATAATTCAACTTCATATCATGGCCTGGCCTAATCAAACTCGACCGGAAACCCCGCAAGCGATCGCCCCTGAGACCCTCAGGCCTCCTAAGCCGCCGCTGTGATGCTATTAACCTAAGACCAGTTCGATAAGAACAAGGGCATTGTCTAGAATATAAGAAACCCTGTTGCAAGCAGAATTGTAAGGATCACGTAGAACCTTAAAAGATAGGAATTGGCCCAATCTAATGTTTGCAAAAAGACGTTGTATGAGAATTAGATGTTAATTGATATCAATCAAAAATTTAAACATAATATAAATGTGAATATAAATTCTTTTGCCTGCTTAAGTATATCGTATGCCTTATTATCTTAAATTGCTTCAAAAGGCATCTAACAATCTTTAATTTGAATCTATAACTATCGTTATTTATTGAGTTGATATCTAAGTAATGTTTGAGGTTTAAGTTTTGTAAATAAAAAAATAATAATAGTGAAGGAGTTTTATATTATATTTAAGAATTAAATTTATCTCAATGTCAAATTTAATTGAAATCAATATAATATTGAATATGGAAACCAATCTAAATTTTGAGCTTGATTTTCCAGAATTCCCTCAGCTATTGGCACGCCATGCTCGAAAAAAACACTCCAGAGGGGAGTAGAATTGACCATCACATCCTTCATGTTCTCAACTTTTTGTCAGTCTCAAACCTTTTTTATGCACACAATCTCTGTAAAAGAAAATTAAATTCTTCAGCTTTATAGAACAAATTGATAAGCTTTTTCAATTTCCACAATTAGGGTCCTCTGTCCAAAGTTGCAACATAAACTATTGGACAATCAGCCAGGGGAAAGGATACTCGTATTAGGACTGAATTTCTTCTTATGGAGTCAATTCTCCTTACTATCTCTTCTTCTATTGTAAACTTTTCTAGCAACTTTCACATCTTGTTGTCTAATGCTGGTAATGAGATTATTTTTAATAAGATTAAAAATAATGTTAGTGGTGATATTAATTATTGTAATACTGAGATTAGGTACTGTAAAGCTGAGGTTAGAATTAATTGTGAGATATGTGTTTGAATGCATACACAATGGTGGCGGAGAGATGAAATGAAAATGACCATTAATGACATTAATTTAAAGATGTATTATTATATGTTTTATATATTTTTAGTAACTAGTTCCTATGTCATGTGCGTTGCACATGATTTTATGTGTTTATTTTTTAAGTTTATTAAATAATAGATTTTTATAATTTTAAAAAAAATATACTTGCTAATTAAATGAGAATTGATATAATTTATAATAAAAGTGTATTAATTTTGAAAAATAATGGATAGAATAAAATAACATTTTAGAAGTAATGAAAAAAAAGAAGAAGGAAGCAACCAATAGTAAAAGATTTAGTAATTAGGTAAAATAACTTGTCATTTGAATATGAGTCAAAATTTTACCTACAAAAATAATTACATTAATACTACATTGCCTTTAACATAATATTTCACAATGCAACGATAAACAACATTCACAATTGTGTAAATATTATTAAAATCAAATAATAATAAAACTATCAAATATCAAATAATATTGAAAGTAGTATTAAAATCAAATAATATTAAAATTATCTAATATCAAATAATAATTAAATATCTCAAATATTAATGAAAATCATACATTTTTTTATGATGGAAACAAAATCTAGTAAATAAAGCTAAAATGACATTTTTCTAGTATTTCTTTAAATGTTATTTTGAATGAAAATGACTTACTAATACATATATTTATAATGTTGAATATTATTTTTAATTTATATATAACTATAACACTAATTAAGTGATAATTAATCTAAAATAATAAGTGTAATTTAATATGAATCCAAAGTCTAATTAAGTGATAATAAAAACTACAATGATAATGGTTATAATTATAATTATTTTATATTAATATTTTTAATGTAATTTTATAATAGAAACATTCCTAATAAATATTATAATTATTTATATATATATTATATTAATGATTTTATATATTTAAAAAATATGAGAAATATAGAAAACACAAAATACTAATTCTTAATTGGTCGATTTTCTTTATTTTAATTTCCCAGTAAAATATAAGTCATATTATTTGTCAATTGAGATTTGTGTTAGATAGAACTGATTTGATTAGATGAAATTAATATTCATAAAAATATTTAATACTTAATTTAATTATAAAATATAGAATTTATTATAAAATATGAAAATTATAGATAATACAAAATATATTTTATGAAAAACAACCGTGCATAAGTATAATATTTAATAAATTCAAATGAAAATTACTACACTTATCTTATCCTATGAACTTATCTTATCGAGTTAACTAAGTTAACAATTACTTATTAAAAAAAATTTCTATGAAAGATAAAAATAAACAAAAACTCTGCTACCCTAGCACGTTTATGTCTGTCTCCTCTGGTAGAATTTAGGTTTTTGTTTTTTTTAAGCGGTGACTTAGCTATCGACAATTGAATTTTCTGCAATTATTCATCCTCATCGTGTGGAATTGAATTAGTATCCATGGAGACTGAATTTGCTGGCTTATCTATTAATGAAGAGGAGGAAGAAATTCTACAAGTTCCATCTTTTCCAAGCCCAGAGAAAGAAGAAGTGGGTTATCGACTAGTGGGCTATTTTTAACGGCAAGTGTCATTAATTTTGCGGCTATGAAAAGTACCATGGCAAATCTGTGGCATCCGGTCAAGGGCGTTCGAATTCTGGATCTAGGGGAAAGAAGATTTATGTTTCAGTTTTTTCACAATATGGATATGGAAAGGGTTCTCAAGGGTTCTCCATGGACTTTTAATAACCATTTATTATTGCAACATTTGTTACAGTGGGGGGAAAATCCATTACTAGTCCCTTTAATTTTTTTCACCTTTTTGGGTTCAGATCCATGATGTTCCTGCAGGATTTTATTTTGAGGTTTGGCAAGGCAACTTGGGGATTCACAGGCTTGTTCTTAGAGTATGATGGTGCCAATATGGGAAATGGATGTCAGATTTTTTTACGAGTCAGAATCCAATTGGATGTAAGGTATCCCTTAAAAAGGAAAAAAAACAGATTATATTCTACGAGAATAAATCATATGTCAGATTCAAGTACAAAATATTAACACTCTTTTGCTTTTATTGTGGTCATATGGGACATAGCGACTCTTTTGTGAGGCAAAAATGGATCTAAGAGTGGATATTACTGTAATGGGATGAGATCCTTCTTTAAGAGCTCAATCTAGAAAAGCACATTCACAAAGCAGTATCTGGTTACGAGAGGAAGACGAGGGAACAAGAGGTGGAAATTTGGCCGAAAATTGGACAACTGAAGGGAGAACATGGGGTGTGATGAATAATTCTGGAAAGAAGGTGCAGATTGACCCCGTTTTGGAGTTTTGTTTGGAAGGAAACACACCTACATCTTCTAAAAAGGATGGAAAGTAACCATTAGAAGAAAACAAATCTTTAATGGATCATGATGCTGAAGAAGGGTTTCTTATAGGTTAGAGGGGAAAAAGCGGCAAAGAGGAGAAACTGAAGCCAACATCGTCAGCATTGATTCTAATAATTCGTTGTTAAAGGACAGAAAAATGGTGAACATCAATTCTTTATTATCGGCGGCTGCCAAAAGGCAAGCTGACCGGGAACAATGAAAATCTTAAGTTGGAATGTCCATGGTTTGGGGAATCCACGGACGGTACATAATCTTTGGCATTCCCTGAGGTTATATAATCCCCAAATTGTCTTCTTCATGGAGACAAAAGTACTTAAAAACCAGATGGAAAGAATACGAAGAAGTTTTGGATTTCAGAATGGTATTGATGTTGATTCAGATGGTTCGAGAAGAGGATTATGTCTGGCATGGCATGATGATGCAACTATTATTCTTCAAAGCTTCTCAAAAAGGCATATTGATGTGATCATCAAAGATACTGATAAAGGTAATAGGTGGAGATTTACTGGATTTAACGGCTCCCCATATATGCAAGATAGAAATGAATCATGGGATTTGTTAAGAAATTTGAGAAATACTAAAAAGCTTCCATGGTTAGTTTGTGGAGATTTTAATGAAATTATGTATGGTCATGAAAAGAGAGGTGGATTACCTAGAGAGGAAAGGCGCATGGATGCATTTCGATCAGCGTTAGCAGATTTTCACCTAGTGGATGTGAGATATACAGGAAATTGGTTTACTTGGGAAAGAGGGAATTTACCGAAAACGAACATTCAAGAAAGGCTAGATAGGGGAGTTGCTAATGAGGGATGGTACCTATATGTCCAGAGGAAACAATTCAACATCTTCCACATTCTTTTTCAGATCATTGCCTACTTCTGATCACGACGGAAAAAAAAAGGAGCGGCCTGAAAGAAGTTTCAAATTCAAAGCTTGGTGGATGTTGGAGGAATCTTTTGTTGAAGAGGTAAGAAACATATGGGACAATTCAAATGGAGACTTGACACAAAAATTGGAAAAAAATAAGAAAAGGTCTGGATAGATGGGCGAATCAAATTCGGCACAGTAGGAAGATAAAAAAGGAGAGGCTAACTGCTAGATTGGTCGACTTGTTGGAATCTGATAGGGATGATGAAAATTTGGAAGAACTTATTGATACAAAGATACAACTCAATTTTGAGATCAAAAAGGATGAACGATATTGGGAGCAAAGGGCTCGAATTAATTGGCAGCAATTTGGAGATAAGAATACTACCTTCTTTCATAAACAAGCAACCCAACGACGAAGAAGGAACCTTATTTGGAAATTGCAATTTGAAGATGGTAAAGAAACAGAAGAGGTTCATGAAATGGAAGTAATTGATAGATCTTATTTTCAGAATCTGTTTTCAGCTGGGAGGAGGGGAAATTATGAGCATCTGTTGATAGGTATTGATCGATGTATTTTTGAAGAGGATAATTCTCGATTGACAGCCAGGTACACGAAAGAGGAAATTCGGGAGGCCTTATCAGAATTGGGTCCAACAAAAGCACCAGGAGAAGATGGATTCCCGACTTTGTTTTATCAGAAATGCTGGTCAATTGTTGGGGAGGATGTGTCTTCATTTTGTTTAAAGCACCTAAACGAAGGTATGGATATTAGTTTAATTAATAAAACTAAGATAGTGTTAATCCCAAAAATTCAAAACCCCTCAAATATTACCCACTTTCGCCCAATAAGCCTATGTAATGTGATTTATAAATTGATAGCTAAGGTCATAGCAAATCGCCTTCGTATAGTCATTGATAAATGTATTAACCTAGCACAAAGCGCTTTCGTATCAGGAAGGTTGATTTCTGATAATGTGCTGCTGGCTTATGAAATTCTACATACTTTTAAACAAAAGAAGACGGGGAAAAAAGGATACATGGTCGTAAAGTTGGATATGAGTAAAGCTTATGATAGAGTTGACTGGAACTTTATCGCAACAATTATGAAGTGCATGGGTTTCAATTCAGGGTGGGTTGAGTCCTTAATGAAATGTGTTTCCACAGTTTCATATTCGGTGGTTTTCAATGGCCATATTGGAGAAAATTTAAAACCTACAAGGGGACTAAGACAGGTTGACCCTTTGAGTCCGCTCCTATTTTTAATTTGTGGGGAAGGTCTTTCCAGTCTCATGAGACTCGCTATACAAGGGAACATACTTAGAGGGGTTAAGGCAAGTAGAAGTGGTCCACAGGTTTCTCATTTGTTATTTGCAGATGACAGTATTTTATTTGGGGAAGCTACAGAGAAAGGAGCTCTTTCACTTAAACAGATTTTGATAGAATACGAGAATTGTTCAGGACAGTGTGTCAACTATGACAAATCTGCAGTATTCTTTAGTACTAATACACAAGAAGGGGATAAAGCAGTTATATCTAGGGTCCTTGGAGTGCGCAGTTCTAATAATCCGAAAAGGTATCTTGGTTTGCCTAATATGGTAGGTAGAAATAAAAAAATATCTTTTCAAATATTGAAGGATAAAATGAAACAACGAATTGATAATTGGAGTGCACGACATCTATCTCAAAGGGGGAAAGAGGTGTTCATAAAAGCTATTCTTCAAGCTATTCCAACCTACACGATGGCATGTTTCTTAATTCCAAAGTCTTTATGTGTTGAATTAGAAGGTATTATGGCCAGGTATTGGGGGAAGAAAAATCGAGATAAAAAGGGCATTCACTGGTGCACGTGGAAAAATTTATGCTCTTTGAAAGAAGATAGTGGTTTAGGCTTTCGAAATCTCGATAAATTTAATATAGCATTATTAGCAAAACAAGGTTGGCATCTTATCAATTTTCCTAACTCTTTACTAAGTTGTGTTTTAAAAGCAAAATATTATCCAAATTTGGATTTTATCAAGGCGAAGTTGGGGAATTTACCTTCACTTACCTGGAAGAGTGTCTGGGCAGCTAAAAGGATTTTGGAGAAAGGATTATGCTGGAGAATAGGAACAGGGGATCACATATCTATTTGGGGTGACTTATGGATCCCGGGAGCTGAAAATGATAGATTGCAGGATGAAACCACCAATGAAGATATCAAGTTAGTATCCGATTTGATTGATGCTAATAATAGAAAGTGGAAATCAGATTTAGTGTTAAGTACCTTCAATGAAGATACTGCCAAGAAAATTCTACAAATCCCCTTATCAGAGACAATTTATGAGGACTTTCAAGTATGGAGAGGAGAATCGTCAGGAGAATATTCAGTCAGGAGCGCCTATAAACTATTACAAGAAGCTAATTCAGGTCCTAGTAATAATTTTATACAAACCAAGAACAGAAATTTCTACAGAAACCTATGGAATTTACAAATCCCTCCAAAGATTAAAATTACAATTTGGAGAATTTCTTGGAATTATATCCCTACTCTATCTAATCTGAAGAGCAAAAAAGTTGTAGTGGAAATGCTTTGTCCTCGATGTCACACTTTCGATAAAGATAGCAACCACGTTTTCAAGTACTGTCCTACAACAACAGAAGCATGGTCAAATCTAGACCTGGCATGGGTAAACAATAATAAAATGCAAAGCTTGTAGGAGTGGCTTATCTGGGTTTTCAAGCAGGGAAACAAAGACCAGTGTCACCTGTTTTGCTGTGGGTTATGGTCAATTTGGAACCATAGAAACAAATACATCTATAAGAAAAAGAATACAACAGGCAGGGAAATTTCTAAACAAGTCATCAATTTTATAGCAGAGTTAAATAGAGCGGAGGAAAAAAGACTTCTTACCAACATTGACAGAGGTCATAAGCAGATGAAAAGGAGCACAAGGATGTCAGTTTATTTTGATGCGGCGTACGACAAGAGAACCTCCAGATCTACTTCGGGTTTGGTTGTTTGCAATACAGAGGGGGACATTGTGGCCTCTAAGTCAATTATTCACTCCGACATTTCATTGTCGTTTGCAGCGGAAGCACATGCAGGATTATAGGTGATTCAGTTAGGGATTACAATGGGACTAAAAAATCTAGATATAAAAGGAGACTCAAGAACAGTGATTAAGAAATGTCAAACCATGAATCAAGATAAATCAATTATAGGGGCGATTATCAGAGATATCCATACCAAAAAAGTTTTCTTTCAGAATGTTGGGTTTCATTTCATTCCTAAAACAGAAAATGAGACTGCCTATTTTGTTGCAAAAGATGTGATGAGAAGAGGAGAAGGACATTACCTGTTGGGGATGCATCCAAGAAGTATTCAGCAGGAGAGGGAGCGACGGAGGCTAAGAGAACAGGATCAAGGAGATTCAAGCCTACTCAGATTTTGAAGAAGAAATGCTGTAGAAAAGGAGAAGGATAATAGTTGGAAACCTGATGAAAGAGGGAAAGATGGAAATGAGGGGAGTCAGCTGAAGAAGATTCAAGAAACTGGTGAAAGATATCAATAGCAGTAAATGAAAGATCTCTTTGGTAACTGCTATCATAAAGGCTAGACGGTGGATTTGAAAAGACAGAGACAAGTGCTATCCAGTTGTTCGATTGACTGGACGGAGGATTTTTTTAGTTTTATTCTTATTTTATTTTTTGAAATTTAAATTTATTGGGTCAAGACCATTCGGGCTTGGCCTAACTTGTTACTGCTTTTGTTTCTGTTTTCTTTTATGGACTTAAGCCCAATCTGGCTAAAACCCATTTTTTATTTTGGTTTTTTATCCATTTATAAAGTCCAGTTGATCTTCAAAAAAAAAAACAATTACTTATTAAACCAATGTAAACACTATGGAGGAGTTAGCTAAGTTAACAATTACTTATTAAACCAAACTATAAATGATATAAAGTAAGAAACATTAAGATAACTTAAAAGTGACAAGTAAAATTTTATAAGCACAAATTTATAATGAAATTCTCAACATCATTTATCATATAACAAGAAGTATTAAACATTTTTTAATTCAATTCATAATCTAGTATTATAAATATATATTTTTAGTTTTACTTTACATTCTTGAATTTATTCATCTTATTAAATCTTTCATAACCTTAGTAAAACGGGACTCGGACATTCGGGAATCCCATCCCAACACAATCAAGCATGTATTTATAACATTGCACAAAATATACATTCCAACCTACAGATCCAAGATATAGCACTAAGAGTGCTCCAACCCATATAACCACAGTTCTCAAAAGAGAACATCCTTTTGGCCTATATTGAATGCCAAGCCAAAGTAACATAATAACTCTCCAAATCTTCACATAATCCATATGCGCGTTAATAATCCCTATTGGCATAACAACCGTGTCCTAAACCTTCTACTAAGTTTTCAAGGGCATTTTACTCAACCTCTATATAAATAGGATTCCACAATGAAAAGATTTGCTTGTATGAATCTACCAAGAATGAGTTCGTTCTCTTGTAATCTATCATTATGTGCGAGCTATCTATTTATGCGAATTGTATATGAAACATATGACAGTTCGTATGGACTTTCATTATTAATCTGCAATAGAGTCTTCCTTACGAATCCGCTGGTATGTTTCGAAAAGATTGAATCCGCATACTTGGGTTAGAAACATGAATCCATGAGGATCGTAATATGAATCCAAGTTCCGTTAAGACAAGCTGCTAAAAGCAGTCTATAATAGGGACTATTTAGCCAAGACTGGTCATATGTGGATGTCTATAATTATGGGTGCAATGAGTTTTATGGAAATTTTCCATAGGTTATCTTTTACAGGTTTGCAAGTAAGAATCCACAAAGACTCCCTCTCCATGAAATAGATGTATAAGAGGCTGTGAAGGCAACTAATAAAGATGGAGTCCGTAGAGATAATCTGCTAAGAGATCAATTGCTATTAAATTTGTATTCTAGTAGTACAACTATGAAATCTCTCTAGTAGAAGCTTTATGTGTGCAAGGCTTCATATAGCCGCACATGACTCACACGGTGCGCCCGTATTTCAGGCCGTGTAACAATCGAAATAGGGACACATGGCCGTGTCCCAGCCCGTGTCCGTGCCCATGTAACTCTTTGACTTGGGTCGCACGGCCAAGCCACACGCTTGTGTGCTAGGCCGTGTAACTGTCTGACTTGCAACCTTTAAAATCTACAAGGGACACACGGCCGTATCGCATGGCCATGTGTTACACACGGTTGAGACACACGCTAGTGTCTTAGGTCATGTGGACAAGAAATTGGCCAAAATCAAGCCATTTCTTCACCCACTTCAAGCATGTACCGAAACACAATTTGCACATATGACCAAGATACTAAAACATGCCCAAAACATACATAAAATGACCAATTCACTCTACCATTAATCTATACAACCAATATGCCATTAAGACACCTCAATCACAAACCATCAAACATATCTAAACATATGCATATTTGACCATACATCAACCATACACATCTAACTTATTTCTATACCAAAACATACCATAATTGACCATATACCCTGTCCACAATGACTTACCATTTGGACCATTACTCACATGCATCATAATCACATAAGTGACACAAACCAACCAATTCCAAATGAAACCAAGTAACCAACTTATATATGTACATACCAAATTCAACATTTATCACTCAAATTAAACTTTAAACATAAGTTTCCTATACATGCCATTATAACATTGGCTAGAACATATAAAAACTACCGATATATTCGTTGGATAGTGTGACTGCTCTTTGACGAGCTTCCAAATTGAACAAGCTTCCGATTATCTATAACACATAGGAAAGAAAACTCCATAAGCACATAATGCTTAGCAAGTTCGTAAAACATGAACATAACTTACCATTTCAATTTATAACATTAAAATTAATCATAATATAATCCGACCAAAAGCTTAGCACAAGCCTAGGCACCAACAACAACATATGTTAGCATATTCAAACATATTCCATATGAATTTAACATAGGTAAGCCATTATACATGAACATAATTCATTTGAATTAATCTTTTTCCTTAACATATCATACTTTCAATGAAACTTACCGAATTACACCCAACAACACCGAATTGCAAAATCTAATGGAAAATTCATTTCCATATCCATTCGCCTATTCCTCTATTCTCCATTTCTAACATTGATGCTCGAACACCATAGTGTCCCCTCTACAAGGCCCTATGTTTCGTATATCGCAGTTTGCACCCAGAAACACCAAATTGAAAAATCTAACAGAAACTTATTTTCCCTCCATACTCCACAATTCATAAACACACAGACGCATACAAATTATCACTTAACATAGTAACGTGGAGTATGCTAAATTTATGTATGGTACCACAACCATTTCATACATGTCGACACACTTACGGACACTCATGTACGTACTCATCTTTATGCATATTAGCATTCAAAGCACATCCATGTATAGAGTATGGAAACTCACCTAATGCTTCCTTACTTCGTCAGCTTAGCTTTTCCGAATGTCAGAGCTTCCATTCTCCTGGCAGCTAAGCATGACAACCAAATTCATAGATTACATTTAGCAATTTCAGCTTAAAAACTTAGTTTCCTAAAACATGCTAAATTTTGTGTTTTTTCTAGGGTTGTCAAGCCTAGGGTTTTAAGTTCTTCCTATCCCAACCAGCTCCGCTAAGAAACCCTACATAGAAGCTAATTAATCCCAAATCCACTCGTTAATCTCCTATTACCGGATTAGTTCCCCATGGATCTAACACACATCATGAACTTGATTAAAAACATAAACATTAAAAACAAATCAAGTGAAGAGATGAGAACAATCCTGATATATTAATAGTAATGCTAATGGTAATTCGTCGAATAGTTTAGTGGATCCACAATCTAAACTCCGCGAGGAACGAAATAAAAACTAAACTAAAATTACAACTAAAAAGAAACCTAAATTACAAATAAAAATAAAACTAAATAGGAGATGGAAAATTAAACTAAGCAAAAACTGTTCATAAACTATGTAGAACAAGCCTCTTTATAGGCCTAGGGTTGGTCGTTGTCCTTGACCTAATTCAGTTGACTAATCTTTGTTAGTGTGTTGTGCAGACAGAAGCACCCTTAATTAATTATTTAGCCTCGTCACATCGGTGTCGCGACACCCTTTGGCTTATGTCACATACGGTTAGCAGTTTACTGGTTTGGGTATGTCTTCAAGGTTGTGTCGCGACACCGAAGGTAGTCTGATCCTTTTATATTTCTTTTTTTATGTTATGACATCCAAGCTCCTTATTGCAATATCGTGGGTAGTCTCTTCACTCCGCCTCTGAATAATGTTTTGTACACTTATTGGACATATTAGTCTACCTTTAGGCCTCTCTTGGCCCTACAAGGTCATATAAATACTGAAATTGCTCAGTTTGTCATCTAAAGACTAAAAATGAAAACAAAACAAAAACATAACTAAATTGCTTTCATACTAGCTCATTAAGTACGAAAAATAGTTTAATCTGCTACAACAAATTGCGGCAGATCAAACTCCCCCACACTTAAGTCATTTCTTGTATTCAAGCAAGAAAACATAAAAATGAAAATATAAAATATAACCCCTGAGCAAGTATGATACAAAGATTAATTTCGAAGCGAAGTAAATAGGAGTATTCATAAATACACATAATTCTAGCATGATATGTAAAGGACTTACCACTATCAACCTCAAACACCTCAGTTTAGTATATTACAAAGCATTTAAACAAAAAGATCATCTAATACATTGGTCCATCAAGAAATTATATAGGGCTTTTGATTACACTAGTGAAACACAAACAACTATTATCGTCATCACTTAATATAATGTTCACTCACAAATAAATTTACCTAGGTCACATAGGACTTTTCGACTTGTAGATTTCTAAGGCTTAAAGTTGGTATGGAATTGAAGAACATGGAGCATAAAAATGGTTTCAAGCATGAAATTAGTTTGGCACATTGTATTGTTCCCTATTCACCCCCTTTAGTGTCCCATTCCCACTCATCGCCTTATCTCTCATTCTCTCACATTCCTTATTTCTTCATGTAAGAAGTCACAGTGTTAACTAGCAACTATAGTCAGCTTACGAGTTTTTGTGCATTAATAACCGAGTGTTTCTATTTTTGTAACCTTATTTTTGGATCACTTTGACTTTTTCAATGGTTTCTCACTCATAATGCTTTTTGACTTCCTGCGCATCTGTGCGTTAAAACAAATGATTTTAGAAAACTATTTTTCTTTTAAAGAGCAGTTTTAACTGCAAACGTACAGGTCAGTTGTAATATTTATACTGTCCGATGGAACACCAGAGTATTTCAAGGGGTCAAACCCAAAGGAGATGGTGATTGAGTAATAAATAACGCACACTTAGAGTCTAAGTGGCTACTAGTACGATTTTATAGTACAGCAAATCATAACAAGAAATTGATGTAAGGAAATTAAATACGCTACTCTAGGGACCAAATTGTGTACAAGACTACAAAATTAACCAATAAATGTCTAAAGGTGGTCGGTTGACTTCGATGTGGTTCGTCAATCTTCGAATGAGGGACTTAAATTTCTTAAATTACTAAAGTGACTCAATTTTATCTCTCGATCTCAATTTTACCAAATTAGACAAATTAGTTCAATTTATGTCTCTATCACTTGTCTAGATGTTCTCTTAGGGTTGTCAATCCTAAGTTTTTAGGTTCTTTTAAATTAATCAAATATATTATGATTTGGTCTTTCATCCAAAAATCAACTCACCACATCTCCATCAACCAACCCCCCTTAAAGGTTTAACTACTCATGCTGGAAATACAACTACCAACCATGGAAATGAAAAACAAAGAAGTCGTTAAAGTAAAGCTTAAAGAAAATGAAATGAAAAGCATTCAACAAGAAAATCTAAAGCAATTAACATAAAAGGAACAACCTTTAATAGATTTAAAGTAAAGAAAACATAAATACATCAAACTAAAGCTAAAAATGTCATTACAACCAAAGTACAGAGACTGAAAGCGCAAATAAACCTAGGCTACAGTGATAACTTGTAACACCCCTAACCTGTAGCCATCGCCGAAATAGGGTTAAGAGGCGTTACCAGACAGTTCGAAACTTTTATGATCATTTCACAACATAAGATATAACATCATCATATCATAGAAAATCACATAAAAAGAGTCCTTTTAAAAGGTCTACGAGACCTTAAACATGCATTGAAAAAGGGTCGGGACTAAACCGAGCACATACAAATTTTTTTCGAAAACTTAACATTTTCAAAGTTACAGAGGTCACACACCCGTGTGGGTAGGCCGTGTGTCTCACATGGCATCAGACACACCCGTGTATCCAAGCCGTGGCAAAACAGGGCATACATACTGACTTGTCCACACGGTCGAAGACAAGCCCGTGTGCTTGACTTGTGGGCAACACTGACTTAATCCACACGGCCTGTCACACGCCCATGTGTCTGGCCCATGTGCGAGACTAACTTGATTCGAATTACAATATTAAAGGACACGGTCGAGACACACGCCCATGTGCTCAACCGTGTGGGCAAATACAGGCCATTTGCTTGGCCAATTTGCCACCCAAATTTTGGGTCAAACCTACAAGCATCAAACCAATAAAATTTCATACCTCAAAGGCATCCAAATCATACCAAAAATGTATGATTTAACTCTTAACATCATCATCCATTTTATATGCAAATCTAACTCAAACATATCAATTTCAAGTATCAATTATACATCAAGAACATATAACTAATACTTCATCTAACCAATTAAATTCATAGCAATTTCTCATCATTTGCATATCCAAAATCAACCATGAACTCACCTATATATGTACCATTTAGTTTAGCTACTTATGAGCACATTAAAACTTACCAACTTATGCATCAATAAGCATGAACAAAACTCATTCATAAACACATCCATTAACTAGCCATATCACATGGCTATTCTTACATATCACAAAACATACTCTAAGTTCTCTAGACTGTACATGCCATACTTTAATATAAAAATTCTCAAAAGGTACCAAATATAATTCGACAGTGTGGTAATGATTCTCGATGATCCCCGAGCTTCACGTAGCTTTAATAATCTATAAAACAATGAACAAACATACACACAAAGTAAGCTATCATAGCTTAGTAAGTCATAAGCAAATAATGTACAAATAAACATTTACATTAAGTCAACTAGCCAAATCAAAACAAACTTAACCAAATGTACATCTATTATGTTTGTAACCTCAAATATTATCACATTTACATTAACATTATAACATCAATTGCCAAGTGCACGTATACTAAATAGTACATATAAATTTCCCTTTTATCATAACTAATTCATATATTCATCTCAATCACAAATACTTACCTTACTTTCATATTCATATAACATAGCACGTACCTGAATCTTTTAGTTCGTTTTCACATTTTATCTCATCTCGTTAATGCCCGTTGAACCATTCAGAATTAATAAGGATACTCAGATAATTAAATAATCAGAAAGCTCATACAATGCCAACGTCCTAGACGTGGTCTTACATGTAATCACACATCGATGCCACTGTCCCAGACAAGGTCTTACACGAATCAAATACGATGCCAACGTCCCAGACATGGTCTTACACGTAAACACAAGTCGGTGCCAACGTCCCAGACGTGGTCTTACATGAAAACACATATCGAAATTCTATGTCATGACATATGTATACTAACTATTCCTAAGGTTCGTACGGGACTTTCGGACGTCATAACTCTATCATTCCAGGCTCGTGAATATTGCTCCCGTGCTTAATTCATTTCAGTATAATATATAGACAAGTAACAATTCAATTTGGCACTATTAAAATGAATACAATAGAATCTATCGACATTTATTTACTTATTAACTTACCTCAGATAACGACGGATGAAATCGACTACTCGACTACTTTCGACCTCCCCCGATCTAATTCCGATTTCTTCCGTTCTTGATCTAAATAAATTCAAATTTAACTAATTTAATCACACATTAATTCAAATTCATCCAAAAACATGTAAATGGGCCAATTATACTTTTACCCCTTTCATTTCACATTTTTCACAATTTGGTCCTTATTTCACAAAACACAAAATACACATAATTTCACTAAACTCTAGTATAGCCGAATTTTCCTTTAGCTTATATAAGTCCATACATTTCATTTATTTGACATTTTAGTCCCTCAATTTATTATTTTCACAATTTAGCCCAAATTACTCAAATTAATCAAAAATCCAAAAACAAAACATTATAATCTATCACATATCTTTTATTTTCCATCATCAAACAACAAAAACCACAAGCTATCATCAATGACAAAACAAAAAAATCATCATCAAATTCACAAATTAAAACATGGGCTTAATAGATTTCATAGCAACGATATCAAAAACATAAAAATTATCAAAAATCGAACAAAAACAAACCTTTAATCAAGCTAGATGTTGGCCGAATGTTTCAAAGCCCTAAATCTTTCTTTTCTTCTTCAATTTTCGACAATTACAAAGATGAATGCCTTAGTTTATGTTTTATGTTATTAAATTATAACTTAATTCATCATTTACCAATTTGCCCTTAATGAATTAAACATTAAAACATTTAATGGTTGTACATAATAGTCTGCTATCAATTAAAATGGTTTAATTACCATTTAAGGCCATCACATTTAAAAGACAACTCATTTAAACACATTAACATATAGAATGACACTTTTACCTTTCATGCGATTTAATCCTTTTTGCAAATTAAGCACAAAAATGATTAAATTAAATCACAGAAATTTCACATATGTCAATTCACATACTAAAAACACAGAAAATAATATTTAAATATTTTTCTGACTCAGATTTGTGGTCCCGAAACCACTATTCCGACTAGGGTCTAAACCGAACTGTTACATAACTAACTTAACAAATTACAAGAACACTAAGAATAAGAAGAAAGTGTAGTAAAACAAACTCTAAAACTAAGAAAGGAGAAGAGAAGATATAAACCCTAGAAAAAGTTGCAAAAAAAAAAAAACTAAGAGAAAACTTAGAGAAACTAAGGCTAAAACTAAGCTAATGTGTGTATCTCTCTCCTCAGCGAAAATTGGCTATTTTAGGCTTATGGCTAATGAATTTTGTTTCCAAAATTGCCCTTACACAAGCCTTGTGTGATTGGTGCATCAGGTGGACAAAGATTACCCTTTTTGTCCAATTTTACCCCTCACGATATCAGTATCGCAATACCGAAGAAGAGCATATCACAATGTCCAGTTCAGTTTTGAACTTGGGGCCATCTTGTATGGTGCATATCACGATACTCAAAGTGGATATCATGAAACCACTGAAGGGTGGTCTCCAATCTTCAAGTTTGTTGGAGGTATCGCGATTCCAAGGTTTGAATATTGAGCTACCCTCTAATTTAGTGTCATTTTTGCTCATTTTCATCCTCAAACACATCCCTACATTACTCAACCACACGTTAGGGCCCCAAATTTGCCAAATTAGGTCTCAAAATGAGTAAAAACAAGGCATTTGCACTTATTAACTTAAAATCTGAAAATTATGAAAAACTACAAAAAAAAAAAAGATGTTACTTTGCTTGAGAATAAGCTCCTTAATTACATTGGGAAAGCCTAATTTGCCATATTAAGTTACGACAGATCAAACTCTCCTACACTTAACTCTTTGCTTGTCCTCAAGAAAACACACTAAACATGCAAAAGAAAAGACGACTCTTGGATGAAATGTAACACCCCTAACCCGTGTCCGTCGCTGGAATAGGGTTACGAGGCATTACCGATCAAATCACAACATACAACATACATTTATGCATTTATTCTCAAACACCATTCAATCATAATCACATTGTCCCTTATAAAGGCCTACGAGGCCTTAAACACACTTTAGAAGTGGTTCGGGACTAAACCGATAACTTAGGAAAATTCTCAAAAACTTAGGAATTTTTCAAACATACAAGGGTCACACGCCCGTGTGATCAGGCCGTGTGCCTCACACAGCTCCAGACACGCCCGTGTCCCAGGCCGTGTGAAAACAAGGCATACATACTGACTTGGGTCACACGGCTGACAAACGCCCGTGTGTCTAGCCTGTGTGCCCTTCGAAATGGCCACACACGCCCGTGTGCTAGGCCGTGTGTTAGGTCGTGCCAATCCTATAGGGTATACTAACTTATGCAACACGACCAAGTCAAACGCCCGTGTGCTAGGTCGTGTGCCATTTAGGGGGTATACTGACTTGTACCACACGACCAGTCACACGCCCGTGTGTGAGGCTGTGTGCAGCATACTGACTTCAATTCAATTTCAACACCAGGGGACACACAACCGTGTATCATGACCGTGTGTTGCACACGGCTGAGACAACGCCGTGTCTCTGCCCGTGTGGACAAGAATAGGCCATTTGCAAGGCCAATTTGCCACCCTTTCTCATGCTCACCTAAACATCCAAAATGATACCATTTCAACACATTTATAGGCAACCAAAACATGCCATTTCATCTTCCACCATTTTACCACTCAAATCATAACCATAAACATACCAAAACAATATGCCATTACCAATAATTTCACCAATCTTCCCTATGCATTTTCTCATCATTTTATCAACTAATTCATGTCACAAAATATACCAATTTATCATCCCTATATCATACCAAATCAACCATGATATATCATTGCTAAATAATCAAAACAATTAACCACTTAGCCATCACAACAACATACCAAACATGCCAAAACACAAGGCCATATATACATCAGATATCACTTACCAAATTCATAAATTTAGCTAACTCAAATGGACAAATAGCTAATATCATAACTCAAAACATAACATCTTAATACTAGCCTATACATGCCATATACCATATTTACATAGCATCAAAAGTACCAAAAAGTTGTTCGATAGTGTGACGATGTTCTTGATGATCCCTGAGTCCCAGCTAGCTTCGATTATCTATAAAATAGGGAAAGAACACACAAAGTAAGCTTTAAAAGCTTAGTAAGCCATATACAAATAAAAGCACACATGAATCAACATCATCTTCATTAATAGGCAAATCATGAATAAGCATATAAAAGCTCACAAACCTTTCCTATTGAACATATATTCAAATTCATAAGAGAATTCATCAAATACTTCCCTTTTCAATACTCGTATGAATCTCGTACGTACCTGAGTCACTTAACTCATTCACACATTCTTTCTCAACTTGACTTTGCCCGTTGAACCATTCGGAATTATTAAGGATACTCGGAAATCATATATAACTCGTACAATGCCATATCTCGGATATGGTCTTACATGTTATCACATATCGATGCCATCGTCCCAGACAGGGTCTTATATGAAATCATATAATAATGCCAATTTCCCAGACATGGTCCTACATGTAACCACATCTTGGTAATCCTAATGTCATGACATTCGTATCCTATACTATTCCTAAGGTTCGTACGGGACTTTCAAATATTGTAACCTTGTCGATTATTGCTCGTATTTAATCATTCAACATTTATAGCAGTTCAATGACAATTAAACATATATAATTCAATTTAACGACATTTATTTGCATATTAACTTACCTCATATTAGGGATAAACGGACTAGATCGACTATTCGATAACTTTTGATTTTCCCCGATCTAAATCCGATTTCTTTCGTTCTTAATCTATATACATTCAAAATTCACTCATTTATTCATCAAATCATTCAATTCAGTCCACAAACACATATTTGGGTATTTTTACACTTTAGCCTCTAAAGTTCCATATTTTTACAATTTAGTCCCTATTTCACAAATACACAAAATTCACACAATTCGATAATACTCATGCTTGTCCGAATTTCATATAAGTCCCTAGCAGCCCAAAACTTTCATTTATTTCACATATCAACCCCTCAATTTACACTTTTCACAATTAAGTCATTAATAGACATTTTTACTCAAAATCACTTAACAAAACTTGTGTAACTATCAACAAATATCCATTTTTCATCATAAAACATTCAAAAGCTCAAGCATTCATCAATGGCACTTCATGAAATCATTAAGAAATTCAAAAATTAAGACATGGGCTATCTAGAATACAAAGCAACGATCTCAAAAACGTAAAAATCATCAAAACCCGAGCTCAAAACACTTACCAATCAAGCTTGCAAGTGCCAAACCCTAAAAGCTATTTTAATGGCTTTCTTCTCTTCTACATTCGGTTGAAAAAGATGAAGACAAAGGTTTTTCTTTTGTTTTCTTTAATTTAATATACTTTATTTACAATTTACGACATTAACCTTAATTAAAATCCATCAAATTTAATTATAATATGTCCATTAATGTCAAATTCCACTATCAATGGTCTAATTTCATCATAAGGACTTCCACATTTAAATTTCATAACCGATAGGCAATTTTAACATATAGAATGCCACTTTTGCATTTTACCTGATTTAGTCTTTTTATCAAATTAGGCATCTAATCGATAAAATTAAATCACGAAACTTTCACACATACATACTATCATACTGTAAACACATAAAAGAATATTAAAATAATTTTCTGAGCTCGAATTTGTGGTTCTAAAACCTCTGTTTCGATTTAGCTAAAATCGGGCTGTTACAACTCTCCCCCTTAGGGATTGTCACCCTCGAAAATCTTACCAGTGAATATGTAGCACCCCTTACCCGTATTTTATTCTAGAATCGAGTTTAAGGCATTACCATACTTGACTCACATGATCATACCACTTTAGGTTATCAAAATCCATTCCAAATTAAACTTTCCCATTCTCATATCTAACCTTCTTATAATGTGCCTACGAGGCCCTAAATACTTCTGGAAGGTTTTGGAAAATAATTGAAACTTTTACACACTTAGAAAAATGTTGCCTAAATAGGGGCCACACGCCCGTGTAAAATGGGACACGCCCATGTGGGCAGGCCGTGTGGTCACACACGCCCATGTCCCTCACCCGTAGTTGACACTGACTTATTTCACATGGCCGAGCACAAGCCTGTGTCCCTGGCCTGTTTCCCTCACACGGCCTCAGCACGCCCGTGTCTTAGCTCGTGTGCCAAAACCTTGGCATTCTGTTTATGATGTCATCACCTCATGAAGGTCACACGTCCGTGTCCTTAAACCGTGTGTCGAATTAAATTCCACATTTAAAGTGCAGACTTCACACGACCTGGGCACATGCCCATGTCCAAGGCCGTGCCTCCTACACGGCTGAGACACACGGCCATGTCTCCGCCCATATGTTTACTACTGAGCATACTGATGTCGTAACCATTTTTTGACAAAATGGGAATCGACTTCTAAAATAGAGAGTCGCCACCGATCTTTTATTAGGCGTGATCGGGTTGCCTTTGTTTTAATAAAACATTTTAATTCACTAAAACAACGTTTTTGGTCTACAAAAATTTGAGAAAATAGGTTTGGGAGTCGGTTACGTGCGAGGAAGGGTTAGCACACTCGTCACACCCAAAATTGGTACCAAATTGATTATTTAATGTCCCGATGTCGAAAGTTTGAAAATTTTAAAAGAAAAAACAAAAATCCGATCTCTTTTGGAAACATCGATTTTTCTCGAATTGAATATCAAGATTTTCTTGTTCCGAAGGAACAAAATATCACATCCAACACGTAGGACACGATGATTTTAATCCTCGAATCCAAGATCATCTCTTAATTCCCGAGACTCATGCATTAAAGCATCAAAAGGGTATTCGATTGTTTGGTCAAGCGAGAGAACCGAAGCCCAACACATAGGACACGATCTCTCGAATCTCCAATCATAGAATATTGCCTTATTTTGAAGAATTTTCGTTTTGAATAATATCAAGTGCAACATGTAAAGGCATACATTTATTGTTTGAAGTTGAATGAAACGACCTAAGTGGGGTAAACATTGGGGTTTAATGCACAATGCAGTAGCATGAGATAAAACGTAATATCGAGCATGGGATAAGTAAATGCGGGCGCCGTATAATATGAGCGAATGACAATAATACAAAGGGTATGGAATAAACTAAATTAAAAAATACACGATGGCGATGATCAAGCAATATACATTATTTAAATATTATCATTAATAGTGAGACTAAAATGAATGAGACGATTTAAAATAAAATATAATTAAAATAAATAATTCATATAAAAAACAATTCAAGATAACAAATGAAAGAATAATTGAGATAAACAAATAAAGGAAATTTAGAAATAATTTCAACTAAGTAATCTATATAAAATCTAGAATAATTTGTGGAAAATTTGAAATGAATTATATGTACATTAATATCTTGAAATAAATAATATATAAAATAATTTGAAACGAATTATTTGAAATGAATTATATGTACATTAATATCTTGAAATAAATAATATATAAAATAATTTGAAACGAATAATATAATAAAACAACTTAAAATAATATAGACAAGTTTAAAAACAAATATTATGTAAGTGTGATGTAAAACGAGTGATATACAAGACGTTTTAGGAATAGATAGTATATGATAAGATAATATACATATATAATGGTTTAAAATAAATAATGTAAAAAGGAATTTAGGAAAACATGATATATTAACATAAAAAAAATTAAAATAAGTAGTATATATACATAGATATGAGATAAATATCTTATTTAGAAAACTTGAAATAGGCGATATTAAAACCATTTGACAAACAAAAGAGTTTAAAGAAACAGCACATATATAATTTAAAACAAGTGATAGAAACAAATTTTAAATAACATATAAAAACAAGTTTTAAAAATAAAGAACATGTAAAGCATCTCCAAGAAGTTAACGCATGGAATAATTTAAAATAAATAATGCAAAACTGTTTATTATATATGTTGTATATAATTTAAAACAAACAATAGTTTAAAATAATTAATGTGTACAAGGAATTTAAAAATGAATACTATGTACATATGTATATATATACAATTTAATAAGAATAATATATAAAACTTTAAATGAATAATAATAAATAAACAAGTTCAAAAAATAAATGAATAAATTACACAAGGTCAGGGACAAACTTAAAAATCCAGCCAGAACTCATGATATGAATCATAAATAATCAAAAGCCGATTTAGGAGCGAAACGAATGGTGCGAAACTATTGGGGACCAAATAGGAGAATATTCCTTAAATCCCCATGCGCACATCCAGTTGACAGCTCCAGGGACCAAATCGAAATCAAGATGAAACCTGAGGGCCAAATTTAAAAGAACAAAGAAAGTAGGAAATGGGGCCTAATCAAACAGAGCCGTGGAAGGGAGGGATCATTCGAGCAAATATCCCTTTTAAAGTGAGAACACAAATCCCCACCCCACCAAGCGACGTCGTTTTCTTCAAATCTTAAAACCTCCATTTTAATCTGTTTCATTTCATTTTCAATCCAGAGAAAAAAAAAAGAGACGTTTAAGCTCCTCCCCTCTCGTCTTTCCCTCTCCCCGGCGATTGAGCTTTCTTTCCGGCCGATCGTCGCTCCAACACCATGTTTGGTGTCTAACGACGCGTGGGGATGGGATTTTATCCCCGTTCGAAGCCCCGTTTTGAAAATTAGCCCTTTTGTTTCGAAGACCACTCCCTTTGCTTTCGATTTCGGCTCCGACGACGGAGAAGAGACTCCGACGACGCGCCCTGAGGTTCAGGTAAGTTTTCTCTTCTCTTTTACGATTATTATTTCGTTGTAAAAAAAATTAAAAAAATAAAAAAAACAAAAGGAACCGAAAATAAAAGTCACCTTCAAGAAATCTGTTCCTTTTTATTTTCTTTGATGTTCGTTTCTTTTTTGAATTCCCTCTAAAAATCCCCTTTTATTTTGATTTCACTCGCAAAGAGAAGAAAGGAAACAAATAGATCAAAAGTCGACAGAATAAAATCAGAAATTAAGATTGGAAATCCTTTTCAATCTGGTTTTCTTGTATTCAATATGTGCGTCTGTTTGGATCTCTCAAGAAAAACCGGATTTTTCCCTTTACAAAGTTTGTTTCGGTTCTTTTATAACCGACCTCCTAAAATTCCTTTATGCTTCATCAATTTCTTTTCTATTTGCTTTGTCGTTTTTCTTCTTGGTTCTGTCACTGCGCGTGGTTCTCGTTTTGTCATCTTTCCTTTTTGTTTCCTGTGTTGACTTCTGTTGTGTGCTTTCATTTTGCAGGCGATGTCAGAAGCGTGCGAGGAGACCCTGCGCGGGGAGGGGTGCCGAGTAGTGGCGTGCGGCCGTGGCCAACAAGAAAGAACCCTAGGGTTCTGAAAAAAAATTTTAGGTTTTGGGCCATTTAGGATTGTTTAGTTTGGGCTATGGGTGATTTCGGGTTGTTGTAATTAGGCCTCGAGTTTTGGGGTCTGTTTGAGACTGTAATTTTGAACTATTTTATTTCTTTATTGGTTTTTGATTTTTTTGCTGGAGTGGGCCAGAATTGGCTATTACAGTTGCCCCTTTTTGCTTATTGTCGTGTAACGAGAATTGAGCAAAGACTTTAAAAGAGCCAATTCTGCCTAGTTTCACCGAGTCTTGACCTCTTCAGTGTTTCCGCTCTTCGAGTAGCCTCGTCTCAATCCACTGTTTATTTGTCGCTTTGTCCCACTTCACTATAGTCTTGGGATACGATTATTGACTTCGATCTGCTTCTTATCTTCAATCTGCTCCTGAAACATCAGGACTGCCAGACTTGCTATCTTCAATCTGCTCCACTGTCATTTCTAGGGAACTAAAATCTGAACTTTTCAATTTGCTTCCTTACCATCTTCAGGAAGACTGAAAATACCTCAGCGTGTGACCCGAGGCTCAACTCACCTATTGCAATATGAGTTGACTTTTGAAAAATAGATATTGAAAGATACCTCAGCATGTGACCTGAGGCTCAACTCACCTCTCGCAATATGAGTTGATTTTTTCTTTGAAAAATAGAAATTAAAAAATACCTCAGCGTGTGACCTGAGGCTCAACTCACCTTTCGCAATATGAGTTGATTTTTTTTTTTGAAAAACAGCAATTGAAAAAGACCTCAGTATGTGACCTGAGGCTTAACTCACCTCTCGCAATATGCGTTGATTTTTCTTTTTGTGTTCTTTTTTCTTTTTTCTTTTTCTCTTCTTTTTTTTGAAAAACAGAAACTGAAAAATAGAAATTGAAGATACCTCGGCCTGTGACCCAAGGCTCAACTCACCTCTCGTATTATGAGTTGATTTTTGAACAGAAATTGAAAAAAAGAAATTAAAAATACCTCGGCATGTGATCCGAGACTCAACTCACCTCTCGTATTATGAGTTGATTTTTTAAACGGAAATTGAAAAACAGAAAGTAAAAATACCTCGGCATGTGACCCGAGGCTCAACTCACCTCTCGTATTATGAGTTGATTTTTGAACAGAAATTGAAAAACAGAAATTAAAAATACCTCGGCATGTGACCCGAGGCTTAACTCACCTCTTGTATTATGAGTTGATTTTTGAACAGAATTTGAAAAACACCTCAGGGTGTGACCTGAGGCTCAACTCACCTCTCGTATTATGAGTTGATATTTTGAACAGAAATTAAAAAAAACACCTCAGGGTGTGACCTGAGGCTCAACTCACCTCTTGTATTATGAGTTGATTTTTGAACAGAAATTGAAAAACACCTCAGGGTGTGACCTGAGGCTCAACTTACCTCTCGTATTATGAGTTGATATTTTGAACAGAAATAAAAAAAAAAAACACCTCAGGGTGTGACCTGAGGCTCAACTCACCTCTCATATTATGAGTTGATATTTTAAACAGAAATTAAAAAACACCTCAGGGTGTGACCTGAGGCTCAACTCACCTCTCGTATTATGAGTTGATATTTGAACAGAAATTGAAAGAAACACCTCAAGGTGTGACCTGAGGCTCAACTCACCTCTCGTATTATGAGTTGATATTTGAAAAGAAATTGAAAGAAACACCTCAGGGTGCGACCTGAGGCTCAACTCACCTCTCGTATTATGAGTTGATATTTGAACAGAAATTGAAAGAAACACCTCAGGGTGTGACCTAAGGCTCAACTCACCTCTCGTATTATGAGTTGATATTTTACAATTAGAATTTCAAAATGCATCATCTGGTGGAACTCGGATGTCTTCTTTCTCCTTGGTTCGGTACAACTATCGTCAAAACTTCTTGCTTTACTGGTGTACCTGTATGTGTGATGTTATCATGATATGCACGTGTTTGTCTTAAATGCTTTTATGCCTACATGATTATGCCATGCGCCCTGGGTTTGTTTGTCATATATCTTTTTCGTTCACGACTTTCAAGATGACCTGTATTCATTGCTTCGATTCTTGACTTTCCTTTCAGGTTTTGTACCCGACCTCAAGCTTTACGAGTAATCTGCGTTTCTCGTATATCACCCTTTTGCCCCCTGTAACTTCAAGGCTCATCTCATTGTGACCTGGGGGTATAGGATTTGAATATCCTCCATTCATCCCACTGCGACTCTAAAACATAGGATTTGTCTCTTCTTCAACCCACCCTCTTGTAATTCAAAGGTACAGGATCTGTATCAGCTTTCTTCTAACGATCACTCTTTAGGTGACCCAACCAGATGTATATGCGTGATGCTTACATGAATGCAGAATGTCATTTCCTTTCGAGAATGATTCTAGTTTTGCACTTGGGTTAACAATGCCCATTTTCCGTCAGGATTGTGTCATTGACGCGGTACCTTGTCATTTTGTTCGATCACCTTAATCTAGACTCAGATATTTCCAACCCTTAAGATTGGTGAATCTTAAGCAATAATCCTATTTCAGACTCCTGTATTGTTTAGAGGTTTCCAGAGTAATATGCGAAACTCCTTTCATGAAAGTATTATTAATCCAATAATCGTTATTTCAATGCAAAATGCTGAAAAAAGGACCATAATGATGGACGGAATGGGAATTTATTGGGAGCATAGCTCGAATCAAACAAGTTAATCAAAGCTAGCATATGCAATGAAGCAGTGAATTTATTTAGAGTGTATTTTGAAAAGACAAATATAACAGACTCAAAATGGGTAAATTGGAAACTAGGTGCCCCAGATATCGCAGCTTGAGCTTCTCTGTTCAAACTTCTTGAGGACCATTCTAAACTCAATATGTGTTTAGGGGATCCGGAGTACTTTGTCGATGCCCCAAGGCGCAACATTCCCCTTCATTGTTACTTCAAGCATAGCAAGACTACTGTATGCCCCATTTTTATCAAAATTTGAGCTACCCTTTTTGGGTTTTCAACTCAAACCCACTTTTGGTCTCAAAGCGCCCTTTGCGGGTTTTCTCTTTGGCCTCTCCTTTTTCTTCTTTTTTCTTTCTTCTCATTCTTTTTATTTTTTTATATATTTTGTTGTTTTTCTTTTCTTTTTGTTGTTTTTTTTTTGAATTTTTTTTGAATTCACCGGATTGGGCAAGTCCTTGTCGTCTATCTCAGACAATATCCTTGTTTCCCTAGAACGGGCCTTCTTTGCTGCCTAAGGTTCTTCCCGGCTTGGCATCTTCTTTCTTCTGAAGTCCCTATTGCATGGGAAAGAATCTTCTTCAAAGCCCTATCATGAAATTTTCTAAGGCGATCCTTTTTTGTTGTAAACTCATATCATCCGATTATGACATATAGCTCTTAACATTTTCTCTTCAAATTCACTTGATCACATCGGGATCGGATCCATTTCGCCTCATCCATTTTTGGCTCGACCCGTACCCTGGAAAAAGGATTTTGACTTTACTATGCAAAACCTAATGAGGAAGGCGTTGCCCCAGCAAAGGTCCCGGCCGACGTTTAATGAGCAAAAAAAGGTAAACGTAACTTCTATATGCCAACATTCCCAAGTTTAGGTCATCTTCCTAACGATCTTTGTTCTGTTGCCCCCTTTTTTTTCTTTTTTTACACCATGACATGGCACTTGATCCTTGCAAAGACCGCAAACTTTTAACATTGTGCGGTTAAATATGACCTTGTCGCCTTTTTTGTTAATATTTTTTTTTCTTTTTGGTCTAAGGACTATCGACTTTGTAATATTGGCATATGAAGCGACCCTCGCCTTCTTAGTGAAGAGATCGACATCCACAAAAATGAATCGATGCGGACCTGAAGCTTTCGAGGAGATTGGCTTGATAACGTCCCTGCCCCATGTAGACAAGGAGGAAAAGGCACATAAGTTCTGTCCTCGATTTGGCGTTTGATGCAATTTTCCTTTCTGGGTAGACCAGTAGCTCGAACCTCTTGATTGGCTTAGTCAGGGTAGAACCATCAGCATGTGATCTTCAAATATCCTTGTGGACTTCTTCTGTGGCTTCCTTAGCTTTGACAGCATACTCGTGCCTTAGTAGTCCCGGCGTGATCATACGAAAATATCTTTGAACTCTTGGAGATAACTCAATGATTCCTTGCCTCGTCCTGCGGCAAGCTAAGCTTCCATCTTCATCTCCCTTGTAGTATTTGCTGACACTTTGTAAGATGGGATCTACCATTCTTGACAATTTAGAAAACAAGTTGTGACCTCTGTCATCTCCCCATCCTCCAATCCCTTTAGACACATATCTCGTTAAAAAGAGTCGGTAACAGGGTTGCTCATGTCATTGCTATCTGGGGGACCCATTATGGGCATGAAGGTAGAAAATTAAGAGTATGATATGAAAATGAAACGATGTAGAGTATGAAATGCGAGGAGTGAAAATAAAGATGCATTTTATTGAAATAACAATTCTGGAAACAAGCCCATTTCACGAAAGGACTCTTGTTGCCTCTAGGCTTAAAGCAACAAGCATGTTTTGAATGTTACTCCGGATTAGCTAAAAACGCAGGTTTCTTCCACAGTCCTATTGTTCAAGACACTCCCAGGTGTGTAAGATTTCGGAAAGCTTTATGCCCCTGTCTTCCTTTCGAATGTGTCATTGGCGTTCTGACTTCTTGATTTCTAGGCTTCTGATAACTTCTTTACGGAATTGAGACTCTCTCGCCCCCTCCTTCAATTATCGTAAATTATTGCTCCGGTCGACTCATTGAACTTCAAAACCCCTATTTTAATAAGCCTCTCCACCAATTTCTTAAATGCAATGCAGTTATCGGTTGAGTGACCCGTTATTCAACGCGTGATATTCACATTGAGCATTCGAATCATACCATTTGGGGTATGGGGGTTGCACTGGTTTCATGTAGTGAGGAGCTACCATATGTGCATCAAATAGGCTTTGATACAACTCCCCATATGTCATTGGAATTGGTGTAAACTGGAGATGCTTTACATTGGATCCTTGACTTGATGATCCCTGATGACCAGTGGTCACAGCCTTCGACTGACCTGCAGAGACTGACTTGGAACGCTTGCTCAAGTTGTTCACTTCATTTTCCATATTTCTCGAGCTTGACCTTTTGTCAATTTCTCTTGCATCTATTTTTCCACTCTTTATGGCATTCTCAATCATTTCTCCAGACATTACGATATCGGAGAAGTCTTTTGTGGCGTTTCCCACAGCCTGTCATAAAATGGTGCTTTCAAAGTGTTGATAAAGATGACCGTTATCTCAGTTTTAGTCAGTGGGGGTTCTACTTGGGCCGAGATATCCCTCCACCTTTGATCGTATTATCTAAAAGTCTCTATTGGCTTCTTTTCCATCATCTGCAGCGTTAGTCGATCAGGCGCCATATCAGAGACATGCTTGTACTGTTCACAACATGCTAATGCTAGGACCTTCCATGATTGGATCCTCTCTCTGCTGAGTTGATTATACCATCGGATGGCTGATCCGATCAAGCTATCTTGAAAACAGTGTATTAACAATTTGTCTTCATTCACATAACCAGCCATCTTCCGACAAAACATGATAAGATGCGCCTTTGGACATCTCGTTCCATCGTATTTTTCAAAATTTGGCACTTTAAATTTCGGAGGCAGGATCAGATCGGGAACCAAACTGAGCTCTTTAGCGCTTAGTGTAGGGAAGACTTCAGTACCTTCTATCACCTTGAGCCTTTCTTCCAAACTCTTATACTTGTCCTGAGCATAACGATCTTCTGTTTTCAACCTGGCTATTTCTATCCGATCATCCATATCTGGAACTATTGGATTAGCAGAATTATCTCTGGAGTTTGATACAAATATACCTTGCCCCAGATGAGCAGGTGGTGCAGGTCGTGGCTCTAGGCCTGCCGGTTCCCCTTGAGGATATCCTCTTTGAGTTGCATGGGCGTGGGGCGGAGTGAATCCTGGGAGATAGAGCGGATCCTGATTATCTCTTGACTGGGGTTCTGTAACATCAGGACTTTGCGCGGGTCCTTTTCCTTTGACCAGGGTTGTCATTATCTCCATCATTTTGGCCATTTGATCCTTCTGCTCGAGCGATTCCTCTCGGGATCTTACCATCAGATCCCTTGCTTCTTGCTGCGACTTGGTCAACTGCTCTTGCAACTCTCATTGGATTCTTTCTATTCTTTCTATTCTTTCATTGAGTTCAACATCCATAGCTCTAGCTCTTAGCCGTGTCCTATAAGGATGACGTGATTTCAGATTCGTGGTGTCGCAACTTTAGATCATACGATTTTAACCTTAGTGAATGATTAGGGTGATATGATGCTGCTGTATGCAATGTAATGCGAATGCATGGAATGAATGCAAAAAGAGAGGTGTTGATCATGAATTCGATTCCATTAGAAGAACTTTTCTAGAAAATACGTTTTTTTACATTAAAACGGATTGCATTTACGGCCATGTCCTTATAGTCCAGGTGAAAACACCAATCCTTTCTTTCGTGCCTGGAGGTTGTGATTGCGTCCCCTGAACTTTCTCAATAGACGTCTCTTCTAGCGCTTTGTTGCTGAGTCCAGGTCGTGCCTCGTCATTCGCTTATCCTCCGCTATGTTTATAATCTTCTGATGACTCCCAAACAATCCTTGTAGGCTTTGGATCTTCAGGCAAGGCCTTCTCTCGTTGTTACCTAGACTATGTTCGGATGACTGTGTTATAATCCACTTCATCAAGCAACACATTTCCTTATGACAAACTCTTCTATTCAGTAATCGAACATGAATCGACACCTCCTTTCTAATGATGCAATGCAATGCAAATGCATGGAATGAATGCAAAAAGAGAGGTACCGATTATGAATTCAATTCCATTAGAAGAACTTTTCTAGAAAATGAAGCTTTTTACCTAAAATGGATTGCATATACGGTTTTGTCCTCATAATCCAACTGAAAACATCGATCTTTTTCGTCGTGTCAGATGTTATGATCACGCCCCGTGAACTTTCTTCATAGGCGCCTCTTCTAGCTCCTTGTCGCTTGGTTCAGGCTGTACTTCTCCACTCGCCTATCCTCCACGGTGTTCATAAGTTTCTTTAAGAAAGTCAAGGCGTAACGCCTCGTGAATAATCCTTGTTGGCTTGAATCACCGGGCAAAGTCTTGTATTCTTCCGTGGACTATGCGCCTTCTCTCTTATTTACTTGGACTATATTTGAGCAACCATATTATGGTCCATTTTATCAAGAAATTCATTTTCTCATGACAAACTCCTCTATTTAGCAATCAAATATTAATCGACACATCTCTTAATGTTTTAATGCAATGCAATCAAGACAGAAGAAAACGCGGTAGCCCAGTGTAAATAAATAATCACAACAGAAAACACGTTAGTGCAAGAACAATAAACAAACACAGAACACCTTCCCAGGTGACCGCCATGGTTTGGTGCAATTCTACCTAGGGTAGGCTCTTGAGTTTCTATGTGGGGTTCAGTTCTAAAGAGGGGTACCTGAACCAGCAGATTCCTCAATCCTCACCCATTATAGGCTCATATGGACCGAGTTCGGCTCAGGGAGATGCATTTCCCTATGGCCATGCGGAGGTGAAAACCTCACGAAAGCTTAGTTTCTCACTCCCACTTAAAGGTACGACCACGATGGTCATGCGATATGATGCTCGTTAGTGAACCAAGTGTGATGAAAATGACATTCAATAAAACAAGATAAGTCAATATTTCACATACAGTTTAAAGCAAACAAGGAATAAAGCACCTACTCGGGTAACCACTAAGGTTTGGCGTGGCTCTACCTACAACGGGCTCTTAGGGCTTGCTATATGAGGTTCGGTTCTAAAGAAAAAGTACCCGAACCAGCAGATTCCTCGATCCTTACCCGTTATGGGCTCATACGGACCGAGTTCAGTTCAGGGGAATACATTTCCCTATGGCTGCACGGAGATAAAAATCTCACGAAGACATAGGTATGGATGTATCCCGAAAGTGATCCACTATCTTGCACGGAGGTAAAGACCTCACGAAAGAGTAGCTTCTCACTCCCACTTAAGAGGGTGTGACCACAACGGTCATGCAATGCAATGCCAAAGTATTTCATGAAACTCGACATTATAGCACACGCAAATGTGTCACAATATGATTTTTCAAAATAATTTTCCAAACTTTCAATCAAAAGGACAAGAATTAATCAATTTATAGCTTGACTCTCAAGGTCCCCAGTGGAGTCGCCAAGCTGTCGTAACCATTTGTTGACAAAACGGGAATCGACTTCAAAAATAGGGAGTCGCCACTGATCTTTTATTAGGCGTGATCGGGTCGCCTTTGTTTTAATAAAACATTTTAATTCACTAAAACAACGTTTTTGGTCTATGAAAATTTGAGAAAATAGGTTCGGGAGTCGGTTACGTGTGAGGAAGGGTTAGTACCCTCGTCACGCCCAAAATTGGTACCAAATTGATTATTTAATGTCCCGATGTCGAAAGTTTGAAAATTTTAAAAGAAAAAAACAAAAATCCGATCTCTTTTGGAAACATCGATTTTTCTCGAATTGAATATCAAGATTTTCTTGTTCCGGAGGAACAAAATATCACATCCAACACGTAGGACACGATGATTTTAATCCTCGAATCCAAGATCATCTCTTAATTCCCGAGACTCATGCATTAAAACATCAAAAGGGTATTCGATTGTTTGGTCAAGCGAGAGAACCGAAGCCCAACACATAGGACACGATCTCTCGAATCTCCAATCATAGAATATTGCCTTATTTTGAAGAATTTTTGTTTTGAATAATATCAAGTGCAACATGTAAAGGCATACATTTATTGTTTGAAGTTGAATGAAACGACCTAAGTGGGGTAAACATTGGGGTTTAATGCACAATGCAGTAACATGAGATAAAACGTAATATCGAGCATGGGATAAGTAAACACGGGCGCCGTATAATATGAGCGAATGACAATAATACAAAGGGTATGGAATAAACTAAATTAAAAAATACACGATGGCGATGATCAAGCAATATACATTATTTAAATATTAACATTAATGGTGAGACTAAAATGAATGAGACGATTTAAAATCAATAATTAAAATAAATAATTCATATAAAAAACAATTCAAGATAACAAATGAAAGAATAATTGAGATAAACAAATAAAGGAAATTCAGAAATAATTTCAACTAAGTAATCTATATAAAATCTAGAATAATTTGAAACGAATTATTTGAAATGAATTATATGTACATTAATATCTTGAAATAAATAATATATAAAATAATTTGAAACGAATAATATAATAAAACAACTTAAAATAATATAGACAAGTTTAAAAACAAATATTATGTAAGTGTGATGTAAAACGAGTGATATACAAGACGTTTTAGGAAATGATAGTATATGATAAGATAATATACATATATAATGGTTTAAAATAAATAATGTAAAAAGGAATTTAGGAAAACATGATATATTAACATAAAAAAATTAAAATAAGTAGTATATATACATAGATATGAGATAAATATCTTATTTAGAAAACTTGAAATAGGCGATATTAAAACCATTTGACAAACAAAAGAGTTTAAAGAAACAGCACATATATAATTTAAAACAAGTGATAGAAACAAATTTTAAATAACATATAAAAACAAGTTTTAAAAATAAAGAACATGTAAAGCATCTCCAAGAAGTTAACGCATGAAATAATTTAAAATAAATAATGCAAAACTGTTTATTATATATGTTGTATATAATTTAAAACAAACAATAGTTTAAAATAATTAATGTGTACAAGGAATTTAAAAATGAATACTATGTACATATGTATATATATACAATTTAATAAGAATAATATATAAAACTTTAAATGAATAATAATAAATAAACAAGTTTAAAAAATAAATGAATAAATTACACAAGGTCAGGGACAAACTTAAAAATCCAGCTAGAACTCATGATATGAATCATAAATAATCAAAAGTCGATTTAGGAGCGAAACGAATGGTGCGAAACTATTAGGGACCAAATAGGAGAATATTCCTTAAATCCCCATGCGCACATCCAGTTGACAGCTCCAGGGACCAAATCGAAATCAAGATGAAACCTGAGGGCCAAATTTAAAAGAACAAAGAAAGTAGGAAATGGGGCCTAATCGAACAGAGCCGTGGAAGGGAGGGATCATTCGTGCAAATATCCCTTTTAAAGTGAGAACAGAAATCCCCACCCCACCAAGCGACGTCGTTTTCTTCAAAGCTTAAAACCCCCATTTTAATCTGTTTCATTTCATTTTCAATCCAGAGAAAAAAAAAGAGACGTTTAAGCTCCTCCCCTCTCGTCTTTCCCTCTCCCCGGCGATTGAGCTTTCTTTCCGGCCGATCGTCGCTCCAACACCATGTTTGGTGTCTAACGACGCGTGGGGATGGGATTTTATCCCCGTTTGAAGCCCCGTTTTGAAAATTAGCCCTTTTGTTTCGAAGACCACTCCCTTTGCTTTCGATTTCGGCTCCGACGACGGAGAAGAGACTCCGACGACGTGCCCTGGGGTTCAGGTAAGTTTTTTCTTCTCTTTTACGATTATTATTTCGTTGTAAAAAAAATTTAAAAAATAAAAAGAAAGGAACTGAAAATAAAAGTCACCTTCAAGAAATCTGTTCCTTTTTATTTTCTTTGATGTTCGTTTCTTTTTTGAATTCCCTCTAAAAATCCCCTTTTATTTTGATTTCACTCGCAAAGAGAAGAAAGGAAACAAATAGATCAAAAGTCGACAGAATAAAATCAGAAATTAAGATTGGAAATCCTTTTCAATCTGGTTTTCTTGTATTCAATATGTGCGTCTGTTTGGATCTCTCAAGAAAAACCTGATTTTTCCCTTTACAAAGTTTGTTTCGATTCTTTTATAACCGACCTCCTAAAATTCCTTTATGCTTTATCAATTTCTTTTCTATTTGCTTTGTCGTTTTTCTTCTTGGTTCTGTCACTGCGCGTGTTTCTCGTTTTGTCGTCTTTCCTTTTTGTTTCCTGTGTTGACTTCTGTTGTGTGCTTTCATTTTGCAGGCGATGTCAGAAGCGTGCGAGGAGACCCTGCGCGGGGAGGGGTGCCGAGTAGTGGCGTGCGGCCGTGGCCAACAAGAAAGAACCCTAGGGTTCTGAAAAAATTTTTTAGGTTTTGGGCCATTTAGGATTGTTTAGTTTGGGCTATGGGTGATTTCGGGTTGTTATAATTGGGCCTCGAGTTTTGGGGTCTGTTTGAGACTGTAATTTTGAACTGTTTTATTTCTTTATTGGTTTTTGATTTTTTTGCTGGAGTGGGCCAGAATTGGCTATTACAACTGACTTGCTAGCCTAGCATGCAAGGGGACATACGGCCGATCAACACGTCCATGGGGCTGACTGTGTGTCTCACACGGCCTAGACACACGCCTGTGCGTCTACCCATGTGGACATTAAAAAGGCTATATTCCAAGCCAAATGCCACCCTGCATAGCAAACATGCTTATTCCAACTCATCTCAACACTACTCATAACCCAAAGGCACATCCAAGAACTCAATTCAAAACATTTACACAAGCATAAACTTCATAAATTCATCTTCATTAAACATAAGAAATTGCCAAGTATTGGCCCAACTTTAATGACCATATACAAAATCACTTCAATAACATACATAGCCAACACTTTGGATAATAATTACGACCCAACAAAATACCCAAGTCCTATACATGCCATACTCAAAATAAATATAAATTGTTATACCAAAGTGATGTCGATAGTGGAGACTTCCACGTTCCTCGAGTTATCTTAGCAATACTACAAGGGAAAAAGGGCAATGAAAAGGGGTAAGCATAAAGCTTAGTAAGTTTGCATGGAAATAAATAACAATAATAAGCTCATGATAAAATCCATCTATGGCATCAATTAACCATACACAAGGTTATAGGCTTCTTGCCCTACTTACTCACACTCGCCCTTATTAAGCACATACCATGCCACATGTCATAAATATTTCTTCGTGAATCATTCACGAGTACCTGTATTCACTCATTCACATGACTTTAGTACTAATCTCATTTCTATTTCCAAGCTTATCTATCTATCCCATTAATCACTAGGGACACTCAAGGACGCATATTCATCGTCATTAATATAAATACGAAGCCAATGCCACACCCCTGATGGGTCACCTCTAAATGTCGATGCCATATCTCGGAAATGATCTTATACAGAATCTCACATCAAGTATCGATGCCATATCCTGGATATGGTTTTGTACGATTCTCATATTCAATACCGAAGCCATATCCTGGATATGGTCTTATAAGGGACCTCAATTCGGTGCCAAGGCCATGTCCTGGACATGGTCTTATACGGGACCTTATCCATTTCATGTCTCGATGATAGCATTTTTACATTCATTATAGTCCACTAGGACTTCAACATCTCAACTTACTCATTCAACATCATATACTCAATTTAGTAGAACATCGTGTATCAATATAATACCAAATATTCTCAAACGTGCTAACATAACGTTAAATTTATCACATACAAACTTACCTCGATTTCAAAATAAGCTAGATCGTCGATCTAGTCCGAGACTTTATTCTTTCCCCGATCGAGGTGGATTCTTGGTTCTTCTTGCTCTATAATAGCAAATTAGCTCGTTTCAATCATCACATTAATAAAAGCATTTTAATAATCATGCTTTGGCAAATTTATTATTTTGCCCTTAAACTTTGGTAAAATTACCATGTTACCCCTAGGCTTGGAAATTTATTCTAATCAAATTTCTATCTTCAACCAGCCTAGGTGAACATTTATTTCTCTTATGGCTATCATCAAAACCCAACATTTCACACATTTACAATAATTTTTATAACCTTTCCAACAAGGTCCTTTTAGGTGTTTTCATGACAACACCTTTCATAAAAGTTGCTCATGTAACGACTAAGACTCAATTTCTTCCATAAAAATACAGCAAATAACAATGAAAGCCCTCATGGCAAAACTCTAAACTTTTCACTATATTGCAAATTAGTCCCCTCATTTGAAAGCTTAAGCTCTAGGGTTTCTAAAAGTACAACTATCTTCAAGAAAAATCATTAAAATCACTTACTTAAATAGAGAAGAGCTTGCTGAAATTTTGAGATTTCAAAAACCCCTATTTGCTTGCTATTTTCAGTGGAGAAAGATGAAGAGAAAAGATGGATATCATCTTTTCTTTATTTTATTCTATTTATCAATTAGTCAACAACTATTACCAACCTTAACCAATTTGTCAATTCTTGTCTCATATGATCTACTATGGCTGGCCAACCATTTAAAAAGGGGCTAATTGCCTTTTAAAGACCTCCTATTAACATTCTATGGCTATTTGGCACCTTTAGCCTATAAAATGGAACTTTCGCACTTTATGCGATTTAGTCCTTTTTCGCGATTAAGCAAGAAATCGATAAAAGTAAAGCACCAAAATTTTCATACACTTATACCATCACATTATAACTCATAAAATATCATGGAAATAATTTTCTCTAACCTCAGATTAGTGATCCCGAGATCACTGTTCTGACTAGCCCCTAAATCGGGTTGTTACAGAATAGGTTCGAGTATTGATTTCTCATAGCATCTTCAATGCCACAAGACTTTCACTAACGCAATTTTCTTATTTCTCAATTTTTTGATCTCACGAGCTAAAATTTGAATTTGTTCTTTAGCTTATGACAAATCAGACTGAATTTCAACCTCAGTCGGGGAAATGACGTGTGAAGGGTCGATCGGTATCGTCAAAGCATAGACACATGAAACACATTATGTATTTTCTCTAACTCAAACGGTAGAGATAGTCGATAAGCAACTGGCTCGACTCGCTCGATAATCTCATACGGCTCGATGAATCGCGGACTCAATTTCTCTTTTTGACCAAACCGCAATATCTTTTTCCACGGCGACACTTTCAAGAATACTTTATCCCCGATCTGAAACTTAATATCTTTCCATTTCAAATCTGCATAAGATTTTTGTCGATCCGATGCTGCTTTCAAACTATCACAAATTACTTTCACTTTTTCTTCAGTCTCTGTAATCAGATCAACCCCATGAATCTTACTATCGCTGAGCTCTGTCCAGTACAATGGTATTCGACATTTATGTCAGTATAGAGCCTCGTACGGTGCCATTTTAATACTCTATTGAAAGCTATTATTATAATCAAACTCAATCAACGGTAAATATTTTCACACGTACCTTTGAACTCAAGAATGCAACAACATAACATATCCTCGAGTATCTGAATAACTCGCTCGGATTGACCATCCGTCTATGGGTGAAATGTGGCACTAAAATGTAGCTTTGTACTACCCAATGCGTCTTGTACTTTCTTCCAAAATCGCGATGTGAACCTCGGATCTCTATCCGAAACAATGGAAGTAGGTACCCCGTGCAATCTCACAACCTTGGAGATATATAACTCAGCTAATTTATCAAGCGAGAAATCCATACGTACAGGAATGGAATGAGCTGATTTCGACAATCGGTCAACAATAACCCAGATTGCATCTTTCTTTCTCGAAGATAGGGGTAAACCTGAAACAAAAATCCATAATCATTTTATCCCATTTCCACTCCGGAATTATGATAGGCTGTGATAAACTTGACGGCACTTGATGCTCAGCTTTGAATTGCTAGCAAATCAAACATTTCGAAACAAATTCTGAGATATCTCTTTTTATGTTGTGCCACCAATATAGCTGTTCCAAGTTATTATACATTTTCGTGCTTCCTGGATGAATAGATAATTGACTACTATGTACTTCATTCAAAGTCATCTGAATCAACTCTGAATTTCTCGGAACACATATTCGGCCTCTGAGCCTTAAACAATCGTCGGAATCAACTTGAAACTCTGAATCAGGGTTCGAATAAAATTGAGCTTGTTTAGCTAACATTTCATTATCGACTTTCTGAGCTTTCCAAATCTACTGTAAAAATAATGGTCTCGCTTTCATCTCGGCCACAATCGAACCATCATTACACAAAGCTATTTGAGTGTTCATCACACGTAGTGCGAATAGGGATTTTCGGCTCAAAGCATCAGCAACGACATTAGCCTTTCCCGGATGATAATCACTCACTAACTCGTAATCTTTTAGTAATTCAAGCCACTTCCATTGTCGCAAATTCAGATCTTTCTGAGTCATCAAATATTTCAAACTCTTGTGATCTATATAGATGTGACATTTCTCACCAAACGAATAGTGACGCCAAATTTTTAATGCGAACACAATAGCTGCTAACCCCAAATCATGCGTCAGGTAGTTCTTTTCATGCGGTTTTAACTGTCTCGAGGCACAAGCTATAACTTTGCCTTCCTGCATCAAAACACAACCCAGACCATTCAACGATGCATCACTGAGCACTACGAACTCTTTACCCGATTCAGGCTGAACTAACACTGGTGCCTCTGTCAATAAAGCTTTCAACTGATCAAAACTTTTCTGACATTTATCTGACCACTCGAACTTAAAATCTTTTTGAAGCAATTTTGTCATCAAAGTTGCAATCATCGAAAAGCCTTTCACAAATCGTCTATAATAGCCAGTGAGTCCCAGGAAGCTACGGACTTCAGATACATTTCTCGGAGGCTTCTAATCCATTATTACAGAATTCTTGCTCGAATCGAATCGAATACCTGATGCTGACACAATATGCCCCAGAAAACCAACCTCGCGCAACTAGAATTCACATTTGCTGAACTTTCCAAATAACTGCTTATCTCACAGAGTCTATAGTACAATTCTTAGATGTTCGGCATGTTCGGATTCATCATGTGAGTGAATCAAAATGTCATCAATGAAAAAAATGACAAATCGATCTAAGTACGGTCTTAAAATCCGGCTCATTAAGTCCATAAAGACAGCAGGTGCATTCGTTAGTCCGAAAGGCAAACTAAAATTCATAGTGACCATACCTTGTTCTAAATGCAGTCTTTGGCACATCCAAGTTTTTACTCGCAACTGGTAATAGCCTGATCTCAAATCTATTTTTGAAAACATTGTAGCCCCTTTCAATTGATCAAACAAATCATCTATTCTGAGTAGAGGATACTTATTCTTGATCGTTACTTTGTTGAGCTATCGATAGTCTATACACATTCTCATCGTGCCATCTTTCTTTTTCATAAATAATACTAGTGCACCCCAGGGAGAGAAACTCGGTCTAGCAAAACCTTTCTCTGTCAACTCTTGCAACTGAGCTTTCAATTCTTTTAATTCTGTCGAGGCCACTCTGTATGGAGTTATCGATATCGGCGTAGTTCCTACACTAACTCAATGCCAAACTCAACCTCTCAGATCAGTGGTAAACCCGGCAATTCTTTGAGGAACACATCCGGATACCCACACACAACTGACACTGATTTGATCTTCTTTTCAGTTACTTTCGTATCAAGCACATAAGCAAAATAAGCTTCACAACCCTTTCTCACATATTTCTGAGCTAACATTGATGAAATCACTACTAGTAAACCATTAAAATCATCTGACTCAATCCAGATAATCTCATTATTCTGACATATCAGATCAATTGTCTTTCGTTTACAATTTACTATAGCATCATGTAGCGTTAGCCAATCCATACCCAGAATTATATCAAATTCTTCGAATGGCAACAACATCAGATCAGTTGGAAAACAAAAATCTTAAATCATCAATGGACAGTTCTTACACACTTTATCAACAAAAACACATTTGCCTAAGGGGTTTGATACTCTAATCACAAATTCAGTAGACTCTACAGGCAAAGTCTTACTGGATACTAAATTCACACATATATACGAATAAGTTGATCCTAGATCTATCAGTGCAATCACATTAGTATCATAGAGAGCAAAAGTACCGGTAATAACATCTGGAGATGACGCTTCTTCGTGAGCACGAATAGCGTAGGCTCATGCAAATGCTCTGGCCTCTGACCTCATAGAAGAATCTTTAGTCGCTCTCTAGCTACCACTCACATTTCCCATGTTTCTGGGTGGTCTACCTCTAAATGCAATGTTACTCGGTCTCGTGTTTTGTACTGTATCTTGCTCAGCCAACTCATGACAGTTACGAATAAAATGATCTAATGACCCACATTTAAAATAGGCTTAATCATTCAATCTACAATCACCGATATGTTATTTTTCACAATGTCTACACTCGGGTCAGTTTTGTCTCACATTGCCAACACTAGCAATAGATGTAGCTCGAACTTTAGAACTCACAGGTTACTTTTTCACGACCCCTGCTTGAATATCTCATTGATGCATTGGAACGATCGAACGAGTCTAAGAATTTCTTTGATACAGACTGATAAGATTTACTCGTCAATCTCTTTCTAGAGTCTCTAGCTTCAAAATCAGCTTTTCTCTTTTCTTTTCCGAGTTCTTCAGCTTTACATGCCCGTTCGACGAGTATCACAAACTCTTTGATTTCCAGAATCCCAACTAATAGCTTGATGTCTTCATTTAAACCATCCTCAAATCTCTTGCACATAATAGCTTCAATTGAAACACATTCCCGAGCGTACTACTCAATCTCACAAATTTTCGCTCGTATTCGGTAACAGATATTTCAGCTCGAGAAACTCTTTGTGTTTCTGACCAATGAATCTCTGGCTAATATATTTCTTCCAGAATTCAGTTTGAAAAAACTCCCAAGTAACTTGTTCTTTTGGAACCACCGATACTAATGTATTCCACCAGTATACGCAGTGTCTCTTAACAAAGATACGGCACATTTGGTACATTCATCAGGAGTACAAGATAACTCATCGAATACTCGGATTGTATTATCGAGCCAAAACTTAGCTCGTTCAGCATCATCATTAACATTAGCCTGAAACTCTTCAGCCCTATATTTACGAATCTTATCAACAAGTGGCTTACTCAATCGAATCGGATCTACCACTTGTGGCACAATTGGGACTTGTTGAGGAATAAGTGGGGGTGGAGGTTGTTGAGTAGCCGGATTCATTCGAACGAACTCTGTGAACCACTCACTCATCATTTGGAAGAAAGCTTGTTTGGCTTCTCCCTCATAGCTACTAGTTACAAGTCTAGAGTCAGATTGCGTTGCCCTCTAAACAGGAGCGAGAGTGTTACTCTCTATATAGTCAGCTACAGCTCTTTCGAGATCCATTGCTATATGAAAACACAATTTAAGTTGTCAGGAATCATCACACTATCACAGAGTATATATGGCATGTATAGCTAGACTCTCACACATGCTACGTTAGTCCTAGAATCGACTAAACCGTAGCTTTGATACGAATAAATGTAACACCCCTAACCCGTGTCTGTCGCCGAAATAGGGTTACGAGGCATTACCGATCAAATCACAACATATAACATACATTTATGCATCTATTCTCAAACACCATTCAATCATAATCATATTGTCCCTTATAAGGGCCTATGAGGCCTTAAACATGCTTTAAAAGTGGTTCGGGACTAAAACGATAACTTACGAAAATTCTTGAAGACTTAGGAATTTTTCAAACATAGAAGGGTCACACGCCCGTGTCCCAGGCTGTGTGAAAACAGGGCATACATACTGACTTGGGTCACACGACTGACCACACGCCCGTGTGTCTAGCTCGTGTGCCCTTCGAAATGGCCACACACGCTCGTGTGTCAGGCCGTGCCAATCCTATAGGGTATACTGACTTATGCAACACGGCCAAGTTACACGCTCGTGTGCTAGGCCGTGTGCCATTTAGGGGGTATACTGACTTGTGCCACACGGCCAGTCACACGCCCGTGTGTAACGCTGTGTGGAGCATACTGACTTTAATTCAATTTCAACACCAATGGATACACGGCCGTGTATCATGACCTTGTGTCGCACACGCCTGTAACATTTCGGTTTAGGGCCTAGTCAGAATAATGGTGCGAGACCACAAATCTGAGGTCTATGTATGAGTCTTTGAGGTTTATGCCATGTATGCATGTTAGTGTGACAATTTCATGAAGCAATTTGGTGGAATTGTAGTTGAATTGTCCCAAAGAACTAAATTGCAAATGTTGCAAAAGTTGCAAAGGCCGATAGTATGTGTGATCCAGATGTATTCCCGGAAGAGTTACCCGGATTACCTCTAGTGAGAGAGGTCGAGTTTGGGATTGAGTTGGTTCCAGGAACAGCACCGATTTCAATTGCTCCATATAGAATGGCACCTTTAGAGTTGAAAGAACTGAAGGTACAGTTGCAAGAGTTTACAGATAAGGGTTTTGTAAGACTGAGTTACTCACTATGGGGTGCTCCGGCATTATTTGTGAAGAAGAAAGATGGGTCTATGAGATTGTGTATAGACTATAGACAACTCAACAAGGTGACGATGAAGAATAAGACCTTTTCGATCAACTGAAAGGAGCTACAGTGTTCTCCAAGATAGACCTGAGGTCTGGTTACTATCAGTTGAGAGTAAAAGAGCAAGATGTGTTGAAAACTGCATTTTGAACAAGGTATGGCCATTATGAGTTTTTGGTTATGCCATTTGGTTTAACGAATACACCTGCGATTTTTATGGATCTGATGAACCGTGTTTTCAGACCATGTGTGGACAAGTTTGTAGTTGTCTTTATTGACGACATATTAATCTATTCTCGGGATGAGAACGATCTTGAAGAGCATTTGAGAATTGTCTTGCAAACTTTAAGAAATAAGCAATTATATGCTAAATTTAGTAAGAGTGAGTTTTGGCTCCGAGAGGTCAGATTTTTAGGACACATTGTGTCGGGTGATGGTGTCAGAGTTAACCCAAGTAAGATTTCAGCTATTGTGGATTGGAAACAGCCGAGGAACGTGTCGGAAGTCAGAAGTTTCTTAGGATGAGCGGGATATTACAGACATTTCGTAAAGGGGTTCTCTGTGATTGCTACCCCGATAACGAAACTATTGCATAAAGATGTCAAGTTTGAATGGACTGATACATGTCAACAGAGTTTCGAGAGACTGAAAACAATGTTAACTGAGGCACTGGTTTTGGTTCAACCAGAATCGGGGAAAAAGTTCGTGGTTTACAGTGACGCGTCGTTTAATGGTCTCGGTTGTGTGTTGATGCAAGAGGGTAAGGTAGTCGCTTACGCCTCGAGATAGTTAAAACCACACGAGAAGAATTATCTGACTCATGATTTGGAGTTGGCTGCGATTGTTTTCGCGTTAAAGATTTGGCGACATTACTTGTATGGCGAGAAGTGTCGAATCTTTACGGATGACAAGAGTTTGAGATATTTGATGGATCAGAAGGATCTGAATTTGAGACAGAGGCGATGGCTTGAGTTATTGAAAGACTATGAATTAGTCATTGATTATCATCCGGGAAAAGTGAATGTGGTTGCAGTGCCCTGAGTAGGAAATCCTTGTATGCTTTAAGAGTTATGAGCACGAGTTTAGCAATAGCTGATGATGGTGCTATTTTGGCAGAGTTGAGAGCTAAGCCACTATTTGTTCAACAAATATGTGAGGCTCAGAGAAATGACAGTGAGATGCAAGCTAAGAGAGCTAAGTGCGGATTAGAAAGTGATTCTGATTTTTGAGTGGGCTCAAATGGTTGTTTGTTGTACCGTGACAGAATTTGTGTGCCTAGAGAGGAAGAGTTGATCCGAAAGATTTTGCATGAAGCCCACAGTGGATGTTTGTCAGTACATCCAAGCAGTACGAAAATGTACAATGATTTGAGGAAGTTTTATTGGTGGCCGGGTATGAAAAGAGATATTTCAGAATTTGTAGCAAAGTGTGTGATTTGTCAACAGGTGAAAGCTGAGCACCAAGTACCTTCGGGATTGCTTCAACCTGTGATGGTTCCCAAATGGAAGTGGGATCTGGTTACCATGGATTTTGTAACGAGATTGCCGATTACTCCAAAAAAGAAAGATGATGTGTAGGTTGTTGTGGATAGACTAACGAAGTGGGCTCACTTTATTCCAGTACGTGTTGATTATTCACTGAATAAGTTAGCTGAGTTGTATGTTGCAAAGATAGTGAGATTGCATGGTGTGCCTATGTCTATTATTTCGGATAGAGACCCGAGGTTTACTTTGAGATTTTGGAAGAAGTTGTAAGAGGCCATGGGTACGAGGTTAAATTTCAGTACTACATTCCATCCGCAAACTGATGGTCAGTCTGAAAGAGTAATTCAAATTCTCGAAGATATGCTTCGATGTTGTGTGTTAGAATTCGTAGATAGTTGGGAGAGATATCTACCTTTGGTCGAATTCGGCTATAACAACAGTTATCAGTCGAGTATACGGATGGCTCTGTATGAAGCTCTGTATGGACGTAAGTGTCGGACTCCATTGTATTGGACTGAGCTTAGTGAGAATCGGATCCATGGGTTGATTTAGTTAAAGAAACTGAAGAGAAAGTGAGAGTAATCCGTAATAATCTGAAAGCTGCTTTGGACCGACAGAAGTCGCACGTGGATTTGAAAAGAAAAGAGATTGAGTTTGAGGTGGGGGACAAAGTGTTTTTGAAAGTGTCCCTGTGGAAGAAGATTATGAGATTTGGACGAAAAGGGAAGTTAAGTCCAAGATTTATAGGGCCGTATGAGATTACAGACAGAGTTGGGCCAGTAGCTTACCGGTTGGCTTTGCCGGTAGAGTTGGAAAAGATTCATAATGTGTTCCATGTATCGATGTTGCGACGGTATCGCTCCGATCCTTCACATGTGATTCCTTCAACGGAAATTGAAATAAGACCGGATATGTCTTATGAAGAGGAGCCGGTGAAGATCTTGGCTTGAAAGGTGAAACAGTTGAGAAATAAGAGCATAGCACTAGTGAAAGTGTTGTGGCAGAAACACTGTGTGAAGAGGCTACGTAGGAAACGGAAAAGACTATGAGAGAACAACATCCAAACCTCTTTACTGGTAAGATTTTCGAGGGCGAAAATCTCTAAAGGGGAGGAGAGTTGTAACATCTTGGTTTAGGGCCTAGTCAGAATAGTGGTGCGAGACCACAAATTCGAGGTCTATGTATGAGTCTTTGAGATTTATGCCATGTATGCATGTTAGTGTGACAATTTCATGAAGCAATTTGGTGGAATTGTAGTTGAATTGTCCAAAAGGACTAATTGCAAAAGTTGCAAAATGTGAGATTCTAGAAGCTATTTGTGTGAAGTGGCTTTAGAACATATATTAGAGGTCCTTAAATAGCAATTTTCCCAATTTTTAATTTTTGGACAAAGTTGGGCATGGATGAGTTAAAATAGAAAGTTTGTCAAAAAAGGCATTTTGGTCATTTGGTAATTAAGTGGTTAAAATGGGAGAAAAGATGACAAAATTCATTCATCTTCTTCTCCAAGGCTGCCGAAAATTAGAGAAGCCATTGTTAGGGCTCTTCAAATTTTTCAAGCTTGCTAGTAAGTGCATCCAAGCCCCGTTTTTGATATTCTTTGTATTTTTGAAGTCCTAGTAGCATGAGTAAGCTATTTTTAACTATTTGATGAGCTATAATGGATGTTCAAAAATGTACACATGTATGACATGCATGTATTTTGATGTTTTATGGAAGAATATGAAAGCTTGATATAGTAGAAACATCTTTTGCTAAGTGATTTTCCATGAAAATGCATGTAGGGACTAGTTTGTAAAAGTTTTGAGTTTGATCATACATGTGTGATTTAGTGAGAATTGATGAATTCTTTAGTTGAGTAAGTGACTCGGCTAAGCATGTAAAGATAGAAAGTTGAATAAAAATCACTTTACGAGCCTTGGGGCAAAACTGTAATTATGAGAAAGATTAGGGGCAAAAGAGTAATTTTGCCAAAGTATGAGATAAGTGTCAATTTAGTCAATGTGTGTATTGAATGAGCTGATTTATTCATTATAGATCAAGAAGACAAAGCCCGGATCAAAACCGAGGCAAGAACAAGGTGGTGGACTAAATTACACGTTTCTATACTTTTGAGTATCGAGGTAAGTTTATGCGTAAATAATTCATTTATACTTGCACATTCTTAATGCTAATTAGTGTGTAGCATGAATGAGAATGATTGAGAACCCATGTGGTTCAAGTGGAATGAATGTAGTAGACATTTTGAATGGATGAATGATTGAGTAAGTAGATATGTGAATGTGTAGTGATAATGCTAAATGGTGGGCTAAGTGCGATACCATCTTAAGGCATATTGACGATGAGCTGGCTATGTGTGATGCTATTGTTAGGCATATTGTTTAGTGGGCTATGTGCGAAACCACTATGATTACCTTTGTGGTAGGCTAAGTGCGATACTACCTTATTAATTGATTGTGGTGGGCTAAGTGCAAAACCACCGAGACATTAGCTGTGTGGATTAGCTGTGTGGTTGCATTATTGAGTAAAGTAGCTGTGTGGATGTATTATCGAGAAATAATGATGTGTTGTATTTTGTGTAAATGTGATATTGAATGCAGGGGTGCATTTCAATGGTTATGAGTATGTGACTCATGATGTGTTGGGAATGTGGTAAGGGATAGAAAGAGTAAGCATAGTTGTATATTATATGTTAGTATAATACTAATTGTTGTTTAGCTTATACTATGATGTTTATTTGTTTATGTGTAAACTTACTAAGCTCAAAGCTTACTCTCTTACTTTTCCCTGGTCTTATAGAGTAAGAGTTGAATCGAGATACGTGGATCAAGTGGAATATCGCCCACACTATCAGCACACTCTGGTACATGAGACTCAATGTTTTGTATATGGCATGTATAGGGGCTAGACAAGTTAGTGAATTTTGTTGTAAATGGTTAAGATGTGTTGGCCTTTAGATGGATAATCTATTTTGTATAATGCCATAGTTGTTTGCTACTTTATTATATGAAAAAGTTGCAATTATCTATGTAAGATTGCACTTCAATATGAGTTGTTTATGGATGTGTTGAATGAGTGCATGTTGTGTATGCTAGAGGGGTGAAAAGAACTTGGCATATAGCTTTGTTCTTGTCCATGTGGATAGACACACGGGCGTGTGTCTAGGCCATGTGTGACACACGGTCAGCCCATGGGCGTGTGACTTGGCCGTGCGTCCCCTGCATGTTCGCAATTTAAGTTAAAATAGACCACGGTTTAGTCACACGGGCGTGTGTATAGGCCGTGTGAGTTTAATCAGTGTTGGCCACGGGCTAGCCACACGGGCGTGTGACTAGGCTTTGAGGTCGTGTGTATGTAGTCAGTGTTCACCACGTGTGGTAAACATGGACGTGTGTGACTACCCACGGGCATGTATCATCTTACACGGGCGTGTGGCCGTTGTCTAGATGGAGAAAATTTTTAAAGATCGTAAGAGTTTCCGATATGATCTCGAAAGCTTTTGTGTATATGAATGAGGCCTCGTAAGTCGAGAATGAGGTTGTTAAGGTGACTAGAGAGTAGTCACGATGAGCCTAAGTGGCGATCAGTTGGTTTTATTACTGTAACGCCAGGGGCTCAGTTTTGGCGTAGAACTCGAGTAAGGGGTGTTGCAACGCCCGTTTCTCTGCCCGTATTGACAAGAATAGGCCATTTGCAAGGCAAATTTGCCACCCTTTCTCATTCTCACCTAAACATGCCATTTCAACACATTTATAGGCAACCAAAACATGCCAATTCATATACAAATCATGCCATTTCATCTTCCACCATTTTACTACTCAAATCATAACCATAAACATACCAAAACAATATGTCATTACCAACAATTTCACCTATCTTCCTTATGCATTTTTCTCATCATTTTATCAACTAATTCATGCCACAAAATATACCAATTCATCATCCCTATATCATACCAAATCAACCATGATATATCATTGGTAAATAATCAGAACAATTAACCACTTAGCCATCACAACAATCATACCAAACATGCCAAAACACAAGGCCATATATACATCACATATTACTTACCAAATTCATAAATTTAGCCAACTCAAATGGCCAAATACACACCCACATTTACATCATTTATGAGCCAAATCTCATGGCTAATATCATAACTCAAAACATAATATCTTAATACTAGCCTATACATGCCATATACCATATTTACATAGCATCAAAAGTACCAACAAGTTGTTCGATAGTGTGACGATGTTCCTGATGATTCCTGAGTCCGAGCTAGCTTCGATTATCTATAAAATAGGGAAAGAACACACAAAGTAAGCTTTAAAAGCTTAGTAAGCCATATACAAATAAAATTACACATGAATCAACATCATCTTCATTAATAGGAAAATCATGAATAAGCATATAAAAGCTCACAAACCTTTCCCATTGAACATATATTCAAATTCATAAAAGAATTCATCAAATACTTCCCTTTTCAATACTCGTATGAATTTCGTATGTACCTGAGTCACTTAACTCATTCACACATTCTTTCTCGACTTGACTTTGCCCGCTGAACCATTCGGAATTGTTAAGGATACTCGGAAATCACATATAACTCGTACAATGCCATATCCCGGATATAGTTTTAAATGTTATCACATATTGATTCCACTGTCCCAGACAGGGTCTTATATGGAATCATATAACGATGCCAATATCCCAGACATGGTCTTACACGTAATCACATCTCGGTAATCCTAATGTCATGACATTCGTATCCTATACTATTCCTAAGGTTCGTACGAGACTTTTAGATATTGTAACCCTGTCGATTATTGTTCTATTTAATCATTCAACATTTATAGTAGTTCAATGACAATTAAACATATATAATTCAATTTAACGACATTGATTTGCATATGAACTTACCTCGTATTAGGGATAAACGGACTGGATCGACTATTTGATAACTTTTGATTTTCTCCAATCTAAATCCGATTTCTTTCGTTCTTGATCTATATACATTCAAAATTAACTCATTTATTCATCAAATCATTCAATTCAGTCCACAAACACATATTGGGCATTTTTACTACAACACCCCTTACCCGTATCCTACGCTGGGACAGGGTACGAGGCGTTACCTAACTTAAACACATGCATACACACAATTCCGAATCATAAAAGTCCATTCAAAATTAAAACTTTTCAAACTTCCTCTTAACATCCTTAATATAGGCCTACGATGCCCAAAACACATCTTAGAAACATTTCGAGATCAAATCGAGTTCTTTGGAAAACCTTGGAAAATATTATTAAAAATAGGGCACACATCCGTGTGTAAATGTGACACGTCCGTGTGACTTGATAACATGGCCATGTTGACAGATCGTGTGATTCACACAGCCTAAGCATATAGGGACATACTCGTGTTCTACGCCAGTGTGGATTTATTATCTCAATTCGAACCTACAGGGGTTTTCACACGGCCTGACACACGCCCGTGTCCATGGCCCGTATTCCTCACATGGCCATGACACGTCCGTGTTTTATCCCGTGTGTAAAAACCTTGTCATTCTGTTTCTGACGTCAGCAACATCATATGGTCACACGGCTAAGGCACATGCTCGTGGCCTCAGCCCCTGTGGCGAATTAAATTCCTAAATTCAAGTGCAGACTTCACAAGACTTGGCACATGCCCATGTCCTATGGTCGTATCCTCCACACAGTCAAGACACACGGCCGTGTCTCAGTCCGTGTGGTCACCACTGGCATTCTGTTTTACCAACTTAAGATGCAAGGGGACACACGGCCTAACTACACACCCATGAGGCAGACCGTGACACACGGTCCATGTGTCTACCCATGTGGACATAAACAAGGCTATTTACCAAGCCCTTTTTGCCAACCTTACTTGCACCAACATAAGCCATATCAAACAACCTACTCATTCATGCAATAATATACCAAATACTCAACCATGCAATTTGCTCATCCATGAAAAACATCATTGTTTTCATATAACAATAATGAGTAATAGCCATCAACCGTGACCTTATACAAAATGAATTCATCTCCAAGTTAAGCCAACACATTTGGCCAAAACAATATGACACTTTACAAAGGCTAAGTCCCTATACATGCCATACTCAAAAAGATAAGTCTAACTATACCAAATGTTCCAATCTATAGTGTGATCGAGCCTCTGACTTCCTTCGATCCTCGAGCTGGCTTGGCAATACTGTAAGAAATGGAAAAGAGAGGGGTAAGCATAAAGCTTAGTAAGTTTGCATGAAATAAATAGCAACATAAAGACTTATGATAACATCCTTACATTACATTGAGTAATAACACAAATTCTCAAGCACATTGCCATAACTTACTCATGTTTACTCTTACTAATCACATATCACATATCGGGCACATTTCTCGTAAGTTACTCACATGTACCTGTATCACTTCCTCACATAACTTTAGCACTAATTTCATCTTCAACACAAACTTAACTCCTTATCTCGTTGAACCACTTGGAATACTTGAGGATACACAAGAATAATCATACACGAAATACGATGGCGATGCCATATCCCAGATATGGTCTTACACGGGATCGTATACCGATGCCATGTCCCAGACATGGTCTTACACGATTACATACCGAAGCCTGATCCCCGACATGGTCTTACACGGAATTACTGCTCGATGTCGATGCCATATCCCGATATGGTCTTATACAAGATCTCCTTTCGGTGTCGAGCCATGTCCCAGACATGGTTTTATACGGGACCTCCTTAATCTCATGTCGTGACAATGGTATCCTTGCTATTCGTAAGGTTCAACCACGACTTCGACTTAACAAAATTTCATCATACTTTCATCGAGACATCATTAACCAATTTCATAAAGATAATATGCATTTCTCATGCTATCAAGCATTTAAAAACATAATAACATTATGTAATTTTATTACACACAAACTTACCTCGGTACCAAGATATGTATATTTGTTCGATTTAGTCCACCACCTTGTTTTTTCCTCGATTTCGGTCCGGACTTCGTGTTTCTTGATCTATAATGACAATTTCACTTATTTAATCACCACATAAATCAAGACGTTTTAAAATTTCTACTTTGGAAAAATTACCATTTTTCCCTTAAACTTTCACAAAATTATAATTTTACCCCTAGTCTTGTAAATAGATTCTAATCAAATTTCCTCTTTTAACAAGCCTAGATGAACATTTATTACTCTTATAACAACTCACAATACCAATTATTTCACACATTTACCACCTATTTTACAACATTTACAAAAAAGTCATTTTTAGGTGTTTTCATGGAAACTCCTTCCACAAAAGTTGTTTATTTAACAACTAAGTTTCATTTTCTTCCATAAAAATTCAGCAAACAACACTAGTGCTCTCATGGAAAAACCCTAGACTCTCAACAATTTTGCAAAATAGTCCCCTCATTAGCTAGCTTAAGCTATAAGGGTTCCAAAAGTACAAAAATCATAAAAAATGATCATCAAGATCACTTACTTGCAAGGATGAGGAGTTTCTGAAAAATTTAAGCTTCCAAAACCCCTATTTGGCTGATATTTTCCGTGGAAGAAGATGAAGATGAAATGTGATATCATATTTCTCTTTATTTTATTTTATTACATCAATTAGTCACCTACTTCACCTACTTTGACCAAATTCTTATTTTCTTGTCCACTATGGTCGTCCAACCCTTTCCTAAGGGTCTAATTGCACCTTAAAGACCTCCAATTTAAGGTTCTATAGCTATTTGGAAATTTTAGCTTGTAGAACAAAACTTTGCACTTTATGCGATTTAGTCCTTTTTCACAATTAAGCATGCAATTGCTAAAATTAATGCACCAAAATTTTCATGCGCTCATATAATCATGTTACAACACATAAACTAATATTAAAAAAAAATCTATAACCTCGGGTTAGTGGTTCTGAAATCGCTATTCCGACTAGCCCCTAAATCGGGCTATTACAATTACACTGTGCCCCTAAAGTTCCACATTTTTACAATTTAGTCCCTATTTCACAAATACACAAAATTCACACAATTCAATAATACTCATGCTTGTCCAAATTTCATATAAGTCCTTATTTATTTCACATTTCAACCCCTCAATTTACACTTTTCACAATTAAGTCCTTAATAAACAGTTTTACTCAAAATCACTTAACAAAACTTGTTTAACTATCAACAAATATCCATTTTTCATCATAAAACATTCAAAAGCTCAAGCATACATCAATGGCACTTCATGAAATCATTAAGAAATTCAAAAATTAAGACATGGGCTAGCTAGAATACAAAGCAACGATATCAAAAACGTAAAATCATCAAAAACCGAGCTCAAAACACTTACCAATCAAGCTTGTAATTACCGAACCCTAAAAGCTATTTTAATGGCTTTCTTCTCTTCTAGATTCGGTTGAAAAATATGAAGAGAAAGGTTTTTCTTTTGTTTTCATTAATTTAATATACTTTATTTACAATTTACAACATTAACCTTAATTAAAACCCATCAAATTTAATTATAATATGTCCATTAATGTCAAATTCCACTATCAATGGTCTAATTTCATCATAAGGACTTCCACATTTAAATTTCATAGCCAATAGGCACTTTTAACATATAGAATTCCACTTTTGCATTTTACGCAATTTAGTCCTTTTATCAAATTAGGCATCTAATCGATAAAATTAAATCACGAAACTTTCACACATACATGCTATCATGCTGTAAACACATAAAATAATATTAAAATAATTTTTCGACCTCAGATTTGTGGTTCCAAAACCATTGTTCCGATTTAGCTAAAACTGGGCTGTTACATGAAATCAAACAAGTAAGTCACATAGTGATAAAACATCGAACTCGTACGAGAACTACCTCACATGCAACTTAAAAGTGATATCTAGCTAACTTGTTTATTCCTAATTCAAATATAGTTAGTTCCCTAAAGTTAAAATGTCAATAAATGTAGAGGCAACGGAAATGAACATATGTACAAGTGTTGTCCATCAAAATAAATTATGTGAACTGCTCATAGATATTTAAAAAGAATTGTTCATATTCATTCAAACAAATGCAATCTATTCACAAATTATTGAGTTGGTGACTTAGTCGAGTCCCAAAGGTTTTCTAGGCTTATAACGTTCTGAGGCTTAGGACAGTTCGAAATTCAAATAATGGACACTCAAAACGGGTTCAAGCACTAAAAATCATTAAGCACATGGCATTGTTCCCTACTCGTCCCAAATTTATTCATGAGCTCACCTTCTTATTTCTCCTTCCCTTGCGTACCTTAATTTCTCCAAAACTTTAGAAGGTCTTATGCGAGATTAGTACTACATAATTTTATAATTGTGAACCAAAAGATTTTCATTTTCGATCTTAATTTTGATTTAACTCTCTTTTTCTTTATTTTGCGCTCTTTCGTTCACCTTTTTTTTACGTACTAAATCGCGTGATCCCTTCATTTTTTTCTCACACAAAGCCACCATGATGTTTCTACCTATCCCTCAATGTCCATGGCCCAACGTCCATTACATAGTGCATTTTAAAGAATGAGACAAAGAAGGATTGAGTGATAGACTGGTTTAGGCTCAAGGCTTTGATAGTAAGGCTTACAAGAAAAGGGTACTTGAGGCTAAAAAAATATGAGAATTAGAGGTATATAGCCACGGGTAAGCTTTTAGGCTCTAGGCTATTTTAAACAATGCCTAAGGTCTTTCCCGAATTAATCACTTAACACCAATTCTTTCAAGCATACATCTATTTAAATGAACAATTAAAAATTCAAATTATTTATCTATAAGGATCTGTATACTTTATTCATCCTATGGTATACTTTATACATTTTCATTTAGGTTATTGTCTCTACCCTATTATACACATTAACTAATTGAACTTACTAGTCTACAATTGGGAGAATAAGATGTTAAAGATGATATGTTTTTCTAATAAAAATTATTATATTAATTATATTATTAATTATTATATTTAGCTTTACAAAATATTTTATTATGTTTTTATATGTAATTTATTAATTAGTGTAAATTATAATCAATATTTAAAGCAAATATTAATGGTTAAAGCATGTCCTTATAAATAAGGTTTTAGATTCAAACATTATTTAAAGCATTTAGATATCCACAAATATCTAAATCTGTAATTATAAGATGGTAAATTTGAATAATAAATATTCAAGGAAGTCTATCTAAATCCGCTCTAAATCTACTGTTGATAATAAAAGCCTCCAATGAACCTACATTGAACTAATTGTTTTTCTTTAACAAATATAACCTTACTTCTAACATAATTTGCCTCTTTTATCCTTAAAAGTTAAAATAACTTCTTACCCCACCTCAGTTGCTGATATGGTTGTCACTTTCATCATTGGATTTGGTTTATTTTTGTTGTGGTTGTTACTTGTTTGACTGCTCAAGCTTAATTTTTCATATATTTAAGTGTTGATTGCATCATATTTTGAGTTCTCTCTTGTTCCAACTTGTGTTCTGTTCCTCTTGTATTTATGATTTTTTGTTTTGTTGTTACTTTTCCCCAAGCAAAATATTAATGTAAAATTACTCAATATACTAGGATTAATGTTAATAATAATTAAATAATTACATCACTAAGGATTCGAAAATACATATTATTATTTTATTAATAAATTATAAGTTGACTCTCTAAAAAAATTATAAATGGACATAACTTTTAATAATTTCTTAAGAAATAATTTAAAAGTTATATATAAGTTTTAGTTTAATATATGGAGTGAGAGTTAAAAAATCTTTCTAAACACTCGTTTGATACATGTTCAAACTGTGTGACCCTTATTCTTCACTTTATTGTATAAAAAAAATCTAATATCATTAATAATAATTTTTATTCTCATCTGATTCCTACAATTATATTTGAATCTAAGTACATATCATCCCACCAGTTTTAATCTCATTGCTACAATTATATTCTATACTATATATAAAGATTTTGTCTGAATTAATATCACCTATTATCGGGTCTTAATTCAATTGTTAAACTACTAAAAGATAATTATTTTAACACAACAATAAATATTAATATGAGAACAATTTTATTTTTATACATTAAAGCACCAAACATATTACAATTTTAATCAAAATAATATTTAATTATCATCTCGTGTATATATTTGAGAAATGTTTTCATAGTTTGGGCCAAAAGTGAGAAAAGCCGGGGTGGGTGAGGTTCACGGACTCTTCCTTCCCTTATCAAATCCGCTTAATTGAAACTCCCAATTTCTTTCAAAATTCCGCTTCCATCTGCTCTCTGTCTTTTCCTTCCTTTTCTCTTCACCCACAAAGAAAAGGGGTCTCACTCAAATGCTCTGCTACTAAAAACCCATTTTTTTCAAACATCTTTCCTTCCTTCTCTCTCTCTCTCTCAAACAAAACCAGTTCTCTTCAAAAGAATCAGTCTGGGTTATGGACGGCGGTGCTTCCTATAACCCACGTACAGTCGAAGAAGTCTTTCGAGATTTCAAGGGTCGTCGAGCTGCCATGATTAAAGCCCTCACTACTGGTATCTCCCTTCTCTCCCTTTTCTCTTATTCTTTTGTCATCTTCTTAAAAGAACGCCCCCTTTCTTTTCATTCTTATCTTTTTAAGTTTGTTTGTTTCTTTATGTTAATTACTTTTTCGGGTGTGGTGTTGCTTGCAGATGTGGAAGAGTTCTACAAGCAGTGCGATCCAGGTACTTGGTTTTTATTTTTATTTTTTAAATGGAGAATTTATTGTTGGGTTTTCTATACCCAGCTTCATTTTGTTGAAATGATTTTTCTGGAGAATTGAAGTTAAAATTTTTATTTTCAATGTCTTTTTTAGTATAAATGAAGTGCATGCAATGGTATTTACGATTATGGCTTGAAGAACACTATCAGTTACTGAACAGCGATTTTTCTGCTTAGATTGAACTTTCCCCTTTAAAATAAGAATGGATTGTTTTGAACTAGGAGAGGGATCTATATGTTCAGATGAGGTAGATTTGAATATTTCAACATTCTGCTTTTTATTCCTCTGGAATTCTGTTTTACAAATGTAGACCCTTTTTTTCTTTCTTATAAAATAACTATAGTTTTTAAAAGTCGGCGAGGAAAAGAATTCTTGTTTGATTGTTCTCATTATTAGATGCTTATTGGTTAGTTACATGGCTTTAATTTGGATAAGAACCATTATAAGATGCTTATCACGATTTTATTCGTGGTACCTTTGTTTGGTTCTAGATGCACATGTAACAGAGTTAATTAAAACTTTGATTACAGAAAAGGAGAATCTTTGCCTTTATGGATATCCCAGTGAGCAGTGGGAGGTGAATTTACCTGCTGAAGAGGTGCCTCCAGAGCTTCCGGAGCCTGCACTGGGTATTAACTTTGCCAGAGATGGGATGCAAGAAAAGGACTGGTTGTCTTTGGTTGCTGTACACAGTGACGCATGGTTACTTGCTGTGGCTTTCTATTTTGGTGCTAGGTTTGGATTCGATAAAGCTGATAGGTATATTTCTCCTTCCCTATGTGTTGTCTCCTGTTTTGGCTTTATACGCCATTCTAGATGTGGATAAGCGAAGTTACTCATGGCATGCAACAGTTCATCCCAATAATTGATTTGAATATCTTGCATTTTTGGTGTTTTGTTATTAATTGGTATTTTTGTACTACTCGCTACGTGTCTATGATGAAAATTTTGCATGCTATCTTTTTCGCTCAGCTGACCTTTCTTTTTTCGGTGAGTGGATCTTTGTTTTATGGTTAATTTAGTACAGTATCTAGCATGTTTAATTTTGGCTAGAATTTTGCTACTTTGTTTAAGAAGCCTCATTAGTTGATTTGTTTTGAACACCAATTTATAAGGTTTTCCTTGAAATTTTATTGCATTGACTAATTGAATTTCTTTCCAAAAACGCTAAAGCCAGGTGTTAACCTAAGCTTTTCATCCAAGGTATGATTGGTCCGATCCTTAATCATAGGCCTCAGCATGAAGTGCTTATAATGTATGTGTACATAATATATATAGGCATTGCATGAATGAGCTTGCTTACACTGGAAAGCTGTTTATCGGATTTGCATTTGCTATAACAATTATTCTATACTTTGAATTACTTTTTTTTCCCTTAATAATACTTTTTAATGTGATGCAGGAAACGCCTTTTCAATATGATAAATGATCTTCCGACAATATTTGAAGTTGTGACAGGGGCAACTAAGAAACAGACAAAGGAGAAATCGTCGGTTTCAAATCATAGCAGCAACAAATCTAAATCAAACTCTAAGGTATGGATACATCCTTTTTCTTGCTTAGCTGTTCCATTAAATGTTAATCTGTGTAAATTTTAGGGTTAAGGTTTGGTTTGGATCTAAAACTAGCGTTATATTAATCTCACAATTTGGGAGGGGTTTATCGAGTGGATTTTGTCATTGGTTGCCAAACTTTGACCAAAATCCAATTTAGGTACTAGAACGTTATTTTAATTATACCACCAATAGTCACCCTGACCCGAAAGAGAGAAATGACTTTACACAATTTCAAGGGAAGGGGACCTTACAAATTAGATATTCTTTTCCCTTTATGTTTGAAAATATGCAGCGAGGTTCTGAATCTCAGCCCAAGTATTCGAAGGCAGCAGCATCAAAGGATGAGGTTAAAGATGGCATGGAAGACGAAGACGATGAGGAGCATGGAGAGACGTTATGTGGGGCTTGTGGAGAGAATTATGCTGCTGATGAATTCTGGATTTGCTGTGATATCTGTGAGAAATGGTTCCATGGAAAGTGTGTTAAGATTACACCGGCAAGGGCAGAGCATATTAAGCAGTACAAATGCCCATCTTGCAGCAACAAGAGAGCACGGCCTTGACGATGGTTGTTGGGGTGGCTGTTTTATGTGAATTCTGGCATTGTGGGATTGCTAACTGTCTAGTAGGGGATGTAGTGAAGTTTGATGTTAGTTAATGTGACGTTTTAATGTAGGAGATCTGTGTTTTGACTTTTGATATGTAGGTGGTGAACTGGCTGTTTAATTTGATTATAAAATAGGATAATTATAATCAGTTATTTCTGCCATTGGAAGGGAGGCTTGGTTTATGTTTGAATCCTTCTGGTCTTTATATGCATGCAACTTGGTTTCCTTTTGTATAAAAAGGTAATGTGGATTGATGGATGAATAGTTGGCCGAAAGTGGGCTCAAACTATTGTTAGTACTTTCTGTCCATGCGCCTCAAAGGAAGAGGATGGATCCAACATTGAACTTGGGTGAATATGCTACTACCGCTCTCCTAGAAGCCAAAGCAACTGACACAAAAAGTAGGGGACTCGGCTTCAAAGTACTTCAACCTTGTTTTTAATTAAGTAGGTTCTGTCCAGGGAATTTTTTTTAATCTATGATGTCTTGTGTCTGTTTTTGTGGGAACCTTGAGTCCTTGGGTTTCTATGGGACCTACAACGGTTATGGAATAGGTCGCTTTGGAGAGATTTGAATTTCTCCAAAAACTGAGTTTTTGGCACTGTTTTCATAGCCAGACATGCTGTTGGATTGCACTAATTCAGACTGAGGTTAAATCGGTTGAACTGGTGGATAAGTTTTTTATATATATCCATCTGTGGCACTCTCCTCCATTCTTCTCCGCATTTTTGGTTTCTTTAGGTTGTCCAGTAGAGGTTGGATGTCTGTTCATCTTTTTTCTCTTGCTCGCCTGTGGTGTTGGCTTCTCTCCTTTTCTTTTAATGAAATAAAAATCAGTTCAAACTATGTTAAAAGTATGGTTTTAGGTGGACTTGGTTTGATCAAGTTGAATATTGATTATTACTAAACTGTTTTAACTTATTAATGTACACATTTCTATTTTTTTAAACATATTTGTAATATGTCTAATTCAATTAAATGTTAAAGTTAGATGAGTTAAGTCTTGGTTAAAAATTTCCATCATGGTTAGGACTTAAGTTGCTTTGGTTATGGTCGATTATGTCGGACTCGACAACCATATTTTAATTTTAAAATTCCATTTCTTCCATAAAAGGTGTAGTAGGATTTATATATTAACAAGTAAAACCAGGCATTTAATATGTCATTTTCATTTTTCCTTCCCAATTTTTGCTATTTTTAAAGATGGGAGAAAATGCCAATCTAACTAGGTTATTAAAATATATGGTTCTCCATTAAGACGCCTCATCCAGTATGAAAGCCACATGACATGCATTTGCGTGTCGGCATTCGTCGTCGTAAACTCCATTGTCTTTCAAAATTGTAACTGCAACTCAACAAAAAACAAGCATAAAAAGTGAAATCCAAACAATGGGTGTTTTGAGGATGTATTATCGGCTCAAAATATTGGTTATATTTGCATGCCGTCTTAATTCAGCATCTCTCAATCTAAATAATAACCAAAAACTGCAACGCAGACTTAGAAGTGGTCCTTAAATTGGCTTCAACTCATCTCAGCCGTTAGTTTCACTTTGGTCTCAGACAAGTGTGCCTGTTATGGATAAAACTCGGACAGGAAAATAGAGTGGTGGGTGACAATGCCTGTTGTTTCCGGTTGGCTGCTCCATACACCTTCTTAATGATGGCAGATGCTGAAAGCTTCATATTAAATCCAACGGTGCAAATGGGTTTTCTTATCAGCCCCTGGTTTTCCATCCCACTCGCTCTTCCTATATATAAAGGTTTAAAAATAGATTGAGAATGATAGACTAGAAAATTGTTGGGGGAAGCTATTGCCAATTATTTAAATCTTTGTGTTATTCAGTGATGATTGAAGTATGTGATGTTCCTGTTTCTCTCCAAGAATGCCTTCTTGAGTAATTAGCTTAGCATATTTTCTAAGTGTTAATCTCATGTATTTTAAAATGGAAGGAGACATTATTTACTGTTTTCATGAAAAAGACAAGTTGACTGTCCAATCTCCCAATGGTTTTACTTGGTTTCTAGTAAAGGGTAAAAGTAAGTGACTGAGATTTGAAAACTTCCATGAGTTAAAAGTACCCCAAAATAGGAAGCCTCAACTATTACCTTTTTGTCTCAATTATTTTTTCGCATACTAATAAGCGTTTAATATTCGAGTATTTAATAAGTTAGAGGCCAGAATCATTCAAAGAACAATAACAATTACAGCGTGATCCAGATGAAAAAAAGAAGGAAAAACTGCTAGATACATGTTTTGCATTAATATGCAGGTGATGCTCATCATAGAAAAGCCAAAGGAAGAAAAGAATTTACAAGTGGTGACACTTGTTACTAAGCAAACCGGTTAAAGCCCTCAGCCTCCTTTTTTTTTTTTTTTTTCATGATGTCAATGGCTCTTGGCTCTTAGTTGATAACCGCTTCAAGAACTCATAGGTGGTTATCATGGTTGTTGCAGACAGAGCCATTGATGCCCATCGTGGTCCCAATCCTCGGTAACAAGCTGCCAATCCGCCTTCTTGAACTAGATTCCGCACTGTTTGCAGTACATTCAATGGTTTTCTTACTCCATTCTCTTCTCTATCCAGAACCTGTAATCTGGTCTTGATGGTGTCAAGTGGCATAGTGATTAAAGCTGAAATGCCACTAGCCATGGCTGCACTTAACCCTTGGACCGCCACTAAGGCCTTTGAATCAGGCCTAAAACCAGACCCCATCACAATACTTCCACTCTCATCTTTTTTACCCATAGAACAACCGATGCCACTCCAAATGAGCTTGTGTGCAACAGAGTAAGATGCCCACCAAACCGCATTAGACGGTGCATATGTCAAAATCGAGATCCCAAATCCCCTGTATAATCCTTTAGGACCATCTGCATATAGAATTTTCCTAAACGCATCAAGACCATTCCTATATCTACAAAAATTCACATTGGGATTTACATTTTTGCTACTGTTACTGTCATTATATCCTTGAACCATTAGTCTCTGGCTCACAACATCAATTGGGGTCCAAACCAGTTGCGCAGCCATAGCTGAGCTCAACCCAGCAGCTGCATTAGCTAAAGCAGTAGCTGTAGTATCTGAAAATCCTAAACTAACAGTTGCAGTGCCAACACTGCTCTTGGTGACCTCAAGGGCTCCCATGTAAAGTGCCCTAGCTGGGATTGTCCCCATCAAAGAGGTACCAAAACCCCTGTAGAATCCTCTCAATCCTTCATATCTCATGATGGAGAATGACATTTTAAAGCAAGAAACTTGAGTAGATGAGACTTGTTGCCTAGTTTTCAAGACCACTACAGGGTAAAGAGCAGCTGATACACCTGAAAATAAAGCGGCACCAAGAAAAAAGAACTTGGATTTATCAAGCATGTGCCAATCTATATCTGCTGGGATATGAATCTCTGACCCTGAATCATCCTCAGTTGCGCTTAAACTCATCTTCGCCACTTTTATAATATGTTTAGTTCAACTAAGTAAAATCTGATTTTGTTTTTTTGGGTTACCCTTTTCACAATCACAACAGTTAATCACAAACCAACTCAGCTCAAAAGAAGATTATCAAAAAGGCAAAGAAAATTGAAAATTTATGATGGGTTTTTAGTCTTATAGTATTTGGACTGGAAAAGAAAAGGAAAAATTATGACTTTCTTTCTATAGTTACTATTAGTTGTAAAATCAAAGAACAAAAGAAGAAGAAGAGGGGTTTTGTTGTTTTTCCTTTTTTTTTTTTTCCTTTTGCGCAGCCAAATTTGGAATCGAACGTGGATCAGCAGAAATAAGTCAAGCATTTACTCACTATACAAAAACCCCAGATTTTTTCTTTGATTCTTACCAGGAAAAAACCAAATCTATGCAACATCTTCAAGGCTTTTTCTTAATCTTCTTTTGTCGATAGGCAACAAACGAATGACAAAAACAAAGAGAGAGAGAGAGAACACAGATCTCAAACGCAAAGAATCTAAAGGAAAGGAAAGGGAAAAGGAAAAGTGGAGTTTACACAGAAAGCGAAATGGATAGAGTTAATAAGAAGGAAATGGAAAGAGAGATGTGGCGAAATGGATAGCTTTTAATGGGTATATGGATTTTAGCAAGGGTTTTTGGGGGTCGATGAAAGTGGACACGCGTCGCTGTTCATTTGGGGTAGCTTTATTAGCCTGCTTTAAGGCTCACTTGGTTCAAGCAGCTCAGCTAGTCGACTCACCCAACTCTTTCTCTTGCCACCCGACTTAACTAAAATTCCATAAACAAAATCCCTCCATTGACATCGGTTGGTTAAACTGGTGATTACCGAGGGTATAAAATTGGATATAGACTAAGGGTTATCTCCCATTAAATTAAAAATAGTTGTAGTGGTGAAATGAATTATTATATTGTTGAGATTGAATATTATAATAATGATATTAGAATTAATGGTGATATTTGTGTTTGGCTTTAATCGTAGTAGTAACACTAAGATTGAATTGAAAAGGATTGTTTAATTACAACAACAAATACTGCAATTTTTAAAATTGGAGGGCTAACAATTATAATAGTTTATTTTTTAATTTTTTATTTAACTAAAATATTGGTGCATATTTGTTGATATTAAGAGCAAACAAAGTAGAGATGATGGTGATGTAGGGTGGTTCACCTTACTTAGAGTAAGGCAAGCAGTCGGTGTATACGGTGGTTTGGTTGTGGAGTTGGCTAGAGAAGGAGGAAAAGAGGAGAGAGAGAGGGAGAGAGAGAGGGAGAGAGGGAGAAAGAGGGGGAGAGAGAGAGAGGAGAGAGAGAGAGAGAGAGAGAGAGAGAGAGAGAGAGAGAGAGAGAGAGAGAGAGAGATCCCTTTGTGGTTGGGGCTAGGGGCTTATATAACCTTAGCTGGGATCCTTAGATGCCATATGTCATCTTCTCACAGGTAGTAGTAAAGTAAGTTGGCCAAGTGGTCTATCACCATAGGTTTAAGTAGGGTGACAATTGGACATGCTGCCAATCACTTCAAATGGGACATGGCAGTTGTCACAAAAAGTAGCAATTAATGTGTGAGACCCACGTGGGTATGTAGTTGAGGGGTAGATGCGAGGAGTGTGTTTGAGGAGTAATGACTAAAGAGTTCCCCGATGAGTGGCTTTGAGTAGGTGCCTAAAGGGTGTGTGTAATACCCCTAACCCATATCCATCGCCGGAACAAGGTTACGAAGAATTACTAAAATTTCAGAACAATTACAGATAATTCAGATAAATTACAAATCATTTTTCAAAATCATTCATAATGTCCCTTAAATAGACCCTCGAGGACCAATATGAATATTAAAATCGAGTTGGGACTAACCCAGGTAACTCACTGACTTGCAAAACATGAAGGTGCAATTTTCACACGGCCAAGACACACGTCCGTGTGGCACACACAGTTGAGACACACGCCCGTGTGGCACACACGGTTGAGACACACGCTCGTGTCTTTGCCCGTGTGCCCAATTCTGAGCATTCTGTTTCTCAAATTCAAGATGCAGGGGACACACGGCCAAATCAAATGCCCATGTGCTAGGCCGTGTGTCACACACAGTCAAGACATACACCCATGTGTCTACCTGTGTAGACGAAAATAGGCCATTTTAAGACCACTTTTCTCACCCTTTATGCATTTAACCTGCAGGAAACACTTTCATATACCAATATACTCCAATCCAACAACCAATACAAATTAACATTCTTATTTTCCTCAAAATAAACCATCTTAAAACTTGTTTAGCCAAACTTACCAACATAATCTCATTCATTATTCTACCATAATAAACTATTAAGTATAAACATACTAACATGCATTCATATTTTTACATATACATCATTCACACTCTTAGTTTAAGTTTAACCTTTTACCATTCAATCCTATACATGCCATATAAACCATTCGTAATACAAAAATCTACCGATGATGGTCTAGATAGTCTGCCCTGATGTGTTGATCCGATCCACCGAATTCACGTCAATCTACACAGAACATTAAACACACAGAAGTAAGCTTATGAAAGCTTACCGAATATGTAATAAAAAAACATTAAACAAAGCATTTCAATAATATTCCCTGTCAATCACAATCTCAAACATTGAATTTATTTGATTGAGCTCAATATCACAACTGATTAAATTCTTTCACTTTCATTCATATAACACTTACCAACACTTGTCAAATTATATAACGTCTTACGGATTTGAGTACATCATTTGCTCAATACCATAGTCAAACTATGGTCTTTCACTAATATTGTCATGGCCCTGCCATATTCTTTCACTCATGATGCCATCACCCAGTTATGGTCTTATACGTGTACACTTACTGCCATGGTTCAACCATGGTCTTACGTACACTGTGCCATAATTCAATTATGGACTTTTCACTGAAATGCCATAGACCAGCTACGGTCTTACATTCCACACTTTACCGTGGTTATACCATGATTTTTATCCATCAATTCATCACTTATCCCTTCACTTGTCACTGAACGATCGTACTCAATCTAGCGTTCTACTCAATTTGAACATTTTAATCACTTTTCATATACTTTCAATAGTCATAATTCAATGACAAACACATGAAATAATACATTATATCATTTCTAAATTAACAAAAAATCATAAAAGTTTAACCATATAAACTTACCTGGGCCAATTTGTAGAAGTTGTAGGGATTTAGGGACTAATCAATTATTTTCCCTTTTCCACGTTTATCTTCTGATTCTTGATCTATAATGTAAAATTTTCCATTCATTAGCATATAATTTAATTCTAATTCACTTCACAATTTATGCCCTTTAATTTTTGAAATTACACTTTTACCCCAAATTTTATAGTTTTTATAATTTAGTCCCTAATCAATTAGTCTATCAATTGAGTTTATTTTTCTCAATTAACACTTTATTCCATCATTCTAAACTACTATATACCCTTTGGTATTCATAATTTCTATATCAAACCCTAATTCTAAACTTTTTTCATAATTAGGTCTTAAAAGTCATTTTCTATTAAAATCACTTAATAAAAACATCATATAATGAAATTCAAGCTTCAAATCCATGATAATTTATCATAAACATACATCACTCATCGATGGCAACTTTCAAAATCACCCATAGAATCAAAAACTAATGAAAACAATAGGTGGAGCTAATTGTAAAAGTCACAAAAAATAAAAATTTCAAAGAAAAAGCAAGAATTTAACTCACATGGTGAAAAATATGGAAAACCAGCTTCTTTTAGACCTCCTATGGCATTTTGGCTGAAGAAAAGTGAAGAGATCTCTAGATTTTTCAATTTAGTCTTTGTTTTATTTAATTAATTTGCAAAATTTCTAATTTTACCCTTATTTTACATTATTTTCTTGCTTATTTCTTTGCCCATACTGTCCAGCCCATTTAGTTTGGGTCTAATTGCCTTTTAAATCCTTTCTTATTAGACATTTAAGCTATTTAATCACTTTAATAAGTTTTGCACCTTTTACAATTTAGTACTTTTTAATTAATTAACTATCGAAACGTTAAAATTTCCAAACGGGACTTTAATACTAACTCAATAACATTCCATAAATATTTCTAAAAATATTTATGGCTTGGTTTATAAATTCGAGGTCTCGATACCTCGTTTTAAACCCAGTTTACCTAACAATTTCTTTTAAATCACAACATTCTCTAATTCAATAATACTTTTAAATTCACACATGACTTATAAATATTAATTTACTAAATTTTTGAACTCACTCATCGGATTTAGTAATCTCGAATCGTTGTTCCCGACACCACTAAAAATTAGGCTGTTATAGTGTGTCTAAGGAATAGAGGTATAAAATTGCCCCCTAGTTGAAATGAGGTTATACAGTGGCCTTCTTCGAGGAAACCTTCTTCGAGACGTTGCTATGTGTCATTCGATCCGAGATGTTGAATATGGGCTATTATATTGTGTTTGAATTTTAAATTTGAATTATCAAGAATAAGGGGCAATATCTAAGGCATGTTGTCCGAAACTCCCCACTTTTAGTCTAGACATTTCTTATAGACCACAATATATTTTTAGGATTTCATACTCAACCATTATAGGGTTTGGGCTACGATGTCACCAGCATCAAATGACCATGACTAGTTGTGAGGCTTCTAGGTCCTATCGTTAACAAAACCTAGTTCAAAATCAGTGTTGCACAAACCATTCGAGTCGTTCTCGAACACACAATACTTAAACACCTTCTAGAGGGTGGTATCCTCAGGCACAACTACAAGACTCCTCTTCTGCAGATCATTGAACTACATTTCAACCTCTTCATAAGCTTCTAGTAAAGGCTTGTAATTACATAATTTGGTGAGTTAGGGTCCATTCAATGGGAAAGTTGAAGCTATCCCTAAACTTCAACTTTACAATATGCACTTGTGGTGATCCCAGCTCATGTTACTGACCTTTCCATACAACAAGTTATCCACGAAAGAGTCCCTTTTTGTTTGGCAAAGTATAGTGACCTCGGATGGGTAGCTTGATTTACTTAGGCAAATTAGAAGAGGTTTTGGAAGACCCTTAGCTAGGGCTACTCCTCTGGTTCACTACAATGGATGATGAATCCTAAAATAATCCACTAAGAGGCTTTGATTAGTTGCCTTGGTGTAATGCCATAGCATTTTAAAACTTCACTCACAAATATATGGATAGGGAAGTGAAACCCTGCCTTCAGTGCATAAAGAGGAAGGTAAGAACTTGGCCTTTAGTCGTCGTCTTTGGGGCCACTTATGATGCTTAGAGAATTAGCCCCTCAAGGAATGCTAAATTCAATATTATAATGGTTCACCAGTGACCCATGGTAGTAGAGCAACCATCTCATCTCCTTCTCAATGGTGGTGAACTTGATATTACTACCCACCACACGCTCATTTTCCAACTTGGGCCTTTCCTTGTTTTCTTAGTGATGGCCTCAAAAGTATTGGCCTGTCCACCACGATTATCCTTATCCATTAGAATCAAATGGAAACAAAAGAAAATGAAACAAAAAAAAAGGGGTTTGATAGATGGAATCTTACCCTTAAAAGCTTTAAACTTGAACTATGATGGAAAAGAAATAATGAAGAACAAAAAGGAACAATAATAAAGGAAAATAACAAAAGAGAAGAGAAAACTTGAAGAAAAGAAATAAAACTTAAGAAGCTCAAGAATTACAGATAAGAGAAAAAAGCTCAGAAGCACTTAGAAATTTTTTATTGACGCCAATAACCTTTAACTTTTGAAAAAATGGTCTATTCAAAGGGTTTCTTCAAAATAACACATTTTTGAAACCCAACAGCCTTAATGTTCCATAGTCACTCCCAAAAGGATACGTGCCTCACGCAAGGACAAGAAGTCTACCCTATCATTAGTATCATTTCCCAAGGTACAATTGTACTTTATCATTAATGCAACCATTCCAAAACCTTCGGTGCATCCCTCTTTTTCTTGAAGCATCCTCAACACGCACAAACTAGACAACACTTCATCTACCACCCCCTTTGTTACTTAGTTTACTTAGGTGACCCTCTATATGAGATTACTATTAGGAAGGTTTCGAAGCATCCTACTTGATGGCCTATCTCTCGATCTAGGGGGGAAGGGATAGGCAATTGTTATATTCTTACTTTGATAAAGACACGTGGTAGAATAAGAGGTGACTTGTCAATGACCTTATGTTGTGATTGTAAAACCCCTTACCCATATTCAACGCTGGAATAGGGTACGAGGCGTTATCAAACATAAACATAAGCAAACATATAAAATCGAGACGTAAATTTCCATCCAAATTTGAAACTTTTCACATACATTCATATCGTCCCTAAAACGAGCCTACGAGGCCCAAAACATATATTGGAAGTAGTTCAGGACTAAACAGAGACCTTTAAAAACTTTTGGAAAACTTAAAATTTTTTTCACTAAAACAGGGGCATAAGCTCGTGCGGTCCAAGGGACACGCTCGTGTCACCCTTGGACACGACCGTGCAACAGGCTGTGTTCAAAATAGGGAGCTCACTAACTTGTGCCACATGCCCGTGTGCTAGGCCGTGTGGTCGATTTAATTTTCATGATTTTTTTCATAAAATAGGTGCAAACTTCACACGGCCAAGGCACACACCCGTGTTTGAGGATGTGCCTTCCACACGACTGAGACACACGCTCGTGTCTCTCCCCATGTGCTCAATACTGCGTGTTCTATTTTGCAACAATTAAGGTGCAGGGGACACACAGCTGAAACACATGCCCGTGGGGCAGATCGTGTGTTGTACATGGTGTAACAGCCCGATTTAGGGGCTAGTCGGAATAATGGTTTTGAAACCACTAATTCGAGGTTGAAGAAAATTATTTTTATATTATTTTATGAGTTATGGCATGATTATATAGGTGCATGAAAATTTTGGTGCTTTAATTTTAGCGATTGCATGCTTAATTGCGAAAAAAGACTAAATCGTATAAAGTGCGAAAGTTGTATTTTTACAAGCTAAAGGTGTCTAAAAGCCATAGAATATTAATTGGAGGTCCCTAATGTTCAATTAGGCCTTGTTTAAGGTGGCCGGCCATAGGGACAAAGAATTAGAAATTGGTCAAAGTTGGTGGAAATTAGGTGACTTAATTGACTAGTTATAATAAAATAAAGAAAAGAAAAATATCACCTTTTCTCTCCATCTTATCCATAAAAAATTAGTAGAAAAATAGGGGTTGAGAACTCAAAAATTTCAGGCAAGCTTTTCTCCTTGCAAGTAAGTGTTTTAATGGTTATTCTTTGATAATTTTTGTACTTTTGAGACCCTTGTAGCTTGAGCTAGCTAATGAGAGGACTATTTTGCAAAATGGTTGAAAACCTAGGGTTTTTCCATGAGAGAATTAGTGTGATTTCTGAAATTTTATGAAAGAAAATGAGTCTTAGTTGTTAAATAAACAACTTTTGTGAAAGGTGTTTCCATGAAAACACCTAAAAGGACCTTTTTGTAAAGGTTGTAAAATAGGTGGTAATTGTGTGAAATAATGAGTATTGGAAGTTGCTATAAGAGTAATAAATGTTCAAATAGGCTCGTTAAAAAAATAAATTTGATTAGAATTGATTTACGAGCCTAAGGGTAAAATCGTCATTTTGTGAAAGTCTAAGGGCAAACTGGTAATTTTGCCAAAATATGATTATTAAAATGTATTGATTAATGTGGTAATTAAATGAGCTAATTTACTATTATAGATCAAGAAGAATGAGGAATTAACCTTGACCGAGGAAAAGGCAAGGTTTCGGACTAGATCGGCAAATTGGCCTATTTTGGTATCGAGGTAAGTTTGTGTGTAATAAATTCAACATCATGTTAGTATGTTTTAAAATGTTTGATATTCGTGAAGATGTATGATATTTCTATGAAAATGAGTATTGATGTTAAATGAGAAAATGATGAAAATTTATGATGTTGAAGTCCCGGTTGGACTTTAAGAAGTGAGAGGATATCATCATAAAGACATGAGATTGGTAAGGTCCCGTGTAAGACCATGCTTGGGACATGGCCTCGGCAACAAATTGAGATCCCGTATAAGACCATATCTAGGATATGGCATTAGCATCAAATATGAAAATCGTATAAGACCATATTTGGGATATGGCATCGACATTGATTTGAGATCCCGTATAAGACCATATCTGGGATATGGCATCGACATCGAGATGTGACCCCATGTAAGACCATGTCTAGGATATGGCATTGGCATCGTGTTTATGTGTATGATGATGATTGTGTATCCTCGGGTCTTCCAAGTGATTCATCAAGATAAATAGTTAAGCTTATATTAGAAAAGAAATTAGTGCTAAAGCTATGTGATGAAGTGATACAGGTACATGTGAGTAATTCATGAGAAATGTTTACGATATGTGACATGACATGTAATTGGTAAGAGTAAGCATGAGTAAGTTATGGCAATGTGCTTGAGACTTTGCGTTTTTATATAATGCAATGGATGGATGACATTATGAGCCTTATTGTTGCTATTTATTTCATGCAAACTTACTAAGCTTCATGCTTACCTCTCTCATTTCCCTTTTCCTTGTAGTATCGCCAAGCTAACTCGGGGATCGTAGGACGTCGGAGTTCAGAATCACACTATCAACTTCTCTTTGGTATAGCATAGTTTAATTAATTTTGAGTATGGCATGTATAGGAACTTGGTTATTTTGTGCTATGTCATATTTGTTAGCCAATGTGTGGCTTTTAATATTTTTCAATTCATTTTGTAAATGGCCATTGGAAATTGGCCAATGCTTGACAGGTTTATATATTCAATGATGATGAAGTTCATGAAGTGTATGCTTGTGTGGATGTCTTGATTTTGGGTTCTTAAAAATGTCGTATGGTCATGATATATGTTGAATCGAATTGGTATAACTGTGGTTGCTTTGTAGAGTGGCAATTGACTTGGTAGATAGCCTTACAATTGTCCACACGGGTAGACACACAGGCGTGTGTCCAGGCCGTGTGTGACACACGGTTAGCCCCATGGGCATGTTGATAGGCTGTGTGTCCCCATGCATGCTAGGTTGGCAAGTCAGAATACCAAGTAGTAAACACAGGGGCTGAGACACGGCCGTGTGTCTCAACCTTGTGGGAGACACGGCCTAAGACATGGGTATGTGCCCAGGCCGTGTGAAGTCTGCACCTGAAATTTAGAATTTAATTTGACACATGGTCCAAGGACACATGCGTGTTCCTTGGCCGTGTGGCCTTATTGAGTTGATGATGTTAGAAACAGAATGTCAAGGTTTTCACACATGGGTGAGGACACGAGCGTGTCATGGCCGTGTGAGGGACACGAGCTATGGACACGGGCGTGTGTCAGGTCGTGTGAAAACCCCTGTAGGTTCGAAATGAAAAATAAAATCCACATGGACTAGGGACATGGGCGTGTGTGATTACACGGCCTGCCTACACGGGCGTGTCCCACTTCACATAAGCGTGTGGCCCTGTTTTGTGTCAATTTTTTCTAAGTGTTCAAAAGTTTCCTGTTTGGTCCCAAGTCATTCCGGGTGCAAGTTTAGGGTCTCGTAGACCTATAATAAGGACATTAAGGTCTCGAATGAAAAGTTTTAATTTGAAATGAAATTTTATGGATCGGTGTTGTATGTTTGAGCAAGTTAAGTAGGGTAATGCCTCGTACCCGGTTCAAGTGTCGAATACGGGTAAAGGGTGTTACACACGGCCTAGACGCACGCCCGTGAGTCTACCCATGTGGACAAAATAAGGCTATTTACCAAGCCATTTTATCACCCTTCCATGCACATACCTACACAACAAAACATAGCACCAATCCAAGCATATACATTCAACCAAATCAGCCACAACCGAGACATCAACACTCATTCATATGTTACCATCTATCACATACAACCATCACATACTTATCAACTCAAACCATGCAAATTTCCCACATCCATGAAAAGCATCATCATATGCATATATATATATATATATATACTTAAACCAATATTAGCCAATTTCAATGGCCATTTACAAATTGAATTATCAACCAACATAAACCAACACATTTGGCTAAATCAATTATGACACATAACAAAATGACCAAGTCCCTATACATGCCATAACTCAAAATACTTGAATTCATTGGTACCAAAATAATCGTTGCAGATAGTGTGAATGGATCTCCGACAATTTTCGATCCCCGAGCTGGCTTGACGACTCTATAAGACAAGGGAAAAAGAAAAGGGGAGTAAGCTATATAGCTTAGTAAGTTCCTATGCAAATAATAAGCATTATAATCACACATGTATCATATAAGTAAACATGATGAACTTGGCATAAATAGCATCAAGATAATCTAATCATAACTTACTCATTCATAACCTTACCAAGGGATTCATCACATATCGAGCTCATTAGTAAATGAGTTTTACGTACATATCTGTACCAACTCGTAACATAATCATAAACTTTCACAACTTTGACATACTCGTAGAATTTCCCGTTGAACCACTTGGAATACTAAAGGATACTCGGGAATCTCACACACATAATACTATACCAATGCCATATCCCAAATATGGTCTTACATGGGATCTCTTATTGATGCCAATATCTCAGCTATGGTTTACACTAAATCTCATATCGATGCTATATCTAGATATGGTCTTACACGAAATCTCAAATAACCCTAATGTCATGACATTTGTATCCTAACTATTCCTAAGGTTCAACCGGGACTTCTCGCTTGTTGAACTTTGTCGATTACGTTCGAAGAGTAAATCACAATTCATACAATATTAAAGCAATTAAAGCATAATTATTTACATACGAACTTACCTCGATACAAAAATAGTAGAAATGAGACCTAATCGTCAAATACTTTGTTTTCCCCCCCGATCTAGGTCCAAACCTTGTTTCTCTTGATCTATAATAGAAAATTTAACTCATTTATTATTCACATTATTCAATTCAGTCCAAAAATCTTATTATGGAAAAATTACATTTTCCCCTAAACTTTAACATATTTATATTTTGGTCACTAGGCTCGTAAAATGAAACGTGTTCAATTTCTTTAATGTTCAACCTAGCCGAACCATTTTTATAACTATAACAACCCACAATTTCCATTAAAACACACTTTTACTACATATTTTATAACTTTTACAAATAGGTCTTTTTAAGCATTTTCATAAAAAATCACTTCGTAAAAGTTGTTTATCTAACACCAAACATTCATTTTCCACCATTAGACATCAAAATACACAAATTTCTAACATGGGTCAAACCCTAGACCTTGATTATTCCTTAAATTAATGGTAGAAATAGATAGATCGAGTGAGAACGACTTTAAAAATGTAAAGAGCATTAAAAACGGGGCTAGGATGTACTTACAATCAAGCTTGGAAGTTGAACAAACCCTAGCATGGTGGTCTTCAAATTTTCGTCTATGGTGAGGAAGATGGATAAGAATTTTGGCTTTATTTTCCCTTTTTATTCATTTATTTACCAAATGACCAAAATGCCCTTAATGCATAACTTTGAAATTTTATCCCACCATATCCATTTTTGTCCAATAACTTAACAAATGGTCTAATTACCATCTAAGGACCTTCAATTTAAAATTTCATAACAATTGGACAGTTCTAGCATGTAGAACTCAACTTTTGCACTTTTTACAATTTAGTCCTTTTAACTAAATTGAGTGCCCAAACGTCAAAATTTTCGAATGAAATTTTCACGAAATCATTTTGTAAAATTGTAGAACATAGAAATGTAATAAAAGTAAAATTTACTATGTCAGATTTGTGGTCCAAAAACCACTGTTCCAACTAGACCCAAAATCGGGTTGTTACAGTGATGGCCTGTGAGAGTGACATTCCACTGGGTATACTTCGCAGCGACCTTCTTGGCAGAATCATCCATGATTGACCCTTCCAAATCCTACTTTAACTACCTTAGAGATGGTCCACAACATACCCTTTGTTGGGACTACTGAGACTGTAACACCCCAAACTCGGCCCAAACATTACGACCGAATTTGGTATGCTACAGAGAAAAACTTTTTGAAAATCCCTTTAAGCCGATTTAAATTTTTGATAAAAATTGTCTTGTTTTAAAACAGATGAGGGGTATAAAGAAAACATTACTTAGGGTTGTTTAAAAATATATTAAGTCAGGTTGTTACAGATTCGAGTGTGCCCGATGGCACAATAAAACATTTTTCGTATTAATTTGAGAAAACATGTGTACCCATTTTAATATCATGAAGTAATTTATGCAAATTATCCAAAGCATGTAAAATAGTCAAAGTGCAATATTAGGAGGCCTTATTACAACTTAAATAAAATAACCCATAATAAATAAAAATAGTTCACATTTTCACTGCATGGCCACCTCGAGTCCATCCGGCTCCTTATCCGCAGCTACGAGTCACCTGAAATGTTAAAGGAAAAAGGTGAGTCATCAAGACCCAATGTGTAACCCTTTTTCCCGGTTTAATGTAACATCATACACAACTAAAAATTAATTTAATATGCACAAGTTTAATATGCACCCAACCTAGCCATCCAAACACCTTTCTCTACCCCGTGTGGTACCAAACCACTGGTGGTGCCAAACCACTGGTGACGTATAGTCACGATATCCATCAATATTGTGGTGCCAAACCACTGGTGATTTAAAGTCACAAATCAAGTGATGGGGCCAACCCATTGTGTGATACCAAATCACTGGCGTCAATCCCATAATATAAACTGTGGGGCCAACCCACTGTGGTGCTAAGCCACTGGGACGAGACGCTATGAGGTGCCAAACCTCTGGTGACCGAAGTCACAAATGTGGTACCAAACCACTGGTGTTCGTCGACACGAATATCACTTCCCCCTCCACTCAGATAACCCACATCAATCAATGATATTTAACCGAAACCATGCCAACATGCTTACTTAGCAACATACACTGGATTTATCAATAATCATATATTTAAGTCACATATACCAAATATGTCATGCTTCCCAAAAGCATCATAAAGAAACTCATGACAACAAGGACTTACCTGAATCCTTGCTTATACCATTTATGGTATTAAATCCAAATCTACACAAATCCGATTTAGCATACACAAACACTTAACACATTAATAGTTATAAAGTGTGTATGTACACACCTGTCACCAACGATAGTCCTAAATCCCGAAGAAACCAATCGACCACACAAGATCCCCTTGCCCTATATTCGGCCATTACCCAAAGTTAGTACCAAGGCCATTCGGCCAAACCAAAATAATCTCAAGGGGTTCATCATTTGAAACCCGAGACCTTACCTATACGTGCCTTGAATACTAGCCACCACACTATGCGTTCTTGCCTCCCTACAATCAACAATGGTAATTACTCACATCAATAGCCTTTGGCTTAAATGAATACTAAATCAATAAAATAGATCCTTACCACCTTACCAAAACCGATTGATCAAAGATGATGGATTCACTTGCTCGCTTCCAAATCCCGAAGGCCCTATAACAAATCGGTTCCAAACAGGTGATTAGCACCCTTGCTACAAGTGCCGAAATTGGCTCTTACCTTCCTAGAAGTCGAAAAAGAAGAGATATACATTCGGCCATGCCCACATACCTTCCACAAAAAATCGATTAAAAGAAAGACTCCACGAGATCTATGCCACTCCAATATTCGGCCAAAGTGCTACCAAATAGAAGAAGGAAAATTCGGCACACCAAGGGAGTAGATTCGGCTAAAAGTGAAAGAAAATAATTAGAAAAGTGGGATAGGGGTTTCGGCCAAAAGATGTGAGAAAAGAAAAGAAAGGTGTAAGGGGAAGGTGTTTTCGGCTTTAGCAACAATGGAGAAAGAAAGAGAGAGATAAGGGAGTAAGTAATTTGGTCAAGAATCAAAAGTAGAAAAAAAAAAGAAAGATGGTAATGGAGAATTTGGTTTTGAGAGAAAATGGTGAAAGGAAAGAAAGAAAAAGATGGACTATTGGAAAGAGGGAAATTCGGCTATTGCAAAAAGGAAAAAAAAATCAAATGAAGAAATTTAGCACTTTTCCCCCCTATGCTTGCCGTCCACTCCTATCATCAAGGAGTTCAAAATTTTGGCAACTTCCCCAATTCACTCTAAGCCACTCATTTGAAATAATTCAAAATAAATGGGAATAAATCATACTCCTAAATTTTCTCTTGCCAACTAAATAAAAATCCAATTAAATCCTTAATAATATCCTTAATAATATCCTTATTATCCTCAAATTAAAATTGATCATCTCTTTCTCTCTCTTGCCGTCCAAAATAAAGATAAAAAAAAAGAGATTCCGCGACTCGAACATAGGCTCCCCTTGCTCCCTTGATGGCGTCAACTCCAGCTCCTAAGTGGCCTCCCTTTGCCACTTTTCCAAGTCAGTTTTAATGTCAAATGTTCCCTCTTTTAACCTTGTAACTCCTACTTACTAAGGCTCCCTATCTTTAAAGCTTCACGAATAAATTTTCTACTAATCCGAGCCTACTCAAGACCCCTAATTAAGTCTTATTACACTATGGACAATATCACAGCAATCCAAACACAAGCAAAATAATTCAAACACAAATAACCCCTATTTTAGGATGTTACAGTTCTACCCCCCTTAAAAATAATTTCGGCCTCGAAATTACCTGATCAGAAGAGGTGGGGGTATTGCTGCCGCATCACATTCTCGGGTTCCCACGTAGCTTCCTCTGCACCATGGTTTCGCCATAAAACTTTCACCAAAGGTACTGACTTCCTACGCAGAACCTTGACATCTTGATCTAAGATCTGGATTGGTTCCTCCTCGAAAGATAAGTCCGAGTTAACCTCAATCTCTGTCACTGGCACAACGTGTGATGGATCCGACCGATATCGCCTAAGCATTGACACATGGAAGACGTCATGAATCTGACTCAACTCGGCCGGCAGCTCGAGCTGATAAGCTACCGGTCCCACTCGCTTTAACACTGTGAAAGGCCCGATGAACCTTGGGCTTAGCTTCCATTTTCTCCCAAATCTCAAAACCTTTTTCCAAGGCGACACCTTCAGAAAAACTTTATCTCCCACTGCATACTCCATTTCCTTACGCTTAAGATCAGCATAAGACTTCTGCCTGTCTGATGCCTCCTTGAGACGAGCCCGAATTACCTTAACTTTGTCCTCAGTTTCTGTTACCAACTCCGGACCCAAAACTTGTCGTTTACCCAACTCCGTCCAACATGTAGGAGTTCGGCATTTCCGTCCATACAGTGCTTCATATGGAGCCATCCGTATGCTCGCTTGATAACTATTGTTATAAGCGAATTCCGCCAACGGTAGATACTCCTCCCAACTACCACTGAAATCCAAAACACAACCTCTCAGCATATCTCCTAAAATCTGTATAACCCTTTCCGATTGCCCGTCAGACTGTGGATGGAAAGCTGTACTGAAATCCAATCGTGTACCCAAAGCCTGATGCAACGCTTTCCAGAACCTTGACGTGAACCTTGGATCCCTATCCGAGATAATTGATACTGGCACACCATGCAATCTTACTATCTCCGCCACATACAACTTTGCTAGCCTCTGAAGGGAATAATCCATTCTCACCGGTATGAAGTGAGCAGATTTAGTCAGACGGTCCACAATAACCCACACTGCGTCCTTCTTGCTGGGCGTGAGGGGTAGCCCACTGACAAAATCCATAGTGATCCTCTCCCATTTCCACTGAGGGATCTTCACCGGTTGAAGTAACCCTGATGGCAACTGATGTTCAGCTTTCACCTGCTGACACGTCAGACACTTTCCCACGAATTCAGTTACTTCACGCTTCAACCCTGGCCACCAAAACTGTTTCCGCAAATCTCCATACATCTTGCTACCTCCCGGTTGCATAGCGTATGGGCTGCTATGTGCATCTTGAAGAATTCTTTGCCTTAATTCTACATCCTTCGGCATACAAGCTCGTCCTTGAAAACATAGTACACCATCACCAGTCAAACTATACCCTTCCAAACCACCATCTTAAACTTGCAACCTCCTCGCATTCAATCCTTCGTCTACTAACTGCTTCTCCTTAATCTCCTTGATCCAAGTTGGCTTAACTCGCAGTTCTGCCAAAAGACTTCCGTCATCATATAGACTGAGGTGAGCAAACATTGCTCTTAAGTCTGTCACGACCTTCCGGCTCAACGCGTCAGACACTACGTTAGCCTTTCTTGGATGATACCAATTGAACAATCGTAGTCCTTTAACAGCTCAATCCATCGACGCTGCCTCAAGTTCAAATCCTTCTGAGTCAAGAGATACCTCAGACTTTTGTGATCCGTGTAGACTATCGACTTCTCCCCGTACAGGTAATGTCTCCATATATTCAAAGCGAAGACTACTGCCGCTAACTCCAAGTCGTGAGTCAGATAGTTAACCTCATGCGGTCTTAGCTGACGGGACGCATAAGTCACTACCTTCCCTTCCTGCATTAATACACATCCCAAACCAGTATGGGACGCATCACAGTAGACCGTAAACAACTTCCCTGCCTCAGGCTGTACCAGAACTGGAGCTTCTGTCAGAATTTTCCTGAGCTTGTCAAAACTTTCTTGCTGTTTCTCCGACCATACAAACGGAACTCCCTTTCTTAATAACTTAGTCAACGGCGCTGCGATTAAAGAGAATCCTTCCACAAATCTTCGATAATACCCTGCCAGACCCAGAAAACTCTGAATTTCTGCCACTGACCTAGGCGGTTTCCAGTCCAACACCGCTTCCACCTTGCGAGGGTCTACTCTAATCCCTTCCGCTGACACTACGTGACCTAAGAAAGCCACCTCTCTAAGCCAAAATTCACACTTACTGAATTTGGCATATAACTGCTTCTTCCTCAGTACTTGTAGAACTATACGCAAATGCATGTCATGCTCCTCCTCCGTCTTTTAGTAAACCAATATGTCGTCTATAAACACCACGACAAATTGATCCAAGTATTGCTGAAACACCCTGTTCATTAAGTCCATGAATGCTGCCGGTGCGTTGGTCAACCCAAATGGCATCACCAAAAACTCGTAATGCCCATACCGAGTTCGGAATGCCGTCTTGTGCACATCAACATCCTTCACCTTAAGTTGATGATAACCCGACCTAAGATCTATCTTCGAGAATACCGATGCACCCTTCAGTTGGTCAAACAAGTCATCAATCCGAGGCAAGGGATACCTGTTTTTGATCGTTAACTTATTTAACTGGCGGTAGTCGATACACATCCGCATTGAACCATCCTTCTTCTTAACAAACAACACAGGTGCTCCCCACGGAGATATACTTGGTCGAATAAACCCTCGATCCAAAAGCTCCTGAATTTGAGCCCTCAGCTCCACCAATTCCTTTGGTGCCATTCGGTACGGTGCTATAGACACAGGTGCCGTTCCGGGTAACAAGTCTATACCGAATTCAACTTCCCGATCTGGAGGCAGACCCGGAAGTTCTTCTGGAAACACATCAGCGAACTCCCCCACAGTTCGAACCTTCTAAACTGCTGACTCCTTAGCCTCCAAGGCACAAATTCGAACCAAAAACGCCTCACAACCTTTCTTGACCATCTTCTCAGCCTTCAAAGCAGACACTATATTGGATAGGTAATCTCTTCTATTACCTATCATGACCACTTCACCACCTTCAGCCGTCTTAAGAACCATGCGCTTAGCAGCACAATCCAACCTTGCCTGATACTTAACCAACCAGTTCATTCCAAGAATCAAATCGAACTCCCCAAACGCCAGTTCCATCAGATCAGCCACAAATACGACCCCTTGGAGTTCCAGGGGTACATCTCTATATAGCTTGTTAACAACTACAGAGTGACCTAGAGGGCTAATTACAGTCATCTCCCTAATAGCAGTCTCAAAGTCTAAGTTCATAGTCTCTACCACACTACTAGCAACGTATGAATGCGTCGAACCCACATCAATTAATGCAACATATGGAAGACCAAAAATTAGGAACGTACCGGTTATGACGTCCGGTGCGTCACCCTCCTCGCGACGCCTTGCCGCGTAGACTAAACCAGGCTGCCTTGCTTCTGTGTTGCCTGCACCTCTACCCTGAATTCCACGACCTCGATTAGAACCATTACCTCCTCTACCACTACCACGACCCCTCTGTGGTGGTCCTACATTTCTAACCTGAGCACGGTTCTGACCCTCTGGCTGATTCTTGGCTAACTTCCGAGGATAATACCTTACACGGTGATCCAAAGACCCACATTCAAAGCAACCCCTCTCACCGGTCCAACATCCTCCCCAATGTGATTTTCCACAGCGATTACACTGAGCCGGTCTCTGATTAGCAGCCATGGGCCTTCCCGCCTGGTTCGGCCCACTCTGCCTAGCCCTTTTCTGTGCATTACCACCCGATCCAGATGACTCAAATCCTCTTTTCTGCTTGTTCCTATCATAGCTCTATCTCACAGACTCCTTGACCCCTTCGGCTACCTTAGCCTTTTCCACCAAGACAGCAAACTCACGCTCCTGCTGTGGAGCAATCAGCAACCTTAACTCATCCCTAAGTCCGTCTTCAAAGCGGACACAACGATCATGCTCCGTTGACACAATACCCTGAGCATAGCGGCTCAGCCTCAAGAATTCCGCTTCATACTCCGACACAGACTTATTTCCTTGTACCAACCCTAGAAAAGCTTTCCTCTGTGCATCAATGTAGCTAGTGCCCACATACTTCTTCTGATAAGCAGTTTTGAAATACTCCCAAGAAAGATCATCTGCCGTAGCACCATCCCAAACCGTGAGCCACCATCGATATGACTCATCCTTGAGAAGCGACACCGCTCCTTTCAGTTTCTCCTCATTCGTCAGATCTATCTCATCCATGATTCTTTCGGTCGATTCTAGCCAATACTCAGCCGTATTGGGCGCTACACCGGACACGCCTCGGAAAATTTCAGCCCCGTTAGCTCGAAGTCGTTCAGGTACCGACTTCCAAGCTCCTCTGCCTCCACCCATTCCAGCTACCCTTTCCAGAACCCGCAGCATCGCTTGTGACACTGCGTCATCTCCCGTCTGATCCTGCTCCCTAGCTCCAAAGGTTGGGGGTGGTGGTGGCGGTGGTACCTCATTCTCAGATTCCTGACCCGACCTGACAGGTTCTGACACGGTCATCCTGTCCCTTCCGCGTCCACGACGGCCACGTCCTCTAGAGCTCATTCTAACTATCGCGCTTTAATCTGATTAGTAGATTTTTATGGATTAGTATATGTTTCACTTGGTTATCCGCGAAGAAATTTTATGAAGAGTTTAATAGAGATTCTTTCGATCAATCAAAGTTTTAAGTCTTCTATCCTAGTTTACCCAGGAAAGTACATCCATTCCCTAATACCTTTCATACTTATTCACTCTTCGGGCATTTCTGTCCATTTCTATCCCAGGGGTATTTTCGTCATTTTCCTACAAGGGTATTTTTGTAATAAACCGAAGAAATTTGAAAACTTTAATAAATCAAGACATTTTGTAATTTCTAAAACTAAGGAGTATTTTCGAGAAATTCTCAATTTGAAGATATGGCAGAATTTTGAAAACCAGGGGTATTTTGGTAATTTTGTCAATCAGGGGTAATTTTGTAAATTTCCAAAGTCAGGGTATTATTTTGAAATACCAAATTTTCGAGTACTTTTGCAAAATAAAAATTTAATCAAAACCGGGGTAATACGATAATTTTAGAAACCAAGGGCATTTTCGTAATTTTGCCACTAGGGCATTTTGGTAATTTTTGGTAAGTCGAAAATATTTTGAAAATCTTACAAAAATCAATTTTTCGCTATTACTAAGAAGAGATGCTCTAATGATTTTAAAACTAGAGTTTTCATCAAAACATGGCTAATCCCTTTCGGGTTTTATTTAATGTGTTTAGCCTATGACCGAGTCCTCTTGGTTAGGGTGAACCGAAGCTACGCACCAGGTAGGATTCCTGCGAAGAGGAGGTGAGTCACGAGGGCTGCTTAAGTAGCAAGCTCTTCCAGATCCAATCCTAGACATGCGCACCAGGGTTACCACACCCTAACTCGGCGACTTGGTCGTAGGTTTGTTTAATTAGGCTTTTAAAGTCTTATGTCTTTGTTTGGGGTAACTAGTCCTAGGGTTCAAATACTTATTCTACTATCTACGTTCCATACCTACCCTTCTACAGATAATTAATTCACACAGAAGTCAGAAGTACTTACCTGGGCGGATTGGTGCCGGAGACTCGGTGCCATGCTATTCAAAACCAAAAATATTTCAAAAAGGCCTACCAAAACCTTTTGGGCCTTGGGCCCCTACAGCCGAGCTTTGAACCGGGCTCTGATACCAATTTTGTAACACCCCAAACTCGGCCCAAACATTACGACCGAATTTGGTATGCTACAGAGAAAAACTTTTTGAAAATCCCTTTAAGCCGATTTAAATTTTTGATAAAAGATATTGTCTTGTTTTAAAACAGTTGAGAGGTATAAAGAAAACATTACTTAGGGTTGTTTAAAAATATATTAAGTCAGGTTGTTACAGATTCGAGTGTGCCCGATGGCACAATAAAATATTTTTCGTATTAATTTGAGAAAACATGTGTACCCATTTTAATATCATGAAGTAATTTATGCAAATTATCCAAAGCATGTAAAATAGTCAAAGTGTAATATTAGGAGGCCTTATTACAACTTAAATAAAATAACCCATAATAAATAAAAATAGTTCACATTTTCACTGCATGGCCACCTCGAGTCCATCCGGCTCCTTATCCGCAGCTACGAGTCACCTGAAATGTTAAAGGAAAAAGGTGAGTCATCAAGACCTAATGTGTAACCCTTTTTCCCGGTTTAATGTAACATCATACACAACTCAAAATTAATTTAATATGCACAAGTTTAATATGCACCCAACCTAGCCATCCAAACACCTTTCTCTACCCCGTGTGGTACCCAAACCACTGGTGATGTATAGTCACGATATCCATCAATATTGTGATGCCAAACCACTGGTGACTTAAAGTCACAAATCAAGTGATGGGGCCAACCCATCGTGTGATACCAAATCACTGGCGTCAATCCCATAATATAAACTGTGGGGCCAACCCACTGTGGTGCTAAGCCACTGGGACGAGACGCTATGAGGTGCCAAACCTCTGGAGGTGCCAAACCTCTAGTGACCGAAGTCACAAATGTGGTACCAAACCACTGGTGTCTGTCGACACGAATATCACTTCCCCCTCCACTCAGATAACCCACACCAATCAATGATATTTAACCGAAACCATGCCAACATGCTTACTTAGCAACATACACTGGATTTATCAATAATCATATATTTAAGTCACATATACCAAATATGTCATGCTTCCCAAAAGCATCATAAAGAAACTCATGACAACAAGGACTTACCTGGATCCTTGCCTATACCATTTATGGTATTAAATCCAAATCTACACAAATCCGATTTAGCATACACAAACACTTAACACATTAATAGTTATAAAGTGTGTATGTACACACCTGTCACCAACGATAGTCCTAAATCCCAAAGAAACCAATCGACCACACAAGATGCCCTTGCCCTATATTCGGCCATTACCCAAAGTTAGTACCAAGGCCATTCGGCCAAACCAAAATAATCTCAAGGGGTTCATCATTTGAAACCCGAGACCTTACCTATACGTGCCTTGAATACTAGCCACCACACTATGCGTTCTTGCCTCCCTACAATCAGCAATGGTAATTACTCACATCAATAGCCTTTGGCTTAAACGAATACTAAATCAATAAAATAGATCCTTACCACCTTACCAAAACCGATTGATCAAAGATGATGGATTCACTTGCTCGCTTCCAAATCCCGAAGGCCCTATAACAAATCGGTTCCAAACAGGTGATTAGCACCCTTGCTACAAGTGCCGAAATTGGCTCTTACCTTCCTAGAAGTCGACAAAGAAGAGGGAAAAAGAAGAGATATACATTCGGCCATGCCCACATACCTTCCACAAAAAATCGATTAAAAGAAAGACTCCATGAGATCTATGCCACTCCAATATTCAGCCAAAGTGCTACCAAATAGAAGAAGGAAAATTCGGCACACCAAGGGAGTAGATTCGGCTAAAAGTGAAAGAAAATAATTAGAAAAGTGGGATAGGGGTTTCGGCCAAAAGATGTGAGAAAAGAAAAGAAAGGTGTAAGGGGAAGGTGTTTTCGGCTTTAGCAACAATGGAGAAAGAAAGAGAGAGATAAGGGAGTAAGTAATTTGGTCAAGAATCAAAAGTAGAAAAAAAAAAAAAGAAAGATGGTAATGGAGAATTTGGTTTTGAGAGAAAATGGTGAAAGGAAAGAAAGAAAAAGATGGACTATTGGAAAGAGGGAAATTCGGCTATTGCAAAAACGAAAAAGAATCAAATGAAGAAATTTAGCACTTTTCCCCCCCATGCTTGCCGTCCACTCCTATCATCAAGGAGTTCAAAATTTTGGCAACTTCCCCGATTCACTCTAAGCCACTCATTTGAAATAATTCAAAATAAATGGGAATAAATCATACTCCTAAATTTTCTCTTGCCAACTAAATAAAAATCCAATTAAATCCTTAATAATATCCTTAATAATATCCTTATTATCCTCAAATTAAAATTGATCATCTCTTTCTCTCTCTTGTCGTCCAAAATGAAGATAAAAAAAAAAAAGAGATTCCGCGACTCGAACATAGGCTCCCCTTGCTCCATTGATGGCGTCAACTCCAGCTCCTAAGTGGCCTCCCTTTGCCACTTTTCCAAGTCAGTTTTAATGTCAAATGTTCCCTCTTTTAACCTTGTAACTCCTACTTACTAAGGCTCCCTATCTTTAAAGCTTCACAAATAAATTTTCTATTAATCCGAGCCTACTCAAGACCCCTAATTAAGTCTTATTACACTATGGATAATATCACAGCAATCCAAACACAAGCAAAATAATTCAAACACAAATAACCCCTATTTTAGGATGTTACAGAGACATACCAATCTCGTACAACCTCAGTAAAGAGAATGACATAACAGTACTACATAGTACCACATATGGCGACAATTGACCTGCAATGACCTTGCCACCTTGCCAACCATACGAGCAGGCTTACCCTCCGTATTGTTGGTGACATGGCACTGCCAAACAATAGGGCTTCCTCTTGTATATACCCTAATGTTGGAAAATCGATTTAGAAAACAATTATTTTAGGTACAACGAAAGTTTAAAATTTTCTAAAACTTAGCCCTTTTGTGATATTTATAGTAATAAACCTAAACTAGAATTATACCTGTACTTTGTTCAAGGCGGACTAAAGTTGTTCTAGCTGTTAGCCAAACGACCTTCTCCACTATCCTCGAACCACGAATTGCCTGAGTATGGGCTTGAGCAACACGAACCAAGTCACAGAACGAAAAATAATTTATTTACTTTTAGTAGGAACATAGATTCTCTCTATTAATCAGTAATTATTTTTTATTTTTAGAAAATAGAATTTATTCTTTGTAAATAAATTACTACTACTTTTTGGCAGAATAATGTCTATGATGTGTGTAAATTGTTTAGCCGGTGGTCTTTGTTTATAGATACAAGTACAAGATTTTTGCTTGAATAAGTCTTGAATAAATAATATTATTTTAATAAAAAATACAACTCCTACGCTAATTGTAGGAGTGAGGGGTGGTGGCACCTTTGTAGAAATACTAGGGTTGCCGCCCCTTGTATTACACAAGACCATATTGGGTCTTTCTTATATGAGCTCAATTATATTTGTTTCCTGGACTTTTTCCCAACACTTATAATTTATCTAACCCAGTATTTATTTTCTATTACCCAAATAAGTATGATTTAACCAATTAATTTAACTAAATTAATTTATCAAATAAATAAATTTTCAATCCAATTCTAATTCCATTAAAGTCATAACAAATTTATTGTAATAGAATCTATGAGAAAATACATTTAATTTCTTATTCAATGAATTCAAAATGACTAATTAATTTCATTTCGTTTCAAACTTCGGTTATTTAATTATAATTAATTAATTATATTTAAATAATAATTCGAATTTAATTACAATTAATTATAATTAAATAATAATTCAAATAACCTTAAATTAATTCTTAAGTCATTTCTTGTACTTAGCGAGAAATCGTATTCACTGCGGATGATATACATGCAATCTATTTCTTTTACTTCATTGTTTCATTATTTCTATTAATTGGTTTTACATGCAATTCGTTTTTTATTATCTCAAGCTAGTTGATGGGTCAATTGTATTATATAATTAGGGTCCAAATAAATTATAATTAAGTTTTGGCTTTTCATTTATTAATTATAACATTATTTAGTCACTAAGTCATTCTACTAGAGTATCGTGACTGAGCTCTCATTTATTATATACCATTACGAAAGTTACTTAATAAGTGCTCGTCCAATGTAACACCCCTCACCCAGTCTGGATGTCAAACCCAAGTTACTGGATGTTACAACAAACGCCGGAATATTCACACACAGATTATAATATTGAATTCAATTAAAATCATCAAATTATTCCAAATTCAGACCTAATAGAAGTTATTAGTAAAACAGGGGCTAAATCGAGCATACAAACATAGTTTAATTGATTCGAGCATGATTAAGGACTTATCTGAAAATTTTTAGAACTTTGGAACTAGGTATCAGTACCAAAGGAATAAATATTGATACTTTTATGGTAGATATCAGTACTATAATCGGTATCGATATGATTTTGGCATTCTGTCATTTTCAAAACACTGTTTATTTTGTCAAGGATCGATACATAGGTCCTTACTATCGATACTTTTACCTAGATGGCAAAAATCACAAGTTTTGTATACCAATCATGCTCAAAACTATAACCCAAATTTAAGGATGCTTATAAGCTTATCATAAGACCCATAAGTAACCAATTTCAACATGCTAAATACCACATTTATTCATTTTCAAACCACAATTCAACCTTTTAATGTTAGCATTCAACTTAACACCTAATCATGTACAATCACAACTATAGTTCTTTCAGTTCACCATCTCCTTTCGTCACAATTTCATGCCATTAATACTCAAATCTCCATTGAAATGTCATTCAAATTATCTCATTTGACATTCAAAACATGAAACTATGCTACATGCATTTCATAACAAACTTTATATGCACTTAAGTACCATTCATCTCTCAAACAACTTAACCATTATGCATAATTATTCACTATGTTAAAATTATCAAACATTGATTGTTCACCATGACAATCTCATCACAATAGCTCAATCATTCACATTCAAACATAGTCATTGTAATACCCCTTAGCCGTATTCAATGCCAGAACAGGGCTCGAGGCATTACCAGACTTATAACACAAGCATTCACACAATTCCGAGTTATAAATTTGTGTCCAAATTAAAACCATTCATATTTAATCATAAAGTCCCTTATACGATCCTACAAGGCCCAAAACATGCTTTGGAGGTGGTTTGGGACTAAACCAAGAACTTTAGAAATTTTTACGAAACTTAGAAAATATTTGCTAAATGCAGGGCTCACACACCCATGTGGTCCAAGGGAAATGCCCGTGTGACACTGGGACACGCTCGTGCTTCAGACTGTGTTCGATTTAGGGTGCTCTCTGACTTGTGCCACACGGCCATGCCACACGCCCGTGTGCTAGGCCATGTAGCACACACGGCTGAGACACACACCCGTGTGCTAAATTCTGGACATTCTGCTTCTCAAAAGTTAGGTGCAAGGGACACATGGCCAGAACACATGCTCGTGGGGCAGACCGTGTGTCACACACGGTCTAGACAAACGCCCGTGTGTCTACTCGTGTGGACAAAAATAAGGCTATTTACCAAACCATTTTGCCACCGTCACTTGCACACATCAACACAACATCACATAGCACAAATTCAAGCATATAAGAGCAACCAAACAACCACAACCAAGACAATAACATGTCATCCTCATGCCATTATTTATCATGATTAGAACATCAACTTTTCCACACCAAATCATGCAAGATTCCAGATTCACAAATGACATTAATATATAAATATACTCATAACCAATATTAGCCAACTTCCATGGCTATATACGAAAATGAACCATAAACCATTATAAGCCAACACATCTGGCCAAATTAATAATGTCACATATAACCAAAAGACCAAATCCTTATACATGCCATAAACTCAAAATACTTGAATTCATCAATACCCAAAGTGTTAGCTTGATAGTGTGATAGGATCTCTGGCGATCTCCAATCCGAGCTAGCTCAATGACACTATAAAACATGGGAAAAGAAGGGGGTAAGGTATATAGCTTAGTAAGTTCATATGCAAAAAATACAAAACATTATTCATAAATTTGACATATAAATTACTTAACATATATCAACATAAATGTCATTAAAATTTCATAAATGTCATCTGAACATAAATGTCATTTAATAACAACATAACACATATCAACATAAATGTCATATACCAATAGCTCATCATATGAATAACATAATACATATCAACATAAATGTCATTTAAGTTTTATAAGCACAACTTACTCAATCACATTATTAGCAATTGTTCATCATATATTGAGTTTATTTCCTTTGATTTTTACGTACATACCTGTACCATCCCATAACATATTCACGTACTTTCCCATAATACATATAGGCTCACTTTCGAGCTATTCACGGGCTTGCTCACTCAAGCTGTCAATTAGGACATAGCTACACATTGCTGCTCACACAAGCTGTCAGGTATCCGCAACACATGCCGGACTACCCAGCCACTGGTAGGATGTAGAAGACCAACACCCGAATCACATAATCACATATACACATGGGTTCCTAGTGACATGTCACTCGTATCCTATTCTATTCTTAAGGTTCAATCGGGATTTCTCGTTTGTTGAAACTTTGTCGAATACGTCCAAAGAGCCAATCACAATTCATACAATATTAAAGAATTTAAAACATAAATATAAAGATGCATTATTTACATACGAACTTACCTCGATACGAAAATAGCGGAAATGGACCTAATCGTCAAACTCTTTAGTTTTCACCCGATCTAGACCCGAACTTCGTTTCTCTTGCTCTATAATACCAAATTCATCTCATTTAATCATCATATTATTCATTTTAGCCCAAAAGTCACATTATAGAAAAATTATATTTTTCCCCTAAACTTTTGACATTTTACATTTTAGTCCTTAGGCTCGTAAAATGAATTTCATTCAATTTCTTCACACCCAAGCGTAGCCGAAACTATTTTCATACTCATAACAACCCACATTTTCCATTTATTCACATTTTTATACTCATTTTATATAATTTTACAAATAAGTCCTTTTTGACATTTTTACCAAAAATCATTTAGCAAAAGTCGTTTAACAAACAACAAACATGCATTTTCTACTATCAAACATCAAAATACATACATGTTCAACATGGGTAAAATTTTAAACTTTAATCCCTCTTCAAATTAGTCATTGGAAAGGCTAGATTAGGTTGTGACAACTTCAAAAACATAAAAATCATGAAAAACAGGGCAAGAACGGACTTACAATCGAGCTTGGAAGCTTGACAAACCCTAACTATGTCTTCCTTTGGGACATTCGGCCATGGGGGGATGAAAATAGAAAGATGAATATCTTTTATTTGTTTTATTTTGTCTTTATTAACCAAATGACTAAAATGCCCTTAATGCCAAACTTTGAGATTTCACCTAACCATGTCCATTTTTGTCCATTATGAAGTATAATGGTCTAATTACCATTTAAGGATATCTAATTTGAATCTCATAGCATTTAAACACCTCTAGCTTCTAGAACACACATTTTGCATTTTTTTGCAATTTAGTCCCTTTAACTAAATTGAGTGGGCAAACGTCAAAATTTTCGAATGAAATTTTCACGAAATCATTCCATAAAATTTTAGACCATAAAAATATAATAAAAAATAAATTTTTCTTCATCAGATTTGTGGTCTTGAAACCACTGTTCCGGCTAGACCCAAAACAGGGTTGTTACAACTCTCCCCTTTTTAGGGATTTTCGTCCCTGAAAATCTTACCAGAAAAGAGGTTGGGGTATTATTTTCTCATAGTTTCCTCTATCTCATGACGATTCCATAGAATCTCCTCTAAGGCTATACTTTTGTTCCTTAACTCTTTAACCTAATGTGTCATAATTCAGATCGGTTCTTCATTATTTAACGTATCGACCAAATCTCAACATCTATCTGAGAAATTATATGTGGAGGATCCGACTGGTACCATCGTAACATAACACATGAAACATATATAAATCTTCTCAAGTTTTGAAAGTAATTCAAATCGATGAGTCACTGACCCAAATTTCCCTATAATCTCATACGGTCCGATAAACCGTGGATTCAACTTTCCTTTACTACCAAGTCGAAATACTTTTTTCCATGGAAAATTTTTCAGAAGCACATTGTCACCATTTTGAAATTCTATTTATTCTCATTAAAAATTCACATAAAATCTTTGACAATCAGAGGCTGCGTTAAACCTATCTCGGATCTCTTTTACATTTCCTTCTGTTTCACGGATCATATCAATTCCATGTAGCTTTTCTTATTAAACTTAATCCAATAATATGTGGTTTCACATTTGTAGCTATACAGAATCTCATATAGTGCCACTTAAATACTTAGCTGAAAACTGTTGTGACATACAGTTTTGACTAACCGCAATTATATCTTTTCTGTTTGCCTTCAAATTCTAAAATACATGTTTTGATCAAGAATCTGAATAACACACTCAAACTGACCATCATCGAAGAGTAAAAAAGCGGTATCAAAGATTTGTAGCTGCTTACCCAAAACTTCTTATCATTTATTCCGGAATCAAGAAGTGGACCATAAATTGTAGATTTCTAATGAATATATTAAAGACTGACATTCCAAATAGCTTGACAATTTCAGGAACTTATACCTCATTTCTGTTTAACCTGTTGACAAATCAAACATCTGGATAGAAATTCAAAAATCTCACGCTTCATACTCGACCATCAATACATTTGTCTCAAAGCACTGTATATTTTATTTTTCCCCAAAGGAACAAACAAGCTACCTCTGAGAGCTTTGTGCAAAAATTTTCCGTATAAGTTCTGGATTCTTCGGCACATAATTTCTACCTTGGAAAATTAAACAGTCATCAAGTCTGACCTGAAATTTAGAATCAGAAGTCGACTCACACTGTACTCGTTTAGTTTACCACTCACTATCACATTCCTGAGGTTCTCAATCTTACAAAGAAAACATCGGTTTAGCTTCTAATTTAGCTATATTTAGACCATCGTCAAATAAGATTAATCATGTATCCAATACTCACAAAATAATCAAAGGTTTTCCATTCAAGCATTTGCAACTATATCTGCTTTCCCAAAGGTTAATCGATAACTGCTCACAATATTTCAATAGTTCAAGCCATCTATGTTGTTTTAAATTCAGATTCTTCTGTGACATTAGATACTTTAAACTCTTGGGATCAGGAAACATATGACATTTTTCGTTAGACAACCGATGTCATCAAATTCTCAACACAGACATAAAAAGTGGCTGACTCTAAATCACCCGTCTGACAATTCTTTTCATGTGACTTTAACCGTCTGAAAGCATAAACTATCACTTTACATTCTTGTATTAAAACACATTCCAATCTATTCGATGGTGCATTGTTGAAAAATCACAAATTCTTTACTCAATTGAAACTGGACCAGAACTAGTGCTTCAGTTAACAATACTTTCACTGTTTAAAACTTTGCTAACATGTATTAAACCATTTAAACTTCACAAATGCGATGACTTCATTAATCAGAACAACTTTAACTCATAATAACGTCATTCAATTAGAAATAATCTAATAGACATATGTTTCTGAATCATGTCTCCTAGAACATGAATTCTTCATTCAAGCTATTCATCTATTTACCCATGAATGTACGAAATTTATTTCCATGCCTGAAAATAAACTTAAATGCATATAACTCAAAATACTTTTCAACTAAATAGCCAACTCGCTCAGATAAAAACAACTGAGTCGATCTCAACTATCAAATAATATCATATCAAAATACTCCCTTCTTCATGCTGTTAAAACAACTCAAACATACAATCTTTTAAAATTTCCTCACGTGCTAGTCAAAGATCTTTACAACTACATTATCTCAAGGAAACAAAATATCCTGATTGAACTCATTGACCTTAATCGAACTTACCTGAGAAAAGAAAACCATCGTACAATATGAGCTTGAGCTTCCACTATCTATACATTTGCTGATGTCAATTCCTTTCACGGAAATTAGAGAAATCCTGATACTAGAATCACCTCGTTCCTATAATCGAACCAGAAATACAACCATAATAGACATAGTTATCACAAGCCAAAGAACACACTTTAAAGATGAGCCATGATTGATAATTTACGAAATAAAGATGATAAGAAAATAGAGATAAAGAAATCCAAGATGCAATATCATACTAGAAGTCTGAGAACATAACTCATAAGAAAATAATAAAGATCTTGATGATTCCTTAGAGAAAACTAGAAGAAAAACAATGCTTATATGCTCTGGGATAAATTGTAACAGAGATAATATATTTTCCAAATATATACATAAAACAAAACAACATCCAGTAGAAACAGAAGAATAGCCTCACATAAATTTTCACCATCAACTTTTATTCCAAACATAATAGAATAGAATCCCAAAGAGAGAGATAAGAAATGCTGCTCATCAACCAATCAGACCAACAGTGCTTTCATCTAACATTATAATCACTAGCATTCTCATACGATAAGAATTTCATATGAAAATGAACAATCACATATATCTCTGAGGATAAATGAATATATAAAATACCCAGGAGAGATCATCATAATCTATTCAATTACAATCTTTACGATTCAAATATCATTTTTCTGACAAATTCAGACAGCGTATTATTCCATTCACTAACAAAAATCAATTCAGAAGAATTTCCAGCAAATACATACTTTAGACATCATACCTGAATGAGTCAATTAGCCGAGATTAACTTTTCTTTAATCGTGACATCACGAAATCCAAATGATCTTTAGAATAACCTAGCATCTTTTCTAGAACTGTATTCACTCGCCAAACTATTCTTAACTCTAACCACATTATTAGTTATTCCACTACTAAACTTTTTAGTCTCTTACTTGTGAGATCATTAAACTTAATCTCGTGAAATTTCGTTATAAAATACCACATTGGTAAGGGGGTGAGGTCGTAAAGCCTCTAACTCGACTCTTATAAATACACACATATAACTTAGCATTCATCATCAACATAATATCTTCACAATCATATAATTCACTTCAAGCTAATTAACATACATGTTCATGTTACACGAACTTTCCGATTATCATTATTCAAACAAGTGTTGTAACAGCCCGATTTTGGGTCTAGTCAGAACAGTGGTTTCGGGACCACAAATCTGACACAGATAAGTTTATTTTTATTATATTTTTATGGTCTACAGTTTTATGAATGATTTCATAAAAAATTCATTCAAAAATTTTGACGTTTGGGCACTCAATTTAGTTAAAAGGACTAAATTGTAAAAAGTGCAAAACTTGAATTCTATATGTTAGAGGTGTCCAATTGCTATGAGATTTTAAGTTGGAGGTCCTTAAATGGTAACTAGACCATTGGTTAAGTTGGTGGACAAAAATGGACATGGTTTGGTATGTTTCTAAAGTTTTTCATTAAGGGTTTTTTAGTAATTTAGTTATTAAAAGAATTAAAAAGGCAAAATAAGCCAAAACTTCATTCATCTTCTTTATGCTATGGCCAAATGTCTCAAGAGAAGCCATAGCTAGGGTTTGGCCACTTCCAAGCTTGATTGTAAGTCCGTTCTTGCCCCGTTTTTAATGTTCTTTACATTTTTGAAGTTGTTGTAACTCGATCTATCTATTTCTACCACTAATTTGAAGAGATGTCAAAGTCTACAGTTTTACCTATGTTGAACATGTATGTATTTTGATGTTTGATGGTAGAAAATACATGTTTGTTGATTGTTAAATGACTTTTGCTAAGTGAATTTCGGTAAAAATGTCAATAAAGACCTATTTGTAAAAGTTATAAAACATGTAGTAAAAGTGATTCGTGGCAATTTAGAATCCACTTCAGATTGTCAGAAAATGTATATGAATTTGAAACATCAGGATATGGAATTCCCGTTCAGCGATAGCATGCTTCCAAAAGTATTGCCTTGGAAAAAGATTCAAAATATGTTTTGTGTATCTATGTTGTGATGGTATCGATTGGACTCTTTGAGTGTGAATTCTCCGATAAGGATTAAGTTTCACCCGATATGTTGTATAACAAAGAATCGATCGGAATTTTTACATGAAAGATTAAAAATAAAAACATAACCTTAGTGAGGGTTCTTTGGCAGTGTCACGAGCTAGAAGAGTTTATGTGAAAATCAAATTTATATTCCGGTAAGATTTAGGGGACGAAAATCCCTAAATGGGGAGTTGTAGCAGCCCGATTTTGGGTCTAGTCAGAATAATGGTTTTGGGACCACAAACCCGACGCAGAGAAATTTATTTTTATTATATTTTTATGGTCTATAGTTTTATGAAATGATTTCGGGAAAATTACGTTCGAAAATTTTGACGTTTGGGCACTCAATTCAGTTAAAAGGACTAAATTGCAAAAAAGTGCAAAACTTGAATTCTATATGTTAGAGGTGTCCGATTACTATGATATTTTAAATTGGAGGTCCTTAAATGGTAATTAGACCATTGGTTAAGTTGGTGGACAAAAATGGACATGGTTTGGTATGTTTCTAAACTTTTTCATTTAGGGCATTTTAGTAATTTGGTTATTAAAAGAATTAAAAATGTAAAATAAGCCAAAGTTTCATTCATCTTCTTCATGCTATGGCCCAATTTCTCAAGAGAAGCCATAGCTAGGGTTTGGCCACTTCCAAGCTTGATTGTAAGTCCGTCCTTGCCCCGTTTTTAATGCTCTTTACATTTTTGAAGTCGTTGTAACTCGATCTATCTGTTTCTACCACTAATTTGAAGAGATGTCAAAGTCTACAATTTTACCCATGTTGAACATGTATGTATTTTGATGTTTGATGGTTGAAAATGCATGTTTGTTGATTATTAAACGAATTTTGCTAAGTAAATTTCGGTAAAAATGTCAATAAGGACCTATTTGTAAAAGTTATAAAACATGTAGTAAAAGTGATTCGTGGCAGTTTAGAATCCACTTCAGATTGTCAGAAAACATATGTAAATTTGAAACATCAGGATATGAAATTCCCGTTCAGTGATAGCATGCTTCCGAAAGTATTACCTTGGAAAAAGATTCAAAATGTGTTTTGTGTATTTATGTTGCGATGGTATCGATTGGACTCTTTGAGTATGAATTCTCCGATAAGGATTAAGATTCAGCCGATATGTTGTATAACGAAGAATCGATTGGAATTCTAACATGAAAGATTAAAAAGTAGGGAAATAAAAGCATAACCTTAGTGAGGGTTCTTTGGTAGTGCCACGAGATAGAAGAGTTTATGTGGAAATCCAATTTATATTCCGGTAAGATTTTCGGGGACAAAAATCCCTAAAGGGGGAGTTATAGTAGCCCGATTTTGGGTCTAGTCGGAACAGTGGTTTTGGGACCACAAATCCGACGCAGAGAAATTTATTTTTATTATATTTTTAAGTCTATAGTTTTATGAAATGATTTCGTGAAAATTTCGTACGAAAATTTTGACGTTTGGGCACTCAATTTAGTTAAAAGGACTAAATTGCAAAAAATTGCAAAACTTGAATTCTATATGTTAGAGGTGTCCGATTGCTATGATATTTTAAATTGGAGGTCCTTAAATGGTAATTAGACCATTGGTTAAGTTGGTGGACAAGAATGGACATGGTTTGGTATGTTTCTAAACCTTTTAATTAAGGGCATTTTAGTAATTTGGTTATTAAAAGAATTAAAAAAGGCAAAATAAGCCAAAGTTTCATTCATCTTCTTTATGCTATGGTCCAATGTCTCAAGAGAAGCCATAGCTAGGGTTTGGCCACTTCCAAGCTTGATTGTAAGTCCGTCCTTGCCCCGTTTTTAATGCTCTTTACATTTTTGAAATCGTTGTAACTCGATCTATTTATTTCTACCACTAAGTTGAAGAGATGTCAAAGTCTACAATTTTACCCATGTTGAACAAGTATGTATTTTGATGTTTGATGGTAGAAAATGCACGTTTGTTGATTGTTAAATGACTTTTGCTAAGTGAATTTCGGTAAAAATGTCAATAAGGACCTATTTGTAAAAGTTATAAAACATGTAGTAAAAGTGATTCGTGGCAGTTTAGAATCCATTTCAGATTGTCAAAAAACGTATGTGAATTTGAAACATCAGGATATGAAATTCTCGTTCAATGATAGCATGCTTCCGAAATTATTGCCTTGGAAAAAGATTCAAAATGTGTTTTGTGTGTCTATGTTGCGATGGCATCGATTGGACTCTTTGAGTATGAATTCTCTGATAAGGATTAAGATTCAGCCGATATGTTGTATAACGAAGAATCGATTGGAATTTTGACATGAAAGATTAAAAAGTAGGGAAATAAAAGCATAACCTTAGTGAGGGTTCTTTGGCAATGTCACGAGATAGAAGAGTTTATGTGGAAATCAAATTTATATTCCGGCAAGATTTTCGGGGACGAAAGTCCCTAAAGGGGGGAGTTGTAGTAGCCCGATTTTGGGTCTAGACGGAACAGTGGTTTAGGGACCACAAATCCAACGCAGAGAAATTTATTTTTATTATATTTTTATGGTCTATAGTTTTATGAAATGATTTCATGAAAATTTCATTCGAAAATTTTGACGTTTGGGCACTCAATTTATTTAAAAGGACTAAATTGTAAAAAAGTGCAAAACATGAATTCTATATGTTAGAGGTGTCCGATTGCTATGATATTTTAAATTGGGGGTCCTTAAATGGTAATTAGATCATTGGTTAAGTTGGTGGACAAAAATGTTCATGGTTTGGTATGTTTCTAAAGTTTTTCATTAAGGGCATTTTAGTAATTTGGTTATTAAAAGAAGTAAAAAGGCAAAATAAGCCAAAGTTTCATTCATCTTCTTCATGCTATGGCCGAATGTCTCAAGAGAAGCCATAACTAGGGTTTGGCCACTTTCAAGCTTGATTGTAAGTCCGTTATTGCCCCGTTTTTAATGTTCATTACATTTTTAAAGTCGTCGTAACTCGATCTATCTATTTCTACCACTAATTTGAAGAGATGTCTAAGTCTACAATTTTACCCATGTTGAACATGTATGTATTTTGATGTTTGATGGTAGAAAATGCATGTTTGTTGATTGTTAAATGACTTTTACTAAGTGAATTTCAGTAAAAATGTCAATAAGGACCTATTTGTAAAAGTTATAAAACATGTAGTAAAAGTGATTCGTGGCAGTTTAGAATCCACTTCAGATTGTTAAAAAACGTATGTGAATTTGAAACATCAGGATATGAAATTCCCGTTCAGTGATGGCATGCTTCTGAAAGTATTGCCTTGGAAAAAGATTCAAAATGTGTTTTGTGTATCTATGTTGCGATGGTAAAGATTGGACTCTTTGAGTATGAATTCTTCGATAAGGATTAAGATTCAGCTGATATGTTGTATAACGAAGAATCGACTGGAATTTTGACATGAAAGATTAAAAAGTAGGAAAATAAAAGCATTGTAACACCCCAAACCCGGCCCATACATTTCGACCAGATCTGGTATGCTACGGGTTGAACGTTAAAATCTTTTGCTAAGTTGGTTTTGGAAATTGTAAGTTAATTAGAAAATATTTGAATAAATAAGTGACATTTGAAAAGAAACCTTGTATTATTATTATTAGGTATAAATAAACCCCTGACATAAATTCATAAGTTGCAAATATTAAAAAAACTACTTAGGCGAATATAAACTATGGGGCCTTATTACCTAAATTTTCCCAAAATGAAACTTAAAGGAAAAACCGAAAATAATCTATAGAAATAAAAACTTGATGGCCCCTCGAGTCCTTCTCGGCTCCCATGTCCACGATCTACTGCTCATCTGAAAAGTTAGGGCAAAATAATAGGGTGAGTCACCAAGACTCAGTGTGTAAATCCCAAAAACTCATAAAAGGCTTGGGCCCACAAACACATTATGAGCCCTGGCCCATACACAATGGCAACAATCATAATCACATGACAGATAATAAATGATGCAAAGCCCAACCCATCCTAGAATTCCATCCTCTACACACCAACCCGTACCAACCATCACATCTTGGGGATTTCTACAATCAACCCACCAACCGCTACACACCATATCGACAGTCATACTGCCTACTCCTTATCAATCAGGAATTTTAACGTGGGTTTTCTACCACCGATCACCAAGTGACCTAACATTTCATTTCGTGGGTTTTCTACCACCGATCACTATGTGATCTAACATTTCATTAGGTGGGTTTTCTACCACCAATCACCATGTGATCTAACATTTCATTAGGTGGGTTTTCTACCACCAATCACCATTTGATCTAACATTTCATTAGGTGGGTTTTCTACCACCGATCACCATGTCACCAATCATGCTCTTCCCCTTTTCATATCAAACCCATCCCATGCATAGATTCATGCAAAATCAAACAATCTACTACCTAAGAGATTACAGTCTTTCACATACATCGATACACATAGAGAAGTTCTATGATTACGTACCTGGCATTCCTTGCCTAACCCTTTTTGGGTTTCATTCGACTGTCTACACAGCCATTTTCCGACTTTTTAGCCCATAACATAAACATACATATATTCATACAGATTATTAGTGTGTTAGAGATCTACACACGACTGTTCATACAGCCTCATTTTCCGGCTTTTCAGCCCCTAATAGGTATAATACAAAATAAAACTTATGTGATAAGGATCTACACACCTGATTACCGTTATAACGAGACCCTCTAAGTCGATGCTATCTGTAGCCAACACCATCACTATCTGCCTTGAAATCTCGAAAAGAGATATGAGATTCAGGGACTAGTGTTTCCGGCTTTTAGATCTAAGAGATCTACTTACTAGAGAAGATTCGGCTACTCCCAGAGGATTCTGGCTTTTTGCGAAAATCAGGAAGAGAAGATGATTCGAAGAAATCTATAGAGATTTGGCTTTTAGAAGAAAGAAGAGAAGAGAATAATGGAGTTTTTGGTTTTTAGAAGAAAGAAGAGAATGATGGAGTTTTTGGCTTTTAGAAGAAAGAAGAGAATAATGGAGTTTTTGGCTTTTGGAATAAAGAAGAGAATAATGGAGTTTTTGGCTTTTAGAAGAAAGAAGAGAGTAATGGAGTTTTCGGCTTTTAGAAGAAAGAAGAGAATAATGGAGTTTTTGGCTTCTAGAAGAAAGAAGAGAATAATGGAGTTTGCGGCTTTTAGTAGAAAGAAGAGAATAATGGAGTTTTCAGCTTTTAGGAGAAAGAAGAGAAAAGAATAATGGGGTTTTCGGCTTTTAGAAGAAAGAAGAGAAAAGAATAATGGAGTTTTCGGCTTTTAGAAGAAAGAAGAGAAAGAAAAGGTGAAAACCCTAATTGTCGCAATAAAGAAGAGAACCCTCCCTATTTATAGAAATTTCGGCTAACTCCTAGCCTTGTAGATAGCTCCTATCTTTTCTCCTTTTATCTTCCATATTATCAACTATAATATCTACATTATCTTATTCATATAAATCCTCTTATTTTTGAGCCTTGTTTCCATCCACTCCACCTAACCCAAATGCCGAAAATTAGCTAACTTAAACTAAAAGAATTGGGCTCCATGAAACTTAAATTTGGGCCCCTTATTCCCTTCTGTGGCGTCACCTCCTTGCTCCCTAAGTGGCGCCACTGACCACTGGGCCACAAGCCCATTTTGATGTTTTAAACACAGATACTACCTTTTAAACCCTATAATGCCCTAACAGATAATTTTAACCAAGGCCTCTGCCTAAGCCTGAGCCCAATTTGGACGCCTAACACTTAAATTAACTCATTACACATGTTCACCCATTAAACGCATAGGCCCAAAAATTCAGGATGTTACAAGCATAACCTTAGTGAGGGTTCTTTGGCAGTGTAATGAGATAGAAGAGTTTATGTGGAAATCAAATTTATATTCCGGTAAGATTTTCAGGGACGAAAATCCCTAAAGGGGGGAGTTGTAGCAGCCCGATTTTGGGTCTAATCGGAACAGTGCTTTTGGGACCACAAATCCGATGCAGAGAAATTTATTTTTATTATATTTTTATGGTTTATAGTTTTATGAAATGATTTCGTGAATATTTCGATCGAAAATTTTGACGCTTGGGCACTCAATTTAGTTAAAAGGACTAAATTGAAAAAAAGTGCAAAACTTGAATTCTATATGTTAGAGGTGTTCGATTGCTATGATATTTTAAATTGGAGGTCCTTAAATGGTAATTAGACCATTGGTTAAGTTGGTGGACAAAAATGGACATGGTTTGGTATGTTTCTAAACTTTTTCATTAAGGGCATTTTAGTAATTTGGTTATTAAAAGAATTAAAAAGGCAAAATAAGAAAAAAGTTTCATTCATTTTCTTTAAGCTATGGCTGAATGTCTCAGGAAAAGCCATAGCTAGGGTTTGGCCACTTCCAAGCTTGATTGTAAGTCCGCCCTTGCCCTGTTTTTAATGCTCTTTATATTTTTGAAGTCGTTGTAACTCGATCTATCTATTTCTACCACTAATTTGAAGAGATGTCACAGTCTTTGAACATGTATGTATTTTGATGTTTGATGGTAGAAAATGCATATTTTTTGATTGTTAAACGACTTTTGCTAAGTGAATTTCGGTAAAAATGTCAATAAGGACCTATTTGTAAAAGTTATAAAACATGTAGTAAAAGTGATTCGTGGTAGTTTAGAATCCACTTCAGATTGTCAGAAAACGTATGTGAATTTGAAACATCAGGATATGAAATTCATGTTCAGCGATAGCATGCTTCCGAAAGTATTGCCTTGGAAAAAGATTCAAAATGTGTTTTGTGTATCTATGTTGCGATGGTATTGATTGGACTCTTTGAGTATGAATTCTCCGATAAGGATTAAGATTCAGCCGATATGTTGTATAACAAAGAATCGATTGGAATTTTGACATGAAAGATTAAAAAGTAGGGAAATAAAACCATAACCTTAGTGGGGGTTCTTTGGCAGTGTCACGGGATAGAAGAGTTTAAGTGGAAATCAAATTTATATTCCGGTAAGATTTTCGGGGACGAAAATCCCTAAAGGGGGGAGTTGTAGCAACCCGATTTTGGGCCTAGTCGGAACAATGGTGTTGGGACAACAAATTCGACGCAGAGAAACTTATTTTTATTATATTTTTATGGTCTATAGTTTTATGAAATGATTTCGTGAAAATTTCGTTCAATAATTTTGACGTTTGGGCACTCAATTTAGTTAAAAGGACTAAATTGCAAAAAGTGAAAAACTTGAATTCTATATGTTAGAGGTGTCCGATTTCTATGATATTTTAAATTGGAGGTCCTTAAATGGTAATTAGACCATTGGTTAAGTTGGTGGACAAAAATGGACATGGTTTGGTATGTTTCTAAAGTTTTCATTAAGGGCATTTTAGTAATTTGGTTATTAAAAGAATTAAAAAGGCAAAATAAGCCAAAGTTTCATTCATCTTCTTCATACTATGGCCAAATGTCTTAAGAGAAGCCATAGATAGGGTTTGGCCACTTCCAAGCTTGATTTTAAGTCCGTTATTGCCCTGTTTTTAATGCTCTTTACATTTTAAAGTCGTCGTAACTCGATCTATCTATTTCTACCATCAATTTGAAAAGATGTCAAAGTCTAAAATTTTACCCATGTTAAACATGTATGTATTTTGATGTTTGATGGTAGAAAATGCATGTTTGTTGATTGTTAAATGACTTTTTGCTAAGTGAATTTCGGTAAAAATGTCAATAAGGACCTATTTGTAAAAGTTATAAAACATGTAGTAAAAGCGATTCGTGGTAGTTTAGAATCCACTTCAGATTGTCAGAAAACATATGTGAATTTGAAACATCTGGATATGAAATTCTCGTTCAGCTATAGCATGCTTCCGAAAGTATTGCCTTGGAAAAAGATTCAGAATGTGTTTTGTGTATCTTTGTTGCGATGGTATCGATTGGACTCTATGAGTATGAATTCTTCGATAAGGATTAAGATTCAGCAGATATGTTGTATAATGAAGAATCGATCGAAATTTTGACATGAGAGATTAAAAAGTTGGGAAATAAAAGCATAACCTTAGTGAGGGTTCTTTGGCAGTGTCACAAGATAGAGGAGTTTATGTGGAAATCGAATTTATATTCTGGTAAGATTTTTGGGGACAAAAATTCCTAAAAGGGGGAGTTGTAAAAGCCCGATTTTAGGTCTTGTCGGAATAGTGGATTCAGGACCACAAATTTGACGTAGAGAAATTTATTTTTATTATATTTTTATGATCTATAGTTTTATGAAATGATTTCATGGAAATTTCGTTCGAAAATTTTGACGTTTGGGCACTCAATTTAGTTAAAAGGACTAAATTGCAAAAATTGTAAAACTTGAATTCTATATGTTAGAGGTGTCCAATTGCGATGGAAATTTAAATTGGAGGTCATTAAATGGTTATTAGACCATTGGTTAAGTTGGTGGACAAAAATGGGCATGGTTTGGTATGTTTCTAAAGTTTTTCATTAAGGGCATTTTAATAATTTGGTTATTAAAAGAGTTAAAAAGGAAAAATAAGCCAAAATTTCATTCATCTTCTTCATGCTATGGCTAAATGTCTCAAGAGAAGCCATAGCTAGGGTTTGGCCACTTCCAAGCTTGATTGTAAGTCCGTTCTTGTCCCGTTTTTAATGCTCTTTACATTTTTAAAGTCGTTGTGACTCGATCTATCTATTTCTACCACTAATTTGAAGAGATGTCATAGTCTAAAATTTTACCCCTGTTGAACATGTATGTATTTTGATGTTTGATGGTAGAAAATGCATGTTTGTTGATTGTTAAACGACTTTTACTAAGTGAATTTCGGTAAAAATGTCAATAAGGACTTATTTGTAAAAGTCTATAAAATGAGTAGAAAGGTGTGATTAAATGAGAAATGTGGGCTGATATGAGTATAAATGGTTTGGCTAGGCTTGGATTTTTATGAAATTGAATGAAATTCATTTTATGAGCCTTGGGACTAAAATACAAAAATGTCAAACTTTAGGGAAAATTGTAATTTTTCCATAATGTAATTTTGGGCTAATTTGAATAGTATAGTGATTGAATAAGTTAAATGTGATATTATAGATCGAGAAAAATGAGGTTCGGAGTTAAAATTGGAGAAAAATGAGTATTTGACGATTTAGTCCTTTTTGCCCTTTTTATGCCGTGGTAAGTTTGTATGTTTAATAAGCATTAAATTATATGTGTATAAATGCTTAATAGATATAATTGTGGTAAATGCTACATTATTGAAATGAAATGTGAATGCTATTGAGTACGATACTACAGAAATGACCGACAGAGATTCGATACAGTGAAAGTCCCGGTTGAACATTAGGAATAGATAGGATACAAATGTCATGGCATTAGGGTTACTGTGATTACGTGTAAGACCATATCTGGGATATGGCATCGATATGAGACTTCATGTAAGACCATATCTGGGATATGGCATCGATATGAGACTTCGTGTAAGACCATAGCTGGGCTATTGGCATCGATATGAGATTACATGTAAGACCATATCCGTGATATGGCATTGGTACGGTACTATATGTACGAGATTCCTGAGTATCCTTTAGTATTCCAAATGGTTCAAGGGGAAATTCAACGAGTATGTCAAAGAAGAGAAAGAGTGTGTAAGTAATTACAAATCAGTACAGGTATGTACGTAAAGTTTACAAGCATAGACTTCATGAAATTGTGAGTTCATGATTTCCACGAGAATGATTTTATGAAAACCTTGTGATTATTAGTCTATACTTGTGATGAATGAAATTCATGATAAATTCAGTTGACGATTATGTGATTGGCTTTCGGGCCAAATTGAGTTATGATATAGCATGTTTTATTCAGGCAAATTGTGATTTATCGAATATGAGAAAATGGGAAGATAAGAACTTAAGCAATTGAAAGATGTTAAAGTATATGCTTGAAATGTAAATGCTAATAATTAATGTGTATGTTTACTATGAGGTTTGAAATGATTTGTTATTTGCTATAATATGATACAAAGGAGAGATTATGGTTGTTAAGTTAATGCCAAGATAGGTTAAATTATGTTTATAAATTGATAGAGTAAATATTATGATTGAATAAGAATTATAACTATGAGATTTATAGTAATTTGTGTTATCTTGTGTTTAAATTGTTGGACTTGATAAAAGATTTATAAGAGTTGCTTATCATTTTCGTACGGACTTACTAAGCTATATATATAGCTTACCCCCTTCCTTTCCAATGTCTTATAAGGTTATTGAGCTAGCTCGGGTTGGAAATCGTCGGAGATCCTATCATACTATCAAGCTGTCATTTTGGGTATAAATGAATTCATGTATTTTAAGTCTATGGCATGTATAGGGACTAGGTCAATTTTTTATATGTGTCATGATTAATTTGGCCATATGTGTTGCTTGAAATTGTTAATGCTTCATCTTATAAACAACCATGAATGATGGCTTAGGTTGATCATAAGTTTATTCATATGTTAATGCCCTCTTGTGAATGTGAAATTAGTGTAATGTCCCAAAAATTAGGGGCTGTAATTTTGCTTAAAATTCATGTTGTGCTTGAACAGCTAGCTATTTGAGTGTATCTGGGGGTTCTAAGGAGGCCTGGGTTCGAGTATGAGCTTTGGAAAAATTTTAGTTTTTGGCCCTTAAGAGGAGAGGGCTGTTTGCAGTAGGACTTAAGTATATTTGTGAGCGTTTAAGTGACACAAGTTGAGCATAGGACCTGGTGGGTGTGGCGTCACTAGGATAACAAGGGGGAGTGGAGTTTGAATCCCTTGGCAAGCAAATGAGGGCATTTATTTTATGCCTTGGGAGTGGAAGAAGTAGAGTTTGGATCAAACTCTACAAGAATTGGTCAAATAATTCAAACGGAAGGTGGAGAGCAATTCTAGGAGATTTCGGTGGAGAAAATCAGGGAAGTGATGTGTGTGGGAGTGTTGGCCGAATTTGGGAGTGTGGCTAAGTGAGAAATTCGGCTAGAGGGGGGTCATTGGGAGCATTTTCAGCAACCTTGAGTGTAGCAGAAACCGAAAATTCCTTTGTGCTTTTCTACTTCTCTTTTTGTCCATTTCGGGTTTTCTTTCTGAAGTGACGTCTCAAGCAACTTAGTTACCATTCGGGTTTTTCATTTCGTGCATTATTTCCCCAACTGCTGCCCACTCCCTGCCTACACTTCTTTTCTTCTTTTAGGTTCTTAGGCCGAATTCAACATCCTCTTTTCCTCCCATCTTTATTCCTTGGTTCTCTTCAAGTAGCCGAACCTATCTTCTTCATTATCCTCAACGTTTTTCTATTATCCTTTAAGTTGAGTAAACCAAGATCAATCTCTTCTTATCCTTCTCTTATAGTCACATCTCTGGGGCCATACTCAAGGAAACCTGTCTTGCCGAATTTGAGGAGTAAGTATATTGGCTTTCTTTCAAATATTTTCGTGGTGAGTATCATTCTTGTCTATAATGCCAAATCTTCCCCACCTTCTGTAGTCTGATGTTGGTTGGTATGAAGGTTCACTCAAAGTGTAGGAAGGGACAAGCGTTCGGAAGCAATCGATTCGTACTCTTAGCCTTGATCAAGTAAGCACTCTCGCTTTGTATTTGTCAAGGGTGGATTTTAACCACTTGTTTATTCTATCTCTTTTATTAAGGAGTGGATTGTAGCGCAAAGTCCATTTAAGGGTTCGTAATCTTCGTTGACTTTTGGAGAACTTAGCAAACCTTGGTTAATCAAGGTGTGATCGGTGCTAAGAGATTTGCGGCACGTGTCGTAATCAAGGTGTGTAATCGTACACCTATTACCATAATGTTCAAACACCGGATATTGTTGTGTTCACTTCTGTGGTACTGTATATCGATAAAAGCAGGAAAGCTGTATTTCCGGCATCTGAAGGCCCTCGAGCGTGCGAACGCTCGTAGGGATAAATCGAACCACAATTGTTGGCGTTAGATCGTGGAGCCCGTCCCGAGCATTTCGTTGGGTTTAGGTCGTAATGGGCCTTGTTGGGCCGAAGTGGGCCAATGGGCTAACGGGCCCACAGGGGCGAAATCCATGGTTAGTGCCGAATAATGGATGTGGTTGTGAGGTTCTCAGAACTGTGACCGAAAATGGGCTGATTGGCCCACATGAGCGTGTGGGCTCGCTTGGGCCGAAAATTGGGCTTAGGCCCAAAAGCATCATTTTGACCAGAAAGGGTATCTGTGTCACTCAAAGCGACAGTAGGCCTCTGAAAAGGCCGATAGATGTCTAAATTACTAAAATACCCTCGATGGGTAAAATTACTGAAATACCCTCAATGGGTAAAATTACTAAAATACCCTCGATGGGTAAAATTACTGGAATACCCTCGATGGGTAAAAATTCCTGAAATACCTGCAAGGGGTGATTGACCGATTTACCCCCAACTGACCAAATGACCGTTATACCCTTAGTAGTAGTATCAGCAATGTATGTCTAATAATTGTATGATTGATTATGATTGTGATGCACTGTATACATGGGTTAGTTACGACATGACTTACTGCATTGGGCTGGGTTTTTCTGATTTGGAGGATGTACTGTTATAGTGGCATCGTCATGTATTCTGATTCTAGTGGCTCAGCCATGTATATGGTTATTAGCAGCTTCGCTGCATTATTGTTAGCAGCTAGGCTGCGTTATTGGTGAGCTGGCTGGGTGGGTCGACTTGGTCCCCACATGGTGAGCTTGTTGGTACGGGTGGTGTGTTGGCTGGGTGGGTCGACTTGGTCCCCACATGGTGAGATGGTTGATACGGGTGGTGTGTTGGCTGCAAAGGGTCAGGTTACATGTCCGTTTGCATCGATATGATTTAGGACTTAAGCCCAGACTTTTATTGAATAGGGCTTAGGCCCAGACTGATACCATATGGGCTTGGGCCCAGACTGTAACCGTAATAGGGGATTACACACTGAGTTCTCATAACTCACCCTTTTCTTTAACTGTGCAGGTAATCCCCAGCCTTATAGGATTTGGAGCTATGAGGGACTTGGAGGTGGCCACACCTCCGATATGCTTTAAGGTTAAACTTAGCGACTTTATTTTATTTTATTTTAACTTATTGGGTTAATAGTTTTGTAATAAAGCCATTTGGGATTTTTATCTTTTATATGGTGTTTCTTTAAATTTCAACCTGATAGTCTATTAAATATGGGTTTTAAAACAACAACTACTGTTTTCAAAATATCACGTATCCGCAACTGTTTTGAATTAAACTTCCGCAACAAACAAGGTTTTTAAAAATCATAATTTTTTGCGAGAGAATGTCTTTGAGTAAATCGTGTTTTAAAAAGTAAGCAACGAAATCTGAAGTTTGAAATGGTAGAAAGTTTTAAATTGTAAGAAGGGTTTCCAATGAAAGCATAGTTTTCAAACAACACTTTGATGTGACACGTTAGATCCGGTCATAACGTTTAGGCCGGGTTTGGGGTGTTACATTTAGTATGTTTTTAATGGGATAAGTACGATGTTTTAAGCATGATAAATGATGGTATAAGAATGACACATTATTGTTTTGTTTGTGGTTGTTTGGTTGCATTTATATGCTTGAATTTGTGCCATGTGATGTTGTGTAGATGCGTGCAAGTAAGGGTGGAAAAATGCCTTGGTAAATAGTATTGTTTTTGTCCACACTGGTAGACACACGGTCGGGTGTCTAGACCGTGTGTGACACACAGTCTGCCCCACAGGTATGTGTTCCGGCTGCCTTAATTGTTGCAAAATAGAATGTCCAGAATTCAGCACACAGGCAGAGACACGGGCGTGTGTCTCAGCCGTGTGTGCTACACGGCCTAGCACATGGGCGTGTGGCACGACCGTGTGGTACACGTCAGAGAGCACCCCTAAATCGAACACGGTCTGAAGCACGGGCGTGTCCCAAGGTCACACGGGCGTGTCCCTTGGACCACTGAAACACCCCACACCCGGCCCACGAGCCTTGACCGGATCTGGTATGTTCCCCGGTGTAAACCGTTTCAAATTCTTTTGTGACTTAGGAAAAACTTGGGTGTTTTGAAAGAAAGTTTGTTTTGGGTTGGGCTTGAGTTGAAAACGAGTTTATTTGAGGTGACAAAATATTTAGAGTTATTTGAAAATAAATTTCACTTGATCTTTAATTAATAAAAATTGGTACCGTAATAAATAAAGGAAAAATAAAGTAGTTCAACTATGGCCTTATTACATCAAAAATTCCCAAAAATGAATTAAAGTGCTTAAATAAATTAAAAGTCCAAATAATAAAATTTTCCTTGTTGTGCATGGCCACCTTTAAGCCCCTGCCGACCCGGTCCATTACTGATCATCACCTGGAAGAAAAAGTTCCCCAACGGGGTGAGTCAAACAGACTCAATGTGTACACAAACACTAAGTCTTAACATTTCAGGCATGCATTATCATATCACATACATATTCAAATAACAGGTAAAAATAATGATGCAACCCAAACCCAAACCTAGTTAGCCATCCGCTACACTTCCCCGTACCAACCTGTATACCGTGGGGACTACTAAGTCGACCCTCCTTCCGCTACACTCCATATCGCGGTCTTAGGTCACCGCATTCGTGGTCTTAGGTCACCAAGTTCAGATTACTGTGGTCTTAGGTCACCGTGTTCGTGGTCTTAGGTCACCACATTCACTTCCCCTTCAAAATAAAACCCATATGCCCCATATAATAGTAATATGCATAAATATGCCAGAGTTCACATTCTTATTCTTATTCTCATGTTACAATTAACATATTTCATAATCCTAGTAGGAGTAGGAAACGTACCTGAGTACTTTGTACCATAACATGGTACCTTAGCTACTTTCTTACACTTTCATATTCTTAATATCACATACATATATTTATTAAACATGCCATAAAACATATTAAGAATTAGTGTGGGGTACACACCTGATTCGCTTAGGGTTTCCAATCCAAATCCCGAAAAGCTTGATCTAATGCCTTAGATCTTAGATCTCTACATTTAATCAATCATTTAATACTTAGTAAAGAGCCATTCGGCCATAAATCCAAATCCTAGTAGGATTAGTACACTAAAACTTACCTTGGTGTCGAATTGACTATAGTCAAATCCCGAAACTTCGCAGAGTTGTCCCCTTGCAATCGGCTAGGCACTAAAATCACTTAACTAATTAGTTTCGGCTTTTAGACGAAATAAGAAATAGATCTTCATACCAAAATAAGCCTTAGCCGAATGCTATAGACACTTGCCTTGTGGATTTTAAATCCCGAAACTCACCGAATAACTAGGGAACATGCGGCCTATGGTGTACCTTCGGGAAAAGAACTTCTCCTTCCTTGTAGTTGACACTTAGTAAGTCCCGAAAGATCTCTTCAAAGTTTCGGCAACAAGATATTAAGGGTATTAGAATCTTAATTTCGACAGCCCTAAAAGAAATAGAATGAGAATCTAACCTAATCTTACCCTTACTGAAGAATTCGATAGAACTCTTGCTTGAACCCTTAGCAGTATTCGGCTATGGCTTTGATGTGGATAACAATTTCGGCTCTTGAGACTTAGTGAGAAATCGGCTAGGGCTATTGGCATCTTCGGCTTTTGATTGTGTTTGTAATAGAAGAAGAAAAGAAAAGAGAAAAAGAGAATAATGGCAGAGAGAATTCGGCAGAGAGAAGAGGAGAAACTTTAGAGAATTTTGGCAGAGGTTTTCTTGAAGAGAAAAGAATGAATGAAGAATAGCCTTACTCTTCCTTTTATAGCCGAAATTACTAGGCTAGAGTCCCTTACTTGGCCACCACTCTTCTATTTTGATAATTTTATCCCTTGATTTATCACTTTATTAAAAGAATTTAATCCAACAATTATCTCTTGAAAATAATGATAAATAAATCCTTTATTTATCCTCTATTTATCTCTTAAAAATAAAAGAATAAAAGCTCCTAATATATAGCCATGTGCCGTCCACCTCTCTGCTCCTTGTAGCAAAAATAAAATTTCTTTTATTTGCTTCCCATGCAGCTCGAACTTTGGCCCAATACTCCTGTATGTGGCGCCATTTCCAGAGGCCCTAAGTGGCATCTCCAGGCCACTTTTCCAAGCCCGTTCTTGTGTCAAATTCGCTCTATTAATTTTCTTAAGGCCACATTGCCTTAATTTCTTCTTTCTAAACTTTAAAACTTGACATTTCCCTACATTTCCAAGTTTCCAAAAATTTTCGTTTGCCTCCTTTAAACTTAACATTTCCATACATTTCCAAGCTTCCCGAAATGTTTACTTTCCTCTTTTGAATCATTTCTAAATCATTTCCTTACATTTCCTAGACAAGACATTTCCTTACATTTCCTTACATTTCCATACATTTCCTTACATTTCCATACATTTCCTTACATTTCCATACATTTCCTTACATCTTAGGGTTCCTAAAACTCCTCAGATCACATCCAACACACCCACTGAGCCCACTATCTCATGAATTACGCACGAACGCATAACCCCTAATCTAGGATGTTACAACCACACGGGCGTGTGAGCCCTGCATCTAGCAAAAATTTTCTAAGTTTTGTAAAAATTTCTAAAGTTCTCGGTTTAGTCTCGAACCGCTTCCAATACAAGTTTTGGGCCTCGTAGGCTCGTATAAGGGACTTTAGGATTGAATATGGATGGTTTTAATTTGGACGCAAATTTTATGACTCGAAATTGTGTGATTGCTTGTGATGTGAGTCCAGTAATGCCTCGTACCCTATTCTGGTGTTGAATACGGGTAAGGGGTGTTACAAGTGTACTTAAACATACATTCCATAAATTTTGAGTAAGTTTACTTATGGCATTCACTTAATCAAACAAGTTAAGCACATAACATCATATGAATGCCAAACAAACATGGATGAGCTTATCATAATATAAACTTTCATTTCACTTCACCTTTCCATATTTCAAGAATAATTCCCATTGAACTATTGTAATTTCGATGGATACTCGGGTGGTAGACTTAAGGTATGCATGTCAACAATCCGTCAATTCATATTCAAAAGTGCCCTTTTGGCACATATTCATAGAGCACACTCTTGAGCAACATATGATATAGCAGGATTGTCAGTCCAGGCTAAATCTTTTTAATAGCGTATGCTCTAAAGGGCTTACTCTGGATTACCCGTCCGGGCTAAATCCATTTCATAACATATGCTTGAGAGGGCTTAATTTAGGATTACCCTTTCGGGCTAAATCCTTTTTGCAACATTTAAAACATTTTACCCGTTTTATAAAATCACCATAATCCATCGAAATACAACGTTCCACTGAAACAATGACATTTTATCCATATTTCCCAACTTATGGCTATTTCATTTTGTACATCATCACATACATATCATGAACTCTTATCCATACCTTTCCAAGTTTCGACTCATCACAAACACATTTTCAAATATCTTATATCACTTTCAGCGTTTTTGAAAATAGCTCGGTTGGAAAGCATCTCTGCCTCAACAAAACAATTTCATCAGAGTTGGGAGATATCACACTATCACCGGTAGTAATATGGCATGTATAGCTAGACTCACATACACTACGTTAGTCTGATAATAGACTAAACTGTAGCTCTGATACTACTAAATGTAACACCCTTTACCCATATTCAATGCCGGAACAGGGCTCGAGGCACTACTGGACTTATAACACAAGCATTCACACAATTTCGAGTCGTAAATTTGAGTCCAAATTAAATCATTCATATTCAATCATAAAGTTCCTTATACAAGCCTACGAGGCCCAAAACATGCTTTGGAGATGGTTCGAGACTAAACCGAGAACTTTAGAAATTTTTACAAAACTTAGAAAATTTTTGCTAGATGTAGGGCTCACACGCCCGTGTGGTCCAAGGGACACATCCGTGCTTCAAACCTTCGATTTATGGTGCTCTCTGACTTGTGCCACATGACCGTGCCACACGCCCATGTGCTAGGCCACGTAGCGCACACGGCTGAGACACATGCCTGTTTCTGCGCCCATGTGCTAAATTCTAGAGATTCTGCTTCTAAAAATTTAGGTGTAGGGGACACACGGCCAGAACACATGCCTGTGGGGCAGACCGTGTGTCACACACGATCTAGACACACGCTCGTGTGGACAAAAATAAGGCTACTTACCAAGCCATTTTGCCACCATCACTAGCGCACATCAACACAACATCACATGGCACAAATTCAAGCATATAAGAGCAACCAAACAACCGCAACCAAGGCAATAACATGTCATCTTCATGCCATTATTTATCATGCTTAGAACATCAACCTTTCCACACCAAATCATGCAAGATTCTAGATTCAAAAATGACATTATTATATAAATATACTCATAACCAATATTAGCTAACTTCCATGGCTATATACGAAAATGAACCATAAACCATTATAAGCCAACACATCTGGCCAAATTAATAATGACACATATAACCAAAAGACCAAATCCCTATACATGCCATAAACTCAAAATACTTGAATTCATCAATACCCAAAGTGATAGCTTGATAGTGTGATAGGATATCCGACGATCTCCAATCTAAGCTAGCTCAATGACACTATAAAACATGGGAAAGGAAGGGGGGTAAGCTATATAGCTTAGTAAGTTCACATGCAAATAATACAAAACATTATTCATACATTTGACATATCAATAAATTAACATATATCAACATAAATGTCATAAGAACATAAATGTCATTTAATAACAACATAACACAAATCAACATAAATATCATATACCAATTGCTCATCATATGAATAACATAACACATATCAACATAAATGTCACTGAAGTTTCATAAGAACAACTTACTCAATCACATTCTTACCAATTGTTCATCATATATTGAGTTCATTTCTTTTTAGTTTTACGTACATACCTGTACCATCTCATAACATATTCACGTACTTTCTCATCTTTGACATACCCGTTGAACAATCGGAATATTAACGGATACTCAGAAATCTTGCACATAAGTGCCATATATGTAGCTAAAGCTACCTCATATCTCATAATACATATAGGCTCGCTTTTGAGCTATTCACGGGCCTGCTCACACAAGCTGTCAGTCAGGACGTAGCTACACAGTGCTGCTCACACAAGTTGTCAGGTATTCGTAACACTTGCCAGACTACCCAGCCACAGGTAGGACGTACAAGACCAGCACCCGAATCATGTAATCGCATATACACATGGGTTCCTAGTGACATGTCACTCTGTCCTATTCTATTCCTAAGGTTCAACCGGGATTTCTCGTTTGTCGAGACTTTGTCGAATACGTCCAAAGAGTCAACCACAATTCATACAATATCAAAGCGTTTAAATCATAAATATAATGATACATTATTTACATACGAACTTACCTCAATAAAAAAAATAGCATAAATGGATCTAATCGTCAAACACTTTGGTTTTCACCCGATCTAGACCCAAACTTCATTTATCTTGATCTATAATACCAAATTCATCTCATTTAATTAATAAATTATTCATTTCAGCCCAAAAGTCACATTATGGAAAAATTATATTTTTGCCCCTAAACTTTTGACATTTTACATTTTCGTCCCTAGGCTCGTATAATAAATTTCATTCAATTTCTTCACACCCAAGCCTAGCCGAAACTATTTTCATACTCATAACAGCCCACATTTTCCATTTATTCACATTTTTCTACTCATTTTATAGACTTTTACAAATAAGTCCTTTTTGACATATTTACTGAAAATCACTTAGCAAAAGTCGTTTAACAAACAACAAACATGCATTTTCTACCATCAAACATCAAAATAAATATATATTCAACATGGTTAAAATTTTAAACTTTAATCCCTCTTCAAATTAGTCCTTGGAAAGGCTAGATTAGGTTGAGACAACTTTAAAAACATAAAAATCATGAAAAACGGGGCAAGAACGGACTTACAATTGAGCTTGGAAGCTTGACAAACCCTAGCTATGTATTCCTTTGGGACATTCGACCATGGAGGGATGAAAATAGAAAGATGAACATCTTTTATTTGTTTTATTGTCTTTATTAACCAAATGACTAAAATGCCCTTAATGCCAAACTTTGAGATTTCACCTAACCATGTCCATTTTTGTCCATTATGAAGTATAATGGTCTAATTACCATTTAAGGACCTATAATATGAATCTCATAGCATTTAAACACCTTTATCTTCTAGAACACACATTTTGTATTTTTTTTTTTACAATTTAGTCTCTTTATTGAGTGGCCAAACGTCAAAATTTTCGAATGAAATTTTCACAAAATCATTCCATAAAACTGTAGACCATAAAAGTATAATAAAAAAAAAATTTCTGTGTCGATTTTGTCATCTCGAAACCACTGTTCCGACTAGACCCAAAATCGGGTTGTTATAGTCATTCACAATAATACTAAATACATATCATATACACATTCAAGACAAGCATTGTATATATATATATATATGGATCATTTCACTATCATCCTAAAATAAACTCTTATTTACATTAAAACCTAGACACATTATAAGCTCCATATTAATGTCAAAACGTCATAAATCACTATTTCAATCATCTAATCCAACATTTCCACAATTTGGCATTTTCCAATAAGCTAACCAATATGCCTCAATAGGCACTAAAATATACCAAAATCACTTATTCAAGCTTAGTTTATACTTTCATACTTTCAAACCATTTCACATCAACTTATACCATAATTCAAACATTATCCAAGTATAAACCAAACTATGCAACCGAGATAAACATATATAATAACACCTATGTACATGCCACAAAACCAAGCTTTAAATGATAGAAATACTATCGAATTAATAGCAGGATAGTGCAAACTTCTCGACGATCCGCTTGACACGTTCCACAAGTTGGCAATCTAAAGGGAAAAGGAAATGGGGGGTAAGCAATACAAATGCTTTGTAAGTTCACAATTATTAAAACAACAACTGACCTCATTTTCTGAATTTATACAAGTTATTCAACTTGACGATTTTTTCCTAAACCCGACAACCCTATATCAACAAGGTGAGTTCATCCCATAACTAATTCATATAATAATATGAACATTTAGCATTTCAATTAATTTTTATACCTATCGCATGGAATCAATAACTTAATACCATTCATAACATTCCAATCAACATTTCAATTTACAAATACAACTAAAAGTCTCAATAGTACACATGTATCAATGTATACAAGCTTCAATTGATCAATCTAAAGATTTTATCGTATTATTTAATTTTGTTGTCAACAATACATCCAACTTCATTATAATGGAGGCCATTATTCTGTTTTATTGTTTAAATTCTACATCAAATTCGTTAATTTATCACATTTCCATATTGGCCCTCTGGATCGTATATCCGATATGTATGAGCATTCAATGCCATTGATATTCATATATATCGCTAATCAAATTGTAACCCCATATCACATTTATCAATCCAATTTTTATTTCACAAATCAAATATCACATTTCTATACCTTTATTAACCTGACTCGGACTCAAACGGATACACGGATCCAACCAATTACACCAATTTGGCACCTAATGCCTATCGGATAAATCCAAAAATAATAAGTTGCGCATTGCGATGGTCGGTAAAACCGAAAAATAGATGTGCCCAACATTGGTCGGTAAAACCAAAATATGTGGTGCCCAATACTCCCCGACACATAGTCATATAACCCTAAATTCTTCCTATCCTATGGCGTGCCAACTATATCCGACTCTACCTGAACAATTAATAGAGTACAATTTCTCAATTTCATTTAGAAGTCAATTTCTCAATTCCATATCATAATTTCATCAAGCAATCATCAATTCACACAAGTGAAAATGTAACATCCTAAATTTATGGGCCTATGCATTTAGTGTAAGGATATGTTTAATATGTTAATTTAAGTGATGGGGTTCCAAATTAGGCTCAGAACTAGGCAAAGGCCTTGGTTAAATTATCTGATTGGGCATTATAAAGTTAAAAGGGTGGTAATTGTGTTTAAAATACCAGCGTGGGCTTGTGGCCCAATAAAAGGTGGCACTGTAAGGGAATTAGAAGGTAGCGTCATTAACAATTAAAGGGGCCCAAGTTTAGGCCGCAAGGAGCCCATGTTTTTGGGCCATTTTCAACACTTAAAATGGAGCAAGGGGTGACGCCACACACAAGGAGTTAGGGGCCCAAAATTTAAGTTTTATGGAGCCCAAATCTTTTAATTTAAGTTAGCTAAATTCAGCATTAGGGTTAGGTGAGGTGGACGGCTACAAGGCTCAAAAATAGGAAGATTTATATGGATTTTATAATGGATAATTTAGAAGATAAAAAGGGAGAAAAGATAGGAGCCTATCTACAAGGAAGGTGATGGCCGAAAATCCACCACTTAGAGGAGTAAAGAAATCGGCTACTGCATGGCAAAGGGGTGCCGAATTTTCCCTTTTATTAGCTTGCCTTTTAATTATCAGAAAAGGGCATTTTCGGTTTTTAGCAGTAGGTGCCGAAATTTCTATAAATAGGGGGGATAGCTCCTTGATTCTGGCATTTAAAACCCTAACTCTCTCTTTATTCCTTGTGCTGAAAATCCCTAGCCTCTTCCTCTACAATTTCTTTCTTCAATTTCTTCAAAAGCCGAAACCTCTTCTCCATTCTTTTTCCCCTTGAGCCGATTTCTCTAAAAAGTCGAAATCTCCATAGTTTTTCTTTATTCATCCTATTTGAGAATTAGTTCTAATCTTCCGGCATTTAAATCTTTTCTTTGACATTGCCGAATCTTCTCTCCAAGTGCTAGCCGAATTCCCTGTGCTAAGGTAAGTGTCGACTCCTGCTAGATCTCATGTTCTATTTCGGTTCTTGAAAGGCAAAAGCCGAAAAGCTAATAGTTTAATGGTTCTATGTTGGGCGGCATTCCGGGATTTGAAGGAAACTTGGTTGTCTAGATCTAAAAGCCAAAAATCGCTAGTCTCCAATTTCGGGACTTTAAGGTAAGATGATTTCCCTAGACTTTTACTAGATTTTCTCATCGTATGCAAGATCTTAACTTTATGATGAGGATTAACGATCATATATTGTGATAGTAGTTCTGACAAGGACTTGTGATGGAATTAAATATGGACCAGGCAAAAGAGAGAATCCCTAAGTTTAAGAAACGAACGGTATCTACCGTTCGAGATTGTCCACTTGGTTGTGGACCGGCTTCTGAACAACACCTTAGGCAGATAGCAGTTGTGTCGACTACGGAGAGCGTCGACATAGAAAGCATCGTTTTATCGATAATCAAGTGTGTAGATCTCTAACACACTATTAATCCTGTATGTATGTCTATATATATATATGTTATGGGCTAAAAAGCCGAAAAGAGGCTGTATAGATAGTTGAATGGAACCCTAAATGGGTTAGGCAAGGATGCCAGGTAAGTAAACGTAGAACTCTCTATGTGTATCGAAATATATGTAAGTCTGCATGATGTTTTCTTTATGTATGTATGCATGGGGGGAAAATTATGATATTGAAGGGGAAATGCATGATAGGTCACTTGGTGATTGGTGGTAGAAAACCCACAAATATAAATGATAGGTCACATAGTGATCGGTGGCTATGCCACGTTTAATGATTCATGAATAACAGGAATAGGCAGTACGGCTGTCGTTATGGTGTGTAGGGGATGGAGGGTTGATTGTAGAAATCCCCAAGGTGTGATGGTTGGTATGGGTTGGTGTGTAGAGGATGGAAACCTAGGATGGGTTGGGTTATTATTCATTATTTATTGTTTATCATGTGATTATGATTGATACCTTTATGTATGGGCCAGGGCCCATAATGTGTTTGTGGGCTCAGGTCGTTGTGTGCTTTGAGATTTATACACTGAGTCTTGGTGACTCACGCTTTCCTTTTTCTCCACTCTTCCAGATGAACAGTAGATCGTGGTCATGGGAGCCGAGACGGACTCGAGGGGCCATCAAGTTTTTATTTCTACAAGTTAATTTGGGATTTCTTTAAGTTTATTTTATTTCATTTTGAGATTATTTATGTAATAAGACCCCTAGTTTTTATTCAACTAAGTAGATTTCAATGTTCTGAAATTATGAATTTATGACAAGGTTTGTTTATACTTAATAATAATAATACAAAGGAGTTTATTTTTAAAATGTCATTTATTTAGTCAAATTATGTCTAAATAACTTACGACTTCCAAAACCAACAAAGCAAAAGTTTTTAATGTACAACTTGTAGCATACCAGATCCGGTCGAAACGCATGGGCCGGGTTTGGGGTGTTACAGAAAATATAGTTCATCTTTATTCCAAGTCAATTTTACAATCCCAGCCATACTATATTAAATTTAATTCAATTTAATCCTCTATCTCGATAATCAATCAATTTCATACTACTACGATTCAAATCATTATAACCAACTATAAATTCATTATATATCTTAGAATTCAATTCAACATATTAAATTTCTATCCTTCAAATTATCATTCCTTTATAAATCAATCCATAAACTCACCTATTGTACCAAATTGTGAACCATTCAATTTTAACATCAAATAAACACAATGTAACAACCTATTTTTAGTTAAATCAGAACAGTGGTTTTGGGACCACAAATTTGAAGTTAAAATAATTATTTTATTATTATTTTAATGTCTACAGCATGATAGTAAGATTGTGTGAAAATTTCGTTAAGAAATTTTATCGTTTGAATGCTCAATTTGATAAAAGGACTAAATCGCATAAACTGTAAAACTTGTGTTCTATTAGCTAAAGGTGTCTAATAGCTATAGAACTTTAAAGTAAAGGTCCTTAAGTGGTAATTAGACCATTAGTATGTTAGTGGAAATTTATGAGATTGGTATTGTTGAAATTTGTTTCAAATTAAAAGGTTAATTAATTAAATTAACAAATAAGTGATAAATAAATAAAGCAAAGCAATTTTATTATCTCTTATCATCTCCTCCAACCGAAAATAGGGTGTAAAGAAGCCATTTGTAAGCTTCAATATTTGGCCAAGGCATTTTTGTCCAATTAGGTATGATTTTTGTCCCGTTTTTAATAATTTTTATGTTTTTGATATCGTTGCAGCTTAATCTAGCTAGCCCAGGGACTAATTTGCAAAAATTTTAAAGGTTTATGGTTTTACCATTGATAAATGTATATGTATTTTGATGTTTGATGACAGAAAATAAATGGTTGTTGTTAGATAAACAACTTTTGTTAAGAGATTTTTTAGAAAATTGTCAATTAAGGATTTATTTGTGAAATGTGGAACTTTTATGGTAGAAATGTGAAATAAATGAAAAATATGGGCTGCTATGGTAATAAGGAAAATTCGGGTAACATGGGTAAGGACTTAATTGCATGAATTTGTATTTTTATGAGCTAAGGACTAAATTGTATAGATGTTAAACTATTAGGGGAAAAGTATAATTTTACCATAATTTGATTTTTGGGCTAAATTGAATAGAATGATAATTGAATAAGTTAAATTTGATATTATATAGATAAAGAAAAACAAAGTTCGGATCTAGATCAGGGGAAAAACAAAATATCGGACTAATCGATCCATTTCGTCATTTTTGCGATCGAGGTAAGTTCGTATGTTAATAAGCATTGATATAATTGAATTTTAAATGCTTTATTATTGAATTAATTGTGAATATGACCTTACGGATACGTTTGACAAAGATTCGACAATGTGAAATCCCGGTTGAACCTTAGGAATAGATTAGGATACGAATGGCATGTCATTAGGGATTATGTGTTTAGGTGCTGGTCCGTACGTCCTACCGGTGGCTAAGTTATCTAGCATGTGTTGTGGATTCTCGTTATCTTGTGTGAGCAACCCCGTGTAGCTACGTCATGATCGTCAGCTTGTGTGAGTAGACCCGTTGATAGCTCGAGAGTGAGTATTATATGAGATATGAGATTGAGATAGCTTCGGCTATGTATTAGCACTTAAGGTGCAAGATTCCCAAGTATTTGATATTATTCCAAATGGTTCAACAGGTATATCAAGGATATGGATGAGTATGAGATTGATACGAGTTAGTACATGTATGTACATGAACCATACAAGCATTGAATCGAAGAAACTTGTGAATTTCATATCTAACCTTGTGAATGAATATGTGATAGATTTGTGGATCAATATGAGTTATGTTATGATATGTTAATTGCTTAAATTATGTCTATATGGTAAGTTTTACTTTAAGCATACGAGCTTACTAAGCTTTATAGCTTACTCTATTTACTTTTTTGTGTTTTATAGTGAATATTGAAGCTTGCTCGGGTTTGAGAGTCATCAGAGATCTCATCACACTATCAAGCTATCACTTTGGTACTTTTGAATTGATGTATTTGGTTATACGGCATGTACAGGAGTTATGGTTATTTTGGTATATATGTTAGTAATGGATTTAACCGCTTGATTTGGCTTGTAAATGATGAATGGTTAGTTATGTGTATAGCCATGTGACTTGGCTTATCTTGGTATACTTGGTGATGTGTATATATGTGCAAATGGACTTCTGTTATGTGGTTGATAATTTATTATGTGAATGCTTGTTGTGAATTAGTAGCTTGAGTATCAAATGGTTGAAATTTAAGATTAATATGTTTGTGGCTTTAGGCAAAATAGTGCATAAATGAAAGTAACCAATTAGGTGATTTGTGAATGAGAAATTGGAATGTTTGGAGTAGGTAAATTATGATGTTATGAGCATTATAGTTCTTGGTATGAAATAGCATGAATTAGACTTGATTGAGACTGATTGGAATGCCTATTTATGCCATGTTATATGCCATTTTGGTTTGTGTAGGTAAATGAAAGTTTGGGTGAGAAAAATTGCTTAGTAAATAGCCTATTTTTGTCTACACGGGCAAAGACACGGACTTGTGTCTCAGCCGTGTGTGACATACGGTTAGGTGACACAGCCGTGTGTGCCCTAGTGTTTAATTAGAAATCAAGTCAGTATGCTCCACACGGCCCAGCACACGGGCGTGTGACTTGGTCATGTGGTATAAGTTAGTATAACCTACAGTTTTGGCACGACCTAGCACACAGCCTGGCACACGGGCGTGTGTGGCCATTTTTAAAGGCAACAGGCTAGTCACACGGGCGTGTGTGTTGGCCGTGTGACCCAAGTCAGAGAGTTACACAGGTTTTGACACAAATTGGGACATGACCATATGATCCCATTTCGAATGTCCACACGGCCTATTACACTGACATGTGTCCCCTATATTTTGAAAAATTTTCTAAGATTTCCAAAATTTTTCCTAAGTTATAGGTTTAGTCCCAAACCACTCCTAATGCATGATTTGGGCCTTGTAGGCTCGTATTAGGGATAATATGATTGATTATGTATGATTTATAATTGGATATGATTAATGTATGAGAAATGTATGTTTGTTTAAGTAATAAGTCCGATAATGCTCTGTAACTCTATTCCGGTGATGAATACGGGTTAGGAGTGTTACACACAAATTCACAATCAAATGTAAAATAATTTAAATACAATCATAATATGTGAACTTACTTGGTTAAATCAGCAAACAAGAACTTTCTAAGGACTAATCAACAATTTTTGCCATTTCCCTAATTATCTTCAATTTTGTCTAATTTCCAATCTATTTAATAATTCAATTCAATTTATAAATTCCAAACATTTCGTATCATCCTATTATAAGTATATATCAGTTTAATTTTATTATTCGATTGCCCCTAAACTTTTTCATTTTATTCAATTTAGTCCCTAAAACCAAACTTATTATATCTTCCAAATTTGAACTCCAAATTTTAAACCCACTTCAATTATGTCCATATATAGCCTCCTATTATCATAATGTACAAAAAGTTCATACCAATTTCAAGATATTCACAATTTTATCCCTAAACTAAAAACTAACAAAATTTGCTTAACAAATTAATCCTATATCATTTCTAAGATTCAAAATCTACCATAAACATTAAAAAACTTCAATTAAAATCTATGAAACTTTATAAATCTTTAACAATTTTGAAAACGAAAATATGAGTTAGCTGGATCTAATTGCAACGATCTCAAAAATATAAAAATTACGAAAAATGAACCTCAATTAAAATTCCATGCAATCAAAACACTTTGGTCGAACCTTGAAGCTCCTTCAATGGTGATTTTTGGTTTTTAATATTCGGTGGTGATGAGCAAAAATGATAATAGTTGCTTATGTTTTATGGTTTTAACATTTATTATATTATTTTAACTTAATTTAATTTAATTTTCAATTATAAAATTTCAAATAAATAATAATTGACCACTAACTATAAAAGGGTAATTTTCAACTTAAAACCCTTAACATTAATTAATTTAGCCTTTTAACTAATAAAAACCTATACCGATTAATTTTTACTATTTTTATGATTTAGTCATTTTTCCTTAATTAACCATCCAATCATTAAAATTTTTGGACCAAACTTCAATTCACGTATATAATAGCTCCGTATATTTAATAAAAATATTCACGGGCTCGATTTACAGAAACAAGGTCCCAAAACCTCATTTTCTAAAACCACTTAACTTTCGGTACACACCACTTGTATCTTGACTAACTGACCAAATTACTAAAATCCATTAAATCACGATTCACTATTATAATATATTTAACTCATAAATATTAATTAAATATATCTATGGACTCACTCATTGAAATTTGTGGTCCTGAAACCACTATTTTCGACTCCACTGAAAAAATGGGTTATTACATCTAATGATCTTGTCATAAGTGTATTACCCTTATAGGATATCCTTAACCTTTTTGGGATAAATCTATTCTCCTAATATGATTCTATTTTATCTCATGGTAACCATTACATATTCCTTCATGAAAAGTTAATTTCTGCCAAATAGTAATTAAATCATTTATCATAAAAACAAATTACCCATGACCAATTTTACTTTTCATCTATTATGTAATATCGGTAAGAGGATATTATTTACCCTTTAATTGGGCTATGAATTCCACTATTGTGAAATGATACTACATACTACAGAAGTTATACACCGAACGCACCAGCTTTCAGTTCCTTATCTATTTGAACTCAGGCTTTTATTTACATCAAAGTATAAGAGTCATGCATACATGATCTATCATCCCCCTAGGATTAAGCTCTGCTACACTATGAACATTACAAATGAATAAATTCATAAACAGATTTAGGGTCGTTTCTATTTAAATCTTATCTGATGTACTATCAGTCTAGGTACTCATAACTATCTTCTGGGAGTCATCCACGGTAACACCCCAAACCCAGCCTAGAGGTTACGACCGGATCCGGCATGTCACATAGAGAGGTTAGTTGAAAAACTAAGCGTTCTTTGAAAATGTTTGCAACTCTTTTGAAAACTCCGAGTTTCGTTGTTTATTTGTAAAAAACCCCCCAATTTACATAATGTCTCTTTTATAAAGTTGTTATTAATTTGAAAACTGCCTTTGTTAAGAAAATCGAATTTGAATATTTGTGGAAACGTGATATTTTAGAAAATGAATATTAATGTTTTAAGAAAACCCCGTATTCATAAGTTTAACAGTTATTAATGGAAACTTAAAAGAAAAATAAACCAAAGGCCTTATTACACAATGTAAACCCAAAATAAATAATCTTAGAAATAAAGTAAAACCAGATTACTAGAGTTTACGAGAAGTATCTCCATTGTATGGCCACCCTCGAGTCCTCCACAACTCCAAATCCTCTATCGCTAGGAATTACCTGCAAAGTTAAAGGAAAAGGGGTGAGTTACGAGAACTCAGTGTGTAATCCCCTAAACGATCCCTAACTGGGCCTTAGCCCTTACGGTAACAAATTTGGGCCCAAGGCCTATAATCGTGGTAATGCCATGATGAAATGCATATAATGTAATGCAACCCAACCCAATCCAGCCAATGCACCCTCGTACCTACCAATCGTCACCTGTGGGGATCAAGTCAACTCACCCAGCCAATCGCACCAGTAATGCAGACAAGATGCTAATCACGATATTTGTGGCTGAGCCACCAGAGTTATAATATGTATATATATATATGTGTGTGTGTGTGTGTGTGTGTGGTAGAGCCACCGATCTACACCGCTCTTCAATCATTATCCCGACCCATGCAACATGATAACATGCAATATATATCAACATACATAAGTGTAATAAAATCATACACACGATACTTAACCACAATAAAGGGTATTACGGTCATTCTACCCATTAAGGGTATTTTGGTAATTTCGTAACACAGGGGTATTTTAGTAATTTCATAACCTGAGGGTATTTCAATAATTTCGCAACTCAAGGGTATTTTAGTAATTTCAAAACCCGAGGGTATTTCAGTAATTTTGCAACCCGAGGGTATTTCAGTAATTTCGCAACCGAATGGTATTTTAGTAATTTCACAAATCAGGGGTATTTCTGTAATTTCACAAATAGGAGTATTTCGGTAATTTTATAAAACCAAGGGTATTTTAGTAATTCTATAAACCAAGGGTATTCTAAATAGAGATAACGGTGCGAATGGGCCTAAGGCCCATTCTCAACCCAAGTGGGCCCACATGCTCGTGTGGCCCATTTAGCCCAAATCTAGCCACAGATATGAGATTCACATAGACCAGTCCAATATCTACTACACAATCATACAATTTATTCATATTGGCCCATGGGCCCATTGGCCCCACATGGCCCATTTCGGCCCATCGAGGCCCAAACAGCCTAACCCACAAGAACACTCATGATGGCCTCAACTATCGCGTCGAAGCCCCCACATGTGTGCTCGCACGCTCGTGTGGCTACTATTTCCGTGTGATCGGCGTTTCCGCATTTGCCGCTCTACAGCTACAGTAGTGCGAAATACACACCTGATAGGAGTCTGAAGCTAATCCGCGCTCCGAATGCTCCTTTGCCCAAACGGCCACCAAGGTATGCTTCCTCTCCTCATAGACAGCTCTATATATAGCCAGCTTCTCACCTTCCCTCTTGCTAGCTTTTCGATGTGGGATCCCTCCTTCAGTAGAGTTTAAATCCAACACAAACTCTGGCCGTCCAATCCGCAAAATAAATACATCCCTTGCTTGTCATGAGATTCGAACCTAGGCTCTCCCATCAGCCAATTCACGCCACTTGCCACTAAGCCACCAGCTCCTCTTGTGTCTAACATCATGCGCAACTAAATATAAATCTATGGGCCAAAGTCCAAGTTCACTTAAAAAGAAAATCAAAATGCAAGCACCAAAACTTGAACCTTGGACCCCTTGCTTCCTTGTGGCGTCATTCCCTTGTCTCTTATGTGGTGCCATTTGCCACAAGACCACAACTCCTTTTGTGTCATTTTTTTCCACCTTTTATTCTTAAAGCCTACCTTCTAACTCCCAGGGTTTTATTCACCTAAAACCAAAATTTTCCTAAAGCCCAAGTTTGATCCCGGGACTTCATAGAAGCCCCTTAACCTTCCAAAATCACTCACCTAACAGGTCCAACTTGTATAAATACCGTTCTCATGTTCTCAAAAATTTTAAACGCTCCCATGCCTGAGGCCCAATGGGCCCAATTCTACTTGGCCAAAATTCGGGTCGTTACAAATCTACCCCCTTAAAGAAATTTCGTCCTCGAAATTTCCAACTATCCATCAGTCTTTTAACACAGACTACCCTACTACGCTGCCGCTGCGCACTCTCATCCCAATAATACTACAACACTTCTAACTTAATATTAAAACCTCTTACACACAATCAACCATCTAACCATAGAAACAAACAGATATTTATCATGCATGCATACAATTTCTATATTCAAACATCACATCCAAACAGAACACACACAGAATAAATACCAAAATACAGTCATTACAGCATATAACAGAGTAGAAGGTAAGGAAACTTATGGATTTGGTGTCGGAGACTCGGTGTGCCATACTTTCAGTAACACTATCACATTTCTAAACCAAAGTTTAAACAGATTTGGAAAAAAATTCAAACCCATTCCACAGTCGAGTTTTGCAATCAGCTCTGATACCATAAAATGTAACACCCTAAACCCGGCCTAGATGTTACGACCGATCTGGCATGTCACATAGAGAGGTTAGTTGAAAAACTAAGCGTTCATTGAAAATGTTTGCAACTCTTTTGAAAACTTCGAGTTTCGTTGTTTATTTGTAAAAAACCCCAATTTACATAATGTCTCTTTTATAAAGTTGTTATTAATTTGAAAACTGCCTTTGTTAAGAAAATCGAATTTGAATATTTGTGGAAACGTGATATTTTAGAAAATGAATATTAATGTTTTAAAAAAACCCCGTATTCATAAGTTTAACGATTATTAATGGAAACTTAAAAGAAAAATAAACCAAAGGCCTTATTACACAATGTAAAACAAAAATAAATAATCTTAGAAACAAAGTAAAACCAGATTACTAGAGTTTACGAGAAGTATCTCCGTTGTATGGCCACCTTCGAGTCCTCCACGGCTCCAAATCCTCTATCGCTGGGAATTACCTGCGAAGTTAAAGGAAAAGGGGTGAGTTACGAGAACTCAGTGTGTAATCCCCTAAATGATCCCTAACTGGGCCTTAGCCCTTACGGTAACAAATTTGGGCCCAAGGCCTATAATCGTGGTAATGCCATGATGAAATGCAGATAATATAATGCATCCCAACCCAATCCAGCCAATGCACCCCCGTGCCAACCAATCGTCACCTGTGGGGATCAAGTCAACCTACCCCGCCAATCGCACCAGTAATGCAGAAAAGCTGCTAATCACAATATTTGTGGCTGAGCCACCAGAGTTATAATACGTATATATAATATATATATATATATATATATATGTGGTAGAGCCACCGGTCTACACTGCTCTTCAATCATTATCCCGACCCATGCAACATGATAACATGCAATATATATCAACATACATAAGTGTAATAAAATCATACACACGATACTCAACCACAATAAAAGGTATTACGGTCATTCTACCCATTAAGGGTATTTCGGTAATTTCACAACCCAGGGGTATTTCAGTAATTTCACAACCCAAGGGTATTTCAATAATTTTACAACCCGAGGGTATTTTAGTAATTTGCAACCCGAGGGTGTTTCAGTAATTTCACAACTTGAGGGTATTTCTATAATTTCACAAAATAGGGGTATTTCGGTAATTTTACAAAACCAAGGGTATTTTAGTAATTCTGTAAACCAAGGGTATTCTAAACAGAGATAACGATGCGAATGGGCCTAAGGCCCATTCTCGACCCAAGTGCGCCCACACGCTCGTGTGGCCCATTTAGCCCAAATCTAGCCACAGATATGAGATTCACATAGACCAATCCAATATCTACTACATAATCATACAATTTATTCATATGGGCCCACGGGCCCAACGGGCCCATTGGCCCCACATGGTCCATTTCGGCCCATCGAGGCCCAAACAGCCTAACCCACAAGAACGCTCATGATGGCCTCAACTATCGCGTCGAAGCCCCCACACGTGCGCTCGCATGCTCGTGTGGCTACCATTGTCGTGTGACCGGTATTTCAGGATTTGCCGCTCTACAACTACAGTAGTGCGAAATACACACCTGATAGGAGTCTGAAGCTAATCCGCGCTCCGAATGCTCCTATGCCCAAATGCCCACCAAGTTATGCTTCCTCTCCTCATAGACAGCTCTATATATAGCCAGCTTCTCACCTTCCCTCTTGCTAGCTTTCCGATGTGGGATCCCTCCTCCAGTAGAGTTTAAATCCAACACAAACTCTGTAACACCCCAAACTCGGTCTACGCGTTAAGACCAGATTTGTTATGTCACACAAAACGAACATACATTTAGTCGACTAATGATATAAAGAAAATAGATTCTCAAAACTATTTTGGAATTGAAGTTTATTAAAAACCGAGGTAAATATTAAAATCTATGATTTAAGACATAAGAGTTTATAAATTAAAACTTAGAAATTTATTTGGTTAAAATTTTACGAGAAGTTTAAAGGAGTTCAAAAGGAATTTGAAAACAAGTTTCTAAAAAAATTTTACAGAAAAATTTACGAGAATAAAATATTTAAGAAAAACCCCTTTTTGCACGAGAATTTAAGAAAACATTTATAAAAATATAGAATAGTCCCATTTAAGTATTTAAACATAATTAAAATCCATAAAAATAATACCAGAGGCCTTATTACATCATAACTGAAATAGTAATTAAATAAAAATACTTAAGAGTAGTTCAAAGTTCACAAAAACCATCATTCGAAGTATGGCCTCCACGAAGTCATCCCCGGCCCAAGCCTCCATTAATGATCGTTACCTGAGAAGGGTAAAGGAAACGGGGTGAGTTACTTAGAACTCAGTGTGTAACCCACTTACCAAGTCCACTGGGCCGAAACCATTTAAGCATTCAATTGGGCTTGAGCCCATTTACAAATGTAACAATATAATAAGTATAAAATGCATGTGATATGCAATTCTTGTAACACCCTAAACCCGGCCCATGCGTTTCAACCAGATCTGGTATGTCACTAAAGAAATTTTTATAAAACATGTCGTAGCACTTTGGAAAAAACATTTATCAAGTTTAAATATTTATACCGAAAAGTTAATAATTTATTAAATCATATAAGATATAAAGTTATAAATTACCTTGGTGAGTTTTTAACTAAAAACCGAAATTTTATACATCTAAAAACCGAAATTTTATACATGTCTTAACTTAATTTAGACATAAAATTTAAATGCCTAGTAATAAAAGCCCAACATAAAACCGAAACATAAATAATAGTCTAGTGGCCCAAGGCCTTATTACAACGAAATTGAAAACCCTTAATCAAAAATATTGAAAACAATATTCTAAGTAAAATCTTCTACTGGACCAAGTATTCTCTCACATGGCCACCTCACGCTCCTCTCCAGCCTGGTCCGATGCACTAGGTGCTACCTGAAATTGTTAAATAATAGGGTGAGTCGTGAGACTCAGTGTGCAACCCTCATGCACCATTAGACTTGGGCCTTAACCCAACAGAACATATAACAAAATATAATACATCAGAAAATATGCAAAGCCCAACCCAAATCCTAGGTTTCCATCCGCTACACGCCACCCTTACCTGCTAGTCACACCATTTGGGGATTTCTACAATCAACCCACACCGCTGCACACCATTGATGGCAGTCATGCTGCTCATCGTCAGATCATGGCCGTAGCCACTACAACAGGTCACGATAGAAGCCGCTACAATAGGTCACTGCAGAAGCCGCTACAACAGAACACTTCCCCTTTCAATAAACCCAACCCCATGCAATCACAGAAATAGCATACGTATCACAGATATCACCTTAACAGGAAACATTCACTTAGGAATGACAGAGATCACTAACCTGGTGATTCGATTTTACCCTCCTCGGGTTTCAACCATGATGCTGGGATTTCGGCATTTATCAGAATATAACAGATTTATAACATGATGCCGGGATTTCGGCATTTATCAGAATATAACATATTTATAACATGATGCCGAAATTTCGGCATTTATCAGAATATAACAGATTTATAACATATTTTAACAGGCAATCTAAATTGTGTGGAAGTGTTACACACCTGATATCGCGTAGTTTTACTCCCTTAGTCAATATCCTTACTATCTGGATCTACAACCCTTAGTCTAATACCTTGCTCAAAAACCGGAAGAATATGAAGATTTGGGCTCCCCTACATTCGGCCAAGGGTTAATAAATACCCGAATTTACACGATAAAAATCAATAGATCTCCTTACCTTGAAATCCTGAAAGTAACACTATTCGAGTGTTACTGAACTCCAACTTAGAGATCTAAGCGATAAACTCCCCTTCAAATCCCGGAATGCTGAAAATAAGAGAAAACTTAAGATTAGTTCCTTATAGCCATTCGGCTAAAGTCCCTAAAAAGCCAGAAAAGATTGAAATCTTATGAATCAATACTTACCTTCAGTTTCCTTCGAGATTCGGCACAAGTAGATACCCCAGAGAGGATTCGGCAAACACAGGAGATGAGATCTAAGGATTTTGGCTTTTATGGAAATCCCGAAAAAGATGAACAGATGCATTTTCAGCTTTTAGAAGATCTGAATAGAGTGTTTCGGCTTTGGCTTAGAAAGAAAGTAAAAAGAAATCAAGAGAAGGCTTAGAGATTTCGGCTAAAATATTTGAAAGAGATGAGAATGAGATTGTCAGAGAGTTCGACCAATAAGGGAAAAAGAAAATAAAGAAAGTTGAGAGGGAGAATGGAGTGGAGGTTTCGGCAGAGAAAAGAAAAAAGATGAAGAGAACTATACAACAAATTTCGGCACAAGGAAAGAAGAAAAGAGTAGGGTTCAATTGCCGGAATTGATGAGATATCCCCCCTATTTATAGAAATTTCGGCACTTACCTAACCTTGCAGATAAATCCTATCTTTTCTCCTTTATCTTAATCTACTAACTCATCCAAAAGAGACTTAATTAGCTCCAACTCATCCCTCCTTTATCAGCTTATTATCCACAAATTAAAAACATTAAAATTTTCCTAAATTATAGCCTTGTGCCATCCCCCCTAGCTCCTCTTTAAATACCGAATTTGGCCCAAAATCATGGGCTCCAAGTGGCCAAAACTTGGGCCTCCTCCTTTGCCAGTGACGCCAACTCCCTTCCCTCTTAGTGGCGCCATTTTGCCACTGGGCCACAAGCCCAATCTTGATATTTTTAACATAGATAACTATCTTTAAAACTTATAATGCCCAAAAAGAATATTTTAACTGAGGTCTCAGCCCATTCCTGAGCCCAATTAATACCTCAATGCTCAATTTAACATATTTAAGCATTCATTACACAAAATGCACAGGCCCTAAAATTCAGGATGTTACAATTCCCAACCAAGCCTAAATTTCCATCCGCTACACACCACCCGTACCAACCAGCACACCTGTGGGGAGCTTTAGTCACCCACCCCGCCAACACACCAACTGGGCATTAAGCCATATACTAAACTGGGCACGAAGCCATTAACTGGGCACGAAGCCATCTTCTCTTCATCAAATAACCCAACCCATGCAATCATGAATATAAAATGCATGACAATTCATTCATATGATAATTCCAACACATAAGGCCCATAAAAGAATTATAACAAACTGGCCCATATTACAATTTGGCCCATTTCATAATTTGGCCCATTTCACAATTTGGCCTATTTCATCTCATATCACACTTGGCCAATTTTATCAAATAACTCATATGGCCCATTTATCACATGGGGCCCAAAATATCACTTTTTATCATTTTAGCCCATTAAGGGCAATTCTGAAATTTTCTCGATTTTAATACCGATTTCATGCTCTTAACACTAAAATGTTAATATACCATATTTTTCGATTTCACCGACTTTGCGATTTTTAGTCTAATGCTTAATTACGGTAAAGTCATCTAACGCATGAGATAAGTGTGAGATTACACACCTGATTACGGTGAGGACTATACTTTCCCGATCATCGATACCTAAATACGTATCACGCTTGATTAGAACACTAATACTTAAAATAAATCCATGCTAAAAAAAATAAGTGATCTAGATCTTTACCCTCGGAATCTCGAACAACTACTATTTGGCGGTTCTCCCCGGTTGACGGTTCACAACCCGGTGGAAAATCCCGAATAGCTAATGGCTCAGAACTACGAACAACTTCAAATAATTGATTCTCCCCGGATGAGGGTCCACAACCCAGTGGAAAGTCTTGGATTGCCGAAACAGCCCTTCGCTTGAAACTAGAGGGAATAGCAAATCTGCCCCTCTTCCGAACACTATTCACCACCCTTTTTGACCCTATCTTGTTTGCCACAAAATCGATTAGTAACCCATCTTTGACGAAATAACGAGTAATATGGGAGTCCCTGATAGAAACCCTTACCTTAACACTTTGAACCGAATCCTAGCGATTCACGATGATTACGAATACTCCGAGTTTTGGCCTTCACTATATCACTATAAAGACGAAAAGATTGTCTAAGAGAAAGGGATAGAGGATGCTATTTTCGGTCAAAAGACCCTCCCAAACCAATATGTATATTCGGCTAAAGAAAAGAAGAGAATAAAGATTCGAAAAGGGTCCTTATCGATTGATTAAAACGAAGGTTGAAAGAATGATTAACAAGAAATATATGTGAAGAAAAGGGTTCGGCTAAGAAGAAACTTTGATGAAGATGATGCTAGCAACATTCGGCCATGGAGGAAAAGAGAAGGGAGAAATGTGTTTCGGTTTTCAAAGGTGAAAAAGGAGCAAAGAAAGGGATTTGGGACAAGAGAGCATTCGACAATGGAGAAGAAAAGAAAAAGAGAAAAATGGCCTTTGTGTTTTGGTGTTTTTCGGCACTAGTGGAAAAAGGACTTGAGAGGTTAGGCAAAATATGACCAAATGGTTAAAAGAAATGACCAAAAGAAGAAAACAAAATGTTCACTAATGCACAAAAAAGCATTCGGCTAGGGAGAGAAAAAGATGAGAAGAAAAGCTTTTGTGAAAAGCACCAAATGATCAAATCAAAGTGACCAAAGTTGCTACACATCCTTACAAAAGCTTCCAACAATATTCGGCCACCCCCTAGCCCCCAAAATCGTCCAAATTCATGGACAAAGTTTGGCCATTCCAAACTTTCCAAAACACTCCCCTTAAAAAGTGCCTTGTGTTCCCCCTACATACCATAAGCTTATGATTTCTTTCCCTATGTTCAAATCTTGCCTTAAACCCTTAGCCACCTTGCCATAAAAAAAATAGTCCAACCTTACCAAAAATAGAGCTTGGCCGACACATGCCAGAAGAGTGCAAAAATTAAAGTCACAAAATGCATACCATGGGATTCGAACCTCTTCCCTCAAGCAACACTTATGACGCCAACTCCACTTCACTACTAGCTCATCTTATGCTAACTTTTGTCACTTAATTTCCTTAAACATCAAGGTTACTTCTTCCACTTCAATAAAGTACTCATTACTAAAATTTATTCTAATTCCAAATAAATCCCGAGCCTTCTCAAGACTATATAATAAACACACAAATTAAATCATTCACTAGCTAAGCACCAAAATTATGCAACATATCGATGCTAAATTTTTTTTTAAGATGTTACAATTCTACCCCCTTAAAGAAAATTTCATCCTCAAAATTTACCTGGTTAAAAGAGGTGAGGATATTGTTGTTGAATTGCATCCTCAGGCTCCCACGTAGCTTCCTCTGCTCCGTGATTACGCCATAGAACCTTAACCAACGGTACCAACTTCTTTCTTAGCACCTTAACATCTCGATCTAAAATTTTCATCGGTTCCTCCTCGAAAGGCAAATCCGACCTTATCTCCACTTCTTCTACCGGTACTATGTGAGACGGATCCGATCTATAACGCCTCAGCATAGAAACATGGAAGACACTATGAACCTGACTCAACTCCAGAGGTAATTCAAGCTGATAGGCCACTGGTCCTACACGCTTCAACACACGGTACGGTCCAATGAACCTAGGGCTCAACTTGCCCTTCCTTCCAAATCTGAAAATCTTCTTCCAAGGTGAGACTTTCAGAAAGACCTGATCTCCCACCGGAAACTCAATATCCTTACGCTTCAGATCCGCATACGAATTTTGTCTATCCGAAGCTTCTTTTAACCGTGCTTGAATCACCTTTACCTTTTCTTCCGTCTCAGATATCAATTCAGGACCCAACAACTGTCGTTCCCCCAATTCAGTCCAACACGTAAGAGTACGACACCTACGACCATACAATGCCTCGTAGGCTGCCATCTGAATGTTGGACTAATAGCTATTGTTATACGCAAACTCTGCCAACGGTAGAAAATCTTCCCAACTACATCTGAAGTCAATCACGCAACCCCTTAACATGTCTTCCAAAATCGGGATTACTCTTTCCGACTGACCATCTGACTGAGGATGAAAAGCCGTACTGAAGTTTAACTTTGTTCCCAAAGCTTCATGCAAAGCTTTCCAAAATCGTGATGTAAACCTAGGATCTCTGTCTGATATAATAGACAATGGTACCCCATGCAACCTCACAATCTCCGATACATACAACTTAGCCAACTTCTGCAGCGAGTAATCCGTACGAACTGGTAGAAAATGAGCAGTCTTCGTCAATCGATCCACTATCACCCAAACGGAATCCTTTTTAGTAGGTGTTAAGGGTAACCCACTAACAAAGTCCGTCGTTATCCGCTCCCATTTCCATAAAGGAATCTTTACCGGTTGCAATAAGCCCGACGGTAATTGATGTTCCACCTTCACTTGTTGACAAGTCAAGCACTTACCCACAAAATCAGTAACCTCTCGTTTTAACCTTGGCCACCAATACTGCTCACGAAGGTCTCGATACATCTTATTTCCTCCGGGATGCATAGCATAAGGGCTACTATGCGCCTCTCGCAGAATCATTTGTCTCAAATCCGAATCCGTGGGCATACAAACTCTTCCACGAAAACACAACACTCCATCCTTGTTCATTCCAAAATCCCCTATTTGCATTAACGGACCCAACTTTTCATCAGATAACTGCTTTTCCTTGATCTGTTCTAACCACAAAGGCTTCACCTGAAGTTTCGCTAGCAGACTGCCATCTTCATACAAACTGAGGTGAGGAAACATTGCTCTTAACTCCGATATTACCTTACGACTTAATGCGTCTACCACCACGTTAGCCTTTCCTGGATGATACTCGATTAAGAAGTCATAATCCTTTAACAGCTCCACCCACCTCTGTTGTCTCAAGTTCAACTCCTTTTAGGTAAGGAGGTACTTAAGACTCTTATGGTCCGTATAAATGATTGACTTCTCACCATAGAGATAATGCCTCCAAATTTTTAAAGCAAAAACCACCGCAGCCAACTCCAAATCATGAGTAGGATAGTTGACTTCGTGCGGCCTTAACTGACGATAAGCATAAGCCACCACTTTTCTACCTTGCATCAGCACACATCCTAAACCCGTGTGTGATGCATCACAGTAAACGGTAAACTCTTTTTCAGCCTCAGGTTGAATCAGTACTAGCGCTTCCGTCAAAATCTTTTTCAGTTTCTCGAAACTCTTTTGTTGTTTATCGGTCCACACATACGGTACTTCCTTTCGCAACAGCTTAGTTAGGGGTGCAGCAATCAACGACAACCCCTCAACAAAGCGTCTATAATAACCAGCCAAACCCAAGAAACTCCGAATCTCCGCCACTGACTTCGGTGGTTTCCAATCCAACACAGCCTCTACCTTCCGAGGATCAACTCTTATTCCTTCAGCTAACACCACGTGACCCAAGAAAGTCACTTCCTTCGCACTTACTGAATTTGGCATAAAGTTGCTTATCTCGCTGTATTTGCAATACTATGCGCAAATGTGAGTCATGCTCTTCTTCATTCCTCAAATATACCAAGATATCATCTATGAACACCACCACGAACCGATCTAGATAGGGCTGAAAGACTCGGTTCATCATATCCATAAATGTAGCTGATGCATTGGTCAAACCAAACGACATCATCAAAAACTCATAATGCCCATAACGAGTTCAGAATGCTGTCTTATGAATATCTGCCTCCTTAACCTTGAGTTGATGATAACCCGATCTCAAATCAATCTTGGAGAAAACTAAAGCTCCTCTCAATTGATCAAACAGGTCGTTGATTCTCGGCAATGGATACCTATTCTTGATCGTCAATTTATTCAACTGCCTATAATCAATGCACATACGCATCGACCCATCCTTCTTCTTGACGAACAAAACCGGTGCTCCCCAAGGATACACGCTCGGTCAGATAAATCCCCGATCCAACAATTCTTGAATTTGGGCTTTAAGCTCTACTAACTCCTTCGGCGCCATTCTATAAGGAGCAATGGACACCGGAGTCGTTCCGGGCATAAGCTCAATGCCAAATTCTACTTCCCGATCTGGAGGTAGACTAGGAAGTTCTTCGGGAAAGACATCTGGGAATTCTTTCACCGTTCTCACACCTTCCACCAGTAACTCCTTGGCATCCAAAGCACTAATGAAGGCTAGGAACGCTCCATACCCTTTTCGCACCAACTTTTCTGCCTTTAAAGTAGATACCACATTTGCCAAATAATTCCTTCATTTGCCTATCATCACAACTTCCTTATCTTCCAAGGTCCTGATTGACATCCGCTTTGCAGCACAATCCAATTGCGCCCGGTGCTTTACCAACCAATCCATGCCCAAAATAAGTTCGAACTCGCCGAAAGGCAGTTTCATCAAATCCGCCAAAAATACTTCTCTTTGAATTTCTAAAGGCACGTCTCTAAGCAATTTATTCACGATTACAGACTGTCTTAGGACTAATTATTGTCATCTATCTATCGGTAATCTCAGATTTAATATTCAGGTTTCCAGATATGGCACTAGCAACAGACGAGTGGGTAGACCCGATATCTATCAAAGCAGTAACAGGTACATCAAAGATGGAGAACGTACCAGTTATCACATCAGGTGCATCGCCATCCTCTCGACGCCTGACCACATAGACCAACCCCGACTATCTTGCCTCTGCGTTACCTTTAAAACCATTACCTCGACCCGGTGCACCTTGACCACGTCCAGCACCATTACCACCACGACCTGGTCCACGGCCTCTCGGTGGCTGTTGAGCGCCTCTAGTTGGCTGTGCATCAGATTTACGAGCTTCTTCAGTCGGAGCAGTCCGTCGAGGGAAATTCCTAAACTGGTGGTCCTTAGAACCACACTTAAAACAACCACCGGTTCTCTTCCAGCATTCCCCGGGGTGTCGTCTCCCACAGTCAGCACATTCTTGAATCTGATTGTTAGCCACAGGTGCTCTAGCTTGAGCTGGCTCATCATTCCGAGGCCTCTTTTGGAACCTTTTAGCGGAACCCGAGTACTTAAAGTCCCTCTTGCCTCTGCCTCTTTCTCGGTTCTGACGTTCCGAGTTCTTAGCCTCTTCAGCGATCTTGGCTTTCTCCACAAGTGTGGCAAAAGTCCTTACTTGTTGTGGGGCTATCAGTACCCTCAACTCATCATTCAGCCCATCCTCAAAATGTACACAGCGCTCATGATCAGTTGGCACTATCGTCCGAGCATAACGACTCAAGCGTAGAAATTCTGCCTCGTAAGCTGCCACCGTCTTATTTCCTTGAACCAAATTCAGGAATTCCTTCCTCCGGGCATCCACATAACTTGTCCCGACATACTTCCCTTGGAAAGCAGCTTTGAAGAAATCCCAAGTAACAAATACAGCCTCAGTTCCTTCTCGAACAGTAAGCCACCATTGATACGCCTCGTCCCTTAACAAGGACACCGCTCCTCTCAGTTTCTGCTCGACGGTGCACTCCAAATCATCTATGATTCGCTCCACTGCCTCGAGCCAATACTCCGCTACATTTGGAGCTACACCTGGGACACCCCTAAAAACCTCGGCACCACTTGATTTAAGTTGTTCTGATATTGATCCACTAGCTGCTGGCCCAGTTCTAGCCCCAGCAACCCTTTCTAGGACTCATAACATTGCTTGGGTCAAAACAATGTCCTCTCTCATATGGTCATGGGATCCATTTCCCGACACAGGTGATGCCGGTGCATCCATTTCCGGCATATGTCCCGATGCCTCGGACACGGCTCTAGCACCTCGGCCTCTACCACGGCCACGTCTACCACGTCCACGTCCTCTAGCGCTCATAATGGCTAATTCGGTTTAATCTGATTACAAGTTTTATGAATCAGATTACTATTTCAGTGTTTATTAACGATATTTTATGAGATATAAGAGATAGAGTTTGTTTTCGCATACGCATCCTATAGTCTCAATCTCTATAGTTTCAACACCTAAAACTAGGAGTTCTAGAGTGTTCCTATGATCATATCACAATAATAAACATTCAATATACGAATACTTACATGACTTGGTACCGGATGCTCGTGGTGCCATACTACCTTTAACACATAAATTATATAAATTCAAAACTGTTTTAAACGAAAAATTGTGCTGAACCCAAACCACAGCCGAGTTTTGAAACTGGCTCTAATACCATAAAATGTAACACCCCAAACCCGGTCTACGCGTTAAGACCAGATTTGGTATGTCACACAAAACAAACATACATTTAGTCAACTAATGATTTAAAGAAAACAAACTCTCAAAACTATTTTGGAATTGAAGTTTATTAAAAACTGAGGTAAATATTAAAATCTATGATTCAAGACATAAGAGTTTATAAATTAGAACTTAGAAATTTATTTGGTTAAAATTTTACGAGAAGTTTAAAGGAGTTCAAAAGGAATTTGAAAACAAGTTTCTAAAAAAAATTTACAGAAAAATTTACGAGAATAAAATATTTAAGAAAAACCCCTTTTTGCACGAGAATTTAAGAAAACATTTATAAAAATATAGAATAGTCCCATTTAAGTATTTAAACATAATTAAAATCCACCCACAAGTAAAAATCCATAAAAATAATACCAGAGGCCTTATTACATCATAACTGAAATAGTAATTAAATAAAAATACTTAAGAGTAGTTCAAAGTTCACAAAAACCATCATTCGAAGTATGGCCTCCACGAAGTCGTCCCCGGCCCAAGCCTCCATTAATAATCGTTACCTGAGAAGGGTAAAAGAAACGGGGTGAGTTACTTAGAACTCAGTGTGTAACCCACTTACCAAGTCCACTGGGCCGAAACCATTTAAGCATTCAATTGGGCTTGAGCCCATTTACAAATGTAACAATATAACAAGTATAAAATGCATGTGATATGCAATTCCCAACCAAGCCTAAATTTCCATCCGCTACACACCACCCGTACCAACCAGCACACCTGTGGGGAGCTTTAGTAACCCATCCCGCCAACACACCAACTGGGCATTAAGTCATATATTAAACTGGGCATGAAACCATTAACTGGGCACGAAGCCATTAACTGGGCACGAAGCCATCTTCTCTTCGTCAAATAACCCAACCCATGCAATCATGAATATAAAATGCATGACAATTCATTCATATGATAATTCCAACATAAGGCCCATAAAAGAATTATAACAAACTGACCCATATTACAATTTGGCCCATTTCACAATTTGGCCCATTTCATCTCATATCACACTTGGCCAATTTTATCAAATAACTCATATGGCCCATTTATCACATGGGGCCCGAAATATCACTTTTTATCATTTTAGGCTATTAAAGGCGATTCCGAAATTTTCTCGATTTTAATACCGATTTCATGCTCTTAACACTAAAATGTTAATATACCATATTTTTCGATTTCACTGACTTTGCGATTTTTAGTCTAATGCTTAATTACGGTAAAGTCATCTAACCCATGAGATAAGTGTGAGATTACACACCTAATTACGATGAGGACTATACTTTCCCGATCGTCGATACCTAAATACGTATCACGCTTGATTAGAACACTAATACTTAAAATAAATCTATGCTAAAAAAAATAAGCGATCTAGATCTTTACCCTCGGAATCTCGAACAACTACTATGTGGCGGTTCTCCCCGGTTGACAGTTCACAACCCGGTGGAAAATCCCGAATAGCTAATGGCTCAGAACTACGAACAACTTCAAATAATTGATTCTCCCCGGATGAGGGTCCACAACCCGGTGGAAAGTCTCGAATTGTCGAAACAGCCCTTCGCTTGAAACTAGAGGGAATAGCAAATCCGCCCCTCTTCTGAACACTATTCACCACCCTTTTCGACCCTATCTTGTTTGCCACAAAATCTTACGTTTCACGAGATAAAAATCGAGCGATAACGTCCCTAAGATAAAATCGATTAGTAACCCATCTTTGACGAAATAACGAGTAATATGGGAGTCCCTGATAGAAACCCTTACCTTAACACTTTGAACCGAATCCTAGCGATTCACGATGATTACGAATACTCCGAGTTTCGGCCTTCACTATATCACTATAAAGACGAAAAAGATTGTCTAAGAGAAAGGGATAGAGGATGCTATTTTCGGTCAAAAGACCCTCCCAAACCAATATGTATATTCGGCTAAAGAAAAGAAGAGAATAAAGATTCGAAAAGGATCCTTACCGATTGATTAAAACAAAGGTTGAAAGAATGATTAACAAGAAATATATGTGAAGAGGAGGGTTCGGCTAAGAAGAAAATTTGATGAAGATGATGCTAGCAACATTCGGCCATGGAGGAAAAGAGAAGGGAGAAATGTGTTTCAGTTTTCAAAGGTGAAAAAGGAGCAAAGAAAGGGATTTGGGACAAGAGAGCATTCGGCAATGGAGAAGAAAAGAAAAAGAGAAAAATGGCCTTTATGTTTTGGTGTTTTTCGGCACTAGCGGAAAAAGGACTTGAGAGGTTAGGCAAAATATGACCAAATGGTTAAAAGAAATGACCAAAAGAAGAAAACAAAATGTTCACTAATGTACAAAAATGCATTCGGCTAGGGAGAGAAAAAGATGAGAAGAAAAGCTTTTGTGAAAAGCACCAAATGATCAAATCAAAGTGACGAAACTTGCTACACATCCTTACTAAAGCTTCCAACAATATTCGGCCACCCCCTAGCCCCCAAAATCGTCCAAATTCATGGACAAAGTTTGGCCATTCCAAAATTTCCAAAACACTCCCCTTAAAAAGTGCCTTGTGTTCCCCCTACATACCATAAGCTTATGATTTCTTTTCCTATGTTCAAATCTTGCCTTAAACCCTTAGCCACCTTGCCATAAAAAAAATAGTCCAACCTTACCAAAAATAGAGCTTGGCCGGCACATGCCAGAAGAGTGCAAAAATTAAAGTCACAAAATGCATACCATGGGATTCGAACCTCTTTCCTCAATCAACACTTATGACGCCAACTCCACTTCACTACTAGCTCATCTTATGCTAACTTTTGTCACTTAATTTCCTTAAACATCATGGTTACTTATTCCACTTCAATAAAGTACTAATTACTAAAATTTATTCTAATTCCGAATAAATCCCAAGCCTTCTCAAGACTATATAATAAACACACAAATTAAATCATTCACTAGCTAAGCACCAAAATTATGCAACATATCGATACTAAATTTTTTTAGGATGTTACAAACTCTGACCGTCCAATCCGCAAAATAAATACATCCCTTTCTTGTCATGAGATTTGAACCCAGGCTCTCCCATCAGCCAATTCACGCCACTTGCCACTAAGCCACCAACTCCTCTTGTGTCTAACATCATGCGCAACTAAATATAAACCTATGGGCCAAAGTCCAAGTTCACTTAAAAAGAAAATCAAAATGCAAGCACCAAGACTTGAACCTTGGACCCATTGCTTCCTTGTGGCGTCATTCCCTTGTCTCTTATGTGGCGCCATTTGCCACTAGACCACAACTCCTTTTGTGTCATTTTTCTCCACATTTTATTCTTAAAGCCTACCTTCTAACTCCCAGGGTTTTATTCACCTAAAACCAAAATTTTCCTAAAGCCCAAGTTTGATCCCGGGACTTCGTAGAAGCCCCCTAACCTTCCAAAATCACTCACCTAACAGGTTCAACCTGCATAAATGCCGTTCTCATGTTCTCAAAAATTTTAAACGCTCCCACGCTTAAGGCCCAATGGGCCCAATTCTACTAGGCCCATATTCGGGTCGTTACATCCACTCCAATACCTAAGAAAATTTATCTTCCTAATTGGACTAGCGATATATTAGTGTTGCAATTGGTTTTCTCATTTCTAATTAGACTAAGGACACATTTAGATTATCTACTAGTATAAGCTGTCTTTCTATATTACGATCCAACCATGTAATACTGTTTAGTATTAGTTAAATGTTAAATAATCAGTGAGCCATTATTTCTTTCATGTTACTTTGCATGCAAAAAATGTTGAGGATAATATACAGAGGATATTTGATGTCGACTAAACTAACTAATAAATCAACTTAGGAAAATGCACCTATCAATAATATTATAATTATGGTAAGCACAGATATGTTCCCTCGAAGATTACAATTACTAGTAATTATTGTCTTTCTATTACTTAACCTAATAATTCAAAAGATTGATAAAAAATAAAATTAACTAACTAAATTAACTAACGAATGCGTCAAAGAAATAAAACACAAAAACAATCAAATATCAACCAAGTGACAAAACAATACCTAGGTAAAGAATCCATCTAGATTTCATCTATGGTTCTCAATCTAATTTATGCAATTTCTTTCCTTTGTTCTTTGACTCGTAGGAATCCCTAATTTATGCTAATATCTCTTTTGAGCATGAGAGAAACTAACTCTAGGTTGATTAATTGAAATTTCTTTATAATTAAAACCCTATTATTACATTAATTTGTTCTATTGATCCCCCTATTAGATTTGCTCTAATTCGGTAGATTTATGTCGTCCTATTTCTAAGATTGTATGCACTCCATTCAATTATGTAAAATCTATTCACAAGAAGGGTCTATTCAACCTCAAACTCATGCACATTAAACATGGATTAATACTCTAGAAATATTAACCCAAGAACAATTAAGAATTCATAATTGAAAACAAAAAAAACTAAGATTTTATTGCATAAAAATATGATTCAAACAATATAATCCATCCTAGGGTTCATCTCCCTATGTATTTAGAAAATTAGTTCATAATTCCGAGAAGAAACACCAAAAATACAATATAATCACTAAAATAAAAAAAGTCTATGTTAACTCCATTCGAAATCAACTTGGACTCTTGAATCTTGATGGAAAGCTGTTTGGAAATCCGCTTCAATGGTGTTTTTTGGATAATTTTTGTGCTATCCTATGACAACTCTTTTTCTCCTCTTTTATTTCCTTATTTTATACCTACTTAAAGTGCCAAAAGACTTAAAAATCGTCACTTCCAGTTGTAAGTCACATGGTTCTCGAAATCCACACGCTTTGGCCACACGTCCATGTGGGTTACATGGTCGTGTGGTCTGCCCATATGGAACTCTGTTGCATGTGTTTAGCTTTCGGACTGCTCTAATGTTTTAATTTTCACCTATTTTTCACTCGTATTGCTCCCAAGTGCTCTATTAAGCATCAAATCATGAATATAAAAAATTAGGAGTATATAAATCACAATTAACACTACAAAATCACCCAAAATATGCACTAAGAATGAGGCTAAAATATGTGACTTTTGACATTTATCAATATTAATGTAATTAATGGATATTTTATTAGGCATAGTTGTCAAAAGTACCCTCAACCTTTATGGGTTATTGGGTTTGAGCCCTTAACCCTTTATTTTTTTTTTGGATTGAAACCCTCAACGTTACGACTTTTCTACAAATCTTCCTAATTTTAGTAGGAAACATGAGTTGACCATCAATCAAATGATAGGTCAACAAAGTAGTCTATGTGGCATGGCACATAAACACGATATCATAGATGAAGTCATCTATAAAAAATTGTTTAACAATTGTTTTTCATTTTTTCCATATTTCTTCTTCTCTCTCTCTCTTCACCTCTAGCTACTATTCTAGTAGAAAAAAGAACCTACCTCTATTTTCATTAGAGCCCACACCTACATTTCACTCTCTCAATTACCCATTTCAAATACTATAAAAATCAAAACAAACCCATTTCTAAACATGCAATGGTGATGGGTGTAAGGGTGTAAAAAAAGTCTCTAAGAAGCAAATCATGGAGAAAATGGGCCAGTTACTTAAATTATCCCAATTTAGAAGCATACCTCTTTGTCATTCTTGGCTTTGTTTTCCTTTGTTTTCTTTAAGTACTCTGTCAATTTTTTACCGTTTCATTCTATCTTTTTTAACATTATCAAACAAACAAAAGGAGAATCGACTACAAACAAGAAACAAAAGAAAACTGGGTATGCTACTTTTGAGAAGCTCGATTATGGAATCATTGAGTTGAGGAGTGGAAGCCACAATAGATAAAATGAGACCTCTCCTTGCAATTCCGGTGTCACCAACGTTTGCGTGACGACTTCAATTATTTTTTTATTGGGTGGTTTGGGTTTAAAAGTGGGGCATGGCGATTTGCCTTGTTTCCTATGAACTGCATGCACGTTTGAAGAAGCAAATTAGTTGACTGTTACAACCAGTGCCATTAAAACACATTGTGCTATTGAACCTATTGCACACCCTTACACCATTGTCTTCTTTTAGAAATGATCAACCACTACAGTATTTACAAAAATAAAAAAAAAATTTACCTTCCATCAATTTGACATTTGTTGATGGACACTCTAAAGCCTGCAACAAATATGAAAAATTTTCCAAATGGAAGAAATCAAAAGAGACAGAACCCTTACAAACAAGAAAGAAACCAGGAGCAAACAAAAGGCCCTAGAATTACCACAGAAGATTTCATATAAGTCCACATAGATTCATACACTTATATACCATATATTATAATAGATTTATATTGATGCCTCAACAGCAACTATACGAAAAGAGAAAAATGCTTCGTTTAGAAATGAGTTTGTTTAGATTTTTACTGTAATTGAGATGGGTAATTAAGAGAGTGAAATGCAGGTATGGGCTCTGATGAAAATGGTGGTGGTTATGTTTTTTTTACTGTAACAGTAGCTAGAGAGGAAGGGAGAAAGAGATAAGAAGAAAGAAGAAGAAAAAAAATGTTTAACAATGTTTTTATAGATGGCATCGTTTATGACATCATGTTTAAGTGTCATGACACATATGCTACTTCGTTAACCTATCGTTTGACTGATGGTCAACTCACGTTTTTCGTTAAAATTAGGATGGTTTCTGAAAAAATCGTAACATTGATGGTGTCAATTCAAAAAAAAAAAGGTTAAGGGCTCAAACACAAAAACCCACAAACACTGAGGGTATTTTTGATAATTATGTCATTTTATTAAACCAATTTGTTTGAAAAATACAAGTACACATATATGAAAATACCACACTAAGGGCACAACATCCCAACATCAGAGCACAAAAGCAGGGGATATCTATCCTTTTTCCCCAGAAAAATCTAAGTATCCTCCTTCTCACTTTCTCATTATTGTTTTATGGGTAGCCATTTTCATTATTACTTGATTTGTTCATTTTGAGATACATAAATTTGTTTCTTTACTCATTAGGGAATTTTATTTTCAAAGTTTAATTTATCTCAATTTTGTTTTATATTTCTCTCAATTGTCATTACTCTTTTAAATTAATCTCGATCAAAGAAGAAGCAAACAAATCAAGATTGAACATTTTCTAAGATTAGGTTGCCATAGAGGTTGCAAACTTGTAAAGTTTCTTTGATAAACTCTAAAAATTTCCAAATGAGGGTTGCCATGGAGAGTTGAAGACTACTATGATAAATTTTTTGGTGAATAGAAAGAAGAATTTTCTAAATCAAATTTTGATAAAGTTCTCCGTTGTCCTTTACTGCAATATCTCTTTGGACTTCGTATTTTTTTTGGGAATACTTCATTGATTGGATCGAATAGATACAAAATAATATTTTTTTCATGTAGAGAAGAAGTCAATTTTATTAGTAAAGAGAAAGTTAGTTTCAAAAGTGAGAAATTAAGGAAAATTAATCACAATATTAATAATATTTTCCATCAATATTACATGATTTTAATTGGTATAATAATAAATTTAGCCCTTAAAGTTTACACATCTTGTTAATTTGGTATTAATTTAACAAATTTAGCTCGCAATGTTTGTGTAAATGTGTAAATGTCAAGACTAAATTTGTTGAATTTTTTAGAATTAAAGATATATTGACAAAATATATAATATCAATGACTAAATTTATTATTATATTAAATATAATTGTGTAAAATTGACGAAAGACATTAACACAATGATTAATTGTCCATATTACCCATTTTCAGAATTGACAGATATTAAATTACTCCAATTTTTTTAAAGGGATCAATTAACTCAATATTAATATTGAGAATGATTAGAAATATACCTTTACTTTTAAAAAAAATGGGAGTATAAAAATTTACTCACTTGAAAAATAGTGTCTCACTTGACTAATTTCGTCATGTGGATCTGCCCTCCAAAACTTTTAAATTTTTAATTGAATTTTAATTGAATTTTTTAAAAATAAAAAGAATTTCACTAAGAGGAAAAACTTAATGCTAACATCCTCTCATAATTTTAGTATTATCCAACCACATTTTGAGTGAAAGTTACATTTTAACACATTTATCCATAGTTCGATCAAAATCTCATATTCAAAGTATTGGTTGAAGGGGAAAGTATCTTAGAGATATTTGTACTAGAATTTGAATTACATTTTTTTATTTTAGTTTAAAAATTAGGTAAATTAGTTTATATATATTAGATTAAAGATAAAACTAGTCATTTTGTTGAAAATTTCATTTATTTTTATTGTTAAAATTGGTTCATGTACATTAGAATGAGGTAGATGTGACAAGTGTAACTGTTGATAGGTGCTAAAAGTAACATGTTTTTAGCCTCATTCTTAATACGTTTTTGGGTGATTATTCGATGTTAATTGTGAATTTTATTCTCCTAATCCTTTATCCATGTTTTTATACTTAGGAGAACATTTTGAAGAAAAAGGAGCAAAAACCGAAAAATTAGAGCACGGTACATGGGCCACACAGGCTGGACCATTCCATGTGGCCTGCACACACGCCCGTGTGAGCCACACGATCATGTGGCAGATCGTGTGGATTTTGTGAATTGCACTCCGAACAACGAAAAAATATAATTTTTAGGGTTTTTGGGGCATTTTGAAACCTATATATGAGAAAAATAAGAAGATAGGAGTGAACCGTTATAGAATAATCAGAAAACAACTCAGAAAACACCATTGAAGCGGATTCTAATGCATATTTCCATCAAGATTAAAGATTCCCAGTTGATTTCTCAAGAGATTATAATGATTTTATTTATTTCTTTCGGTTATTGTAATGCCCCAAATAATTTATTTCTGCTTCTGTAAAATTTGACACAAATGTGTATCTGTTTCAGTGGTTATGTGTTTGGTTAGGTGTGAGAGGTCTTGGGTTCAAACCCCACTTCTGTTAATTTTGTTATTTTTCTAATCTAAGTCTTATCCTCGTTTAGTGGGCTTTTATTAAATTGCATGTAAATTCATATCAGAATCAGCCTACTGGTTTGAGTGGTTAGGGGGTTGTTGTGTTGGAGGTCCTATGTTCAAATCCTTACGCGAGCGAGGGTATTATTTCTTTTGCTCGGCTCTGTGATAGAGTTCCATTTGTATTAGAATTCTGAGAAGTGGGTGGTTGATTGTGGATGTGGTGGGATTTGGGTAAAACTTATTTTCCAAAAATCTCTCTTGAAAATCTGACGTTCATTCTCTTCCACTGTTGTTTCCCCTTTTCTTTTCTACAAAATTTTTCCCCTTTTCCTTCCTCATTTTAACAAAATTGTGCCTCATTGTTACGAATTTTTGAACCTTAGTGTTTATTCGTCTGGTAAGTAGAGATAGTTGTTTTGCCGAGTAGTGAGTTTCTCGTTTAATCTTTTTGGTGTTGTCAAATTCTCATTGATGTGGAATCTGTGTTTTGGCAGCAGTGAATCGAGAAGATTGTGACTCACCTCTTGCAGAATTGTAGTCAACTATCGTGTGAGGTGTTGGGGTAAGTGATGAACGCTTGTTTTGAATTATTGTCAGCTTTGTAAGTACGGTTTAATCGTGTGATAAGTCTAATTTTGAGCGTTGGTATGTCGATCTTCAGGTTCTGGAGGGTTCGTGGTTGCTGTAGCATCGAAACGATACCAAGTGTGTACCTAAAATGCAGAAAACTAGGCTTCGGTAAAAGTCGAAAAACTGCACTGTCGACACCACAGGGGTGTGTGGTAGCCCTTGTGGATGGCTGTGTTTGAGACACGGCCGTGTGATCGATGTAGACATGGCCGTATGGTGGCTCAAGTGTGGCCGTGTGGGCCACACGGGTTTGGCCAAGTTGGGCATGTGGGCTCACACGGGCATTCTACAAGGGCAACGCCAATCTGGGCGTATGCGCCCACACGGGAAAGCCACACGGGCATATGGGCCCAGTAATCTGAAATTTTCCCTATGGTCGCACTGGTTGACTGTGGGCCTATTGTGGGGTTGGTAAGGGCTACTCAAACCCTATTTTGCCATATGTATATCTGTTATTTGTTTAAAAGCTTATCGAGCATGTTTAATTTGATAATTCCGTATCTGATTTTTTGTATCTAATTTGGGGTGGGATTTGTATTTGAGGAGGAAGTATACTAATCGACGTTAATCACCTATACTCTGGCAGCATGGCTGCATATATTCTAATATGTGTCCTAATGGCACAAGTTGGTGTGTAGGGATGGGTGGGTGTTTTTAACCCTACATGGTGTGATGGGATGGTCGGAGATGGTGTGTAGAGGATGGGGGTAGGATTTATGCATGTGTGCTTCTGGATCTAATTCTGATTCTGAGACTGTATCTTCTTCTGACTATGTTATTAAACCTGTATGTTTGCATGCTTGACTTTGTTGGATTACATACTGAGTTTACATAAACTCACTTCTGTTTTTTTAGGTAACCCACAAACTTAGGCGGATCGGTGTGACGGAGTCTCACGGTGACCACAAGTTTGTGAATTGACTTTAAGCAATGGTTTTATTCGATTTCAGATTATTTCTGGGAGTTTTGTAATTTTTGGACTCTCTGGACTATTTAAATTTTTATTTGGTTTTGGTTATGTTAACTTTTATAGCGACGTTTGTCTAAAATTATGGTTTTACGAAATCAAAGGTTTTTCCGAAAGTACGAACTGGTTTTTTTTCAAAGTATAACGATTTAAAACCTCCACTACAAATATTGTTTTGGTAAATGAATTAATTAAATAAATAGTGTCAGTAATAGTTATAAAAATTGGATGATTTAATAAAACCACACTGTTTTCAAAACTCAATCCTTGTGACATCACCAAATTCGGCCATAACATTTGGGCCGGGTTTGGGGTGTTACATTTAGTTGTATTAGAGCCAGGTTGCAAAACTCGACTATTAATTTTGGGTTCCAAAATTTTGTTTTAAAAAGAAGTGCTTTACAAATATTTTTGATGAACTGAGAAGTATGTGGTACATCTAGTCTCCGGTGCCGATCTTGTAAGTATATTTGAAATTTTGATAGAAAACCCTGAAAACACAGTAGTTAGTACTCTCTGAAATTGAATTGAATAGTTAAAGACTGAAACTTTTGGAAACAAAACTGAACTTCCGATAATATATGCATAAAACATTTGCTAATAAATACTGGAACTGATGCATAAAAAATTTAATGTAGATTAAAACTCGAATTTACGATGAGCACTCGTGGAACTCGTGGACGTGGTATTCGAGGCCGTGGTAGAGGCCGTAGGGGGCTCAAGCTGAGTCTTCCTCTCTGGGCAGTATGCCGAACTTGGATATGAGTGAGACACCAATATCGCCTATTACTGAGACTGGGTCTCAAAGTCGCTCGGCTGAGGACGACGCATTGTCCTAAGCCATGCTAAAGATCTTGGACAGGGTTGCTGGACCCCATTCTAGAGCTAGGGGTTGAGGGTCGGTAATTGAACGACTCCGGTCCAATGGTGCTGAGTTGTTTAAGGACGCTATTGGAGTCGCCTCTAATGTGGCCGAATATTGGTTGGAGGCAACTGAGAGGATCATGAATGATCTGAACTGCACTCCTAAGCAGAAACTGAAAGGTGCAGTCTCTTTGCTTCGCAATGAGGCTTCTCAGTGGTGGTTGGCAATTGAGGAGGATACCCAGCCTAATCGTTTGAGTTGGGTTTTCTTTAAGACTACCTTCTAGAGCAAGTATGTGGGAGCTAGTTATGTGGATGCTCATAGGCATGAGTTCATGAATCTCACATAAGACGATAGATCTGTGGCTGAGTAAGAGGCCGAGTTTTTGAGGCTGAGCTGCTACGCTCGAGGCATGGTGGCGACTGAGTAGGAGAGGTGCGTCCGGTTTGTGGATGGCTTAAGGGATAATTTGATGGTATTGATAGCTCCACAGAGGGAGCGAGAGTTTGCGGTTCTGGTGGAGAAGGCGAAGATCGCAGAGAATGTTAAGCGTGTGGAGCGCCAGAATAGGTGTAACATCCTAGAATTTGAATTTCATGTGTTGCATTATTTTGGTGCTAAGCTAGTTAGACTATTAATTTCGTATGTTGAGGAGGTCCTGAGAAGGCTCGGGATTTATTTGGATCTAGTAAATTTTTTTTTTGGAATTTAGCATTTCAAGGAGATAGAGTAAGTGACCTTAAAGCATATGGAAATAATTGAATAAATAGCTAGCATAAATGAGCTATTAGTAAAGAGGCTATGGCGTCACTTGTAGTATCTTGAGGGAAGGAGTTCGAATCACTTTGTATGCATTTTGAATTTTATTTCTTTCTTTCCTTCCTTAATGTGTCGGTCAAGGAGTATTTATGGCAAGGGTGGACTTCATTTTTTTTGGTAAGGTGGCTAAAAGAATAAGGCAAGGTTGAAGTTGGGGAAAGAAATCAAGAGAAATAGGTAAGTAAGGGGGACAAGGGGCTTATTTTATGGATGGTGTTTTGGAAAGTTTGGGTGGCCAACCTCTTATCCTATGGGGGATGAATGTGGACGACTTTGAGATGGGATGATAGCAAATTTGGTGTTTGATGTTTTGGTAAAAACATAAGTGTTAGTTTTGGGTCAAAATACCAATACCATCAATTGTATTTTTTCTCTCAAAACTCCCTCTTCTAGCCGAATTTGGTCAATTGCAATAGGTAAAATTTTGGTTGTTTTGGCCAATCCTTTATTGAAAACTTTGGCATCATTTTTCTTTTCTTCCCAAACTTCTTTTCTTCTCCTTGTCGAATCCATGCAACCTTGAAGAGGCATATTCCATTTCTTTTCTTTCTTCTTGCCGAATGCATACAAACTTGGAGACCATTTCTTTGCTCATTCATCATCCTTGAAAACCGAAACTAATCCATCATATTTTCTAGTTCTTCTTCTATTCTTTTTGCAAAATCTTTCAAACATCACTTCCTCTCTATAGCCAAATCTTCCATCCTTTTATTGATCTTTCTTTTCATTCGGGTTGTCATTCACCTTTTGAACAATCGGTAAGAACTCTTTCAATTCTTTTCATTTTCTTCTCTCTTTTTTTGAATCTATATTTTGGCTTGGGAGGGTCCTTTTGACCGAAATCATCATCTATTTCTCTTTTAAACAAAACCCTTTCTTCTTCGTAGTGATATGGTGGAAGGCCGAACCATCATCATTCTTCCGAAGTCATCTAGCAATCGCTAGGATTCGGTTCAAAAATCTCTAAGGTAAGAGTTCTTCACAGATTTCATGATCATCCTTTATTAGTTAAGATGATTATCAGAATGGAAAGGAGTAACCAATTATATTATAGGATTTATTCGTGGATCACTCGGATTTTGTGGTAAGCCAACCTTACTCCTAAGATCAATCGTTCATAATAACGTAGTATTAGTTTGGACTAACATTTGTTTTCAATGAAGGCAAACAATATCGAATCAAAAGAGGTAGTGATTGGTGATCGAAAAAGGAGCGGATTTACGATCCCTACTTCTAAATTCAAACGAAGGGCTGTTTCGGCGATTCGAGACTTTCCACTGGGTTGTGAACCCTCATCCGGTGAGAATCAACTATTCGAGGTTGTTCGCAATTGTGAGGCGTCAGTGATTCGGAACTTTCCACCGGGTTGTGGACCGTTAACTGAGGAAAACCGACAAATCGTAGTTGTTCGCGATCACGAGGGTAAAATCTTAGATCGTTTGTTTTAGAGTAGATTTATTAAATAGTGAGTAATGTCTAATCGAGCGTTATAATATTTTAGGTGTCGACGATCAGGAAAGCGTAGTGCTTACCGTAATCAGGTGTGTAATCTCACACCGTATTTCATGGGTTAGTTATTTAAAATGCGTTAATGGTAAATCGCTTGATTAAAACACATTTTGGTGAAATTGGGTAAAATGGCATAGTTATCACTATTTTGGTAAAGATTATGAAATCAATATTAAGACTGTGAAAATCACGAAAATACCCTTAATGGGCCATTTGATGTTTGTTATATGGGCCAAATTGAGATATTTGCCATATGGGCCAAATTGAGATATTTGCTATATGGGCCAAATTGAGATATTTGCTATATGGGCCATAAGATATTTGCTATATAGGCCGATTTGTAATAAATTGCGAAATGGGCCAAGATGATATTCTGCTTAATTGGCGAACTTGATAAATTGCCATAGTGGGCCATGATGTTTGTGAGAAATATCTGAATAAATTGTTGTGAATGGCTATGCATTATATACATGATTTGCATGGGATGGGATAATGATGAAGAGAAGTTCTGGTAGCTCTGCTACATAATTCTGGTGGTTCTGCCACAAATATGAAAAATGGTAATGCCATGTAAATTCTGTTAATCTGGTGGCTTGTCCACAAATTTGATATAAACGGCTTAATGCCTATGTTTGGTGTGTTGGCGGGGTAGGTGACTAAAGCTCCCCACAGGTGTGCTGGTTGGTACGGGTGGTGTGTAGCGGATGGAAAATTAGGTTTGGTTTTGGAATTACATATCACATGCATATTATATATGGTTTCTTTTTTTTTTTTTGTAAATGGGCTTTGGCCCAAATAAATGCTTAATTGGATTTTGGCCCAGTGGACAATGGTAAATGGGTTACACACTGAGTTCTAGTAACTCACCCTGTTTTCCTTATCCTTTTCAGGTAATGATCAGTGATGGTGACTTGGGCTATGGATGACTCGGCGGGGGCCATACTACGAATAATGGTTATTTGAAATTTGGATTTCTTTTTAAGTACTTTTAATTTCTTGGTTAATTTAAGTTAAGTTGTAATAAGGCCTCTAGATAAATTTTTAATATTGTTTTATGTTTGATGGATTTTTAGAATTTACTTTAATTACTTCAAAGTGAGATTTTTCTAAAAACATAAATAGACGTTTTTCTCAAATGGATATGCAAAAAGATGGTTTTGTAATAACTTTTATAAATATTTTTAACTCAGAAAATTTTTTCTTTAAAATGTTCATCAATTTTATTATCATCTTTCAAACTCTTTTAAATCCTCTCGAAATATTAATTAATTTTTTTAAAAGTTTCGATTTATAAACTCTTACGTCTCAAATTGTTTGTTTTATCAATGAACCTTAGTTTTCAATAAACTCCATGTCAAAGTTTTAAAAATCTGTTTTACTTAGATCTTTAAAGGTCTAGATGTACATTTATTTCATGTGACATGTCAAATCTGACCTTAACGCATAGACCGGGTTTGGGGTGTTACATTTTATGGTATCAGAGCCCGGTTCAAAACTCAGCTGTGGTTTGGGTTCAAAAACGTTTTTCAAAGTTGTTTTGAATTGTAAAGTTAAAATGCATGTTTCAAAAAGGAAGTATGGCACCACGGGTATCCGGCACCAAGTCAAGTAAGTATGTTATTGTATGATTATGATTGTTATGATATGACTATAGGGACACTCTAGAACTTTTAGTTTTAGGTGTTGAAATTATAGAGATTGAGACTATAGGACGTGTTTACGAAAACGACTTTACTTCTTATACCTCATAAGATATTGTTTAATAAATATCGAAATAGTATACTAATTCATAAGACTTTTAATCAGATTAAATCGAATTACTCAATATGAGTGTTAGAGGACGTGGACACGGTAGATGAGGCCGTGGTAGAGGCCGAGGCACTAGAGTTGCATCTGAAGCGTCGGGACATATAACAAAAATGGACGCACCTGCGTCACCCGAGACTGAGACTGGATCACATGACCGTATGAGGGAGGACATTGCTTTGTCCCAAGCAATGTTGCGAGTCTTAGAAAGGCTTGCTGGGGCTAGAACTGGGCCAGCAGCTCGTGGATCAATTTCGGAACGACTTAGATCAAGTGGTGCCGAAGTTTTTAGAGGTGTCTCGGGTGTGGCCCCAAATGTAGCGGAGTATTGGCTCGAGGCAGTGGAACGGATTATGGATGATTTGGAGTGCACCACCGAGCAGAAATTGAGAGGAGCAGTGTCCTTGTTGAGAGACGAGGCATATCAATGGTGGCTTACTGTTCGGGAGGGCACTCTGGCCAATCCCGTTACTTGGAATTTCTTCAAAACTGCATTCCAATGAAAGTATGTCGGGGCTAGCTATGTGGATGCCCGAAGGAAGGAATTCCTTAATTTGGTTCAAGGAAGTAAGACCGTGGCAGCTTACGAAGCGGAATTTCTGCGTCTGAGTCGTTATGCCCGAGGTATTCTGCCAACTGACTACGAACGCTGCATGCATTTTGAAGATGGGTGAGTGATGAGTTGTGGGTATTGATAGCCCCACAACAAGAAAGGAATTTTGCCACACTGGTGGAGAAAGCGAAGATAGCCGAAGAGGCTAAGTACTTGGAGAGAAAAAACCGAGAAAGAGATAGAGGCAAGGGCAAGAGGGACTTTAAGTACTCGGGTCCTGCTAAAAGGTTTCAGAAGAGGCCCAGGAATGATGAGCCAGCTCAAGCTAGAGCATCTGCTGCTACCAATCAGATACAACCATGTGTTGACTATGGAAGACGACACCCTGGTGAATGCTGGAAGAGAATCGATGGTTGTTTCAAATGTGGTTCTAAGGACCATCAGCTTAAGAATTGTCCTCGACGGACTGCTCCGACTCAGGAAGCTCGTAACCATGACGCACAGCCAGCTAGAGGTGCTCAGCAGCCACCGAGGGGCCGTGGACCAGGTCGAGGTTGTAATGGTGCAGGTCGAGGTCAAGGTGCACCGGGTAGAGGCAATGGCTTTAGGGGTAACGCGGAGGCGAGACAGCCAGGGTTAATTTATGCGGTCAGACGCCGAGAGGATGGCAATGCACCTGATGTGATAACCGTTACGTTCTTCATATCTGATGTACCTATTACTACTGTGATAGATATCGAATCCACCCATTCGTTTGTTGCTAGTGATGTAGCTGGGAATCTGAACATTAGATTTGAGATTACTGCTAGGGAGATGATAGTAATTAGTCCTTTAGGACAATCTGTGATAGTAAATAAATTGTTTAGAAATGTACCCTTAGAAGTTCAAGGAGAAATATTTTTGGCGGATTTGATGGAACTACCTTTCGATGAGTTCGACCTTATTTTGGGCATGGACTGGTTGGTGAAACACCGTGCGAACTTAGATTGTGCTACAAAGCGGATGATGATAAGAACTTCGGAAGATAAAGAAGTAGTGATGATAGGTGAAAGGAGAAATTATATATCAAATGTGGTATCTGCTTTAAAGGCAAAAACGTTGGTGCGAAAAGGGTGTGGAGCATTCCTAGCCTTCATTAGTGCGTTGGATGTCAAGGAATTGTCAGTGGAAGGCGTTAGAATGGTAAAGGAGTTTTCGGATGTCTTTCCTGAAGAACTTCTTGGATTGCCTCCGGACCGGGAGGTAGAGTTTGGGATTGAGCTATTGCTAGGAACGACTCCGGTGTCCATTGCTCCTTATAGAATGGCACCGAAGGAGTTAGCGGAGCTTAAAGCTCAAATTTACGAGTTGTTGGATGGGGGATTCATTCGACCGAGTGTGTCATGTGGGGAGCACCGGTCTTGTTCATCAAGAAGAAGGATGGGTCGATGCGTATGTGCATCGATTATAGGAAGTTGAATAAGTTGACGATCAAGAATAGGTATCCGTTACCGAGAATCGATGATCTATTTGACCAGTTGCGAGGAGCTTCGATTTTCTCCAAGATAGATTTGAGATCGGGTTATCACCAACTTAAGGTCAAGGAGGCAGATATTTATAAGACGGCGTTTCGAACTCGTTATGGACATTATGAGTTCTTGGTGATGCCGTTTGGGTTGACCAATGCACCAGCTGTGTTTATGGACATGATGAACCGGGTTTTCCAACCCTATTTAGATCGGTTTGTGGTGGTGTTCATAGATGACATCTTGGTATACTCGAAGAATGAAGAAGAGCATGATTCACATCTGCGTATAGTATTGCAAATATTGAGGGAAAAGCAACTTTATGCCAAGTTCAGTAAGTGTGAATTTTGGCTGAAGGAAGTGACTTTCTTGGGGCATGTTGTGTCTGCCGAAGGAATTAAAGTTGATCCCCGGAAAGTAGAAGCTGTGTTGGATTGGAAACCACCGAAGTCAGTGGCTGAAATTTGGAGTTTTCTAGGGTTGGCTGGTTACAACAAGCGTTTCGTTGAGGGGTTTTCGTTGATTGCTACACCTCTAACTAAACTGTTGCGCAAGGGAGTACCACTTGTGTGGTCAGATCAGCAGCAAGAGAGTTTTGAGAAATTGAAGAAGATTCTGACAGAAGCGCCAGTATTGATTCAGCCTGAGGCTGGAAAAGAGTTTGTTGTTTACTACGATGCGTCACACACGGGTTTGAGATGTGTGTTAATGCAAGGTGGAAAAGTGGTGGCTTATGCATCTCGTCAGTTAAGGCCGCACGAGGTGAATTATCCCACTCATGATTTGGAGTTGGCTGCAGTGGTGTTTGCTTTGAAGATTTGAAGGCACTACCTGTACGGTGAGAAGTCGATTATTTATACGGATCATAAGAGTCTAAAGTACCTCCTTACCCAATAGGAGTTGAACTTAAGACAGCAAAGGTGGATAGAACTGTTGAAGGATTACAACTTCTCAATCGAGTATCACCCCGAAAAGGCTAACGTGGTGGCAGACGCGTTGAGTCGTAAGGTGATATCGGATTTGAGAGCAATGTTCGCTCATCTCAGTCTATATGAAGATGGTAGTCTGCTAGCCGAACTTCAGGTGAAGCCTGTGTGGTTAGGTCAGATTAAGGAAAAGCAGCCATCAGATGAAAAGTTGGGTTCATTACTTCAGCAAGTGGAAGGTGGTGTGATAGGGGAATTTGGATTGAATAATGATGGAGTATTATGTTTTCGCGGAAGAATTTGAATGCCCAAAGATTCAGAATTGAGGCAAATGATTCTGCGTGAGGCGCATAGTAGCTCATATGCTATGCACCCCGGGGGAAATAAAATGTATCGAGACCTTCGTGAACAGTATTGGTGGCCAGGGTTGAAACGGAAGGTTACTGAATTTGTGAGTAGGTGCTTGACATGTCAGCAAGTGAAGGCGAAACATCAATTGTCGTCGGGATTGTTGCAACCGGTAAAGATTCCATTATGGAAATGGGAACGGATAACGATGGACTTCGTTAGTGGGCTACCCTTATCGCTTACTAAGAAAGACTCCGTCTGGGTAATAGTGGATCGGTTGACGAAGACTGCCCATTTTCTACCTGTTCGTACGGATTACTCATTGCAGAAGTTGGCCAAGTTGTATGTAGCGGAGATCGTGAGGTTACATGGGGTACCAGTGTCTATTATATCGGACAGGGACCCTAGGTTTACATCACAGTTTTGGAAAGCTTTACACGAAGCTTTGGGAACCAAGTTGAATTTCAGCACGGCATTTCATCCTCAGTCAGATGGTCAGTTGGAGAGAGTAATTCAGATTCTGGAAGACATACTAAAGGGTTGTGTGATTGACTTCAGGGGTAGTTGGGAAGATTTCCTACCATTGGCAGAGTTTGCGTATAACAATAGCTATCAATCCAGCATCCAGATGCACCTTACGAGGCGATGTATGGTCGTAGGTGTCGTACTCCTACTTGTTGGACTGAATTGGGGGAACGACAGTTATTGGGTCCTGAGCTGATATCAGAGACAAAGGAAAAGGTAAAGGTAATTCTAGCACGGTTAAAGGAAGCCTCGGATAGACAAAAATCGTATGTAGATCTGAAGCGTAAGGATATTGAATTTGCGGTAGGAGATCAAGTCTTTCTAAAGGTCTCACCTTAGAAGAAGATCTTCAGGTTTGAAAGGAAGGGCAAGTTGAGCCCTAGATTTATCGGACAGTACCGTGTGTTGAAGCGTGTAGGACCAGTGGCTTATCAGCTTGAGTTACCTCCGGAGTTGAGTCAGATACATAGTGTTTTCCATGTCTCAATGTTAAGGCGTTACCGATCGGATCCGTCTCATAAAGTACCGGTAGAGGAAGTTGAGATAAGGTCTGACTTGTCGTTCGAGGAGGAGCCTGTGCAAATTTTAGATCGAGATGTTAAGGTGCTTAGAAGGAAGTCAGTACCGTTAGTCAAAGTTCTATGGCGTAATCACGGAGCGGAGGAAGCTACGTGGGAGCCTGAGGACGCGATACGACAGCAATATCCTCACTTCTTTTAACCAGGTAAATTTCGAGGACAAAATTTTCTTTAAGGGGGTAGAATTGTAACATCCTAGAATTTGAATTTCATGTGTTGCATTATTTTGGTGCCAAGCTAGTTAGATTATTAATTTCGTATGTTGAGGAGGTCCTGAGAAGGCTCGAGATTTATTTGGATCTAGTAAATTTTTTTTTTTTAGAATTTAGCACTTCAAGGAGATAGAGTAAGTGACCTTAAAGCATATGGAAATAATTGAATAAATAGCTAGCATAAATGAGCTATTAGTAAAGAGGCTATGGCGTCACTTGTAGTACCTTGAGGGAAGGAGTTCGAATCACTTTGTGTGCATTTTGACTTTTATTTTTTTTCTTTCCTTCCTTACTGTGTCGGTCAAGGAGTATTTATGGCAAGGGTGGACTTCATTTTTTTTGGCAAGGTGGCTAAAAGAATAATGCAAGGTTGAAGTTGGGGAAAGGAATCAAGAGAAATAGGTAAGTAAGGGGGACAATGGGCTTATTTTGTGGATGGTGTTTTGGAAAGTTTGGGTGGCCAAACTCTTATCCTAGGGGGGGATGAATGTGGATGGCTTGGAGATGGGATGATAGCAAATTTGGTGTTTGATGTTTTGGTAAAAACAAAAGTATTAGTTTTGGGTCAAAATACCAATACCATCAATTGTATTTTTTCTCTCAAAACTCCCTCTCCTAGCCGAATTTGGTCAATTGCAATAGGTAAAATTTTGGTTGTTTTGGCCAATCCTTTATTGACAACTTTGGCATCATTTTTCTTTTCTTCCCAAACTTCTTTTCTTCTCCTTGCCGAATCCATGCAACCTTGAAGAGGCATATTCCATTTCTTTTCTTTCTTCTTGCCGAATGCATACGAACTTAGAGACCATTTCTTTGTTCATTCATCATCCTTGAAAACCGAAACTAATCCATCATATTTTCTAGCTCTTCTTCTTCTTTTCTTTTTGCAAAATATTTCAAGCATCACTTCCTCTCTAATATTTTTCACCATAGCCGAATATTGAGTCCACTATTTCTCTATAGCCGAATCTTCCATCCTTCTATTGATCTTTCTTTTCATTCGGGTTGTCATTCACCTCTTGAACAATCGGCAAGAACTCTTTCAATTCTTTTCATTTTCTTCTCTCTTTTTCCGAATCTATATTTTGGCTTGGGAGGGTCCTTTTGACCGAAATCATCATCTATTTCTCTTTTAAACAAAACCCTTTCTTCTTCGTATTGATATAGTGGAAGCCCGAACCATCATTCTTCCGAAGTCATCTCGCAATCGCTAGGATTCGGTTCAAAATCTCTAAGGTAAGAGTTCTTCACGGATTTCATGATCATCCTTTATTAGTTAAGATGATTATCAGAATGGAAAGGAGTAACCGTGATACGGTCCGTCTCGGGTTAGGAGGCGAATCGTAAATGTTGCCCGATCGTAAATTAGGTAGTTTCTCTTTTAATTATCAAAAGGGTTGATTTGATGGGAAATAATATCTTTGAAAGGTAAAGATAGGTGAGAGGTTGAAAATGGATACGTATTTGAAACAAGAAAGAACCTTTAATAAAAATTAAAGACCCGAATCTTATAAGTTTCAAATTTATGGAATGAATTTTTGAAATAAAACCGAGACCCACTATCTAGCGAGATAAGAACCAACGGTATAGGTGAATGAACGCCACACCTGAAAGGATGATAAGTTCGAAACAAGGAAAGAACGACGCCACTAGAAAACTAGATAAGTCAATCAAACCTTGAGAATTAGGAGAGTGAATACTCACCAAAAGAAATTCTTCTTTCATTCAAATTCAAAGTTCTGTCTTACAAAATGAAATGTGCAAAGTATTTATAGGCTCCTTCTAATGATAGCCGAATAGGGAAGGAATTGAAGCTTCCATGTAATAGGCTCGTTTCTAGATGTTCTCAATTGGTTGGCAAGAGGGCTTCAATCTTTATTTGTGCGCACGATTAGTCAACTTGGTGGAGCATTTGTGAGCATTCGGCCAAGGTAAGGGCTAAATTCCACCAAAGTTTGCTGCCGTGTGCCACTATCATTTGCCATAGGTTGACTAAAATAATCCTCCACTTTGCATGCTTTCCTTTGTGTGTGCCGTCCACTTGGTTGACCTCCCAAGACACTCAATGACAATTTTCTTTATTTATTCTCTCATGCTTCATTCCAAAAGAATTGCCGTCCACCACTTCAATCATTTACAATTCTAATTTGATCTTGCCGTCTACTAGCATCATACAACCAATTGTTTATCCCATGATGGTTTTTGCACTCCAATTTATTTATTCCAAGCATTGCCGTCCACTATGGCCCTTAAATAATATATGTACATTATGCTTACCGTCCAATGCTTAGAATTGTTTAATTCATTCCACATGCACATGCCTAATTATTAATTATTCTACTATAGCCGTCCATGCCTTCATACTCACCCATTCAATTTTCATCATTGTTTATTCAACCAATTTTTCCATCATGTGCCTTTCACGCATGGTCTTCCTTATGCACCCACACGCACTTTGTCTTCAAATCCCATTATCATGTAATTGCTTCAATTAAAAATTGTTCAATTGTTTATTTCATTAATTCCACCATGTTGATTCATGCTTTGCCGTATGTCATCTTGTAAAACCCACCATGATAATTTCAAATTCAAGGCTTGCATTTTCACCATCACCCACTTGCACATTTGTTAGACTTTCAGCTACCATCCTCCTTGACATCAAAAACGTGAAGCACTACAAAATACATAAAATCACATTAATTAAAATTCGACTAGACAGAATTTTAATTATCTTATTTAAACACTCGGTAAGAGCATACTAATATTTAATTTCGACAAAGACTAACTAAAAACTTGTACTGTCTAAACAAATAAATAAGAAAATGAAATTACTACTGAAAATAAACATGCGTAAATTAAAGTGTTAAATAAACTAGCAGTCGGACTGGCTAGTATATTCAACTTCAAATAAGTTGTATGAGTTCAGCATGTTTTTGGGCTCTCTTTTATGGTCATCCCAAATTTGTGCCACCAAAACCATTGAGGCATCTTTGAATTGTTTGGCACGTGAACGTGTAATTGGCCCATTAGGTAACTTCATCTGGTCATGGTTGACGTCCGTCACAGGCTTCATAGTTGAGCTCGCATCAAACCGATTATATTATAGGGATTTATTCGTGGGTCACTCGGATTTTGTGGTAAGCTAACCTTACTCCTAAGATCAATCGTTCATAATAACGTAGTATTAGTTTGGACTAACATTTGTTTTCAATGGAGGCAAACAATATCGAATCAAAAGGGGTAGTGATTGGTGATCAAAAAAGGAGCGGATTTATGATCCCTACTTCTAAATTCAAACGAAGGGTTGTTTCGGCGATTCGAGACTTTCCACCTGGTTGTGGACCCTCATCCGGTGAGAATCAACTATTCGAGGTTGTTCGCAATTGTGAGGCATCAGCGATTCGGGACTTTCCACCGGGTTGTGGACCGTCAACCGAGGAAAATCGACAAATGGTAGTTGTTCGCGATCACGAGGGTAAAATCTTAGATCGTTTGTTTTAAAGTAGATTTATTAAATAGTGAGTAATGTCCAATCGAGCGTTATAATATTTTAGGTGTCGACAATCATTAAAGCGTAGTGCTTACCGTAATCAGGTGTGTAATCTCATATCGTATTTCATGGGTTAGTTATTTAAAATGTGTTAATGGTAAATCGCTTGATTAAAACACATTTTGGTGAAATTGGGTAAAATGGCATAGTTATCACTATTTTGGTAAAGATCATGAAATCGATATTAAAATTGTGAAAATCACGAAAATACCCTTAATGGGCCATTTGATGTTTGCTGTATGGGCCAAATTGAGATATTTTCCATATACGCCAAATTGAGATATTTGCTATATGGGCCAAATTGATAAATTACTATATGGGCCATAAGATATTTGCTATATGGGCCAATTTGTAATAAATTGCGAAATGGGCCAAGATGATATTTTGCTTAATTGGCCAACTTGATAAATTGTTATAATGGGCCATGATGTTTGTGAGAAATATCTGAATAAATTGTTGTGAATAGCTATGCATTATATACATGATTTGCATGGGATGGGATAATGATGAAGAGAAGGTCTTGTAGCTCTGCTACATAATTCTGGTGGCTCTGCCACAAATATGAAAAATGGCAATGCCATGTAAATTCTGTTAATCTGGTGGCCTGTCCACAAATTTGATATAAACGGCTTAATGCCTACGTTTGGTGTGTTGGCAGGGTGGGTGACTAAAGCTCCCCACAGGTGTGCTGGTTGGTACGGGTGGTGTGTAGCAGATGGAAAATTAGGTTTGGTTTGGGAATTACATATCACATGCATATTATATATGGTTTCTTTTTTTTTTGTAAATGGGCTTTGGCGCAAATAAATGTTTAATTGGATTTTGTCCCAGTGGACAATGGTAAATGGGTTACACACTGAGTTCTAGTAACTCACCCTATTTTCCTTATCCTTTTCAGGTAATGATCAGTGATGGTGACTTGGGCTATGGATGACTCGGCGGGGGCCATACTACGAATAATGGTTATTTGAAATTTGGATTTCTTTTTAAGTACTTTTAATTTCTTGGTTAATTTAAGTTAAGTTGTAATAAGGCCTCTGGATAAATTTTTAATATTGTTTTATGTTTGATGGATTTTTAGAATTTAATTTAATTACTTCAAAGTGAGATTTTTCAAAAAAACATAAATAGACGTTTTTCTCAAATGGATATGCAAAAAGAGGGTTTTGTAATAACTTTTATAAATATTTTTAACTTAGAAAATTTTCTCTTTAAAATGTTCATCAATTTTATTATCATCTTTCAAATTCTTTTAAATCCTCTCGAAATATTAATTAATTTTTTTTAAAAGTTTCGATTTATAAACTCTTACGTCTCAAATTGTTTGTTTTATCAATCAACCTTAGTTTTCAATAAACTCCATGTCAAAGTTTTGAAAATATGTTTTACTTAGATCTTTAATGGTCTAGATGTACATTTATTTCATGTGACATGTCAAATCTGGCCTTAACGCATAGATCGGGTTTGAGGTGTTACAATAGGGATCATGAGAAGGGTAAGAACAAGAGGGATTTAGAGCTCTCTAGTTCTGTTCAAAGGCCTAAGAAAAAGGCCAGGCCTGATTGGCCTATTAGAGTGGGGGCCCCTGTTGCTCCTAATGGGTTACAGTCATGCAATGATTGTGGTAGGCGCCATCCAAGTGAGTGTTGGAGGAGGATAGGGCCTTGTCTAAGGTGTGGGTATTTGGAGCACCGTATTAAGGAGTGTTCACAGAGGGCTGATCAGATGCAAGCTTTGGCATGGGGTTCTTCGTAGCCCTAGAGGGTAGTTCAGCAGCCACCTAGGGGCTGTGGACGGGTTGGAGCTGGTAATGGTATGGGCCATGGGCAGAGAGCACTGGGCAGAGGTGCTGGTCAGACTGAGGCGAGGCAACTTGCACTGGTTTATGCTGTACGACGTCTAGAGGATAGAGATGCTCCTGATGTCATCAGCGGTACGTTCGTTATGTTTGATGTACCTTATGCTGCTCTGATAGACATAGGTTCTACACATTCCTATGTAGCTAGTACTGAATCTGAAACTCTGGGGATTTCTATTGAGTGAACTTCTAGTGAGGTTACTGTACTGAGTCTGTTGGGGCAGTCTGTTTGGGTTAGTAAACTTTATAAGGATGTTCCTCTAATGGTGTAAGGGGTTGTTTTTCTGGAAAATTTGATGGAGCTTTTGTTTGGAGAGTTCAATCTAATTCTAGGTATGGACTGGTTGGTTGAGCATTGAGTCGGTTTGGACTGCGCGTCTGAGAGGGTTTTTGACCAAGGATGATATGGAAGTGGTTGTGATCGGTAAGCATCGAGATTATTTGTCTAATGTCATCTCCGCTCTTGTGGCTGAGAAACTGGTTCAAAAAGTGTGTGAGTCGTACTTAACTTATGTCAGTGTTTCTGAATCTGAGGACTCCTCTACTAGGGATATCAGAACAGTGTGGAACTTTTTGGATGTCTTTCCTGAGGAGTTACCGGGTTTGCCTCCAAATCGGGAAGTCAAGTTTGGAATCGAGCTTCTACCGAATACAGCTCCGGTGTTTATCGCTCCATACCATTTGGCACCAAAGGAGCTTACGGAGCTTAAGGCTCAATTGCAAGAGCTTTTGGGTCGTGGTTTCATTCGTCCTAGTGTGTCTCCGTGGGGAGGACCAGTTCTGTTTGTTAAGAAGAAAGATGGGACCATGAGGATGTGCATCGATTATTGGCAATTGAATAAGTTAACTGTGAAGAATAACTATCCACTTCCGAGGATCGATAACTTGTTTGATTAGTTTCGAGGAGCTTCGGTGTTCTCTAAGATAGATCTTCATTCCGGGTACCATTAGTTGAGGGTTAATGAAGCTAATGTTCATAATACTGCATTTAAGATTCGTTATGGACATTACGAGTTCTTAATTATGCTTTTTGGTCTGACGAATGCTCCGGCTGCATTCATGGGTCTGATGAATCGAGTCTTTCAGCCGTATTTGGATCAATTTGTCATGGTCTTTATTGACGATATTTTGGTGTATTCTAAGACCGAGGATGAGCATGATGAGTATATTAGGGTGGTACTACAGATTTTACGTGAAAAACAGCTCTACGCTAAGTTGAGCAAGTGCGAGTTCTGGTTACGAGAGGTAACTTTTCTGGGACATGTGGTGTCTGTTGAGGGGATTTGTGTAGATCTAAGGAAGATTGAGGTTGTACTAGATTGGAAATAGCCTAAGAATGTGTCTGAAATTCGAAGTTTCTTGGGTTTGGCAGGTTATTATCGGCAGTTTGTTGAGGGATTCTCTCTGATTGTAGCTCTCTTAACTAAGCTTTTGCGAAAGGGTGTTCTGTTTGTTTGGACTAATGCGCAGCAATCGAGCTTCGAAAAGCTCAAGTCTATTCTAACTTAGGCTTTTGTTTTGACACAGCCTGAATTCGGCAAGGAGTTTGTGGTCTACAGTGTGCATCACACGTCGGTTTGGGATGTGTATTGATGCAAGATGGAAAGGTTATGGCTTATGCGTCCTGTCAGCTTAAGGACACACGAAGGGAACTATCCAACACATGATCTCGAGTTGGCTGCTATGGTATTTGCGTTGAAAATCTGAAGGCACTATTTGTATGGTGAGAGGTGTATCATCTACACCGATCACAAGAGTCTCAAGTACCTCCTTACTCAGAAGAAGCTAAATCTTAGGCAGCGCCAATGGATTGAATTGCTCAAGGATTATGACTGCATGATAGAGTATCATCCTAGTAAGGCTAATGTGGTGGCTGATGCTCTAAGTCGTAGAGCGATGACTAGTCTGAGAGCGATGTTCGCTCGCCTTAGTTTTTTTAACGATGGGAGCCTGTTAGCCGAGTTGAAAGTTAAGCCGACTTGGATTGATCATATTCGAGATAAGCAGATGAGGGATAAGTCTCTGGGTTTGCAGTTTCGTCAGGTTGAGAGTGGTAGTACTTTGAAATTTGGGTTGAATAATGATGGTGTTCTGTGTTTCCGAGGACAGATTTTTGTGCCGAATGATTCAGATTTGAGACAGTCGATTCTGATGGAGGCACATAGTAGCCCTTATGCTATGCATCTCGGTGGTAATAAGATGTACCGCGATCTTCGTGAGTTGTACTAGTGGCCAGGTTTGAAGCGTAAGGTTACGGATTTTGTGGCTCAATGTCTGACATGCTAGTAGGTTAAGGCTGAGCACCAGTTGCCTTCAGGTTTGTTACAGCCAGTTAAGATTCCCTTATGGAAATGAGAACGTGTGACGATGGACTACGTTAGTAGGTTGCCCTTGACACCCACTAAGAAGGATTCTGTTTGGGTCATCGTGGATCGATTGACCAAGTCTGTTCACTTTATTCTAGTTCGGATGGACTATTCTCTGTAGAAGTTAGCAAAGGTCTACATTTCTGAGATTGTGAGGCTGCATGGGGTACCTATTTCGATCATTTTTTATAGAGATCATCGCTTCACATCTCGATTCTGGAAGAAGTTGCATGAGGCTCTAGGTTCGAGGTTGGACTTTAGTACTGTGTTTCATCCTCAAATCGATGATCAATCTGAAAGGGTGATTCAAATACTGGAGGACATGTTTCAAAGTTGCGTAATTGATTTTCAAGGTAGTTGGGAGGATTATATGCCACTAGCTGAGCTCGCCTACAATAACAGTTTTCAGTCTAGCATTCAGATGGCACCTTATGAGGCGTTGTATGGTCGTAAGTGTCGTACCCTGCTATGTTGGACTGAGTTGGGTGAACGTCGAGTTTTGGGTCCTGAGTTGGTTTATGAGACTAAAGATAAGGTTAGACTAATTCGGGATCGTCTGAAGACAGCTTCTGATAGACAGAAATCTTATGTAGACCTAAAGAGGCGTGATGTTGAGTACTCTGTAAGGGACTTCGTTTTTCTTAAGGTTTCTCCATGGAAGAAGGTTTTGAGATTTGGTTATAAGGGCAAGTTGACCCTAAGTTCATCGAGCCGTATTGAATTCTGAAGTGTGTGGGACCAGTTGCTTACCATTTGGAGCTACCTCCAAAGTTAAACCGTATCCACGATGTCTTCTATGTTTCGATGTTGAGGCGGTATTGGTCTAATCCTTCTCATGTTGTTTCTGTTGAGGAGATCGAGGTTAGGCCAGATTTGACTTTCGAGGAGGAGCCGGTTCAGATTTTGGATCGTGACGTTAAGGTTCTAAGGAGAAAGTTTATACCTCTAGTGAAGGTTCTGTGGTGAAATCATGGCACTGAGGAAGCCACATGGGAACCTGAGGACTCGATGCGTCAGTAGTATCCTCATATGTTCTGATTAGGTAAACTTCGAGGTCGAAATTTCTTTTAGGGGGTAGAGTTGTAACGCCCCAAATAGTTTATTTCTGCTTCTGTAAAATTTGACACAAATGTGTATCTGTTTCAGTGGTTATGTGTTCTGGTTAGGTGTGAGAGGTCTTGGGTTTAAACCCCACTTCTATTATTTTTTTTATTTTTCTAATCTAAGCCTTATCCTCGTTCAGTGGGCTTTTATTAAATTGCATGTAAATTCATATCAGAATGAGCCTACTGGTTTGAGTGGTAAGGGGGTTGTTGTGTTGGAGGTTCTGTGTTCGAATCCTTGCGTAAGCCAGGGTATTATTTCTTTTGCTCAGCTCTGTGATAGAGTTCCAGTTGTATGAGAACTCTGAGTAGTAGGTGGTTGATTGTGGATGTAGTGGGATTTGGGTAAAACTTATTTTCCGAAAATCTCTCTTAGAAATCTGACGTTCCTTCTCTTCCACTGTTGTTTCCCCTTTTCTTTTCTACACAATTTTTCCCCTTTTCCTTCCTCGTTTCAACAAAATTGTGCCTCCTTGTTACGGATTTTTGAATCGTGGTGTTCATTCGTCTGGTAAGTAGAGATAGTTGTTTTGCCAAGTAGGGAGTTTCTCGTTTAATCTTTTCGGTGTTGTTGAATTCTCGTTGATGTGGAATCTGTGTTTTGGTAGCAATGAATCAAGAATATTGTGACTCGCCTCTTGCGGAATTGTAGTTAAATATCATTTCAGGTATTGGGGTAAGCAATGAATGCTTGTTTTGAATTGTTGTGGCCTTTGTAGCTACGATTTAATCGTGTGATAAGTATAATTTCGAGCGTTGGTATGTCTATCTTTAGGGTCTAGAAGGTTCGTAGTAGTTGTAGCGTCGAAATGATACCAAGTGTGTACCTGAAATGCAGAAAACAAGGCTTCAGCAAAAGTCGAAAAACTGCATTGTCAACGCCACACGGGCGTATGGTCACCCCGTGTATATTGCCGTGTGCGAGACACAGCCGTGTGATCGACGTAGACATGGCCGTGCGCAAGACATGACCGTGTGGGCCACACGGGTTTGGCCAAGTTGGGTGTGTGGGCCAACACGAGCATTCTACACGGTTAAGGCCAATCTAGGCGTGTGCGCCCACACGAGAAAGCCACACAGGCATGTGGGCCCAATAATCTGAAATTTTCCCTAGGGTCGCATGGGTCGCTCCGATCGACTGTGGGCCTATTATAGGGTAGGTAAGGGTTACTCAAAACCCTATTTTAAATGTTATGATATTTTGGTAGACTGATTTGAGTAGGATACTAAATGTATACCTGACTGTACTGCCATATGTATATCTGTTATTTGTTTGAAAGCATGTTGAGCATGTTTAACCTGATAATTCCTATATGATTTTCTATAATTTGATTTGGGGTGGGATTTGTATTTGAGGAGGAAGTATACTGATCGGCGTTAATCGCCTATACTCTAGCAGCATGGCTGTATATATTCTGATATGTGTCCTAATGGCACAAGTTGGTGTGTAGGTTGTTTTTAACCCCACATGGTGTGATGGGATGGTCGGAGATGGTGTATAGAGGATGGGGGTAGGATTTATGCATGTCTACTTCTAGATCTAATTCTGAATCTGAGACTGTATCTGCTTCTGACTGTGTTATTAAACTTGTATGTTTGCATGCTTAACTTTGTTGGGTTACACACAGAGTTTACGTAAACTCACTTCTGTTTGTCTGTTTTGTCAGGTAATTCATAGACTTAGGTGGATCGGTGCGACAGAGTCTCATGGTGACCACAAGTTTGTGAATTGACTTTAAACAATGATTTTATTCGATTTCAGATTATTTCTGGAATTTTTGTAATTTTTTGGACTCTCTGGACTGTTTAAGTTTTTATTTGGTTTTGGTTATGTTTTAACTTTTATAGCGGCGTTTGTCTAAAATTATGGTTTTACGAAATCAAAGGTTTTTCCGAAAGTACGAACTGGTTTTTTTTTCAAAGTATAACGATTTAAAACCTCTATTGCATTTAACGAAACCACATTGTTTTCAAAACTCAATCCTTGTGACATCACCAGATTCGGCAATAACGTCTAGGCCAGGTTCGGGATGTTACAGTTATACTGTCTTTGGGGTATTTTTATTCGTAAGCATGAACTAATTTTCTAAATACCCAGGGGAGATGAACCCTATGATGGATTCTATCATTTGATTTCTATTTTATGCAATAAATACTTAGATCTTGTTCTCAATTATGTGTGCTTAATTCTTTGTTTGATATTTCGAGACTATTGATCCATGTTTGATGTGCTTAAATCAGAGTAGGAATAGACCCTGTTTAATAGTAGATCTAGTGTAATTGAGTGGAGTTGCATGCAATCCTAGAAATAGGACGACATAGATCTACCAGATTAGAGTCAAATCTAATAAGGGAATCCATAGATCAAGTCAATGTGGTAATAGGTATTTTAATTAGAAAGAAATTTCAATTAATCAACCTAGAGTCTGTTGCTCTTATTCTTGAAGAGAGATATTAATATAATTTAGGGATTTCTACGGATCAACATACTAAGTAAAAAAATTGTGTAATTTAGATTGATAATGTCATATGATATTTTGGTGAATTCTTTCCTAGGTATTATTTCATTCTTGGTTATTATTCGATTATTTACTTGATTTGTTCTCTGTCGTGTTCATAGTTAATTAATTTAGTTAATTTTTGTTCTTAATTAATCACTCAAATTTATCGGTTAAATAATAGAAAGACAGTAATTACTAATACTTTTAGTCTTCGTGGGAATGATATCTGTGCTCACCGTAGATATACTATTGATTAATAGGTGCACTTACCTTAGTCGAATTTTTAGTTGGTTTTGTGGACATTAACTGTCTGGTTATTTTGACAGTCATGCAAGTTTTTAATAGTATAATAGAATGAAATTTGTAACAAAAAGAACAAGTTTGCTCTTTGATCTAACATATAAGATTAATTTGCATTTTTTTTAGTAAAGGGAACAAAATACAATCCGACTCCTAATATAGGAGCTTTTATAGTACTTTTACTATAGACATAACATTCCATGTGTTTGATCAAAATTTATGTTAAGCATAAATCTAAAAACTATGCATAAACTTTTATTTAATGTGCAATTTGATATATTAATAATATACATATGGTTTTAATTGTAGCTCAAATACATATATATATATATATATAATTTTTATTTTGATTCATTTGTGTATATTTTAAAAAATAAATACCTTAATTTATTTTTGTATTGAATATATATAATTATTTGTGTATACAACATATAAACTTGAAAGGATGCCATATCAATAATTATGTTAGCCGTTTATGAAAATTGAATCAAATCAAAATTTACCTATAAAATGTTATCTTTTGTATTTTTCTTTAAATTTAAAATTTTTACATTTAATAATAATAATATTTTTTGGTAGAATAAAAAAATTAATAACTACAACAAACTTTTGACTTTGCCCTACTAGTTTTAACCTATTGCAAAAACGTATGGGTAATGTCTGAAAAAGTTTTTTTTGAATTGTCTTCTCCATAGTTTGTCAAAAAAAATTTAATAACTACAACAAACTTTTGACTTTGCCCTACTAGTTTTACCCTATTGCAAAAACGTATGGGGAATGTCTGAAAGGTTTCTTTGAATTGTCTTCTCCATAGTTTGTCCACTGCTACTTTGATTTAACCTTTCAAGTTTATATCAAAACTGGAATGTAAAATATTGCAAGTGTTGGGATTTGAACTCAGTATTTCTATACATTACTTGAACCGTGAGCAATGGCCGCTTACCATAGATAACTATGTCCCCATCAAATGTCAATATATTGTTGGAACATTTTCAAATATTTATAGTGTTCCAAATAACTATAAATGAATGGGTGTAATTAATCAAAATATTATATTATTTGATTTTTTGAAAAAGAATTATAACTATTCAAATAATATTACTTGAATAGTTATAATATTAAATGAATAGTTATGTGTTTATTTTAAAGACATTATTATTCAGAAAGACACCTATTGACGAAAGAAGTCTCTCTGAATAGACATGAAAATTACTATAAATAGGAATGGGATTTCATTTCGAAATATAGCAACAAAATCTAATATTCTTTCTTTCCTTCATTCATTTTCTAATATTATTAGATTATTCTATAAAGTATTACTGCAGAAATCCTTTATAAAAATTGAGTTTCTTGTCATACATTGCTCAGTGTGTAGTAAGCTATTCTAGTCAATGCAAAACGCAAATAGTCATTGGCTTCATTGTTGTGACATCCTGAATTAATGGGCCTATGCGTTTAGTGTGTGGATATGTTTAAAGCGTTAATTTAATTGTTAGGGGTCCAAATTGGGCTCAGGATGTGGTCAAGGCCTTGGTTAATTTTTTGTTTGGGCACTATAGGGTTTAAAAGGTGGTATCTGTGTTTAAAATATCAAAATGGGCTTGTGGCCCAGTGGTCAGTAGCGCCACTTAGGGAGCAAGGAAGTGACGCCACACAAGGGAGTAAGGGGCCCAAATTTAAGTTTCATGGAGCCCAATTCTTTTAATTTAAGTTAGCTAATTTTCGGCATTAGGGTTAGGTGGAGTGGACGGCAACAAGGCTCAAAAATAGGAGGATTTATGTGAATGGGATAATGTAGATATTATAGTTGATAATATGGAAGATAAAAGGAGAAATGATAGGAGCTATCTGCAAGAATAGGTGTTGGCCAAAATTCCATCACCTAGAGGAGGGAAGAAATCGGTTTCTTTATGGCAAAGGGGTGCCGAAACTTCCCCTACTATTTGATTAGTTGTTAGTTATCAGGAAGGGCATTTTCGGTTTTAAGCAGTAGGTGCCGAAATCTTCTTTAAATAGAGGGGATATCTCTTCAATTCCGGCATTTGGAACCCTATTCTTTTCTCTCATTATCTATGCCGAAACCCTTAGCCATTCTCTGCAATCTTTTCTTTTGATTTCTTCAAAAGCCGAAACCTCTCACTTCACTTTCTTTTCCATTCTTTTTCCTCTTGTGCCGATTTCTCCATAAAAGCCGAAATCTTCTCTCAAGTGCTAGCCAAATCTTCTCCAGTAAGGTAAGTGTCGACTCTTGTTATTCCTTAAGATCTCTTTCGGTTTTTAGGAGATAAGGCCGAATGGCCACTTGGTTTGTTTGAGGCTAATATTTTCTCTCTTCCTGCGTTTGTGCGGCATTCCGGGTTTGAAGGAAACCTGACCGTTTAGATCTAAAAGCCAGAAGTCGCTAGTCTCTAATTTCGGGATTTCAAGCCTCTGAACAACACCTTAGGCAGATAACAGCTGTGTTGACTACGGATAGCGTCGACGTAGAAAGTTTTGTTCCAACGATAATCAGGTGTGTAGATCTCTAACACACTAGTTAACTGTAATCTAATCTATATGTGTTATGGGCTAAAAGCCGGAAAAAGGCTGTGTAGACAGTCGAATAAAACCCTAAAAGGGTTAGGCAAAGGATGCCAGGTACGTAATCATAGAAACCTCTCTATGAGTTTTGATATATGTGGAAGCCTGTTTTCTTGTTTATTTCTTTGAAGTATGAATGCATGGGCGGAACTATGATATTGAAGGGGAAGTGCATGATAGGTCACTTGGTGATCGGTGGTTAAACCACAAATTCAAATGTTAGGTCACATAGTGATCGGTGGCTATGTCACGTTTAATGATTCCTGATTAATAGGAATAGGCAGTACGGCTGTCATTATGGTGTGTAGCGGATGGAGGGTTGATTGTAGAAATCCCCAAGGTGTGATGGTTGGTACGGGTTGGTGTGTAGAGGATGGAATTCTAGGATGGGTTGGGCTATTCATCATATATTATTTATCATGTTATTATGATTGTTTCCTTTATGTATGGGCCAGGGCTCATAATGTGTTTGTGAGCCACAGGTCGTTGTATGTTTCGGGATTTATACACTGAGTCTTGGTGACTCACCCTTTCATTTTTCCTCTACTATTTCAGATGAGCAGTAGATTGTGGACAAGGGAGCCGACGCGGACTCGAGGGGCCATCCAGATGTTATAGATTATTTCAGCTTTTCTTTAAGTTTTTAATTTTGGGAATATTTTTGTAATAAGGCCCCATAGTTTATATTTCCCTACTTAGTTTTTAATATTTGCAACTTATGAAATTTTGTCAAAGGTTTAATTATTCAAAATAATAATAATACAAGGTTTTATTCTCAAATGTCACTATTTATTCAAATATTGTCTAATTAACTTACGATTTCCGAAACCAACAAAGCAAAAGTTTTCAATGTACAACCCGTAGCATACCAGATCTGGTCGAAACGTATGGGCTGGGTTTGAGGTGTTACATTTTGGAATCAGAGCCCAGTTCAAAACTCGTGCTCTGAAAATGGCCTAGTAATGTTTTGTAAAGTTGATGAGAATTTGAAAAAAAAAATTTTGAAGAAGATATGGCCTTCGAGTGTACCGGCACCCGATCCACGCAGGTAAGTATTCTAACTTCTGTTGTGATATACATGTTGGGCTTAATGGGCTTGATGGACGTAGGCTAGTATATTAGACATTGATGGACTTTAGGCTTAGTTTAAACAACTCCCTAAATTCATAAGATTTAATTCAACCAAACAAACCTGTAAACAAGTCGCGAGATTAGGGTGTGGCAACAGGCATACGCATGTTTAGGATTGGATTCAGGGAGAGCTTGGTACTTAAGCAGTCCTAATGACTCACCTCCTCTTCGCTGGAATCCTACCTGGTGCGTAGTGATTGTTCACCTTAGCCGCGAGGACTTGTTGATGGGCCAAAACCTATAATTAAAACCCGAAAGGGACCAGCCACCCTATTTTACAATTAAAATACCCCCAAGTTTTGTAAAATTTTTGAAATACCCTCGATTTGTGAAAATTCCCCAGAATACCCTGGATTGTAAAACTACCAAAATTTGTGAAAATTACCAAAACACTCCGGTTGGAAAAATTTCCAAGATACCTTTGGTTTGTGAAAATTTTCAAAACAACCGTGATTTTATAAAATACCCATGTTTTGCAAATTTACCCGAAAACCCCTAGATTTACAAGAGTAACCCGGTTTGTGAAATTAAATTTTCCAAAGTACCCCTGCTTCAAAAGGAAAAAAACAACCACAACATCAAAATATCTTTATTTCGAAAAAAAAAACAAAACCACCAAGATACCCTATTTTGAGGAAATTACCAAAATACCCTCATTTTGAAAAAAAAAACTTGTTTTCCAACATACATTTGTTTTATAAAAAAATGTATCACAGTACCTCCAATTCGAAAAAAATCACCAAGATACTTTATTTTGGAAAATACCCTGTAGGGTAAAACTACGGAAAAACCTCTGGGTAGTGAAATGACGAAAACACCCTTATGTGATGAATGTGAGTTCATGGATGTTATATGTATGTTGATGTGTGATGGTTGAATGTATGTGGTTTCTAGAATTAGGAGATAAACTTGAGACTGAAATTGTAGATAGGTTCGAATTCGAAAGAACTACTCTTAAAACTACTATCCATAAGACTGTTCGTGGTTAACCAGTGGAAGAAAATTAATAATTCATCTAATCAGATAAACGTGAATCGGTAGAATGAGTACAAGGGGTCGAGGACGTTCGCCGCGTGGTCGTGGTAGGGGTAGGATGACGGTGTCGGAACCAGTGGGATCTGGCCATGGATCTGGGAACGGGATGCCGGTACCACCAGGTGCGGAGGAGGAATTTCAGGATCAGACTGCCGGAGATGATGCTGTATCTCAGGCAATGTTAAGGGTTTTAGAGAGAGTTGCTGGGCAGGCATAGGCACAGGAGCCCGGAAATCTGTGCCGGATCGACTTAGAGCCAATGGGGCAGAAGTGTTTAGGGGAATTGCTAGTGTAGCCCCAAGTTCAGCTGAGTATTGGTTGGAGGCGGTGGAACGCATAATGGATGATTTGGATTTCACGGAGGAGGAGAAATTGAAAGGGGTTGTATCTCTCCTGCGGGATGAAGCATATCAATGGTGGCTTACGGTTAAGGATGGTGCGGTAGATGACCGTATCACCTGGGATCTCTTCAAAACGGTTTCAGAGTAAGTACATTGGATCGAGTTATGTGGATGCGCAGTGTAGAGCATTTCTGAATCTGGTTCAAGGGAGCAGGTCAATGGCTGCGTATGAAGCTAAATTCCTACGCCTTAGCCGATATGCCGGAGGGATGGTGGCCACGGACTATGAACGTTGCGTTCGATTTGAAGATGGTCTGAGGGATGATCTGCGTGTACTGATAGCACCACAGCGGGAGAGGGAATTTGCTGTGCTTGTGGAAAAAGCTAAGATAGCTGAGGAGGTTAAGCGGATAGAAAAACTGAATTGGGATAGAGATAGGGGTGGAGGAAAAAGGAATTTTGGATCGTCAGGGGCAACTGGGCGTACTCAGAAAAGGCCTAGGTCAGATGGACCGCGACGGGATGAGAGACTTGCGGCTGCTAATCAGACACAAAAGTGTGCTCGATGTGGTAAATTCCATGTAGGTGAGTGTTGGGCGGGCAGTGGGAAGTGCTTTAGGTGTGGATCTACGGACCACTAAGTTAGAAACTGTCCGCAGCAACAGGACAATGAAGGGCCCACAGGTCAAAAGAATGCACCGCTAGGTAGAGGTGGTCAACAACCCCCAAGGGGTCGTGGTCAAGTCAATGGTGGCAATGGCACAGGACATGGTCTTGGAGGTGCAGGTTATGTTGAGACGAGGCAGACAGCTTTGGTCTATGCAGTACGTCGCTAAGGGAACGAGGACTCTCTAGATGCGAATACCGGTGCGTACTCTACCATAGTATACTAAGTGTTTCTTTTGGCTTTAGAATTAGAGTGCGCAGCGAAAGCATAGTGGTGAGACTTGGGTAGTACGATTAATAGGTAGTTGGAAATTTCGAGGACGAAATTTCTTTAAGGGGGGTAGAACTGTAACATCTTGAATTAATGGGCCTATGCGTTTAGTGTGTGGATATGTTTAATGTGTTAATTTAACTATTAGGGGTCCAAATTGGGCTCAGGATGTGGTCAATGCCTTGGTTAATTTTTTGTTTGGGCACTATAGGGTTTAAAAGGTGGTATCTGTGTTTAAAATATCAAAATGGGCTTGTGGCCCAGTGGTCAGTAGCGCCACTTAGGGAGCAAGGAGGTGACGCCACACAAGGGAGTGAGGGGCCCAAATTTAAGTTTCATGGAGCCCAATTCTTTTAATTTAAGTTAGCTAATTTTCGGCATTAGGGTTAGGTAGAGTGGACGGCAACAAGGCTCAAAAATAGGAGGATTTATGTGAATGGGATAATGTAGATATTATAGTTGATAATATGGAAGATAAAAGGAGAAAAGATAGGAGCTATCTGCAAGGCTAGGTGTTGGCCGAAATTCCATCACCTAGAGGAGGGAAGAAATCGGTTTCTTTATGGTAAAGGGGTGCCGAAATTTCCCCTACTATTTGATTAGTTGTTAGTTATCAGGAAGGGCATTTTCGGTTTTAAGCAGTAGGTGCCAAAATCTTCTTTAAATAGAGGGGATATCTCTTCAATTCCGACATTTGGAACCCTATTCTTTTCTCTCATTCTCTGTCCCGAAACCCTTAGCCATTCTCTGCAATCTTTTCTTTTGATTTCTTCAAAAGCCGAAACCTCTCACTTCACTTTCTTTTCCATTCTTTTTCCTCTTGTGCCGATTTCTCCATAAAAGTCGGAATCTTCTCTCAAGTGCTAGCCAAATCTTCTCTAGTAAGGTAAGTGTCGACTCTTGTTATTCCTTAAGATCTCTTTCGGTTTTTAGGAGACAAGGCCGAATGGCCACTTGGTTTGTTTGAGGCTAATATTTTCTCTCTTCCTGCGTTTTGTGCAGCATTTCAGGATTTGAAGGAAACCTGATCGTTTAGATCTAAAAGCCGGAAGTCGCTAGTCTCTAATTTCGGGATTTCAAGCCTCTGAACAACACCTTAGGCAGATAACAACTGTGTTGACTACGGATAGCGTCGACGTAGAAAGTTTTGTTCCAACGATAATTAGGTGTGTAGATCTCTAACACACTAGTTAACTGTAATCTAATCTATATGTGTTATGGGCTAAAAGCCAGAAAAAGGCTGTGTAGACAGTCGAATAAAACCCTAAAAGGGTTAGGCAAAGGATGCCAGGTACGTTATCATAGAAACCTCTCTATGAGTATCGATATATTTGGAAGCAAGTTTTCTTGTTTATTTCTTTGAAGTATGAATGCATGGGGCAGGACTATGATATTGAAGGGGAAGTGCATGATAGGTCACTTGGTGATCAGTGGTTAAACCACAAATTCAAATGATAGGTCACATAGTGATCGGTGGCTATGCCACGTTTAATGATTCCTGATTAATAGGAATAGGCAGTACGGCTGTCGTTATGGTGTGTAGCGGATGGAGGGTTGATTGTAGAAATCCACAAGGTGTGATGGTTGGTACGGGTTGGTGTGTAGAGGATGGAATTCTAGGATGGGTTGGGCTATTCATCATATATTATTTATCATGTTATTATGATTGTTGCCTTTATGTATGGGCCAGGGCTCATAATGTGTTTGTGAGCCACAGGTCGTTGTGTGTTTCGGGATTTATACACTGAGTCTTGGTGACTCAGCCTTTCATTTTTCCTCTACTATTTCAGATGAGCAGTAGATTGTGGACAAGGGAGCCGACGCGGACTCGAGGGGCCATTCAGTTTTTATAGATTATTTCGGCTTTTCTTTAAGTTTTTAATTTTGGGAATATTTTTGTAATAAGGCCCCATAGTTTATATTTCCCTACTTAGTTTTTAATATTTGCAACTTATGAAATTTTGTCAAAGGTTTAATTATTCAAAATAATAATAATACAAGGTTTTATTCTCAAATGTCACCTATTTATTCAAATATTGTCTAATTAACTTACGATTTCTGAAACCAACAAAGCAAAAGTTTTCAATGTACAACCCGTAGCATACCAGATCTGGTCGAAACGTATGGGCCGGGTTTGGGGTGTTACAATTGTATCCTCGAGGTTAATTTGCTTGGAACTCGTTTGCACACCGAAGATAGGTGGGGATGAATATAACCTTAAAGATAGTGGCTTGATACATGCCTTGGAGCCTTGTCCTATTTCTTCTTCTGTTTGAGTTCTGTTCGTGTCTTCGAGATTTCCTCACCGGAGATTTTTACTAATAATTTTAAGGTTATATTCCATGATGACTACCACAACACATGAAGTGGAACACTAAGGAAGTTGGCTTCCAATTTTGTCAAACTTGATCAATTTGATGGTGGCAATTTTCGATGATGGCAGAAAAAGATGCACTTCTTATTATCAATTTTGATGATTGCTTATGTTTTGGATACTCCAAGACCTAAAGAGACTGAAAACGAATATGTTGCTGCAACCTAAGAAAGCCAAAAATGGGAAAATGCTGATTACATGTGCATGGGCCACATATTGAATGGTTTATCTGATGGTTTGTTTGACACCTACCAAAATGAGGTCACTGCTAAAAAATTATGGGACAAATTAGAGACAAGATACATGACTGAAGATGTTACAAGTAAGAAATTTCTTGTCAATCGTTTCAATAATTATCAAATGGTTGATGGTAGTTCTGTTATGGAACAATTCCGTGATATTGAAAAGATGTTGAATCAATTCAACCAATATGATATGAAAATGGATGAAATGATTGTTGTATCCTCTATAATAGACAAACTTCCTCCTTCTTGGAAAGATTTTAAAAGAAGTCTAAAACATAAGAAAGAGGAAATATCTCTTGAGGCTTTGGCAAATCATCTTCATATTGAAGAAGAATATCGAAAGCAAGATCAGAATCTAAATTTTGAAAATGCCAAAGTGCATGTTACGGAAGTACAGACTACTAAACCATTCAAGAGAAAGTTCAAACAGACTGATAGAGCACCTAAGTTTAAAAAGGAACAAAAGGGCTCATGCTATCATTGTGGTAAGTCGGGACATTTCAAGAATGAATGTCAATTTTTAAAGAAGAAATCATCTTCTAAGGCTGATAATAACGAAAAGTTCGTTGCAATGATATCTGAAATTAATATGGCACAAGATGATAATACATGGAGGATTGATACCGGAGCAACCAAAAATGTGTGAAAAGACAAAAGCATGTTCACAAAGTTCACACAATGTGAAAATGACAATGTCTTGTACATGGGAAATTCTTCAATAGCAGCAATGAAAGGCAAAGGGTCTGTTGAACTAGAATTCACTTCTAGAAAGGTTTTAACCTAAAATGATGTATATTATGTACCAGAAGTTAGAAAGAATTTAGTGTTTGGAAGTCTGTTGAATAAGTTTGGTTTCAAACTTGTTTTTGAGGCAGAGAAGTTTATTTTGTCTAAGGGAAGAATTTTTGTAGGGAAAGGGTATATATATGAGAGTAAGTTCAAACTGAATATTATTAATAAGAATAAAAATATTATTTCTGCTTATATGGTTGAATCTTTTTGTTTATGGCATTATAGATTATGTCATTTGAATTATAGAAAATTGAATGACATGTATAAGTTAGATTTAATTCATGTTTTTAATAATAGTATTGAAAAATGCAATACATGTATGTTGACTAAAATTACAAGAAACCATTTCCATAAGATTAAAAGAAAAACAAAATTGCTTGATTTAATACATAGTGATTTATGTGACATGCATAATACTCCTACATTAGGTGGAAAGAAATATTTTGTTACTTTTATTTATTGTTATGTATATTTATTGCATTGAAAATATGAAGCGCTTGATAAATTTAAAGTTTATAAATCTGAAGTTGAACTTCAGTGTGAATCATTTATCAAGTGCTTAAGATCGGATAGAGGTGGAGAATACTATAATCCAAGTTATTTTGAATCCACTGGGATTGTCCATCAAGTTTCAACCCCTTACACACCACAACAAAATGGTGTAGCTGAAAGGAAAAATAGAGTATTGACTGAAATGGTAAATTCAATGTTATCATATTCAGGTCTTGGACAAGGTTTTTGGGGAGAAGCTGTTCTAACAGCTTGTCATATATTGAATAGAGTTCCTAATAAGGAAACTAAAATAACCCCTTATGAACAATGGAAAAAAAGGAAACCAAACCTTAATTATTTGAAGGTTTGGGGTTGTAGAGCTATTGTCAAAGTTTCAACATCTAAACGTAAAAAGTTAGGTGAAAGAAGAATTGAATGCATATTTATAGGATATGCACATAATAGCAAGGCATATAGGTTCATGGTAATTGAACCAAATGATTTAATTTCAATTAATACTGTTATTGAATCAAGAGATGTTATTTTTGATGAAAATAGATTTAATTCTATATCAAGACAATTATAGCCACAACAATTGATTCATTCTTCAAATGAGAATGAGATTCCATTGGAACAAATTGATAATAATGATGAATCTTGTCAAGAATTAAGAAGTAAGAGGATTAAAAAGGTCAAAGATTTTAGACCAGATTTCTTGTAAAAGGAAATGGTGAAAGTATATGCAATAAGATACATTATTGTTATAATACGGAATCTGATCCTATTACAATTGAAGTGGCAATGAAATCTCAAAACTCTGCTTTTTGGAAAGAAGCAATAAATGATGAGATGGATTCAATAATGGGAAATCAAACTTGGATCTTAGTTGATCTTCCACCGGGTTCCAAACCAATAGGTTGTAAATGGATCTTCAAAAAGAAAATGAAGGTCGATGAAACCATTGATAAGTTTAAAGCAAGGTTGGTAGCCAAAGGTTTTACACAAAAACAAGGTATTGATTACTTTGATACATATGCTCCAATAGCAAGAATTGCTACAATTAGACTCTGAATATCACTTATCTCTATATATAATTTGGTTGTTCACCAAATGGATGTTAAAACTACATTTTTAAATGGTGAATTGGAAGAGGAAGTGTACATGGAACAACCGGAAGGATTTGTTGTTCCTGGACAAGAGCATAAGGTATGTAAGCTTGTTAAATCTTTATATGGACTTAAACAAGCACAAAAACAATGGCACCAAAAGTTTGACAATGTTTTTTTAGCTAATGGCTATAAAATAAATGAATTCGATAAGTGTATATTTAGCAAATTTGAAAATGGAAAAGGTGTCATAATTTGCTTATATGTAGATGACATGCTCATTTTTTTGGCACGAATTTGAAACAAATAGAAAACACAAAGAAATTCTTGTCAAACAACTTTGCTATGAAGGATATAGGTGTAGCAGATATTATTCTTGGGATTAAAATAACCCGAGATGAAAGCACTATAGCTTTACCACAATCACATTACATTGAAAATGTGCTTAAAAAGTTTGATCTTTTCAACTGTATACCAGTATCTACACCCATGGATCCTCAAATAAAATTAGTATCTAATGCTGGTAGGAAAATTGATCAATTGAAATATGCAAGTCTAATTGGTTGTCTTATGTACATAATGACTTGTACAAGACTAAATATTGCATATGCTATTAGGAAATTGAGTAGGTACACAAGTAATCCAAGTAGTTTGCATTGGCAAGCTTTGAATAGAGTACTTAGGTACTTAAAGAAAACTATTAACTATGGATTGTGTTATAATGGATATCCTCCAGTTTTAGAAGGGTATTTGGATGCTAGTTGGATTAGAAGTTTGGAAGATCATGCATCTACTAGTGGATGGATCTTCATTCTTGGTGGAGGAGCCATTTCTTGGGGTTCCAAGAAACAAACATGCATTACTAATTCCACCATGGTAGCAGAATTTATTACATTAGCCGCTGCATCTAAAGAAGCAGAATGGTTAAGAAATTTGCTTTATGATGTACCTTTATGGCCTAAGCCAATTTTACCTATTTCTATCCGTTGTGATAGTGAGGCTACTCTAGCAAAGGCATATAGCCAAGTATATAATGGAAAGTCTAGACACATTGGATTAAGACATAGTTATGTCCGACAATTAATCTCTGATGGAGTGATCACTATTAATTATGTGAGGTCAAGTGAAAATTTGGCAGATCCTTTGACAAAAAGTCTTGCTAGAGATGCAATAAAAATGACCTCAAAAGGGATGGGACTCAAGCCCATTAATTAGAGTAACCCATGATGGAAACTCGACTCAACGCTTGGTATAACGTCAAGTCTTGAGTTTAATGAGACAAAGTACATCATTAGTATGTGACTGTTAGCACTATAAATAAATCCATCCTAAGATTAAAGTGCTAGGTACTCGTAATGATAAGGGAAGGATGATTAATGTACTTTTAATGGACCCATAACATAAATATGTTAGAGTGTTATAATTTCAGGAACACTCTTGATGGGATCTACCTATGTGAGTGGAAGTGTGGCCGCTTCTAGGAACTCAAGGGCTTGGCTCTGACAGCACTCATGAAAAGAGGACATAGACACATGGCCATAATAGTGTCCCTAGATACTATGCATTGACCGATGCTGAAATCATTGTGTGAGATGTGTTCGGTTAATCATATGAAATAGTTGGTTCAAAGCTTAGTCTACCATGCAATTTCAATTAACATTAACATGTTTTCACTTAGTGAATGTTCAATCGTAAGATACCTTCATTTATGCAAATTGATTTCCAAGAATATCAAAATCTAAAATATTTTGAAAATGGGGGGAGATTGTTGGAACATTTTCAAATATTTATAGTGTTCTAAATAACTATAAATGAATGGGTGTAATTAATCAAAATATTATATTATTTAATTTTTTGAAAAAGAATTATAACTATTTAAATAATATTATTTGAATGGTTATAATATTAAATGAATAATTATTTGTTTATTTTAATGACATTATTATTCAGAAAGACACCTATTGATGAAAGAAGTTTCTATGAAGAGACATGAAAATTCCTATAAATAGGAATGAGATTTCATTTGGAAATATACCAACAAAATCTAATATTCTTTCTTTCATTCCTTCATTTTCTAATTACTGCAGAAATCCTTTATAGAAATTGAGTTTCTTGTCATACATTGCTCAGTGTATAGTGTGCTATTCTAGTCAGTGCAAAACGCAAATAGTCATTGGCTTCATTGTATCCTCGAGGTTAATTTACTTGATACACGGCTTGGAGCCTTGTCAAATTTTTTCTTCTGTTCGAGTTCAGTTTGTGCCTTTGAGATTTTCCACACCGGAGATTTTTACTAACATATATAACAATCAATGAGAATATTCTTGGTCGACCATTCAATTAATTTTTTTTCTTTTTACATACTTATAGCCCCGTTCAACGGTTGTGAAGATATCAACATGACAATGTCATATATATGGGGCTTGAACTGGTAAATTTTGTACCTAATTTTCTTTCATCTGCAACTATTTAATCTCAGCTCTGCAGCTTTTATAATGACCTTTTAAACAAAACAACTACAACGGAAAGCAAGCTTTATGAAGCAGCAGCAGAAGGGAATGTAACTATTTTATTAGAATTAATTCGACAGGATCACTTGCTTCTTGATAGAGTGCTGGTTAATTATGCCATTGAAACTCCTTTACATGTTGCAGCAATGCTTGGACATACAGATTTTGTGAGGGAGATTATACAAAGGAAGCCAGAGTTCACCAGAGAACTAGATTCAAGGGGCTCATCACCTCTTCACTTGGCATCAGCCAAAGGGTATGTTGACACAGTTAAAGCATTGCTATTTGTAAACCCTGACATGTGCCTGGCTGTTGATATAGAAGAACGAAACCCTCTTCATCTTGCAGCCATGAAAGGCTAGCTTCATGTTTTGAATGAGCTAGTCCGTGTTAGACCGCAAGCGGCTCGAGTCACCGTGTCATGGGGAGAGACCATATTGCATTTGTGTGTCAAGTATGGACAATTTGCGTCTTTTAAGGCAGTGGTTGAAGTAATGAACAACCAAGAATTTGTGAATGCTAAAGATGATTATGGCATGACAGTTTTGCACCTAGCTGTTGCTTACAAGCAAATTGAGGTATGGATTAGATTGCATCACCATAATATTTCAGCTTTAAGCTTTTTATTGCTTTTGGTAATGGTATTAATCATATGTGTACTGATCAAAATTGTGCAGACAATAAAATTTTTGCTTACCAGAACCAGCGTTGAAGTAAATGGTCTAAATGTTAATGGTTTAACTGCATTGGACGTTCTTGCACGAAGTAGGAGAGGATTGAAAGACTTTGACATTGCTGAGTCCCTTCGAGATGCCGGAGCTCTAAGAGCCGTAGAAATTTCACATTGGAGGATTGAAACAACACCTCTAATTGCTCAAAATGTTGCAACCAAACAACCAGACAGAGAATATCAGTGGGTGCAAAAGACTTACAAGAAGGAAGATTGGCTAACAAGAAAGCGAGATTCGTTGATGGTGGTGGCATCACTTATGGCAACAATGTCTTTCCAAGCTGGACTAATCCCTCCTGGTGGTTTATGGCAAGATGATTTCACAGGAACAGCCACCGAGAGATCTCACGAAGCAGGAACTTCAATAATAGCAGATACGAACCAAAGCTATTATAGTCAGTACCTTGCTGCCAACACAATAAGTTTCATGGCATCGATGAGCATCATCTTGCTTCTGATTACTGGATTGCCTTTCAAACGAAGACTTTTCATGTGGATTTTGACCGTGATTGTGTGGATTGCTATCTCATCCATGGGCTTTACATACAGAATTTCACTTCTTGTTTTTACACCAAAATCACAGAAACTAACTTTCACTAGGGTGCTTGAATATGCTGTGATAGCGTGGATTGGGGTGATGGCTCTTCTTCTTTTGGCCCACACCATTCGCCTGATTGTAAATGTTTTCAACAAAGTTGAAAATGTAAAAGAGGAAACGCAAAAGCCGCCACCACCACTAAGCTACACGAAAAATATAAACTTATAATCATTAAAGTGATAAAGATTCATAGCACTGGATTCTATTGGCCTGTTGGAAGTTTCAATGAAAATGTATGATCTTCAATTGTGGGAGGTTTTTTGAGATGGGGTTCTTACTGTATTGAAACAAATTACTTATAAAACAATCATTAAAGAAATATTCATCAACTTAACAAATAATTTGATGGTCATAAGGAGGAAGCATTCAGCAATTGGATTTATAAATGATCCAATACAATATGTAAATGAACCAATTCCAAAAGTGCACAAATGAAGACTTTATTGAACTATAGAGGGGTTCAAATCTTTCAAGTCCAAGATTGAGGCTGAAGCCAGGATTTACCAACTATTTTTTTAAGAAACATGGAAATTTCAATTCAAACTTTCCAAGTCAAATTTTGTTTTTAGGCAGTAAAAGAAGAAGCTAATAAAGCAATCATGATTTTTAAATGTAAATATATCATTTTCTTTGGTTTCTTCTCTAAAATGTTATGGAATGAAACCTCAACCGTCAACATTTCATAACTCTGCTACTTCTGTTATTATTTCTTTTAATTGTCAAGTCTATATTGTAAAAACGCACCATTTTATTATTAAGCATTGGGGAAACGGTGTATGCTGGTAAGGGGAATTAACACGTTGCTTAAACGATTCGTTTTGGGGAATACCATTTAATGAAACGGTGCGGTTTGAGTAGTTTGTTAATCTTGTCAGCTATCCAAGGCCGTTAATCATCTTTTTTAGCACCAATCAGTGAGGTGCAAGGCAGTTATTAAATTTGAGAAGAAATTTTACTCTCTTCTCTCTCTCTCTCTCTCTCTCTCTCTCTCTCTCTCTCTCTCTCTCTCTTTATTTTTATCAATTTCTTCTTTCAATTCAGTTCCGTGACAAAGGTATCAAAGATGCAGCCGATTCTCATGGCCACTGAGAGGATCACCACTGTAACAACCTGTTTTTCAGTGGTGTTAGAAACGGTGATTTTAGTACTATAATTTTGATCAGTAAGTCAGTAAATATTATCTATTTAATATTTACGAGTTAAAAATAGTGTTATAGTAAAATGTGATTTAATAAATTTTATTAATTAGTCATTATTCAAAGTACAAGGGGTGTGTACCGAAAATCAAGTGGTTTTGAAAAATAAAGTATCGGAACTTTGTTCATGTAAATCAAGTAAAGTATCGGGACCTTGTTTATGTAAATCAAGTCCGTGAATATTTTATTAAATATTTAATGAGCTGATATATTGGGAAATTAAAGCTTAGTCCAAAAATTTTAGTGATTGAATAGTTAATTAAGAAAAAAAAATTAAATTGTAAAAGACGTAAAACTTAATCCCTTTGATTTTTATTTATTAAATGGTTTAAAAAGTAAAAGTGGGATGTTTTATGTTTCAAATAGACCATAATAAAATTAATGAACGGTCGAACATTAGTTTATATTATATTTTATATGTTATATGTTTTAATTTAATTATTAAAGTAATAATACTAATAAAACAAAAAGGAAGCCAATGTCATCTTCTTATTTTCTTTTTAGTTTTCAACCGAAAACCATTGTTGAACCTAAGGAAGCTTCGACTTTGCTTATTCAATTGCATGTAAGTCAATTTTTCATCCGTTCTCGTAAATTTTATATTTTTGAGATCGTTGTAACGTAATTTATCTAGCTCAGGGATTAATTTGTGATTTTTTTCAAAGTTTTAAATTTTTGCCAATGATGTTCTTGAGGTTTTCTTAATGTTTGCTTTGGTTTGAAGCTTGATGATGGATTTGAACTAAATTGTAAAGTAATTTTGGTTAGTTTTGAACTTAGGGAATAAATTGAAAATATTTTGAAAAGTACATAGAAATTTCTATAATTTTTTTAATGTAGAGGGCTGTAAATGAATAAGGATAGATTTGGTTAACATGTTTTAGGCTAAATTGTGATAAATGTATAAGTTTTGATATTAGGGGCTAAACTGAATAAAAAGCAAAAGTTTAGGGCAATTGTGAAAAATGTCAATAAAGAAGTCATATGCATTAAATGGATTATTATTAAGTATTTGGGCTGATAATTAAAATAAATTATTGTTTAAATCAAGAGTCGGTAGATAATCGAGGAAAAAATGAAATTTCTTATTAGTCCCTGACATTGCAATTTTTGTTGTTTAGCCCTGGTAAATTCATACGGTATGTTTGTGTTAAATTGTTAGGCATTTAAAATTATAATTGTAAATATGTTTAATTGAAATTCTAGTTGTTTACAATTCAATACAAAAAGGTGAGATAGAAGATTAAATTGAACAAAATTGAAGATAGTATAATTCAATAAATTAAGGAATTGACTTTGAATTGGATTGAAATAGGATATGTTATGTGATTAAGTGATGATTTGATAAAATAAGTTGAATTGATTCGATTTAAATTGGTTTTATGTGAAAAGAATTGAATTGAATAGATTTGAAAATATTAAATATTATTTGAAATGTGGAATTATACTAATGCGGTGATGAGCTATGATATATATATTTATGGAATTCTTGATTTGGTTGATTTAGATTACGATATTGAAATTGAGAATTGATTTAAAATGAATATGAGAAACTCATTACCCTATTAATTGTTTAGCCAGGGTTGGATATAATTGGCATGCTATAGGATAGGAAGAGTTCAGGGTTATACAAATACGTGTCGGGGAGTGTTGGGCATTCCATTTGTCGGTTATACCGACCAGTGCTGGGCACATTTATTTTTCGAATTTACCGATCAGTGCAAGGTGCAATTCATTATTACGGATTTATCCGTCAGAGATTTGGTGTCAATTTGAAATGTTGGTTGGATCTATGTATCTGTCTAAGTCCGAGTTAGGTTAATAGGGATATGTATAATGTAATTGAAATAAATGATTTTTAGATTGATTGATACAATGATCGGATGATGCATATACATATTGAGAATTGGTTATAGAAGCCTGGGGGACAATATGGAAACGTGACAAATTGATGAATTTGATTCGAAATTCGTATTATGAAACGAAGTAGTAATTGAAAATAAATTGGCAATTGTTGTATATTTGGTATAAAGATAAATTGATCTGATATGGGAATGAAGTTTATATGATCTAATATGAATTTGATTGAAAACTCAAATTATGAAATTAAAATAATGTTTGCATTAATTTGAAATGAGATGTATTGTGGGTGAATAGATTGTATGATATGATTTAGATAGTGAACTGATTAAATGATTATTTCTTTTGTGAATGATGTTGAAATTTTAATTTAAATGAATTAAAATGTTATATGATTGAATACTAAATGGTTTAATAAATGTTGAACTCATCTTTTGATTTTTGAATTGTCATGTTAGGCAAACTATACCGAGCTAAGTAACATGTAGTGTATAATTATAACCTGAGGTAAGTTACTTGGTTTTAAATACCCGTGAACTTACAAAGTCTTTGTAATACTTACTCCCTTGTTTCATTTTCCCTGTAGTGTCAACTTGGGGAACGTATCAGGTGGATCGTCAAGAACCTCACATTATCTCAGTATTGATTGTATAGTCTTTTGACCATATTAAGGCTTGGTTATGTGTGGCATGTACCTAGGAAATCTTAAGCTTGTGAAAATGTTATATCTTAAGTGAGTTCGGCATTTTGAGATTATGCTTATGTATATATGTGTATGATGGCATTAGTCATGAAGATGGTATCTTGATGAGAAGTTTGACTTAGATATTTGCTTGCTTGATGGTGCCTAAATGATATGCTAGAAAATAGGTGCACAAAGATATGTTATAAGTTTTGGAATGTTCGAAATAATTTGGTAAGCTTGATGCTTAAGCATTAGATTGTTTAAATGGCTATTTGGTGCTTGATTAGATGATAGTGAAAGTGACATTGAAGACTTAATAGGTTGGTATGTATGTGGGCTTTTGGTTGATTTTAAATTGTTGATTGAGGTGCCTATTGTGGCATATTGGTTAGGCACTTAGATTTATCATTGTAAATGATGTTTTTGACTTGATTTGGATGCCTTTGAATACGTTGAAATGCGACTTAAATGATAGCTTGCGGCTTTAGTGTTCATGAATGAATAGTTTGCTTAAAAAGGCATTATTCAGGTACACACGGGCTGACACACGGTCGTGTGCCTTACACGGGTTCATGGCACAACCGTGTGGTCTCTAAAAATTTAAGCGATTTTGGTGCACATAGGCACATAGAGTTACACAGTTTGCTCACATGGCCATTTGACCCACTCACACGGCCATGTGACCCACTCACACAGCTATACGACCCACTCACATGAACATGTGGCTAACCTTACACGGGCACAAATCTTGTATATAGTTTAGTGACATGACCATGTGGTTCATCACACACGAGCTAAGCTTTCGTACACGGCCAAGTGACACATCCATGTGACCTCTGTATGCAAATTTTTCTTCCTTTTTAAATTTGTTTCAATTTAATCCCTTTTAATTGCCTGCTTATTTTTAACCTTCTGTAAACTCAAAATTAATTCAAAATTGATTGAATTACATACTAATTTGATTAATTATGAATTGTTGATAATTAATGGAGATTTTAAATTACAATGTGCTTGTAAGTGTTTGTATTCGCTTGTAGCACCTTATTACTCAAGTTCAGCGAGCGGATCGGGTAAAGGGTGTTACAACCATTAGATTGCAAGAGGAGATGGGGTTAATGCAAAACGAGCTTGGTCAACTGCAAGTGGGGTTCACACAGTTGGATGTAAAGATTGATGCGCACCTAAAGGACTTATAAGAAGGCGTCAAGAGTGAGGTACGTTCTAAGGTCCATTCTGAGCTACGCACTGAGCTCCATTCCCTATTTGAACAATATTTTGGACAGTCTCCTACTACCTCTATTGGCCTAGTTTCTAACAAGGGTAAATGGATTTTAGGAGGGTCTCCATCTGGCTTTCCACCAAAGGAGCATTTGGCCATGTACTCTATACCAGATCTGGAACATACCAGAGTGTCTTCTCGAGTAGGGACTTTGGATGTTGTGAGTAACCCTTTTCAATTGGATTGCCCTCATTTTAATAGGGGAAATTACAGAGGGTGGTGGTCTAAGCTCGAACAGTACTTTGAAGTTGAGGGGCTGGGAGATCATGGTAAGGTTTGAGTCATTATGCTGCATTTGGAAGGGAATGCTTTAGATTGGCACCACTTTTTTGTTCAAAGGAAAGGAGGGTTTCACCAATTGACTTGAGATTTGTATGCTAGAGGCCTGAAGGAACATTTTGGATCTAGCTCTTTCCTTGATCCTATAGCTGAAGTTGTTTCTCTCAAACAACAATGATCAGTTGATCAATTCCACAATATATTTGTAAGTTTACTAAACCGGTTCCATTTTCTTGAGGCATATGCACTAAGTATATTTATAAGTAATTTGAAACCTGAGGTTGGACAATACCTTCGATTATTTAAGCCCCAAACCTTGGTGGAAGGTTACACATTAGCTAGGCAGGTTGAGAGTATTGTGCTGGGGCCTTCAAGGAAGGCTTTGCATGTAGGTAGTGGGGCAGGACTTCTTAAGCATCTATTTTTTAGTCCTAAGGTGCATCACAGTACTGGTGGTTCTTCATCAGTGGGAGGTTCCATAGGGAGCAATTTGAGGCAGCGAGCTCACACTAGGTTTCGTTCTCAAGCTGAATTAGAGGACAGGAGAAGGGGCTTTGTTTCTGGTGTTGTTTTAAGTACACACCAGGGTATAAACACTCTAAATCTCAGTTGTATCAGCTTATCATAGAGCCACAACTTGACCAAGACACCGATGCTAGAAGTCCACATTCTGAGGATTTACAAGACTGCCCTGAACAATTAGAAGCAGCAGGCTAGGACACTGAAACCTCCACTCCAATTTTATTCCTACATGTCTTTTGTGGGATAAGGATGTTCACAAAACCATTTTTTGAACACATGATAGACACTATGATTTCATGGTCATGCCATTTGGCTTGACCAATTTCCCCTCAAGTGTTCAGTCACTGATGAATGTTGTCTTTAGACAACTATTGAGGAGGTCAGTTTTAGTCTTCTACAATGATATACTTGTGTATTCCAATGATTGGTCAGATCACTTGGGACATCTGCATGAGGTGTTGCAATTGTTGAGACTTAACCAGTTATATGCCAAAAAAAGAAAATGTACTTTTGCAAATACTCAAGTTGAGTATCTACGATGCATTATTTCAAGGGGCAGTTAGCATGGACAAAGCAAAAGTGAAAGGTGTTCCCAACTAGCTTATTCCACAGTCTGTGAAGGAATTGAGAGGGTTTCTTAGACTGTCTGGTTATTACAGGAGGTTCATCAAAGGGTATGGGGTGTTGGCCAAGCCCCTCACTATTCTCCTGAAGCAATATGTACCATGGCTGTGGTTAAGCTTGCACACACAACATTCAAGCAGCTTAAGGAAGCCATTTGTCAACCACCAATTTTGGCTTTACCTGATTTTCAAGAGATGTTTTGTGTGGAGACTGATGCTAATGGATAAGGTGTAGGAGCAGTGTTACAGCAGAAGGAAAAACTAGTGGCTTTCTTCAGCAAACCTTTAGGAGTCAAACATCAAGCATTATCTGTATATGACAATGAGATATTAGAAGTGCTTTTGGTAGTTAAAAAGTGGCATCCTTACCCAGTTGGGAGACACTTTCTAATCAATATGGAACATCAAAGCTTGAGGTTCCTGTCTAACCAGCAAGCAATCACTCCTTACCAATAGTAGTGGGTATCTAAGATGCTGGGTTAGGATTACTCTATAGCCTACAGAAAAGGAACTCAAAATATAGTGGCAGATGCTTTGTTGAGAAGGCTTCGTGAACAGGATCATAAATTTTTCCAGTGTGTAGAGAGCATGATCCTTTCTTGGTCTGAGCTATGGGGTCAAATTGTGGATTCTTTTCAAGGTGACACCAAGCTGCAATAGTTGTGCCAAAAAATCCAACACCAACCTCAGTTTCACCCCAAGTATTCTTGGGATGGTAAGTTGCTTAGAAGATTGGGAAAATTTGTGGAGGGAAACAATGACAAGCTTAAGAGACACATTTTTTTATCTCTTCCATGGGTGATCATTGGGAAGCCACTTTGGCATACATGCCACAAGGCATAGAATCTTTGGCTGCTCTATTGAAAGGGTCTTTATAAGGATGTGAAGAAATGAGTTCGAGAGTGTGTAACTTGTTATAGATGCAAGATGGATAATTCAACATCCCTAGGGTTGTTGCAACCTCATCCCATACTAGATAAAGCTTGGGTAGCCATAAGTATGGACTTTGTGGAAGGTTTACCTACCTCTAAGGGAAGAAGCACGATTCTAGTAGTGGTGGACAGACTGACCAAATATGGCCACTTTATTGCTTTAGCTCATCCCTTCACTACTTTGATAGTAGCACAAGAGTACTTAAACCAAGTTTACAAATTGCATGACATGCCAGAATCAATTGTGTCTAATAAGGATAGGGTGTTCTTTAGTAATTTTTGGCAGGAGCTCTTTAGGTACTTAGGCACCAAACTTCAGTTGTCCACTACTTATCACCCCCAAATTGATGGCCAGACAGAGGTTTTGAATAAATGCTTAAAGGGTTATTTGAGATACATGATAGGTGAAAGACCTTCAAATTGGGTGACTAAGTTACCTCTGGTAGAGTGGTGGTACAACACCACCTATCACTCGGCCATCCAGACCACTTTTTATGAGGCCCTTTATGGTCAAGACCCTCTCATTCACCTACCTTACTTAGTTGGTGCATCTCGAGTAGTTACAGTGGATGGAAGCTTACAACATAGGGAAACTATGAGGAATGTGTTGAAGTTTCACTTGAAAAGGGCTCAAGAAGGATGAAACAAATGGTTGATAAGAAGAGGTCTGATAGGGATCCAAGGTAGGAGACTTGGTTGTTGGGAAATATGCCCATCTTGTAGTAAACATGTAACTGCTTTCTATTTATTTGAACGATGAATAAATAAATAAAGTTAATTTCACATTTCACTATTATGTTTTTTTGTATTTATCTCTTTTATATTTTGCATGCATAGCGAAATTGTGACAAGAAAATATTAGCTCATTGATTGTCTAAAGTTCAAACTAAAGATAAGTAGCTTTGTAAAGAACGTTTACATTGTGAGAAAGATGCCTTACTTTAGTAGATAATCTAAATGAGTCTGTAATCCCATAAAAGAATCAAATTAAGCATTTGATTCAAACAATATGAAGGATTATTATGTCGTCTACAATTCCAATTGGGGAGATGGCTAGTCTTGGTTATCGGAGCAGTTGACTCTACAAGAAGAGACATAGATATATTCATTGGTAGAATGGTACATTGGACTGGACCCAAAATGAGTTAATTCTAAATCCGTTTGTGAATTAATTCACTTGTGATGTTCATGGTGTGATTTACCTAAATCCTGAGTTAGTAACTGACCATGCGTATGCAACTCATGTGCTGTGATATAAGTGGAGGCTTATGCTCTAAAGATGATCGAGCCCATAGTCAGTAAGTTGGGTACATGACTTGTGTATGTTATGGCTTTACTAGCAATAGTGGAATTAATAGCTCAATTAAAGAGTTAATGATATCCTGTCATTGGCATTGTGTAGGTTGATAAATATGGAACGTGGCCATAGGTTGCTCATTCTCAAATGAGCAATTTGTCACAGTCATTTTGTTGATAGTGATCATATTAATCATTAAAAAGACACAATGGTGACAATGAGATAAAATAGGATTGTATTGAGTGAATGAATTTAACTCAAAAGCATCAATGATATCATATGAGGGTACACACACATTACGAGGTTATTGGACAAAGCAATTGGATGAATTGCTTTCGTAAAGAGTATACAATAAGGAGTTTTCAATCATGGTACTTCTTGTGGACTGACTCAATGATTAAGTAATTGCGAATTATTGACACAATGCTTATGGACATAATTGCAATCACTAGAGTTTAATTGTATATGTCTGATTGGTCCCTCCCTTAGCTCAACAAAAGCTCGGTCAGACTGCATTTGAATCAGAAAAAAATTCTACGACTTTGGGAATATTTTAATTGAGTCGATTTATTTGATGTGGAATTAACTTAGGTGGTCGTAAGAATTATTCAACTAGAGAATTTGATTAAAGAATTTTCTTGAAAAATTAATTTTGCAAACCTAAGTGATTTTTAGAAAAATTAATTTTGATTAAGTAAAATTGAATTAATCAAATCAATTAAAATTAATATGATATTTTTGGAAGTTAATTTTCAAGTTAGACAATTGGCCCAATGGGTAATTGAACTTGAAAATTGGACCTGAGATTATAAATTGGGCTTGAGAGCCAAAAACCGAGACCAAGACCCAAAGACTGATTGAATCGGGCCTAGTATGTGAAACCGGGCCAACAGTCCAACCGGTGACTAGATCGGATCAGTCGGGTTGTTACTAACCTAGACCAAACCAGCAATAGCCGAACCGGCTCGGGGTGCCGTAAGGATGTCGCACCTGCATCATCATCAGACAAGGCAGTACAGGTGGCTGCGATAGTGGCGTCCTGGTGGCCGACGACGGTTGTAATCGGTGGTTGAGCAGTGGAAGAGTTACACTCCTATTGGGACTCTACTAGAGAATTTGATTTCAGATTAATTATTCCAAAAATAATAATATTTTATAGTTTAATATTAAAATTATTTTAATACTTATCTTAATAGTATTTTATTAATTTAATATTAAAGTGATTATCAATAGAAGTAGATAAACATTAAATTAAATTTAATGTTTATCTACTTCTATTAATTTAATTTAATTTAATATTCAACCTTGGGTCATTATTTACACACACATGAATTTAAGAGAAAATTGTAGAGAGAAAATTCTCTGAAGAAATTATTCCAATAAATTTCTAGAGATATTTTTCTGATTTACAACTTCATCAAAAAGTTTAGAGAAATTACAAAATTACCCCACTAGTAATTTTTGTGAAAAATTTTCTGATTTGAAAAGAGCCCATACTCGTCAAACGTGAGCTTGAGGATATCAGAGAATACTACTCGGTCAAAGCGCTCATTCTAGACCAACCGAAAAGATACAATTTTGATTAAGTGTTTATTACTTTAGATATCACAACCAAGATCTTGTTTTAAAAAAAAATTAAAACTCTGATTTTTCCCTAAATTTATTTTCCGTTGCATTTTCCAAATCTGTTTTTCCAACATCGATTTACCTAAAGCTTCAACCATATCGACAATATTCCATGAGGAAGTTCAGAAACTAGAAATTGTCACCAAGGTACTTTAATCCTTATCCAGTCGAGGCCAGAGTGGGACAAGTTGCTTATAAGCTGATTTTACCTCCAATAGCTCATATCCGCTCTACCTTCCATGTTTCCCCAACTGAAGAAGCACATTGGATCAAAGGTGAGTTCATATGTGCTCCCTCCAGTAGGGTCTAATGGTGTAACACCCCTTACCCGTGTTCAACGCCAGAACATGGTACGAGGCGTTACCGGATAATAATACTTGCAACTGAACAAATTTAAGGCATAAATTTTATTTTAAAATTTAAAACTTTTATCTTATATCATCAAGTCCCTAAAATAGGCCTACGAGGCCCAAAACAGGCTTTGGGAGCGATTCGGGGCTAAACCGAGAACTTTTAAAACTATTGAAACATTTAGAAAATTTCCTTAGTCACACGCCCGTGTGAGCAGGCCGTGTGGTTACACTCGCCCGTGTGACCCAGGGCACGCCCGTGTCCTCCACCCGTGTAACTCTCTGTTTATGACGTCATCATTTGTTTTGGGTCATACAACCAAGTCACACGCCCGTGTGCTAGTCCGTGTCCTCCACAAGGCTGAGACACATGGCCGTGTCTCTGCTTGTATGGTCAAGAAGTTTGCTATTTTCCAAGACAATATCTACCCTATCATACCCATACTTGAGTATAACTTGAATGGAACACTTCATGACATATTAAAGCTACCAAAACATCCACCACACACACGTAACAAGTCTTAGCATATAATTTACTTAACCATGGAATGCATCATCATGAATTTATAGCATAACCAATTTATGGGCCACATTAAATGGCCTTATACAACAATGAACCCCGAATATCATGGGACATTTTTTTGGGACAACTCATAGTAACATATACACATGACCAAGTTCCCTATACATGCCATAACCTTAAGTATAAAATCATCGATACCTAAATTGTAAGCTTGATAGTGTGATAGGTTCTCCGGCGACTTCCAACCTAAGCTAACCTGAGTACATTATAAACACGGAAAACAACGGAGTAAGCTATAAATCTTAGTAAGTACGTATGTAAATAATAAAAAATTAATTACCATGCTTTTAACAATCCTCATTGTAAGCTCTCAAGATAATACCATCATTATTGCATAACATTTCACAATTCATTTATGTTCATCTTGAGCTATTTACTCGAGTTACAATCACTAAATTATTTTTATCCGGAGCTATAGAACTCCAAATTAAGATCCGCTAATTTTCCCTAAAACCAGACTCACATATATTCTTACCATAAAATTTCTAGAATTTTTGGTGCAGCCAATCAGTACAGTTTATTCTTTAAAGTCTCCCTTGTTTCGTTGTTTGATAGTTCTAGCCCCTCTTCACTAAAAATTAACTATCTCATTGTACAGAACCCGAATGTTGTTCTTGTTTGTTTCTCTTGAAAATAGACTCATTAGAAAATTCAAGAATATAAATTTTATCCTATTAATATTTTTGTAAAATTTTTGATGAATTTTCCAAGTCAGAACAGGAGATTCAGAGATCATTCTAACCCTGTCTCGCTAAAATCCAAATATCTCACCATATGAAATTCTTTTTCTTATTCTGTTTCTTTTATGTATAAATATACTAAATAAGATTTAATTTCATATCTCATTCAACTTCTAATTCAATTTCCACTATTTTTGGTGATTTTTCAAAGTGATCCAACTGCTGCTGTCCAAACTGTTTTATTGCTAATTTTACTCTTTCATGTTTCCTTTATATTAAATTTTCATTTACACACATATAACACCAAAGTATATCCATGGTTAGCCATTCCAATAACTAGTCATTATCAAATATTTACAAGCCATTCATTGGCCAATTTAACCTATTCATCAACAACAAAGACTTAAACATATCATTTCTCAATTTAATTTGGCCTAAAAGCCTCACACATGATCATTCTCATATGAATAACTTACTCGTTTACATTCTTACCAAAATCTGATCACATACCGAGCACATTGCTCATTAGTGTATACATACATATACCTACACTTAATCGTCACATAATCACATTCATTTACACTTTAGTCATTTTCCATCTTTAACATAAACTTTAATTCTTTACCCTGTTGAACCACTCGGAATATCGAAGGATACTCAAAAATTGTCATACACGTAGTAAGATGCCAATGCCATATCCCAGATATGGTCTTACATGGGATCACATGTCGATGCTGATGCCATATCCCAGATATGGTCTTATATGAGATCTCATATCGATGTCGATGCCATATCCCAGATATGGTCTTACACGAGATCGTATGTCGATGCCATGTCAGAGACATGGTCTTACACAATTTCATACCGAAGCCAGGTCCCAGACTTGGTCTTACACGGAATCACTATTTGATGCCGATGCCATGTCCCCGACATGGTCTTACACTGGCTCACATGTCAAGGCTGATGCCATGTCCCAGAGATGGTCTTACACTAGCTCTCGTCTCAATGCTGATGCCATGTCCCAGACATGGTCTTACACTGGCTCTCATAATGTGGCTGATGTCATGTCCCAGACATGGTCTTACACTAGCACATATATCAATGCCGATGCCATGTCCTAGACATGGTCTTACACTAGCACACATATTGCCATGGTCCAACCATGGTCTTTACCGTCAATTCATCACATGTCGAAATTCGATCATGCTCCACCTTGCATTTCTCTTAATTTGATCTTTAAATACAATCTCGTAATTTTTATATTATTCATGATCCAATAATAACATACGAAATAACACATGATATCGGTTAAGCATTTAAACATATCAAATTTAATGCTTATTAACATACGAACTTACCTCAACTTAAAATGGCGAAAGGGACTGAGTCGTCCAATATTCGTCTTTCCCCCGTTCTAAGTCTGAAACTCATTGTTCTTTATCTAAAATATCACGTTTGACTTATTAAGTTATTATACTATTCAATTCAGTCCAAAAATCATATTATGGCACAATTACATTTTTGCCCCTAAACTTTGTCATATTTACATCTTTGCCCCTAGGCTCGTAAAATGATTTTTATTCAATTTCCTTGTATATTAGGCCTAGCCGAACCATTTTCTCCACAAATTGCATTCATTCACACATTTTCATGCATTTTCAACTTTTTACAAACCAGTCCTTTTTGGTGTTTTCATGAAAATCACTTAACAAAAGTTGTTTATTTAACAACCAAGATTCATTTTCTTCCATAAAAATGCAGAAAACAACATGAATATTCTCATGGAAAAACCCTAGACTTTCAACCATTTTGCAAAATAGTCCCCTCATTAGCTAGATTAAACTACAAGAGTTCCAAAAATACAAAAATCATAAAAAATGACCATCAAAATCACTTACTTGTGAGAGTTAGAAGTTGCTGAAATTTTCAAGCTTTTAATAACTTCACCAAATCCACCTACTACATGTCCATCTTTGTCTCCTCACTTTTCTATTGGTATAATTACCATGCAAGTGCTCATACTTTTCAATTATATAGCTATTTAGTGCCTGTATCAATTAGACCTCAAGTTTTGCACCTTACTCGATTTAGTCCTTTTTATCAAATTGAGCACTCAAACGAGAAAATTTCTTTATGAAAATTTCACACAACTTTAGTTTCATACTGTAGACATCAAAATAATAATAAAATAAATTTTTCAATTTCAGATTTGTGGTCCCGCAACCACTGTTCCGACTAGACCCAAAATCAGGATGTTATAAATGGTGCACTTCTAAAGGAACTAACTCAAGTGTTAGAAAGAAGAATGGCCAAAAAGGGATTCAAGTTGTCACAGAAGTTATGGTGGAATGGGCTAACACGTTCCTTGAGGATACTACTTGGGAAAATCTAAATGAGATCCAGCAAAGGTTTCCTTCTTTTGATCCTGGATGACAATGATAGAGTTTTGGGAGGGGTATTTGTTATGGAATGAAGCCTCAACGATCAACATTTCATAATTCTGTTGCTTTTGTTATTATTTCTTTTAATTGTTAAGTCCATATTGTAAAAACGCAATGTTTTATTATTGAGCATTAGTGAAACAGTGCGTGTTGGTAAGATGAATTAACATATTGCTTAAACGATTCATTTTGGGGAACACCGTTTTATGAAATTGTGTGGTATGAGTAGTTTGTTAACCTTGCTAGCTGTCCAAGGCCATTGCTCATCTTTTTAGCACCAATCAGTGAGGTGTAAGGCAGTTATGAAATTTGAGAAGCAAATTTACTCTCTTCTTCCTTTGATTTTTCTCTCGAATCTCTCTCTTTTCTTTTTTGTTTCTATCAATTTCTTCTTTCAATTCAATTCCATGACATGAAAATATCAGGCACTAATTCTCTTCTCTTTTGAAAAAATAGATAAATTAATTCTTATAAATTTTAAATGATTAACTGTTAATTTAATCCCTGAATTATAGTTAAAATATCATTTAAAATATTTTAATTTTTTAATAAATTGAAAAATCTTAAAAATAAATATAAATCATTAAAAATATATTAAAAACATTAAACCATGAATTAGTAAAACCAAAGGGGGATCGAATACTGAATCATATTCAGCAGCAACAACAATGGCTAGACAAGCTTTACGACTTATTCAATCTTTGTCTTCCAGGATTTCTCCTCACAAACCCCAAATTTCCCAACTTACTCGCTCTTCCTCTTCTTCCCATCTTTTGACTTAGTCACACTCTTTCTCGTTGGCTCAAATGCCTCAACCGATGATTTTCATAAACAAGAACACTCGTGTCATTTGCCAAGGAATCATCTGAAAGAATGACACTTTCCACACTGAACAAGCCATAGAATATGGCACTAAGATGGTAACTTTAAATTCCTTTCAAAATTTTATCTTTTATAAAATTTTAATGGATGTTTTTAGTTTCTTTTTTTTTTTTTTGTTTTTTGCAATCTACAAAAATAGTCACTTTTGTTTGACTCAATTTACATTTTAATTACTTATGTTTGAAATGTTACATTATAGTCACTTATGTTATTATTTTGTTACGAAGTGATCACTCTACCATTAAGTTCCGTTATCTCTCTAATGGTAATCTTACGTGGTAGCCCAACTCGATTTTAAGTACCATCTTGGATTTCCAGATAGGATGAGAATAGATTTTTAATTAAATAAATTTAATTAATTAAAATTTTTAAACCCTAAACCTTAGATTGACAAAACTGTTCATCTCCTCTCTTTTATGAGTTTTCTTTTTCGTCTCTTCATTGTTTTTAGTTTTCCTTTTCATTTTGACTGAAAAAACTATTATCATCTTTATCGAATCAAAATAGTAGAAATCAAATTTAGTGCCTCATCAATCGATTGGATTTTTTATTCAACATAGAAAAACAAAAGATGGATTTAATGGAGGGTCCAGGTATGTCTTCTTTGCATCCGTTTATCTCTTTTATTCAACATGGAAAAACAAAAGATTAGATTTTTTTTTATTTAATGAAAACCCTAAATTAAAATTCTTGATATTTTTTCAACTTTTTGAACATGTATCTTATTTTGTGTCAGTAAACATCCCATAAAATGCAACCAAAAACATGTTTTCATTAACGTTTTTCATTCAAGCTAATTGTAATTTTTTCTGAAAGGGCTGTTACTTTTTACCTATCATAAATAGCAATGACCACCTATTTTTATGTACTTAATTTTTTTGTGATCATCCTCTTGTTTCACAGATCTTGTACCATTTGAACGACTATCAAGAAAAATAAATTAGATAATTGGTATGAAACACTAGAAATTAAGAAAAATATGGGCACTTATCCCAAAGTTTCTCATACACCGTTTATAGATACAACTAACCCTTGGAACATTGAAAAGGAACGGGCTCAAATTTCCTTTAATTGTGGTCGCCATGATAGAGCTTTAGCTCAACCTAATTTTGTATGTTAAACTATTTTTTGTCTTTAAAACTCATCTGACATATTGCAATCAACTTGGATGAAGGTGTGATTTAATGCTGACATTTTTGTATTGTTGAATTATTTATTATTCTGGAATTAGTGCAAAAGCCTCGTCGTTTTATGTGCACTTCTGAGCATGTGTGCTTTTGAATCTAAGTTGATGGGTTTATTCTCTTTCTTGGCATGTGTTTGGATTATCTTCTTTCATTTGACTTGAAGTTGGTAATATATGAAAATACTTGGGTTGCACATTGTTTTGGTGTTTAACTTATCTTTTTCATTTATTTACCTGCATATTTTTGCTTAATTAGTTGAATTGTAGTCCGTGGCATTGATGGTCTTGTAACTGGAATCACTTTTTCTGTTGATTCTGTGAAGAAAAAGATCTTTCTAAAACTAAAAGACCGAAATGCTCCTCATGTAAGATGTTTGCCTTTTGTTTATCTCCTTTCCACTAACTCATCCATTGTTAACTATATTCAAGCTTTATTCTACTTCATTGTTATGTTTTTTATATGTGCTAGTGCAGTTGGTTTCTAAATTCCCCACTTTCCAAATTATTGAATGCAAATTACGATTCTTGTTTTAAATTTCCTAGGTCTCAGAGGGTGAATCGGAATAGCAAGGTGCATCATCTTCAGTAGCAAATTCACCTGGTTCAATTGCTGCGAGACAACGTCAACAACAGGAGGCTGGTGGAAAGTTAATAAGAAGCATACTTTCGAGTAATGAAACGGGCCAAAATCAATCTTCAACAACTGTCCAGGCTTAGCAGAAAACTGAAACTATGAGTCTGGACAATGTCAAGAGACCTCTGCGACCTACAAATTCACGATTTGGTTTGAATGGTAGTGTCTCTAATGATATTGTTGCTTTGGAATGTGATGTTGATATAAAAAGTGTTTCAAATAACAAGTTCATAAAAAAGGCACTGCATGGTTTAGGTTCTGGAAGTGAGAAGCATGAAAAACATATAAGAAATAAGGATAGACCTGATCATGGAGTATGGGCCCCTCTTCATTATTCTGATGTTTCAAAAGCTAGTGAAGAGCGCTTGAATCCCTTTGTGTTACAATCTACACAGGCCTCCCGTAATCCTAGCGAAGGTATTAATGCTTTTGCACATGAATATCTGGTACTTGGAAGTATCTATAGGTTTGGGGTACAGTTGTTAAGATTGGATTTGCAATAAATAAGGAATCTAATGTATGTCACTTTTGCATATGATCTTTTAGTTAACCCAAGGAGAAATGAAAAGAAACGTACCTCGTGGAAGTAGTGGACATAATTTTCCATGAGAAAACGGTTAGTGTATCTATAATGGATGGATTCAGAATTGATGTCATGTGCATTATTACTAAAATTTCATATTGATGATACCATTCAACAGGTTGCAATAAACATTTTGATTAGCATTCAGCAGCTCATAATATGAAGGATGATGGGTCTGTTACATAACATGTTCTTGAATAGTCCTTACTTGGCACTATATTAATTACCTTATTAGACTTGCAAGAACATGCATCAGTAAGGAAAGAAGTATATGCATATTACAAGGACCTTCAATACCTTAATAAATTTTTTGGTACATTTCCTAAACTCCTCATCAACCCCGCCTAGTCCAGACCCTGGCTAATTAAATTTTATGATATTATAGGCTGAAGCATAACCTACAACTTCCAACTTACAGTAACTAAGGTAGTCAATGCATTGCCTGAAGAAAATGTAAATTACAAGGATGCAAGTGTATAACAACTTTTCTCTTTACTGCAAGAAAAAAAAATAATTATAGAAAGGTAGTTGTACATACAAGAACGACCAATGAAAATTTAAGAGCCATACAATGAACAAACAGTTGTGTTTTGTGAGACAAATATCACTACAGCAAAACAGACTTTTAGCGGCATTTTTAGTGGCGTTTTAATGAAAAACGCCGCAAATATCATACATTAGCGGCGCTTTAAGAAAAACGCCGCCAAAAAATGAGAAATAGCGGTGTTTATTTACAAAACGCCGCTAAAAAGGATATATAGCGGCGTTTTTTTCAAAAAACGCCGCTAAAAGTCTGGGAATTAGCGGCGCTTTTGGAAAAACGCCGCTAAAAGTCCGGGAATTAGCTCTCAGAATTAGCGTTGCTTTTAGAAAAGCGCCGCTAAAAGTCTGGGAATTAGCGGCCGCTAAAAGTCTGGGAATTAGCGGCGCTTTTGGAAAAACGCCGCTAAAAGTCTGGGAATTAGCGGCACTTTTGTAAAAACGCCGCTAAAAGCCTGGGCATTAGCGGCGCTTTTGGAAAAACGCCGCAAATAATTTTAAAGTTTTTTTGGATATATATGACTAATTGTTTTTAAATTTATATATAATCGTAAAAGATATATTATTAATTTTAAAATATTGAATTAATTCTCACGATTGTTTAAGGTTTATGGTTTAGCATATATAGTTTAGGGTGTAAGGTTTAAGAGTTATTGTTTTAATATTTAGGGATTATGATTTATGATTTGCTGTTTAAGGTTTAAGGGGAATGTGTTAGGGTTTCATGGGTTAAAAGTTAGGATTAATGTGTTGAAAGGTAAATGGTTAAGGGTTTGGGGTTAATATGTTAAGGGTTAGGGGTTAGGGGTTAGGAGTTATGGGTTAGGGTTTTATAGTTTATGATTTAGGGTTTATGGGATAGAGGATAGATGTTATAAGGTTTAGATTAAATTAGTGTCTTTTAATTTATATATTAAATAATTTATTATATAATTGTTAAAGAGATAACATTAATTTTAATACATTAAAATTATGATTATAGTTTAAATTATTTAAGAGAAAAATATTTGTTAAAAATGAAAAAAATATTAAATAATTTCTTATATAATCGTAAAAGAGATAGTATTAATTTTAAAATATTGAATTAATTCTCATGATAATTTGGAGTTTATGGTTTAATTTATGGTATATAGTTTATGGATTAATCTTTATAGTTTAGGGTCTAGAGTTTATGTTTTAGGGTTTAAAATTTAGTATTTAAAATTAAGGGTTAGGTTAGGATTTAGGCTGAGTTTATAGTTTAGTTTTTATTATTTTAGAGTTATAGTGTTTTGGGTTTATTGCTTAAACCATGTTGAATAATAACTATTTATTTTCTTTATTGTAACTTCATATTGCTATAGTATATGTATACAAACTTTATATATATTAAATGGTTTAGGATTTAAAGTTTACTTGAGATTTGTTAAATGATGAAATTTTATACAATTAATTAATACTTTTATATTTTACCAAAATATAACATTTAGCCATTTAATCATTTGTTTTCTTATTAAAGTATACGATATTTATTTTGAGAGTACTTTATTTTTTTTATAAAAATCCAATTTATAAAAAAATAGAAATAATAAATGTTTTATAAAATCACTTAATTAATAATTTTTAGCAAACAAAAAATCATATTTTTAACAAAACAAACGGTGTCGTTTTGTTTAAAAAACAAAGATTTTTTGTGGCGTTTTTATTAAAAACGCGTAAAATCAAATTTCCCCCCGTAAAACCAAAATTCCTCTTTGAAACCCTATTTCCCCCCTAAAACTGGTATCCTCAAAACACCCTTTAGGTGTTTCTCTCCGCCACCACCGTCTTCCGAAGCCGACTTCACACCAGAAGGCGACGATCTCCTGCTTCTCGATCAGAGTATTAACAACCATGAACAACACCCCGTAGAAACCGAAGATGCTGCTGATGGTACGCCTAAGCAACTTTGTGATTTTTGATAATCAATACGACCCGGGTTTTTTTGTTTGTTTTTGTTATTCAAGTATTGCTTTGGTTTTTGCACAGAATCTGATCGCTGCCCTTCTCCTTGCAACGAGAATGAACAAGAGTAAGTTTCTTTTTTACTACTTCTATTTCGATTTGCTATGTTTTGTTCGTTATTATTTTATTTTAAACTGTTTTTAAACCTTAATGCATTCAATGGCAGGGGGCTTTGTTCTGTTTTTGGGGATCTGCTGCATGGTTTCATTGTTCCACTTTAAAACGAAAGTTAGTGCTTCTGGCTTTACTTGCTGCTGACATTCAAACTTCCTCCACATGTATATTCATGAGCCTTCCAACTTCCTTTATATTTCCCGATTGTTTGCACTTTCCTTGCTTTATTTTTAGATGGGTACGCTTGTTTTTCAGTAAAACTGCTTGGAGTTTTAACTTGAGGTCTTCCAGAGTTAATCCTACCCTGGTTTGCACGAGAGTATTTTCGTGGTTGTATAAATACTTCTAGCTTTGTGTCACTGGGATTTGGTTTCTCCATGTAATTTTTAGGCATTTTCAGGGTTGTAACTTCAGGTGAAGGTTGTTGACCAACTTTAGGACTTACGAGGCTTTCATTTGGTTGGGAAAAAGGAGGCTTTACTGCTTGGGTCAAGCTGTCTCTGCTTGATTGTGGGATCGATCTTTCTCTTGCTTTATATATGACCATTGCACGATACTACTATACTGTTGGAGTACTTTGGCTGCACCAACACTTACAGTTGCAAATATTTTACAACGATGGTGTCACTATTGATCATCTTGTCAAAATGTGGGTATTGTCAAATGTATTGAATACTTCTGCTAACTACTAACCACTTCCTGAGTTGCTAATGTTGGGATTCCTTTTTTTCTCTTTAAATATTCAGAAGTTCTCATCTATAAGTCATTTTGAGTGAAGTTTCACAGATGTACCATAGGATATCCAATTGTCCATGTCATCCCATTGATAGATTTTTCTTATTTGCCTGCTTTTTGAATGACAGTGGTAAATTAACCTTCCAGATAATGCCTTTCTTTGAAATTTGATTGTCGAGGAATTTAATGTAATTTATTGTGCTTGTCGGAAGATCCAAAGTTTGGAATACCTTGATTGGTTAGATTAAATGTAAGAAATTTATCCTTAGATGATGATTTACACAACTCACTCTTACTTTTGTAGTAAGCAACATTTTCAAGAGTAATAATTCATCCATCATATGAGATGCTTCTGTCAAATGACATAAAATGATGTCCTTGGATGATTTGGGTTCTTTCGTTGTAGAAGATTCACTTGAGAAAGGGAGTATTAGTCTCCTGGGTCCTTTGTTTTATTTTTCTCTTTATATATTTTTTTACCTCTACTTTGGTGATTGATTATAAGATTATAACTTGCATGCCGATGAACCTATATTCACTGAAATTGGTTTGTGAAGAAATCTGGAAAAAGAGTAAACCAGAGGAAAAAAACCGCTGAATCTATATGCGACTGTCTAACATAGAGTGCTATTATTTCCCTCTGCTTAGAGATGAACAAAAAAGAAAAAAAAAAAGGAACTATTGACTATGGGCTAACCTTTTGTTAGGTTTTCTTTGGAGTGGCCAGTGGTTATGTTGGTTGTATAGGTAGTTGGTTTTCTTTTATTGTTGTGTTTTGCAGTTGATATTTGTAATCTGCAGTGCAGGTAGTGTGATTGGCCTTTTAAAAAAAAAAAAAGTTTGTTAATAAGTTTGTTAATATTCGTTTCCTCTGTGGTTTTGCTGCAAAATGGTTTATACATTTTTCTATTTAATTAATTGATTTATTTTTGTTTTCGGTGATTGAATTGATGTGAAGAATTTTTGGTTTTTTTTTGCAGTAAATCGTTGATAAAAGCGATAAAGAGTCGGATTGATGTTATAAGGAGGAAAAAGAGTGCGACGCTTAAGTTTTTGAAGAAAGATATTGCTGATCTGCTTGCTAATGGCCTTGATATCAATGCTTATGGCAGAGTAAGTTTTTGACAAAAAAAAATATTATTACTGTTTTATACTGATATATTCTGCTAATTTTGACTTATATGTAGTTTTACTGATTTAATTTTTGAGCAAGATTACTAGCGGAATGGTAAGGTTTATGATTTGCATATGTACATATATATAAGCAGATTTGTTTGAATATGTACATATTCTTGCAGGTTTCCAGCAACAGCTTCCTCAAAGCCTTGCAGGTTCATTCTTTCATTTTTATATATTTCTTAAACTTTTTTCTATTTTCTGAAGAAAGACATTGCTGACGACATTTATTCTCTTCACTATTTTAATTTATATTTTGGTCCAATTTCATCACTTTCTTGAGATGATAGTTTGAGTTATGTGTCACAATAAATTGAAAAATGATATTGGTGTAGATAAAAAAAGTTTAATCACTGCTTTATAATGCTAGATAAAATAATTCTTTGAAAAAAATAATTAATATTTCTGATTATTTATTTTTTTGAACATGTTTGATAATCTAAAATAAAAAAAATGTAAATTAGACAAATTTTTCAACAAAAAAGTGAAGAAAATGATAAGTAAATAAGGAGTTACTTATCACTTAATGTGGAATTTTTTAATATTATCTTTTAAATATTGTACCTTTAAATTTTTAAAAATTACATTTATCAAACAATCTAATAATATTTTGCATTTTATTTTAAAAAATATACCAAATAATTTTATAAATTAAATTCCATTTTTAACATCTATAATTTGATATATTTCAAAAACAATATTTAATTCATAGAAGAACAACGGTTGCTTCATTGTCATTCCCGAGTTTAGAAATTGGCATGTGCATGCAATTTGAATGTAAACTATTAAGAGTTAAGGGTTTCATTTGGTTTGCTAACTTGTCCTCTTTGTTGAGTCCAAAGTTCATCTTTTTGGATTTTAAGCTTATGTAATTGGATTTTAAGCTTATGTATGTTCAAACCTTTCTAGCATTTCATTGTAATACTACTTGATAAGTTGGGCTTGTAGACATTTTTAAATTAGATCCTCAATACTTGGAGAATGAAAAGTGATATGAAGAGTTGAAGAAATCCATCCTTGGTGAGGAGTCCGAGGATGAAAAGGGTTCAGATGCAGGTTCAAGTGATTTGCTAAAGTGATATGAAGAGTTGAAGAAATCCATCCTTGCTTCTTTTTTTAAAATTCTTGTTGAATATTGTTTGCTATCGATTTCCTTTTTTTGGTTTAAATGTTATGGGCTGAAAAATGTTTAATTTTTATTATATTTTCCTTAAATATTTTTATAATATTTTAATTTTTATAATATTTTAATTTTATTCTATTTTATAATATTTTAATTTTTTTTAATTTTCATGACTTTTAGCGGCGTTTTTATGAAAAGCGCCGCTAAAAGCCCCTACCTGTAGCGGCGTTTTTATGAAAAGCGCCGCTAAAAGCCCCTACCTTTAGCGGCGTTTTCCTGAAAAGCGCCGCTAAAAGCCCCTACCTTTAACGGCGTTTTTTTTTGAAGCGCCGCTAAAAGCCCATACCTATTGCGGCGTTTTTTATAAAAGCGCCGCTAAAAGTCTTTACTTTTAGCGGCGTTTTTTCACAACAAACGCCACTAAATTTTGCGGCGCTTTCTTTAGCGGCGTTTTTTTATTAGTGGCGCTTAAAAACGCCGCTAAAAGCCCCAAAAAACGCCGCTAAAAGTCTGTTTTGGTGTAGTGTATAAATAAAAGTTAAAGGATATGGTCCCTTTTCTTTTCTCTTATTTATTGAAATTAAGCTAAGGAATCTGAACAATTTCTATTAAAATTTTGTGAAGCGACTGAGGTTTGAGAAGAATGGGCAGTGATCACTCCCTTTAATCTTGTAAACTCCTTCTGGTGGGTTCTCTCTTACTAGTTTCTCTTGCACATCTGGTGAAAGAGCTCGGTCATCCAATTTCTGAATGTAGAACTACCGTCCGCTTTCGTAGTTCTCAGGGGGCAGTGACAGTTTCTCCATTATAGGACCTAGTGGAGTAGGTTTCATGGTAACCATGGCCAAAGCTACATCTTGGAATAGAAACCAAATATCATGTTAGAATAATATGATTCCATAAATGCACACAACATTTAGACTTAAGTATGGTATTAACATGTTAAAATGCAACGCAATATTCACCAATAAAACCAACACGAATCATCAAAAACTACGGTATCTTGAGTCTTGACATACATCATATTCGTAGCCTCTTGTACAAAAAGTCTAATGATATAAATCCTTTCATGTTACGTTGTCCATGCAAACAATTGTAGCACTAGATTTCATTAACCATAATGCAAGACTACACCAAATAATAGAAGTGACATATACAACATTCGTTGGCCCAAAAATGGCCATATATAGATGCATACTTCATAGCTAAAGCTTCAAAGATTTCATTGCTCAGATATTCTAACTTTTGTACCCCTAAAAGTTGGAAAGCATTAATTACATTGCAGTTAAAGCAGACTTGTGTAACTTATACATGTAATCAAGTGAAATAAGCTTATTTGCTTTTTTACCTATTTGATTCATTTGTTGCAATCATTTGATAGTCCTTGAAATTCTATTATGGTAGTAACTGATATATGTAAATTGTTTACTTATCTCTGGGACATGTAATCATTTCTCAAGTAATTGTTCAATAGTTTAACATTTCAAAAAAATATATTGGTTGCAAACCCTAAATTAAGACAAAATGTAATCTAACTATTCTTAACATGATTCAACAACCCTTCTAGAAAGATATAGTCTTTGTCCACAACACAGATTTCCTCAAACAAAATATATTCCTAACTATACAAAAAATGAAATCCAATTCAGTTAAAGTAATTGATCCATCCTTGGGCATTTTTCAGATTGTGATAGTTGTGTTAGAGTGGAGTCATTGATCTATTGAGTTGGCATCCATCTGACTACTGTTCATTGACCAAGTGGATCATTCCTTTTGAAAGATGATTTGGCCCTAAAATTTGCTATAAGGTTTGAGCTTTGTTGTGTTAAGGGTGGTTGGCTTGATGTGTTATTGGAACGATGAAAATGTGCAAGTGTACACAACCACAACAAGTAATAAAGTGACAAGTAAACGTCGAGTTATCATACCCACAGGGACTGTGAAAAGAATTATTTATGAGTGCAATTTAAAAGACTTTGGCAAAGAAAAATATTCTGATTTGAAGAGGTGATAAAAAACTAAAATTTTAACAATGTAAATAAAATAAAATAAAGTTCCAATGCACGATTTCAAAAGATGATTTTAATCAAGATGACATAATTGTGTTAGATTAATTACATTTATTAACTTAGAATTATTAAACTCATGTTTATGTGGTTACGAATAAATTCACGACAACTCGGTAATTTTCTAACTTATGAACATACTTACCTACCAAAATCCATTTATCTCTTGACTATATCTCTATGTCAATTCAACTGATTAAACAGATTTTAATAAGCAACTATGTTAATGCACATACATACTTATGAAATTAAAATAATCTCTTGCACATATATCTATTCCAATTCAAACAATTAATTCAATCTCATAAGCACATAAAAGATTAAGTGAGGTAACAATGTATTCCTACCTTGAAACAGTTTAATCACAATAATCTTGCAAGTTATGCAAGACAATTGTATCGCTCAATACCGTTGATAATTTAACCCTCAGCTACCTTAGATGATTAAATATGCACATATTAAGTATCGTGTCAATTAATTACAATTTCAATCCGTTTAAATAATTAATTCATTAGTTACCTTACAATTGTAATGCAAGAATAACATAGTCATGGTTTTACTTAATCAAACATCTTACTGAGGCCTATAACAATACAAACACAATTTTAATAAATTCAGAAGATGAAATGCAATCAACCTAACACGAATTAAATTTAAGCCATGTCAATTAAATAAATCAGATCAACATAAGTATTCATAGACATGTTTATCATAACAACAACAGAATTTAAAAAGATAGAGAACAAGAAGCAAATTCGGTGTTTCTCTGTGGTTTAGCTGAGTTGCTCCACTCTTCCTTCTTTACTTTGATAAACCGTAATATATACATATTTTAATCCCACATTTAGCATACTTTTGGATGATTTATCCCTTGAATTGTAGAATTTGATGCTCCTAATCCTTTAATTTCATGTTTTATACTTAGGAGAGCATAGGAGAATGAAAAGAACGAGAAACAGGCCAAAAACGGAGAAAATGGGCCAAAGTAAGAAATCCACACGACCTGGAGTTCGCCACACGGCCGTGCCACTTTAGCAGACTCGAACACGGCCCAGGGCTCGATTCACACGGGCATGCCACACGAGCGTGTCCCTGCCGTGACCTGTTTTAATTGCACTCGGAAAAGGATACTTAGAGGCAAAGAAAGACATTCCAAAAGCCTATATAAACACCCTAGAGGGTAACCTAAAAGGGGAGTTGGTCGGAGTCCGACAGAGAGTTCGACAGAAGGCCTCTGTCAGGGCTTTCGACAGGAGAAAGCCAGAGAGAACTGGAATTAGGGAATTACTCGAAGAAAGCAAGTTGATCCATCTCAGAAGCCGGAATCACACTCAAGACTGAGGATCTTCCCTTCAATTTCCTTCAGGGGGTTTTAGGGTTTTTCTTTATGTTTTGTTATTTAATTACTTCTGAGATGTATTCTTTTATAATTATGAACTAAACCCCTCAAATACCTGAGGGGGATGAATCCTAAGATGGATCTTGTTATTGTTTTTTGAACTGTATGATAAATACTTGATTTGTTCTTAATTATGTGTTCTTAATTCTTGTGTTAATATTTCAGGATATTGATTCAATTATTGATGTGCTTATTCAGATGAGCAAAAGTCCCTATTTAATAGTAGGTCTAGCATAGTTAAGCAGAGTTAATTGCACTCCTAGAGATAGGACGACAAAAAATCTGTCGGATTAGGGTCAAACCTAATATGGGAGTCAATAGATCGAATTAATGCAACACTAGGGGTTTTAATAAGAAAGTGATTTCAATTAATCAACCTAGAGTTAGATGTTAGTAGCCTCGAAAGAGGTATTAATATAAATTAGGGAATCCTACGAATCAAGTCAAGTGAATAAATCGTCAGGTTCAGAGTTAAATAAAATGTGAAGTCTAGGTGGATTCTTCCTCGTGTATTGTCTTAATCAATTGGTTTTCTCAAAAGTATTTTCCTAATTCATTCTCTGTGTCTTAGCATTCTTAGTTTAGTAATTAGTTAGATAAATATCAATCCCCTTTATTTTAGGCTAGATAATAAAAAGAAAGTTAGTACTAGTACTTTTGATTCCTTGGGTTCGACATTCCGGTCTTGCCACTAAACTATACTACTGTTCTATAGGTGCGCTTGCCTCAATCGTGGTGATAGTTAGCTTCTAGGCTCGATAATTCATTATATAAATATTAAAGCTTTCGACCACCATCAAGTTTTTGGCACCGTTGCCGGGGAACTGAAATATTAGGAAAACTAAATTTTTATTACTTTATCCATTCTTAATTTTATTTGCAATTTATTTTTATTTTACTTTAACTTTGCTAATTTTTCTTTTATTTTCCTTCTGATTGGTTTTTCTAGTTTATGACTAGAAATAACCCGTTAGGACCCTTGATTTTTGACAGCGATATAGAAGGTACCATTCGTAGAAACCGTAGAGAAATAAGGCGAAGCCTACAATACATAGAAGAAGAGCAAGAGGATGATACCAATACTACCGAAGAGATACCTCCTATGGTGGCCTCAAACCTGTTGAATCAAAATCCTGCTCCCGTACTACGTATGATTATGCTAAACCTAATTTAACAAGAACTGAATCAAGTATTGTTAGATTTGCTATTGCTGCAAATAATTTTGAACTGAAACCTAACACAATTCAGATGATACAACAATTTGTTCAGTTTGATGGTTTGCAGGATAAAGATCCAAACAATCACTTGGTGAACTTCCTAGAATTTTGTGATACTTTCAAAATAAATGGCGTTTCTGATGATGCCATTCGTCTTCGGTTGTTTCCTTTTTCATTGAGGAACAAAGCTAAACAGTGGTTGAACTCGTTACCACGAGGATCAATCACTACATGGGAACAAATGACCGAAAATTTTTTGTTAAAATATTTTCCGCCGGCTAAAATGGCCAAGTTGAGGAATGATATCTCTTTTTTTGTGCAGATGGATTTAGAGACACTTTACGATGCATGGGAGAGATACAAGGATCTACTAAGGAGGTGCCCTCACCATGGGTTACCCTTGTGGCTACAGGTCCAAACCGTTTACAACGGTGTGAACCCCTCAACTAGGTAGTTGATCAATTCAGCCGCTGGTGGAACCCTGAATAACAAGACTCCTGAAGTGGCTTATGAGTTTATAGAGGAGATGTCACTGAATAACTATCAATGGCAAGTCACGAGGACAAAGCCAACAAAAGCAGCCAGTGTTTTCAACCTAGACGTAGTGACGATGCTATCAAACCAGGTAGAACTGTTAAGTAAGAAAATTGATGGTTTATGTGGTTCTTCGCAAGTACATCCAATTATGCAGTGCGATGCAAATGAAGGAGGGATGAACAACACAGAATATCCACCTTACAACCCAAGCGCTGAAAACAAGCAAGTTCACTATATGGGTAATAATTCTATACCTCAAAATAACCCTTATAGTAATACTTACAATCTAGGTTGGAGGAACCACCACAATTTCTCATAGGGTGGCCAAAGAAAATCAGAGACAACAACCTTCCTCAGGCTTTCAACAGCAACCCTACTCATAAGAAAAGAAGCCGAACCTTGAGGAGATGTTAACAAAATTCATCGCGGTGTCAGAAACTCGTTTCCAAAACACCGAAACAACACTTAAAAATCAACAAGAATTTATTCAAGGGATCGAGAACCAATTAGGGAAACTTGCTAAGCAGTTCTCTGAACGATCACAAGGAAGCCTGCCACGCAACACTGAAACTAACCCGAAGGAGCAACTTCAAGCAATAACGGCTCGCGATAGTGAAGGGTTAGATGAACCAAAAGTGAGGGAAGAGAATGTGGTAGAGGAAGGTAAGGTTGAGGTAAGCCATAATAAACAAAAACCGGTAATCACAGAGTACCAACCTCGCGTGCCATACCCCAATGCGATGAAGAAAGACCGCACAAATGAACAATTCGGTAAATTTCTTAAACTTTTAAAGAAATTACATATTATCTTACCGTTTCTTGAAGCTCTTTTGCAGATGCCAGATTCAAGGAAATTTTTAAAAAATCTTTTAACAAGCAAACGGAAGTTAGACGAGAAGTTGCATGTAGAGCTAAATTTAGTGTGCTCAGCAATTCTGCAAAATAAACTACCACGAAAATTAAAAGATCCAGGGAGTTTTACAATTCCATGCTTAATTGGTAGTTTATCTGTTGATAATGCTTTAGCTGATTTAGGGGCAAGCATAAAAGTTATGCCTTATAAAATGTTTAAACAGCTAGGTCTAGGGAAACCCAAACAAACTAGGATGAGCATTCAATTAGCTGATAAAACTATTAGAATTCCTAGGGGTATAATCGAAGATGTTCTAGTAAAAATTGATAAATTCGTATTCCCAGTAGACTTTGTCATTTTAGACATGGATGAGGACAATAATATCCCTTTAATTTTAGGAAGGCCCTTTTTAGTAACTGCTAGAACTAAAATTGATGTTGGTACAAGAGAACTCATACATCGTGTAGGCGACGAAACAGTCACTCTTCAAGCTCTTGACTCGGCTAGGACATCAAGTAATAAAGGTGAAAATATAAATTCTATTAATAATTATTCGGTTAAACTTTCTTTTTAGGAAGCACCACGGAACTACACAACTGAGCTAGATCCTAGACCTCATGCCAACCAGGAAATAACTCATGAGGAACGAAGGCTTCAGATCGATGAACTAGACAAGTGGAAAACATGTTTCAAGGAGAAATTAGGAACACATGAAGCAAAACCAAAGCAAAACCATGTCAAACTTAAGGATGAGCCAAACAAATTTAAGATCGGAGATCAGGTATTGTTGAATAAAATAGACCCTCGGATCGCCACTTCAGACCTTGATACAAACGAAGAAATCCCTTTTGAGGTACTGAATATCTTCCCATATGGAATAATCGAGGTAACTAATCCCAAGTTCGGCACTTTTAAGGTAAACACTACTCGACTCAAACTATACAGTAATCATAGAACTAATAGCAGGGGTGAGGAGTTTCAACTCCTCAAACAACCATGAATATGCGAATGAGAGGTAAGTCTAGCTTAGGACTTTAAACGAACGCTTCCCGGGAGGCAACTCGAACACTAACCCCATTAATTTTCATATCTTTATTTTTATTTTTACTTTTTGCACCTAACTACAAAGTAACCAAATTAATGAAGCACAATTTTCCCTACCACACGGCCTTGGACATGGCCGTGGCTGTGGCCGTGTGGACACCACGAATTTGCACACCAGCGTGGCAGAGATCGTGCGAAAACAGGACGAAATTTTCCCCAAGCCACGGGCTCTGACTAAAGGCCATGGCCGTCCGATACAGCCGTGGTCAACACTGATTCCTCAAACATGGGCGTGGTGACCTGCACACGGGCATGGGAGAAGCGAACGAAGCTCGGTACGGCCATGCGAGACGACCGTGTGGGACAACACGCCCACTGCACACGAGCATAGGCCACATACCAGGCATGCCAAAACCCTAATTTTTGACACACGCGGGTTAAAAACGAGTCACACGGGCGTGTTACATGCCTGTGTGCCCCTATTTCTATATAAACCATTCACTATTTATTATCTCCTCCACTAAAACCCTAGCCCTCCTTCTACCACCACTCAAACAAACCGTCGCCCTTCATCCCTTTTCCCCTATTCCAACCACCACTATGACTAAAGGCAAGCCCAACACTACCACCCCCATGTTAAAAAGGCGAAAAGATCCTGGCACGGTTGCCCCGTGCATAATCACTCTTCATAAGTTCATGCCAGAGGCTTCATTCACCCAACAACACAAGGATCTTTAAATCTGTTCATCTTTCATTTTTCTTTTCTCTTCTCCTTTACTTTCCTTCCATTTTTCATTCTTTTCTTAAGTTTTATTATTATATTTTGTTTTCTTTAATTTAGTTTCAAAAGGCTTCTTGGAAATCACCACACCACGACCACTTCCAACTCAAGGAATCCACCCAAAATTAAGGAAGTTTTGCTTCTCCCTTTCTCTTTTAATATAATGCTATTAATCTCTAGAATATCTATCTTTGTACATTGAAGGCAATGTACATCTTAAGTGTGTGGGAGGTGAATTCTAAAAGTTCCTAACTTTTTGCATTATTCTCAAATCCCTGAATTTTGTCTTTTCTTCTCATATCACTATTAGAACAAATTTTGATTGATTTATGATTTTTATTGATATGTCTTGAATTAAAACATAGGCAGTTGTGCATTGATTGTTTAAACTTGAAGGCTTTAGAGAATCAAGCATGATGAGTTGATTTTTGAAAATTAAAAATTTGCTAGGTTGTTTCCCCAAGTTTAGGTATTATCTTGAAAATTGAAGTTCGCAGGGTTGACATCAAAAACCAATAATTTTTGTGAGATTTTGAGCCTTTAGAGAATACATTCTTTCGTGCTCACTTTTATTGTTGCTTTGAGTGAGTTAATATTGATCTGTTATTCTAGAACTTGCTTCGATTATGCATGTCAAAACCACACTTTTGATTTGATATACTGAGATGATAAAGGCACCTAGGATTTAACCCACTTACTTCCCAAAAGGCCTACCTTCATATTTTAACCTTAGTGAACCCCATTGAGCCTAACAACCCATTCATTGATTTACCCTTAATATTAACCCAAGACTTACTCTTTTTGATTCATTAAGAATTTTTCCTATTAACCTTTTTATCGAGATCTGATTTGAGAAGTTGCCTAACTTGTTTTCCATTTCAGTTGTTAAATTCTTATTATTGTATTTGATTTGTTCTTAAAAAAAAAAAGTTGAAAGTATATCTATTACTAGTTCTATGTTTTTATGAGCTTAAATAGTAAATCTCACATCTTTAGAAGAAGCTCGTATTATTAATGTAATTATTCATTATTAGACTATTTTTCTAGCTAGGTAATTTGTCAATTCAGTCTCGATTCTACCCTCCTCTTTCAGCTTGTGACCACACCCCCTAACCAAGCCACGTTACAACCCTTTTTAAAGACCTTTTGATCAACGTATCATCTTAATTTATAGTGGTGGAGATTTGATTTTCATGCAAGCCTATGGTAATAACTTTTCATGTTGACTATTGAGTGCTTAATTTTTTGTCCCTTAAACACTTAGAGCGATTTGAGTGAATCTTTAATGAGGAAGTTAACTCTGTGATATTTTGATTCAAAGATGATTACTTAGATAAGAGGGGATACCTATGTTTTTCATGAATAAAATGCTCAACTTGGATTGTTTGAAACTCTAATGTTCTTTTAGTTGAATTATCGATGTATGGTTACTTATGGATTAATTTGAGCCATCATTAATAGGAATCATAAATTGAGAAGAACGAATTTTAATTGTGAGTTGAGGATTTTGCTTGAGGACAAGCAAATGCTTAAGTGTGGGGGTATTTGATAAACCGTAATATATACATATTTTAATCCCTCATTTGGCATACTTTTGGATGATTTATCCCTTGAATTGTGGAATTTGATGCTCTTAATCTTTAATCTCATGTTTTATACTTAGGAGAGCATAGAAGAATGAAAAGAACGAGAAACGGGCCAAAAACAGAGAAAATAGGCCAAACTAAAAAATCCACAAGGTCCGGAGTTCACCACATGGTCATGCCACTTTAGCAGACTTGAACACGGCCCAGGGCTCGATTCACACGGGCATGTCCCTGCCGTGACCTGTTTTAATTCCACTTGGAAAAGGATACTTAGAGGCAAAGAAAGACATTCCGAAAGCCTATATAAAGACCCTAGAGGGCAACCTAAAAGGGGAGTTGGTCGGAGTCCGATAGAGAGTTCGACAGAAGGCCTCTGTCAGGGCTTTCGACAGGAGGAAAGCCAGAGAGAGCTGAAATTAGGGAATTACTCAAAGAAAGCCAGTTGATCCATCTCAGAAGCTAGAATCACACTCAAGACTGAGGATTTTCCCTTCAATTTCCTTCAGGGGGTTTTAGGGTTTTTCTTTATGTTTTGTTATTTAATTACTTCTAAGATGTATTCTTTTATAATTATGAACTAAACCCCTCAAATACCTGACGGGGATGAATTTTAAGACGGATCTTGTTATTATTTTCTGAACTATATGATAAATACTTGATTTGTTTTTAATTATGTGTTCTTAATTCTTGTGTTAATATTTCAGGATATTGATTCAATTATTGATGTGCTTATTCAGAGAAGCAAAAGTCCCTACTTAAGAGTAGATCTAGCATAGTTAAGTGGAGTTGATCGCACTCCTAGAGATAGGACGAAGAAAATCTGCAGGATTAGGGTCAAACCTAATATGGGAGTCCATAGATTGAATTAATGCAACACTAGGGGTTTTAATTAGAAAGAGATTTCAATTAATCAACCTAGGGTTAGAAGTTAGTAGCCTCGAAAGAGGTATTAATATAAATTAGGTAATCCTACGGATCAATTCAAGTGAATAAATCATCTAGTTCAGAGTTAAATAACAAGTGAAGTCTAGGTGGATTCTTCATCGGGTATTGTCTTAATCAATTGGTTTTCTCAAAAGTATTTTCCCAATTCATTCTCTGTGTCTTAGCATCCTTAGTTTAGTAATTAGTTAGATAAATATAAATCCACTTTATTTTAGGCTAGATAATAAATAGAAAGTTAGTACTAGTACTTTTGGTTCCTTTGGGTTCGACATTCCGGTCTTGCCACTAAACTATACTACTGTTCGATAGGTGCGCTTGCCTCAATCGTGGTGATAGTTAGTTTCTAGGCTCGATCACTCATTATATAAATATTAAAGCTTTCGACCACCATAACACTTGTTCTTGTCGAACCAAGGCTTCTATGAACTCTTGAATGGTGCTCCAAATGATGGATGAATGACTCTTTTTCAGGAGGTGAAATCGGTAAGAGGACAAGGGAAAACGGATAGAAAATAAGAGAGAAAGTTGAGAAATGAGATAATAGATGACAATGTTGTGGTGTGTTTGAAATGAAAAGCCAATGAGGGTTTTTATAGGTTGAGAGGGCTGCTAAAAATAGCCAAAATAAGCAGCCAAAGAGCCCTCCCATGGCTGGCCACACATGTGGCAAGTTTGAAGTTTTCAAACTTGCTATATTAAGGTAGGGGCAAATCTAGAAAGGCACAAATAGTGGAGGGGTTTGTTTGCAATTTGAAAAAGTATTCAAGGGCCATTTTGCAAGCTAATTAACCAGCCAAGCAAACTGATTGGGTCAGCATGTGGGACGGTTTTGGGCTGCCCAGTACTCGGTCGGTTCGGTTTTCTCGGTTCAGCTCAACTGGGCCAATTTTCATAATTAATTAATAATAATTTATTTAACCCAAATTAAATTGGATATAAATTAAAATTAATTATATTATGAATTAATACACATACTTGGACCATCTTAGGCTGAAAAATTAATTCCCCTTGATGCTTCAAAATTGCTTCTCGGTTTTGCGCTTCTAGTAGTGTCTGTCGAGCCGTTTTTCGCCATTTGTGCAATTCTGTCGAGAATGATCAAAACTAATCAAAATTTATTATAAAATTAATTAAAATTTAACATGTTAATAATTGAAGTATAAATAATTATTTTATTATTATTATACATTTTTCGACAAGAATTTTATCGAAATTGCATGAATTTGAGTTAAAAAGGGCATGAAAAAGTGTGTATATTTTCGTGTTTCCACAACCCCAAACTTAATTCATTGCTCGTCCCGAGTAATGCACAAATTGAAAAGAATTTCTCAGAAACACCTTTGAAAAATTTCTTCAGAACAACATTTGTAACACCCCTTACCCGGATTCTACGCCGGAACCAGGCCCGAGGCGTTACCGTATTAAAACTACTTGATCGCCACTTAGGCTTATCGTGACTACTCTCTTAAGTCACCTCAATGACCTCATTCTCGACTTACAAGGCCTCACTCATACACACGAGGGCTCTCGAGACTATACCGAAACTTTTTTCAAATCTTAAAATTTTTCTCTTTTATACAGGGCTCACACGCCCGAGTAAGATGAGACACGCCCGTGTGTAGACACGCACGCCCATGCCTTCCAACCGTGGTGAACACTGACTATCTACCCACGGCCTCAAAGCCTAGTCACATGCCCGTGTGGCTAGCCTGTGGCCAACACTGATTAACTCACACGGCCTAGGCACACGTCCGTGTGACTAGTCCGTGGTCTATTCTAACTTAATATGCCAACATGCAGGGGACACACGGCCAAGTCACACGCCCGTGGGCTGACCGTGTGTCACACATGGTCTAGACACACGCCCGTGTGTCTATCCACAGGGACAAGAACAAAGCTATATGCCAAGTTCTTTTCACTCCTTTAGCATACATAACATGCACTCATTCAGCACATCCATAACCAACTCATAATGAAGTGCAATTTCACATGTATAACTACATCTTTTCATATAATAAAGTAGCCAACAACTATGGTATTATACAAAATAGATTATGCAACTATGGGCTAACACATCTTAGCCATTTACAAAAAAAAATCACTAACTTTTCTTGCCCCTATACATGCCATATACAAAACATTGAGTCTCATGTACCAGAGTGTGATGATAGCGTGGGTGATTCTCCAATTGATCCTCGTATCTCGAGTCAACTCTATTGCTCTATAAGACAAGGGAAAAGAAAGAGAGTAAGCTTTGAGCTTAGTAAGTTTACACATAAACAATTAAGCATCATAGTATACTAAACAACAATTAGCATTATACTAACATATAATACACAACTATGCTTACTCTTTCTATCCCTTACCACATTTCCAACACATCATGAGTCATATACTCATAACCATTGAAATGTACCCCTGCATTCAATATCACATTTATACAATATACAACACAACATCATTCCTCGATAATTCATCCACACAGCTAATTAACTCAATAATACAACCACACAGGTAATCCACAAGCTAATTTCTCAGTAATACAACCACACAGCTAATCCACACAGTTAATTTCTCAGTGGTTTCGCACTTAGCCCACCACAATCAATTTATAAGGTAGTATCGCACTTAGCCTACCTTAAAGGTAATCATAGTGGTTATGCACATAGCCCACTAGACGATATACCTAATGATAGCATCGCACATAGCCAGCTCATCGTCAATATGCATTAGAATGGTATCGCACTTAGCCCACCATTTAGCATTATCACTACACATTCTCATATCTACTTACTCAATCATTCATCCATTCACAATATCTACCACATTCATTCCACATAGGTTCTCAAACATGCTACACACTAGTTAGCATTAACAAATTTTAAGTATGAATGCATTGTTTATGCATAGACTTACCTCGGCACTCAAAAGTATAGAAATGTGCAATTTAGTCCACCACCTTACTCTTACCTCTGTTTAGATCCAGGCTTCGTCTTTCTTGATCTATAATGAATAAATCAGCTTATTCAATACACACATTGACTAAATTGACCCACATTTCATACTTTAGCAAAATTACCATTTTGCCCCTAAACTTTCTCATATTTACACTTGTGCCCCAAGGTTCGTAAAGTGATCTTTATTCAATTTTCTAGCCTTTCATGCTTAGCCAAATCACTTACTCAACTAAAGCATTCATCAATTCTCACTAAATCATACATGTATTGTAACAACCCAAACCCGGTCTATGCGTTTAGACAAGATTTGGTTTGTCACACCAATCAAACATTTATTTATTCTCGAGTGATTAAAGTAAAATAGTGCTACAAAACTTTTTGGAAATAGAGTTTAATAAAATTTAGTTCGAGGATTTGAAATTTGTGAATCAAGAAAATACTTGTTATTGTTGAAATATAAAAGTCAAAATCTTAAGATAATTTCAAAGAATTTTGAAAGAATTTAAAATAATTTAAGTGTCCAAAAATTGTTGTAAAACTAATATTTTAAAGAAAACTAAATATATTTAAGATAAAACCATATTAAGTATTTGAAATAAAATCAAACCCATCCACAAAACAAAATCCATAAAAACATAATAAGAGGCCTTATTACATCAAACTCATAATAATAATTAAAATAATAACTTAAATAAAGTTAATAGTATATAAAACCCAAGTTCGTAGTATGGCCTCCACCAAGTCATCTCCGGCCCAAGTCCACATCAATTTACATTACCTGAAATGGTTAATAAAATTGGGCGAGTTACAAAGAACTCAGTGTGCAACTCACTTACCACCATTATTGGGCCAGATCGTCAAGATATTATGCTGAGCTTGAGCCCAATTACAGAATTCAACAATATATCATAAATGAAATAACATAATTTAAAAATGTATGAAAAATGAATTTCCCAACCAAACCTAATTTTCCATCCGCTAACACCCCCGTACCAACCAACACACCTGTGGGGATCAAGTCAACCCACCCCGCCAAACACACCAATCATAGGCATTAAGCCTTTAAATAATTTTGTAGTGCACTACCGAACTAGATTGTGACATTGTCACCGAACTAGAGGCATTTAGCCAAATTTGTGGCAGAGCCACCGAACTAGAGGCATTGAGCCGAATTGTGGCAGAACCACCGAACTAGATTTTCGGCAACTGGCCATTCTTCTCTTCATATATCCCACCCCATGCAATTATGCGTGTATAACAAAATATAGTCATATAATATTATTTTTTTTAATTCATAACATCGGTGGGTTTATCATTAATCATTTCATTTGGCCCATAAAATAATAATTTAGTAATTTGCCCATTTAACAGTTTAGTGGGCTTTGGCCCATTTATCGAACTAGAGTATTTTGGCCCAATTTATCGAACTAGAGTATTTTGGCCCAATTTGTCAATCTAGCAGTTTTTCGGATTTTTCTCGATTTTAACCGTTTTCATGCATTTACTCAAAAATATGAATTACTACGTATTTTTCCCGTTTTTACTATTTTTACGATTTTAGCACAGTACTCACAACTTGATGTCTAACCCGAAAATGAGTGTGAAGTTACACACCTGGTTATTGAGAGAACTACACTTTCCCGCTCTTCAACACCCTCGGATTTCCGTAATACTTCTACTTGCGATTTCTCCCCGATTGGTGGTTCGCTAACCGAATCGAACCCACGAACGAATAATGGTTCGGGAGTACGAACGACTTCGAACAGTTGATTTTCCTCGGTTGAACGTCAACAACCCGGTGGAAAATCCCGGATTCCCGAAATAGTCCTTTGCTTATACCTATGGGGATTACTGGTACCACCCTTCTTCCGAAGACTATACATCGCCCTTTTCTTCCCTATTTTGAATGTCTTCAAAGACAAAGGAACATTAATCCAATCTAAAATAATATCGAAATAATTCTAAGGTTTTAAAGATGTGATTTCCTTACCACAAGAATCGATTCCAACGTTTTGTGTCACCCACGATTTCTTGATTTCCAAACTTCCGTTATTGCACTAAAGAGTAACAAAGAAGACGTTACTAGAACGAACGATTATTTCGATCCAAATGATCCTTCATGACACCATCAATAATCGGCCACACTATAAACTAACCGAAAACGAAAAAGAATCCCTTACCTATTTTCCACGGTCGAAAAGAAAGGATTGAGAATGGTGTTTGATTGATGAAAGATTCGGCTATGTATGTTCAAGGAAAAAGAGAAAATAAATTTGGCTTATAGGCACATTAGCATTCGGCCATGAGAGTGTAGATGGAGAGAATTTCGATTGAAAAGAAATAAAATAAGAGAAAAGATGGTGATGATGTTGCTTTGATTTCAAAGAGAATAGAAGAAAAAGAAAGAAAGAGATGAGCTTTAAGAGAGGTGTATATTCGGCAATGGTAAAAAGAAAAGAGAGAAAGAATGGCTTTTGGTGTAGGTGATTTTCGGCACTCAAAGGAAAGGCACAAAACAAGTACTAAAGCAATAAACAAAAATGACCAAATGGTAAAAATTTTAAGGCTTACCAATGCACAAATTCGGCCAAGGGAGAAAGAGGTTGAGAGAATTTGTAAAACTAAGCACAAAACAAAAAAAAAATGACCAAAACAAAAGACTTCAATTCCTAGCCAACTATCACCAAAATTCGGCTCCCCCTTTAGTCCACTTTGCCGTCCATATGCATGGTCCATTGGCCAAGATATTGTTTCCATAATAATTTCCTTGATTCTTGCCTCATATCTCCACATCTTTCCTTATTTTCTTGATTCCCTTCCTTAAGTTAACAATTTCCTTATTCCTTTGATATACTAACCAAAAATAACATGGTCAACACTTACCATATATGAGCTTGGCCGACACATGCTAGGAAAACCAAAAATAAAAGCCACCTAATTGCTATTTAAGGGATTCGAACCTTCACCCTCATGCACTAGCTCATGCGCCAACACCACTTTGCCATGCACTCATCTTATGCTACACATTGACACTTAAATTAACTTATGTGTCAATGCCACTTAATCCATTTCCATAAATTCTCAAAATTTAATATTATTCCATCTTAATAAATTCTAATTCTTCTTCAGGACTATACTAAACACAAAAAATTAATAAGAAAAATTTACTTTCTAAAATACTTACTCAAAGCACACAATAAAAAAAAATATACTCGAATTTTCAGGGTGTTACAACTCTACCCTCCTTAAAGAAAATTTCGTCCTCGAAATTTACCTGGTTGAAAAAGATGAGGGTATTGTTGCCGAATTGCATCCTCAGGCTTCCACGTAGCTTCCTCCACTCCGTGGTTACGCCATAACACTTTGACCAACGGCACAGTCTTCTTTCTTATCACCTTAACATCTCGGTCTAAGATTTCCACTGGTTCCTCCTCAAAAGACAAGTCTGACTTCAACTCCACTTCTTCTACCGGTACTATGTGCGAAGGATCCGATCTATAGCGCCTCAACATGGACACATGGAAAACATTATGAATTTGGCTCAAATCCAAAGGTAATTCAATCTGATAGGCCACTGGACCAATTCGCTTCACCACACGATAAGGTCCAATGTATCTAGGACTCAATTTGCCCTTCTTCCCGAATCTGAAAATCTTCTTCCAAGGTGAGACCTTCAAGAAAACTTGATCCCCCACGACATACTCGATATCCTTACGCTTCAGATCTGCATACGACTTCTGTCTATCCGAAGCTTCCTTTAACCGTGCTCGAATAGCTTTCACTTTTTCTTCCGTTTCAGAAATCATCTCAGGTCCTAACATCTGTCGATCGCCCAACTCAGTCCAACAGATAGGGGAACGACACCTACGACCATACAATGCCTCGTAGGGTGCCATCTAAATGCTAGACTGGTAGCTGTTGTTGTAAGCAAATTCTGCCAACGGTAGAAAATCCTCCCAACTACCTTTGAAGTCGATTACACATCCTCTTAACATGTCTTCCAGAATTTGAATCACTCTCTCCGACTGACCATCTGACTGAGGATGAAAAGCCGTACTAAAGTTAAGCTTTGTTCCCAGAGCTTCATGCAAAGCTTTCCAAAATCGGGATGTAAACCTAGGATCCCTATCCGATATAATCGACACGGGTACCCCATGCAACCTCACGATTTCAGATACATACAGCTTCGCCAACTTCTGCAACGAGTAATCCGTACGAACTGGTAGGAAATGAGCAGTCTTCGTCAAACGATCAACAATTACCCAAACAGAATTTTTCTTAGTAAGTGTTAAAGGTAACCCACTAACAAAATCCATTGTTATTCGCTCCCATTTCCAAAGAGGAATCTTAACTGGTTGCAAAAGACCTGACGGCAATTGATGCTCCGCTTTCACTTGCTGACAAGTTAAACATTTTCCCACAAATTCTGAAATCTCACGCTTCAATCCAGGCCACCAATACTGTTCTCGAAGATCCCGGTACATCTTGTTTCCTCCGGGATGCATAGCATAAGGGCTACTATGCGCCTCCCTCAAAATCATTTGCCTCAGATCTGAATCCTTAGGCATACAGACTCTTCCACGAAAGCACAACACACCTTCTGAATTTATACCAAAATCCTCTATCCCACCATTTTCCACTTGTTGAATTAAAAGTCCCAACTTCTCATCTAATATCTGTTTTTCCTTGATTTGATCCAACCACAGAGGCTTCACTTGAAGTTCCGCTATCAAACTACCATCCTCATACAAACTCAAATGAGCAAACATAGCTCTCAAATCAGATACCACCTTACGACTTAATGCGTCCGCCACCACATTAGCCTTTCCAGGATGATACTCAATTGAGAAATCATAGTCCTTTAACAGCTCCACCCATCTTCGTTGTCTCAAGTTTAATTCCTTCTGAGTAAGAAGATACTTAAGACTCTTATGATCCGTATAGATGATAGACTTTTCACCATATAGGTAATGCCTCCAAATCTTTAAGGCAAACACCACTGCTGCTAACTCCAAATCATGAGTAGGGTAGTTTACTTCGTGCGGTCTCAACTGACGAGAAGCATAAGCTACCACTTTCCCACTTTGCATCAATACGCAACCTAATCCCGTATGCGACGCATCACAATAAACTGTAAACTCCTTTCCAGCCTCAGGTTGAATCAGAACTGGCGCTTCCGTCAAAATCTTCTTCAATTTCTCGAAACTTTCTTGATGCTTATCAGTCCATATAAACGGTACTCCCTTTCGCAAAAGCTTAGTTAGGGGTGCAGCAATCAACGAAAACCCCTCAACAAAGCGTCTATAGTATCCAGCTAAACCCAAGAAACTCCGGATTTCAGCCACTGACTTCGGTGGTTTCCAATCCAATACAGCCTCAATCTTCCGCGGATCCACCCTTATTCCTTCGGCTGAAACCACATGACCCAAGAAAGTCACTTCTCTTAACCAAAATTCACATTTACTGAATTTGGCATACAATTGATTATCTCAAAGCAACTGCAATACAATTCGCAAATGCGAGTCATGCTCTTCTTCATTCCTTGAATAAACCAGAATGTCATCTATGAATACCACCACAAACCGGTCTAAAAATGGTTGAAAGACCCGGTTCATCATATCCATAAATGCAGCTGGTGCATTGGTCAACCCAAACGGCATCACCAAAAACTCATAGTGTCCGTAACGGGTTCGGAATGCTGTCTTGTGAATATCTGCTTCTTTCACCTTAAGCTGGTGATAACCCGACCTTAAATCAATTTTGGAGAAAACAGAAGCTCCCTTCAATTGATCAAACAGGTCATCAATTCTCGGCAGAGGGTACCGATTCTTGATCGTCAGCTTATTCAATTGCCTATAATCGATACACATACGCATCGACCCATCCTTCTTCTTAACAAACAAAACCGGTGCTCCCCATAGAGACACACTCGGTCGAATAAAACCCCGATCTAGTAGTTCTTGAATTTGAGCTTTAAGCTCCGACAACTCCTTCGGTGCCATTCTATAAGGAGCAATGGACACTGGAGCAGTTCCGGGCAAAAGCTCAATACCAAATTCCACTTCCCGATCTGGAGGTACACCAGGAAGTTCTTCGGGAAAAACATCAGGGAACTCCTTCACAGTTCTCACATCTTCTACTGACAGCTCTTTGGCATCTAAAGCACTAATAAATGCTAAAAATGCTCCGCACCCTTTTCGCACCAACTTTTCCGCCTTTAACGCAGAAATCACGTTTGCCAAGTAATTTCTCCGCTCGCTTATCATAACTATCTCCTTATCCTCCGCAGTTCTTATCGACATCCGCTTTTCAGCACAATCCAGTTGCGCCCGATGCTTAACCAACCAATCCATGCCCAGAATGATATCGAATTCGCCAAAAGGCAATTCCATCAAATCTTCCAGGAATGTTTCTCCTTGAATTCCTAAGGGCACGTCTCTAAATAGTTTATTAACCAACACCGACTGTCCTAAGGGGCTAATTACCCTCATCTCACTATCGGAAATTTTAGATTCTAAATTCAAGTTGCCAGTTATGGTGCTAGCAACATACGAATGGGTAGAACCAATATCTATCAAGGCAATAACGGGTACATCAGAAATGAAGAACGTACCAGTTATCACATCAGGTGCATTACCATCCTCACGACGTCTGACTGCATACATCAATCCTGGCTGTCTTGCATCCGTGTTGCCTCTGGGACCATTGCCTCGACCCGCTGCACCTTGACCACGTCCAGCCCCATTACCACCACGACCTCTCGGCGGTTGCTGAGCTCCTCTTGCCGGTGGTGCATCAGTAGTACGAACTTCTTGAGTTGTATCCATACGTCGAGGGCAACTCCTATATTGATGATCCGTTGATCCACATTTATAGCAAGCACCCGTTTTCTTCCAGCATTCTCCAGAATGTCTTTTCCCACAATCAGCACAGTCTCGACTCTGATTAACAGCTACTGGTGCTCTTCCTTGAGCTGGTTCCTCATTCCGGGGCCTCTTCAGAAATCTTTTCGAAGAACCCGAATACTTCATATCTCTCTTGCTTCGAACTTGCTCCCGATTCTGACGTTCCGAATTCTTAGCCTCTTCGGCTATCTTGGCCTTCTCCACAAGCGCGGCAAAAGTTCTAACTTGTTGTGGGGCTATCAGAACTCGCAACTCGTCCTTTAAACCATCCTCAAAGCATACACAACGCTCATGATCCGTTGCCACTATCGTTCGAGCATAGCGACTCAAACGTAAGAACTCAGCCTCATATGCTGCCACCGTCTTATTTCCTTGTACCAGGTTCAAGAATTCCTTCCTTCGGGCATCCACATAGCTTGTTCCCACATATTTCCCTTGAAAGGAAGCCTTGAAGAATTCCCAATTAACTAATGCAGCATCAGTGCCTTCTCGGATAGTAAGCCACCATTGGTAAGCTTCGTCCCTTAACAAAGATACCGCTCCTCTTAGCTTTTATTCCACAGTGCACTCAAGATAGTCCATAATTCGCTCTACTGCCTCAAGCCAATATTCAGCGACATTGGGAGCTACACCAGAGACACCTCTGAAAACCTCAGCTCCACTTGATTTCAATCGCTCCGATATTGACCCACGAGCTGTTGGTCCAGTTCTGGATCCAGCGACCCTTTCAAGTACTCGCAGCATTGCTCGTGTCACAGCATTATCTTCATCCATGTGGTCATGTGATCCCGTCTCACTCTCGAGTGACGCAGGTGCATCCATTTCCGGCATATGACCCGGCACATCAGTTGCGCCCCTAACACCTCGTCCTCTACCACGGCCACGTCTACCGCGTCCACGACCACGTCCTCTAGTGCTCATAGCGACTAATTCGATTTAATCTGATTAAGAGTTTTATGAATCGGAATAATATTTCAGTTGTTTATTAACGATGTTTTATGATATGAAAGAGATAGAGTTGTTTTCGCAATCATATCCTATTGTCTCAATCTCTACGGTTTTCAACACCTAAAACTAGAAGTTCTAGAGTGTTTCTTACAATCATATCACAATGATAATAACAATCAGTATACAGATACTTACTTGACTTGGCGCGGGATGCTCATGGTGCCATACTACTTTTAAATCAAAAGTCTAGAAATTTAAATTGTTTTTCAAACAAATATTCTTTATTGAACCCAAACCACAGCCGAGTTTTGAAACTGGGCTCTGATACCATTAAATGTAACAACCCAAACCCGGTCTATGCGTTTAGACAAGATTTGGTTTGTCACACCAATCAAACATTTATTTATTCTCGAGTGATTAAAGTAAAATAGTGCTACAAAACTTTTTGGAAATAGAGTTTAATAAAATTTAGTTCGAGGATTTGAAATTTGTGAATCAAGAAAATACTTGTTTATTGTTGAAATATAAAAGTCAAAATCTTAAGATAATTTCAAAGAATTTTGAAAGAATTTAAAATAATTTAAGTGTCCAAAAATTGTTGTAAAACTAATATTTTAAAGAAAACTGAATATATTTAAGATAAAACCATATTAAGTATTTGAAATAAAATCAAACCCATCCACACAACAAAATCCATAAAAACATAATAAGAGGCCTTATTACATCAAACTCATAATAATAATTAAAATAATAACTTAAATAAAGTTAATAGTTTATAAAACCCAAGTTCGTAGTATGGCCTCCACCAAGTCATCTCCGGCCCAAGTCCACATCAATTTCCATTACCTGAAATGGTTAATAAAATTGGGTGAGTTACAAAGAACTCAGTGTGCAACTCACTTACCACCATTATTGGGCCAGATCGTCAAGATATTATGCTGAGCTTGAGCCCAATTACAGAATTCAACAATATATCATAAATGAAATAACATAATTTAAAAATGTATGAAAAATGAATTTCCCAACCAAACCTAATTTTCCATCCGCTAACACCCCCGTACCAACCAACACACCTGTGGGGATCAAGTCAACCCACCCCGCCAAACACACCAGTCATAGGCATTAAGCCTTTAAATAATTTTGTAGTGCACTACCGAACTAGATTGTGACATTGTCACCGAACTAGAGGCATTTAGCCAAATTTGTGGCAGAGCCACCGAACTAGAGGCATTGAGCCGAATTGTGGCAGAACCACCGAGCTAGATTTTTGGCAACTGGCCATTCTTCTCTTCATATATCCTACCCCATGCAATTATGCGTGTATAACAAAATATAATCATATAATATTATTTTTTTAATTCATAACATCGGTGGGTTTATCATTAATCATTTCATTTGGCCCATAAAATAATAATTTAGTAATTTGCCCATTTAATAGTTTAGTGGGCTTTGGCCCATTTATCGAACTAGAGTATTCTGGCCCAATTTATCGAACTAGAGTATTTTGGCCCAATTTATCGAACTAGAGTATTTTGGCCCAATTTGTCAATCTAGCAGTTTTTCGGATTTTTCTCGATTTTAACCGTTTTCATGCATTTACTCAAAAATATGAATTACTACGTATTTTTCCCGTTTTTACTATTTTTACGATTTTAGCATAGTACTCACAACTTGATGTCTAACCCGAAAATGAGTGTGAAGTTACACACCTGGTTATTGAGAGAACTACACTTTCCCGCTCTTCAACACCCTCGGATTTCCGTAATACTTCTACTTGCGATTTCTCCCGATTGGTGGTTCGCTAACCGAATCGAACCCACGAACGAATAATGGTTCGGGAGTACGAACGACTTCGAACAGTTGATTTTCCTCGGTTGAACGTCCGCAACCCGGTGGAAAATCCCGGATTCCCGAAATAGTCCTTTGCTTATACCTATGGGGATTACTGGTACCACCCTTCTTCCGAAGACTATACACCGCCCTTTTCTTCCCTATTTTGAATGTCTTCAAAGACAAAGGAACATTAATCCAATCTAAAATAATATCAAAATAATTCTAAGGTTTGAAAGATGTGATTTCCTTACCACAAGAATCGATTCCAACGTTTTGTGTCACCCACGATTTCTTGATTTCCAAACTTCCGTTATTGCACTAAAGAGTAACAAAGAAGACGTTACTAGAACGAACGATTATTTCGATCCAAATGATCCTTCATGACACCATCAATAATCGGCCACACTATAAACTAACCGAAAACGAAAAAGAATCCCTTACCTATTTTCCACGGTCGAAAAGAAAGGATTGAGAATGGTGTTTGATTGATGAAAGATTCGGCTATGTATGTTCAAGGAAAAAGAGAAAATAAATTTGGCTTATAGGCACATTAGCATTCGGCCATGAGAGTGTAGATGGAGAGAATTTCGATTGAAAAGAAATAAAATAAGAAAAAAGATGGTGATGATGTTGCTTTGATTTCAAAGAGAATAGAAGAAAAAGAAAGAAAGAGATGAGCTTTAAGAGAGGTGTATATTCGGCAATGGTAAAAAGAAAAGAGAGAAAGAATGGCTTTTGGTGTAGGTGATTTTCGGCACTCAAAGGAAAGGCACAAAACAAGTACTAAAGCAATAAACAAAATGACCAAATGGTAAAAATTTTAAGGCTTACCAATGCACAAATTCGGCCAAGGGAGAAAGAGGTTGAGAGAATTTGCAAAACTAAGCACAAAACAAAAAAAAAATGACCAAAACAAAAGACTTCAATTCCTAGCCAACTATCACCAAAATTCGGCTCCCCCTTTAGTCCACTTTGCCGTCCATATGCATGGTCCATTGGCCAAGATATTGTTTCCATAATAATTTCCTTGATTCTTGCCTCATATCTCCACATCTTTCCTTATTTTCTTGATTCCCTTCCTTAAGTTAACAATTTCCTTATTCCTTTGATATACTAACCAAAATAACATGGTCAACACTTACCATATATGAGCTTGGCCGACACATGCTAGGAAAACCAAAAATAAAAGCCACCTAATTGCTATTTAAGGGATTCGAACCTTCACCCTCATGCACTAGCTCATGCGCCAACACCACTTTGCCATGCACTCATCTTATGCTACACATTGACACTTAAATTAACTTATGTGTCAATGCCACTTAGTCCATTTCCATAAATTCTCAAAATTTAATATTATTCCATCTTAATAAATTCTAATTCTTCTTCAGGACTATACTAAACACAAAAAATTAATAAGAAAAATTTACTTTCTAAAATACTTACTCAAAGCACACAATAAAAAAAAATATACTCGAATTTTCAGGGTGTTACATGTATGACCAAACTCAAGACTTTCACAAACAAGTCCCTACATGCATTTTTCATGGAAAAATCACTTAGCAAAAGATGTTTCTACTACATCAAGCTTTCATATTCTTCCATAAAACATTAAAATACATGCATGTCATACATGGGTACATTTTTGAACATCCATCATAGCTCATCAAATAGCAAAAAATAGCTTACTCATGCTACTAGGACTTCAAAAATATGAATAATATAAAAAACGGGGCTTAGATGCACTTACTAGCAAGCTTGAAAATTTTGAAGAACCCTAACAATGGCTCTTGAAAATTTCGGCAGCCTTGGAGAAGAAGATGAGTGAATTTTGTCATCTTTTCTCCTATTTTAATCATTTAATAGCCAAATGACCAAAATACCCTTTTTGATAAACTTCCTATTTTAACTCATCTATGCCCAATTTTGTCCAAAAACTAAAAATTGGGAAAATTACTCATTAAGGACCTCTAATTAATATTCTAAAGCTATTTCAAACAAATAGCTTCTAGAATCTCGCATTTTGCAACTTTTGCAATTTAGTCCTTTTGGACAATTTAACTGCAATTTCACAAAATTGCTTCATGAAACTTTCACACTAGCATGCATACACAGCATAAACCTCAAAAACTCATACATATACCTCGGATTTGTGGTCTCACACTACTATTCTGACTAGGCCCTAAACCGGGATGTTACAACATTCTTCCCAAAATTATAAATTTAGCATATTTATGCTCAAGAACAAGAATTTTGGTAATTATGCTACTTAAGTATACATATCATTCAAATTAATCTAAATAACTATTATGATAACAAAATATAAACTAAATGCTTTCTAAAAAAAACATGTAAATCCCTACCAATTTGATTTTATTCCCTTATTTAAGATTAAGTTGCAATCATCAAGTTTAATTTATGCCTTCATATGTTGAACATAGCAATTTCTCTCCACTAATGTTGGTAGCACAGAAACTTGAATTAATAGGTCTTTTAAATAGGTTGTAACGTGGTTAGGGTTGGGGTAGGTAAAAGATAGATAAATTTAGGCTAAAAACCCTAAACTTAACTTAAATCAGACCTTCGAAATAATTACCTTCAATACACCAACTTATTTTGCTTTCAGATGCTCTTTTGTACATCTATTTCTTTCGAGTACATATGTTGTTGTTTTTTCACGAACATTGTTTTGTATGTACTACAATTTTTTTAAGCATTTGATACTTCTTTTCAACTCCCCCAAACTTGTTTCAAAGAATATTCTGAGTAGTACTAAGTCTAGTGTTTGGGATAATTTAAAGATAATTAAGAGGAAAGTGATGGCTAAATATTGCAAAGGTTCAAATAAAATTAGGCCAGATAGTCTCAAAGTTGGGTTTCAAGGGATAAAAATTCATCAAGGTTGGCTTGAAAGGCTCAAACTGTTCAAACAAAAGTTGCCTAAATCATTTTCAGCATTCCATGCTTCCTAAGATTTCACCTCAAGAAATTACTGAGTCAATTCTAGAGACTTAAACTTTCATGCATGCCTAGCTTTCCTAAGAAACTAAAATTTTATGGTATGATTTACACACTTTATTAAGAGTACATTTGTGTCATAATTCAGTCAACATAGCAATTATTGAAATAATAGAATTTTATTCATACTAAAGTTTAGCATACTTAACTAAATTTCAAATTTTTGAACAAAATATATCCTAATCATAATTAAAAGAAAAATTTATTCTAAGAGGAAATAATTTCAATATTTCGGTCCCCCTACTTAATATGAACAATGTCCCCATTGTTAAAAACAATAGAGAAAATGAAAATATAGAAGTGAATAGATACTGTACACCAGGTAGGATCCCAGAAAAAAGAGGTGAGTCAAGTTTGACTGCTTAAATACCAAGCTCTTTCTAGACAGATCCAATCCTAGACATGTATATATCTATTGCCACACTTCCTATTTTATAAATTTTTCAATTTTTATTAATGATTTCAACCTATTGATTTATTATGCGAGAAATAGAAATATCCTAAGAGATAAAATAAAATAGAGACAAGATCCCCCCTTTTTATTTGCAGAATCCTCAGAATATGATCCCCTCATTTCTTCCTCGACATTGGAGTCCATGGTTTGAGTATTAAGTCTGGAAATTCAAGCAAAAAAAAAACAAATGGGTTATGAAATATATATTTTTTTAAATATATCTCTGGTTGAGTCATCTAGAATTTTTGAGTATCTCCAGTAAGCTTAATGCTGCAACTGTATGTGTTGCAGCATAGCCATTATACCAAACTGTTCACTTCATGGAATGGTGCTAGATAAAGGGACTCTCAGCGTCGAACCTAGGAAATCTGTTAAAGATGGTTTCAGTTTCGGGCAGGTGGTTGAGTAATCGATGGTAAGGTTTAGAGTTGAAGAGGGTGGTGGTTTTAAGGATAGTTTCAGTAATGTAGTTGGTGACTTCAAATGAAGGTGTTTGGCATGGTGATTCAAGGAGTTAAGGGCTGCAACATTAATGGGTTAAGTGAGATGCACTATTCGGCTACTTGGGAATGGCGGTGGAGCAAGGTAAGGGCTATAGGTTTGTGTAGAAAAGGGTTGAATATTTCCCTTCTTAGCAGTGTCTTAAGCCCAATGGCAGCTCCTTTTTGGATCTTAAGCTCCTGTACTGAAAGTAAATTGAAATTAGTGCTTGCCTTAAAAGTTAACCCTTTATTTAACAAAACAAATACTTAAATTCTTCGGCCTACTAAGAAGAATTTTTTTTTGAAAAATTACATTAAATTAAACTCCCAGGAAAGACTGGAGGGGTCACAGATGGTCTCGCTTAAGTCCCAATCTCCTAGACAGAGTTTTAATTAATGTAATGAACCAAAGAAAATTTTATCTAAGTCTACCATTTTATTCAAATGAGAAAAAAAACCTAAAAATATAAAATAATGATAGAGAAAGTGAAGAGAACTCCCTCTATTTTATTCAAGATCGTCATTGGCTATGGTGGTGTCAAATGGCCATTTGTCATACTAACCATAACCATCTAGGAAGTAATATATTCTTTCCTATCAAATCTATCTAACATCTCATTAGTGAAAGAAAACCTGTAATGATCTTTCCTGGTGGCCTTGTTTAACTTCCTGTAATTCCTACAGATCCTCCAACCCGTGACTCGAATATCTGCAATAATCAATTCGACACCCTTCTTGTGCTTTTCCAAAACAACAAATGACTCTTCTCCAAATGAAATCATGATAGGTAAAAATGGAGATAAATCCAAATAATCATATTTCGTATGAAGAGGCAAAGTCTTCAGTTCCAATTCGACTGGCTCTTTAATCAACACTTTTGGTTGTATGTACTCCCGACATAATAACTCTAATGATTCCAGTAGAACTTCCTGAGTGAATACCTTTGTTTTAGCTTCTAACAAAGCCAAACATTCCTTGTCTTCATCATCACTTGGCGAATCCACTAGCAGAATACATTCTAACAGATTATCTACAGAATTTAGCTCCAGCTCTGTAGAAGCCAATGATTCTATCTTGGTATTAGCAGAACAGTCTTCAACTACGTCTGGGGATTTAGTAGCATCGAAGTCATTAAAAGTCTCATCGTCATCAAAAATTTCTTTCAACTGAGTATCTGGTTGCTGCTTCTAGAATCGTTGAGGATATGGCAATGCTGGAATCTTAGCTTTAACCGAACAACTCTTCTGTGGCAATTTTTCTGCATCTGACAAGGGTGTTAGATAATCAGAACTAACTGGTTTATAGTTTTCCTCATCAAGGATCACTGAATCTGACTTCTATGATACAGGAGTTTCAACACTTGGTTAAACTTCCTCTTTGTCTTGAGCTACAACAGGCTCATCTTGAACCACAACCACCTTGGGCTCCAATGTCTTTCCACTTGGCAAAGAGACTGCTTTGTAATGTTCTTTGCCCAAAATTTTTGGATTTTCTGTGTCGCTTGGCCAAATACCTTGGGGTTTATTTCGAAGTTCATTGATTAGCTGAACCATTTGATTCTCCAGATTTCTTAAAGTGGTATCATTCTTCGCTATGTATGCCTTCAGCAGATTCTCAATATCACTTGAAGATTCAGTTGGTTGGGGGTTGTTGCACTTGTTGAGAATATTCTGACGGATAATTTGGTCAAAATGGCATAACAGAGTCGCTATGGTCCGCCCATTGATTACTCTCTGGAGAAATTGGATGATTCTGCCATGAAGAGTTGTAAAAATTTGATTGCTGACCATTCTAATTTTGATTTCCCATGTAATAATTTGACTCTTGATTCGATGGGCAATTTTCAAAGAAATGGCCATCTCCACAGTATTCACAAGAAATATTATCGAACTGGTTCGGCTGCTGACCTGACAGATTACCATTGAAACCATTAACAATTATGTTCTTAACCATAGAAGACATAGAGGATACCTAGGCTGCCAAAGAAGTAAGTGTGTTTGCTTTATGTACTCTTACTGCTCGTCTTTCTGAGGCTGCTCGGCCACTGATAGTTATTGCTGGCAATTCTTTCAATAATCTCGTAAGCATCGTTATAAGACTTAGAAAGAAGGGCTCCGTTTGCTGAAGCATCCACCATCATTCTAGTATGAATATTGAGACCAATATGAAAGTCTCCGTTTGAACACAGTAAGGAATGCCGTGATGAGGGCATTTTCGTAATAACTCCTTACACCGCTCACATGCCTCATATAAAGATTCTTCATCAAGTTGCTGAAATGAAGTGATTTCATTTCAGATCTTGGCGGTTAAAGATTGAGGGAAATATTTCAATAAGAAACGTTCAACCAAATCTTGCCATGTAGTTATAAAACAGGACGGTAGGGAGTTCAACCACGCTCGTGCTCTATCTGTTAAGGAGTATGGAAATAATCTCAGTCTCAAGGCATCCTTAGTCACTCTGTATAGTTTAAGTGAGTCACTCACTTCCATGAATAGCCGAAGATGAATATGTGGATCTTCAGTAGCAATCCCACTAAATTGACCCATATTTTGCAACATTTGGAACATGACCGGCTTTAGCTCGAATTGTTGTGCCTTGATTTCTGGTCTTCTAATACTCGGATTGAGCTCGTTGAATAGAGGAATGACATATTGTTGAATGGTACAGTTACAATCATCGGCAACAATGATCGGTTTGTGAGTATTATAAGCAAATGTTCCACTTGGATTTTGGTTTTGATTTTCAAAATTCATATCTTCGGTCCTTCTTTGGTGCACTTGTCTTCTCCTTTGTCAGAAAGTCCTTTAAATTTCAGTGTTTATGGGAAGTAAGTCAATAATTTGATCAATACTCACAGGGACTGTGAAAAGAATTATTTATGAGTGCAATTTAAAACACTTTGGTGAAGAAAAATATTTTGATTTGAAGAGGTGATAAAAAACTAAAAATTTAACAAAGTAAATAAAATAAAATAAAGTTCCAATGCACGATTTCAAAAGATGATTTTAATCAAGATGACATAATTGTGTTAGATTAATTACATTTCTTAACTTAGAATTATTAAACTCATGTTTATGTTGTTATGAATAAATTCACTACAACTCTGTAATTTGCTAACTTATGAACATACTTACCTACAAAAATCCATTTATCTCTTGACTATATCTCTATGCCAATTCAACCGATTAAACAAATTTTAATAAGCAAATGTGTTAATGCACATAGATACTTATGAAATTAAAATAATCTCTTGTACATATCTCTATGCCAATTCAAACAATTAATTCAATCTCATAAGTGTCGAAACCATTTTTTTTAAAACGGGTTTGGAAAAAATGGGGATCGACATTAAAAATGACAAATGGAGTCGCCACCGATCTTTTATTCAAGGTGTGATCGGATCACCTTGAGATGAGTTATTTCAGTAAAACATTTTTATTAAAACAATAATTTTGGTCTACGAAAACTCGAGAAAATAGGTTCGGGAGTCGGTTACGTACGAGGAAGGGTTAGCACCCTCGTAGCGCCCAATTGATACCTAATTGATTACTTAATGTCCTAATGCCAAAAATTTGAACAGATTCTAGATTACGATCCATTTATTTAAGATATATTTGAACAAAACTGTATTGGATGCCAAAGCTCCCTATCTCGGAGAAATAAAATGCCATACTCAGTAAGTTAGTGCATAACATCTTATATTCTCGAAGTTGGATTTATTCTTCGACATTCAGTATTTGTATATAAAAAAATAAGAAGGATATTCCCTTATTTGGGTCGAATGAAAAATCGCAACCCAGTAAGTTAGGGTACTATTTCTCAAAATTCCCGAATACGGAATATTGCCTTTGTTGTTTTGAAATTCTTATCTCAAGAAAATAAAACATCACACTCAGTAAGTTAGGGTGCAATGTCTCAACTTCCCAAGAATAAGTTTTTTTTATTTAAAATATCATGCATTTTAATTTAAGAGAGAAAGGATACTCGGTTGCTAGGCTTTAACGATGAAAATCGGAACTCAGTAAGTTAGAGCACGAATTTCTCGAAACCTCCAAACACGAGCATTGCCTTATGATTTAAAGCTTTGCACAAAATGATTTTCAAAATCATGAGCAGTGTTAAAATATGGCTTTCTAAACGAATAAAATGCAATCGAATAATAACATACAACGTGAGGTAATTATGTAAATAAATAAAAGAAACTTAATATAAAATAATATACATATAAAAATAATATATAAACATGTATAGAATAAGTAAATATAATTTTGAAGAAGTAAATTATACACACAACAGATATATATATATAAAATAATATAAGATATATACATAAAAATAATTTAATATAAATAATATGTATATATAAAAAGTATATATAGAATTAATGAAAATATTATGTAAATAATAGCTAAAACAATTTAAAATACTTTATATTAAATATTAATTAAAAGGTTAGTTAAATAAATCAATAAATAAATACTTAGATAAATAATTAAAAGACTGCATTAAAATCAGAACAAAATTACAGGGCTGAGAGATAATAAATTACAAATGAAATAAGAAGGATTAAAATAGAATGTATGCCAATAATCAGGGATTAAAGATACAAATATTCCAAGCTATCAAAACGCAGCGCAATGGTTGGGTCAGATTGAAAAAGCAAGCAAATTACAGGGATCAATCGAAATGCAAAAGAAATTGTATAATGAATCTAATCGAGAAACGGTGTAACAAAGAAGGACTAATTGCACAATAAAACCAATACTCAGAAACATGCGGACTCTGATCGGGGCGGGTCAGATTGAATCTGATTATGGCCAAACAGCGTCGTTTTAAGGCTATTGAAATTAGCCAAAACGACGTCGTTTTCTTAAGTGACATTAATACCCCTTAAGCAGATTCAAATCATCTGCCACTTTTCTTTTGAAACCCTATCCTCCTAAATGTTTGCTCTCAGTCGCATCTAAGAAAACCCTTTTGTTCTACCACTAAAACACAATTATATTTGGTGAAAAGTGATATATGAGGGTCCGATCCATTTCTATATGCGTCGTTTCACTTCGTTCGCAAAGCAGATCTTTATCTAACTCCGATTACGACAGAGAAGACAAAGATAAAAAATGGTAAACTCTCTTTTTCTCTCTTATTTTCACATGCATCCTTAAAATTAAAGAAAAATAAAAGAAAAATAAAAGAACTCTAAATTTAAAGATGAAATCACCTTTTTTTATTCTTGTTTCTTTTTTTTGTTTCGTGTTTTTATTGTATATGTGTGCCTCTGTATACAAAAAATCGGCCACTTTACATTCTGATTTCGACCCTTTTTATAGTCGAATGGGAAAAATCTAAATAAAATATATCAAAAACCTTTTTGTCCTCCTTTGTATTCTATTACTACTTTTTCTTTTCTTCTCGTAGGTTCTGGTGCGTGCTGAAATTGCAGGTGTCATCATGCTGTGCTGGAAATTGTTCGTGTGAAGGCCGTTGCTAAGAGGCGCGCATGTGCGTGATAGGTACCAGCACAGACGCATCCGGGGCACGTGAAAGATGACTGCGACGCCGAGGGATCTGAAAGCTCTAGAGTCGCACGCGGGTGCACGCAGGTAACTCAAGAGGCACGAGTGGGGAGTAGCTGTGAGGCTGCTGGATTATTCTGGAAACCTCTAGGGTTTCCAGAAATTTCAATGTAATTGGGCCTAACAGGCTAGTTTAGCATTGGGCCTTGTTTGGGGTTAATGAATTTGGGTCATATATTTGGGCTATTATTTGTATTAAATTATTGGGTTTGTATTTGGACTGTTATAAAAGGGACTTTTATTAATTTGGATTTTGGTTTTTATTTTTTGGTTTTATTTTTGGGTTTTAATTTAATAAACTGGTTAATTGGGCCCGGGCATAAATTGGGTCTTACAGCTGCCCCTCTTTGCTCATTGTTATGTAATGAGAATAGAGCAAAGACTTCAAAAAGAGCCAATTTTTTCCGGTCATGCCTCATTCAGTGCTTTTCTTCTTCGAGTAGCTTCGTTCCATCCCGCTGCATCTTCAGGAGTCTGAGAACTAACGCTTCGACCCAATCAAGGAAATTAGACTTACAATCTGCTCCTACAACTTCAGGATTGCCAAATTTGCTATCTTCAATCTGCTCCACAGCAAACTCAGGGAGACAAGATCTGATGTCTTCGATCTACTTCCTGCAACTTCAGGAATGTCAAATCTGCTATCTTCGATCTGGTTCACTGCAAACTCAGGGAGACAAAACCTGCTGTCTTCGATCTTCTTCCTACAATGAAACTTCTTGGAAATAAAGTTAGACCCTCAATAACCTTAGGGAGAAGGGACTTGTAGCTTCGACCTACTCCACTGGGACTTTGAGGTAATAAGAATTCAGAGAGAAGAAATTTGTAACTTTAATCTTCTCGTAAACTTCAAAGAAATACGGACTGATCCTCGTTGTAAACTCAGGGAGGAGGGATTTGTAATTTCAACCTACTCCACTGGAATTTCGAGGAGATAGAAATTCAGAGAGAAGAGAATGTCATGATAATGGCCTTTTTACTAAGACTAGGATGCAATAATCGGAATGAATCAAATGCCCCTAAATAGATGTGTCTTATAGATGACATTTGTATGAATGCAGAATGTCATGAGAATGGTTTCTTACAAATATTAGGATGCAATGACCGGAATGAATCAAATGCCCCCTAAATAGATGTGTCCTATGGATGACATTTGTATGAATGCAGAATGTCATAGGAATGGCCTTTTTATTAGGATGCAATGATGGAATGAATCAAAGGCCCCTAAGTTTCAGGGCTCACAACTAGTAGTTGCATGCAAGAAATAACATGCTCACATGGGATTCTCGACAAGTCACATTTTCTACATGAATAAGAGGAGTTAAGGTGGTCAACCATATGCTTGTTGCCTTATCCACAGTCTACCTCATACTTCTCGTTTCCAGCATATACTGGCCATACATTACAAATAAAGTAACATTTTAAAGTTAAAACTTTTGCATCCAAGTAACAGAATTCAAGCTAAGTAAAAAAGAGTTAGCAAAACTTACTTATTGGACTAATTAACAATTTCAGACAACTTCTTCTGTATCCTTGGACATAAAGGTCCAAGATACTTCTCAGCAGCCTTTTTCATGGAAACCAACCTAATCATGACTTTTCTTCTAATTATTTACAACATCATTAGAATTGGTTTATCTCTAGCTTCTAAAATGATCTGCAAGGAGAGCAAGTCCTTAAATAACTCCAACAACAATTATACAACATGAAGTGATAAATAATTAGACTAAAAAACTAATTTTAACCTTGTTGAAACATTCACTGTTGTTGTTCAGTAGCAGATTAGATTTGCATTTGGTTGAGAAGTGGTCTCTTGATCAAGTCCTTCGATCCTTATCATGCAGCCAAGCCTCAGTAGATTTTGATAGTGACCTCATTTCAAACATTGCTTCTTTAAATTGTCTTGGAAAAGTTGCTTTAACAGCTTTCCAGTAAGTGAAACGCATAAATTGGCCTCTCAATCCTTCCATGTTTTTGAAATTGTTGTAAAGATGTTTGGCACAATTTCTTGCTTCAACATTAGGGAACAACACAGAAACCACTTCTATGAGACCTTGTAAAACAATTAAAACAACATGACAAGCAACCGTTTTTATATAGACAATTTAGGGTATAGTATGACTTTGTGGTACCTTTTGTTTGTCAGACATGAAGCATATATTGTAAGATTTTTTGATCTCCAAATCCCTCTACAATAGCTCGAGGAACCAAAACCATGAATGTTTGTTTTCACTCTCAACTACAACAAAGGCCACTAGATATATACAATCATTGGCATCGACCCAATAGCAGTAAGCAAATGTCTACCATAATATCCCTTCAGCCAACTCCCATCTAACCTTATAATTCTCCTACAACCAATTAATCAATCTGATTTGCATGCTTCAAGGCATATATAAAGCCTCTGAAATAGCCTACAATCTAATTTACATATGGTTGTTTTACCAGGGTTGCTTCTCCTTAACTCAAGTAAATAATCGTATATATTGGCATATTGGACTTTGTGATTTCCTTGAACTAGTTCCAAAGCCCTGATCTTAGCCCTCATACAATTAATCTGAAACACAATTGTTCCAAAATCCACCCTAATATCATTTTGTAAAGATGTTAAGGAATAATTGGGATCAACTTGAAATTTTTGTAAATAATGTCTAGCCATCCACTTTTAAGTAGTATTCTTATTTTTCATTACCTTGCCACACTTATAGTGGTTGACTAAGTTCCTAATCTGCCAACTCCCATCCATTGGATCCTTGGGATTTAATTTGGATGCCTACAACGTTTATGGACAACTAGGTACACAGATTGCTTTCACCCTAAGCTTATCATTCCTAGTTAGTTTGATTACTACCCTATTTATGCTCTCATACTATTTAACTGTAAAATATCTCTACTAGGGAAAACCAAACCTTTTATCAATATAGGGTTCCTCATATCAGTTTGAGGATTGAACAGAGGGTAATTTTTATTCCCATCTTCAACATAATCCACGTCATTATTCAAATCCTCATCATTGTTACTATCAAAATCATCTTCTAAACCCTAAAAATCTGAGCCCAGTAAGTGGTCTAACTCCTTCTGTATCATTTCACCTATCAGTTCAACCTTTGGTTCATCTACCCTATCACCATCAGACTCAAAAGAATCAGAATAAGAAGTATCGACTCATAAGCTTTATATGAACTATCATTTGAGTCAGATGCTTCTCCTCCAAAATTTCCCCCTAAAGTATTTTTTTCAACATCAAACCCTAAACCAAAAAAGAAAAATAAAACATTATATTAGTACCAACAAATTGCACAACAATTCAAACCTAAAAGCAATATTATATCAACTCCAGTTCAATTTCAAACATCACTAATGAATTCATGAACATTTTAGGACATTTGGACAGTTGTCAATATTCACATTTGGACAACATTAAAATACATAATATAGAACATGAAAACAATAGCCATTATTCACGTTTTGACAACATAAATATGCGCATTAAGGGATATTATGACAGCAGCTGTAAATTATCTTTGGACAGCATAAATATGCACATTAAGAGATATTTTGGCAGCAATTATAAATTACAAATGCAAATTGTTAACACATTGTGGTAAAATTGGGAAACTTCAATCCTTACTTAGACAATTAGAGTGAATTTAACATTATATACATATTTAAATAAATTATTTGTTATACATTTGCATCAAACTACACCCGAGTTAAAATGAAAAGCTGAACATAGACATATGCATAAAAGGACTAACAAAGAATAATGTATGTTTTGCTAGGAACAGTGGTTTCGGGACCTAAAATCCGACACAGAAAAGTTCATTTTTATTATATTTTTATGGTCTACAGATTCACGGAATGATTTCGTGAAATTTTCATTCGAAAATTTTGACGTTTGAGCACTCAATTTAGCAGAAAGAACTAAATTGTAAAAAATTAAAAAGTTGAGTTCTACATGTTAGAAGTGTCCAATTACTATGAGATTTTAAATTGAAGGTCCTTAGATGGTAATTAAACCATTTTACTTTAAGTTGGACAAAAAATAGACATGAGGTAAGAGAATTTTAGTGTTTTGAGAAAAGGGCATTTTGGTCATTTGGTTAATAAAAGAATAAAAAGGAAAAATAAATACAAAATTTTGTCCATCTTCTTCAAACTTGGCTGAATTTTACAAGACTCCATAGCTAGGTTTTTCTTCAACTTCCAAGCTTGATAGTAAGTGCATCCTAGCCCCGTTTTTAATGCTCTTTACATTTTTGAAATCCTCGTAACCCGGTTTACCTATTTCTACCATTATTTTGAAGTAGGGTTCATGTTTAAAAATTTACCCATGTGTGACATGCATGTATTTTGATGTTTGATGGAAGATATTGATTGTTTAAGGTGTGATAAACAACTTTTACTAAGTGATTTTTAGTGAAAATGTATAAAAAGGACTTAACTGTAAAAAGTTGTAAAATGGGTAGTAAAAACTTGATTTGATGAAAAATGTTGGCTGTTAAGAGCATGATTTAGGTTCAGCTAGGCTTGGGATTCAAGGAAAATGGATACATTTCATTTTACGAGCCTAGGGACAGAAATGTAAATATGTCAAAATTTAGGGGCAAAAGTCTAATTTTGCAATAATAGGATTTTGGACTGAATTGAGTAATGTGGATAATAAATAAGTTAAAATTTCTATTATAGATCAAGAAAGACGAGTTTTGAACCTTGATCGGGGAAAAACAAGGTTATTGACGATTAGGTCCATTTTTGCTATTTTTGTACCGAGGTAAGTTCATATGTAAATAATGCATTATTATTTATGCTTTAATTGTGTTATTATTGTATGAATTGTGATTTACTCTTTCAATGAAATCAACAAAGTTCAACAAACGAGAAATCTCGGTTGAACCTTAGGAATTATTAGGATACAAATGTCATGAGATTAGGGTTAGTTAAGATAACGTGTAAGACCATATATGGGATATGGCATTGATATGAGATTTCGTGTAAGACCATAGCTGGGCTATTGCCATCGATATGAGATCCCATGTAAGACCATATCTGGGATATGGCATTGGTATAGTACTATGTGTGTGAGATTTCCTGAGTATCCTTTAGTATTCCAAGTGGTTCAACGGGAAACTTAACGGCAAAGTTTAAGTTGTGAAAGAATATGGTATGATGTGAAAGATTATGGTAAGTTGCAAGTTGGTATAGGTATGTACATAAAACTCATGCTTAATGAGCTCGATATGTGATAAAACCTCAGATTGGTTCGATTGAGTAAGTTATGATGTTAAGATTTTAATAACATCTATGCTAAGCTTGATTATGAATTCACAATGACATTTATGTCAATTTACTTTATGTTAAATATATGTTAAAGTGTGTATGATGCTTATTATTTGCATAGGAACTTACTAAGCTTTGAAGCTTACTCCCTTTCTCTTTTTCTTGTCATATAGTGTCACCAAGCCAGCTCGGGGATCGAAGATGGTCGGAGATTCATTCACACTATCAAATTATCATTTTGGGTACTTATGATTTCAATATTTTGAGTTATGGCATGTATAGGGACTTGCTCTTTTGTTATGTGTCATAATTGATTTGGCCAGAAGTGATGGCTTCAATAGTTGATAATTCCTTTTGTAAATGGCCATTTGATATTGGTTAATATTGGTTAAGTATATATACATATGATGATATTTTCATGAATGTGGAAAATTGCATGGTTTGAGATACTAAGTATGTGATGTTTGTATGTGATAAATGATAGCATGTAAATGATATGTGGATGCCTTGTGTATGGCTGATTGGGTTGAAAGTATATGCTTGGATTGGTGCTATGTTTTGTTGTGTAGGTTGGTGCATGGAAGGGTGGCAAAAAGGCTTGGTAAATAGCCTTATATTTGTCCACACGAATAGACACACGGGCATGTGTCTAGGTCGTGCGCAACACACGGTCTGCCCCACGGGCATGTGTTTCGGCCGTGTGTCCCCTACACCTTAATTGTTGCAAAAAAATGCTCAGTAATGAGCACACGGGTAGAGACACGGGCGTGTGTCTCAGCCGTGTGGACGGCACGGCCTCGGACATGGGCGTGTGCCCTGGCCGTGTGAAGTCCGCACCTATTTTATGAAAAAAATTATAAAAATTTAATCGATCACACGACCTAAGCACACGGGCATGTGACTTGGCCATGTGACCTTAATTTGATGATGACGTTAGAAACAGAATGCTCCCCAATTTGAACACGGCCTGAAGCACGAGCGTGTGACCCCTTTTACATGAAAAAATTTCTAAGTTTTCCAAAAGTTTCCAAAGTTCTCGGTTTAGTCCCGAACCACTTCCGATGCATGTTTTGGGCCTTGTAGGCTCGTTTTAGGGACGATATGAATGTTATTGAAAAGTTTTAAATTTGAATGGAAATTCCTATCTCGGATTTAAATGTTTGCTTGTGAATAAGTCAAGTAATGCCTCGTACTCTATCTCGGCGTCAGATATGGGTAAGTGGTGTTACAAATTGAGCAATCTCAATTCTCAATATCAATCTGCAAGCTTGAGAAGATTGCAAATTTCAAAAACCTAACTGTTAGCTTAAAGGTATAAAGTCAAATCCTGAGTTGGTTATAATATGTAATTAAGTAATGAAACTTGCATTTATAATTTATTGAAGGAATTAAGATGCCACAATATTTATATATATATAAATGATTAAGTTCAAGCTATACAAATTACATTAAAAAATAAGATGATAATTATAAAAGAATAAAAAGGAAGGTCCTTTTCACCAATAGTAACATGCAAAGCAAAGAAATAAAACAGTTTTAGATCCAAATTTGAGTAAAACCAAGTTCTTAGCAGAAATTATGCAAAACCTATATCAGAAATACAATTAATAATGTAGAGTCTCCAAATACCAAGCAAATAAAACTAATAACATAGAAATATAGTTTAAAGAAAACAAAAGCTACTAACCAATTAGCTTTGAACCAAAACTTACCCAAGACTAGCAAAAAAAAAATTGAAAAGTAATTCGACACAAAATCAACAGTACAAAAAAATAATATGGAATACCCACAAAAGGGATTGTGAACATACAAGCCAATTCAGATCAGAAAAACCCGCATTGAGAAATCAATTATTCAAGAACCGTGAAAGAACTAGAAAATATAATGATTAGGAACAATAATCGTGAAAGTAACAACCCTTTTCTGAAAAATTTACAATTAGCTTGAATGAAACACATTCATGAAAACATGTTTCTGGTTGCATTTTATGGGATGCCTACTGACACAAAATAAGATACATGTTCATAAACAATTTCAAAAAGTCTAAGAAAATATCAAGAATTTTAATTTAGGGTTTTCATTAAACAAAAAAATTCCAAACTTTTGTTTTTTCATGTTGAATAAAAGAGATAGATGGATGCAAAGAAGACATACCTGGACTCTCCATTGAATCCATCTTTTGTTTTTCTATGTTGATTAAAAAATCCAATCGATTGTTGAAGCCCTCAATTTGATTTCAACTATTTTGATTCAATAAAGATGATAATAGATTTTTCAGTCAAATAAAAAAGAAAACTAAAAAAAGAAGAGGCGAAAAAGAAAATTAAAAAAAGAGAGTAACTGAACAGTTTTTTCAGCTAAGGTTTAGGGTTGAAAATTTTTAATTAATTAAATTTATTTAATTAAAAATAAATTTTCATCCCATTTGGAAATCCAAGTTGACACTTAAAATTTAGTTGGACTGTCACGTAGGATTACCGTTAGAGAGATAACGAAACTTAACTGTAGAGTGATCACTTTGTAACAAAATAATAACATAAGTGGCTAAAGCGTAACATGTCAAACATAAGTGACTAAAATATAACTTGAGGCAAACAAAAGTGATTATTTTATAATTTATTTTGTTTTTTACCTATATGTTTTAGCGGGTCTCTGTTATTCACTGCAATAATTGATGGGTTATTGAGAAAATTGGGGAAAGTAGGACCTTTATAAGATTTGTTTATGTATGCCAGATAATTGAGTTTGTTTTAGTTTTGTATACCGGGAATGATCCAATGTTGCTTATTAGTCATATATTTTTAATAATTTATTTTTATTTTTTTAATATTTTTTATTTTTTAAAAAACTATTGTTAAGAATAATTTTAAAAAAGTAAAATGATATTGTAGCTATAGCTAGGATGAAATTAATAATTAACTATTTAAATTAACGCATTTAACAGATAAAATTTAATACAGGAATTAATTTTCATGTTTCAAAATGTACGAGACTAATTTATTTATTCTTTTAATAAAATGGTTAAAATGCGATCCACCTTTAAATATAATGACTTTTATGATATTTTGAACCTAAAATATGTAATAGAGAGAAGAAACATATGACTAATTAGGACCATAACCCTAATTAAATTAAAACTTCAATTATGGCTATATCAATTACAATTAAAATGTTATTGGGTTTTTACACATAATATCATATCAATCCGATTGATATTTCTACAGGTCATTTAATTTAATACTTTAACTTTTAAGGTTATTTATTATATGATCTATGTTAATTTAATATATAAGTATAAGGGAAAATTGTTTCATGTTCTTTTGGTGCATGATGATTTTTTTAAGATTGAAGATGTAATTAAAATGTAAGAGAAATTTTGAAGCACATCTCAACATTTACTTTGCATTTGACTATGTTTAGTGATATCGTCAAACAACTTAAACTACTAAATAAGAGGTTGACTTTAGATTGTTGTACGCGATAAAATGCAACCGATGTTATGTTGTCATGAGCACTAAAGTTTATGAAAGTCTTTCCGCAGTATGCTCAATGGAATTCAAGTTACAAAAAACTTGTCAAATGATGAAGACTGGGAGTCCATTCTTAACATTTTTTAATGAAGTTACCAACATTATTTCAAGTAATAGCTTAAATATATTAAGTTTTCTGTAAACTTTTATAGCTTTTATTTATATTATTTAATATAGATGTTTATTTCTTTTATGAATGTTAGGGTTTGAATATTCAATACAAAATTTGTTTTTTTCTTGAACTTTGGAGTATCAAAGAATTATTGAATGAGAAGTATACCTGTGAGGAATCTTGGATGAGATGAATGGTGGATAAAATATAAAAGGAAATTGACAAATATTAGGGTGAATGCAATTTGTTCATCTCTATTGTTATCATACTAGATCGTGAATGCAATTTGTTGATCTCTATTGTTATTATACTAGATCCTAGACTTAACTTTATTTTTTGTGTTATTTTTTGTAACGCTCTAAAATTTATGAACTTTCTATTAAGGATTATTTTGATAATTTTATCTGTATATCTGATGAAAAATTTATTTTTATTGGATTTATTGTTATTTTTAACTATTAAAAGATCATTAAGATGCATTTTGAGACATTTTTAAAGTTTTGGGACCAATGAAATATAAATGCTGAGTGTGGGGCAAAATGGGGGCATTTTGATCATTCAAGACTGAAATATGAGTACATATTAGAGTTTATATTAATGGATGATGATGAGGTGGTTTTTGGAATAATTAAGCTTGACATTGGCCTTAAATTGTATTTTTAAAATACCCTTGTTAGTCTTTGACTATTTCGCGAAGGCATGAATTTTATATATTATAAATCAATAAAAGAAGGAAAAAGAACCCCCAAACAGCAGCACCTTGGCAGGCCATTGTAGGGAAAGAAAGGAAAAGCTTGTTCATCCTTTCCGAGTCTTTCTTTCTCAAATCTTAGCCACTTTTTTCTTTTTTAAATTCTTGCAAATTAACCTTCAAAAATCATTTGCCTTCCTCTTCTTCACTTTCACCAATATCTTCCATCACTCCATACTTAGGGTTTGAGTTCTTATAAGAAAAAAATTGGGTTTGAGTGAAAAAAATGAAAATTAAGGTGAATTTTCATGATTGTTCATCATTTTGACACTTATTCCAATTTTTATGGGCACTGTTACGTTAGTTGAGCCATTAATATGACTATTAAATGTTACATTTATTCCGAAAAGAAAGCTCTTAAATAAGTTTGCATTGTGAGTGAAAGTTTATATGAATTTTATAAGGAATATGTGAATAAATATACATTAGCTAATATTGGTAAATCAATAGAAATTGATGTGCAACAAAATTGTATTGTTACCGATGCTTCTACCACTAGAGGAATAGGTAAAGGAAAAATTATTATAACTAAGAGGTCCAACTATGAGAGTTATATTTGAAGTGCTGATACAATTTTCAATATTAAGTATGAAATAGATACATACTTGGGAGGAGTGTTCATTTGCAAGAAAAATATGGTGATTTTGATACTTTAGAGTGGTGGAAGGTGAATAATCTTAAGTTATGGATTTTATAAAAAATAACTTGTGAAATATTGTCCTTTTCTATCACCATAATGGTTTCAAAATCTACGTTTAGTACTAGAGGTAGAGTCATTGATGCATATAATTCATTTTTAGGAACTAATATAGTGCAAATGTTATTTTATGATAATAATTGATATCAGAATTTTTTGGGATAAAAAATATATATATAATGACTTATTTAGTCCTCCAATTTTACAAGTAAAAAGTCTTGTTTACTTTTTCACTTTTTTTAAGTCTTAAACTTGTATAGTTTGTCAAATCAACTCAAAATGGATAGAAAAATTAATGTTTGTTAACTTTGCTGTTGTGGCATCTATGTAACAGTCACGTGTATACCATGTTATTAATTATTTAAAAAATAAAAAAATAAATGTTTTTATAATTTTTATACTTTTATAAATTATTTTAATAATTTTATTTTTTACTAATTTTTATATATTTTTTGAACTTTTTAAAATTTTAAAAATATTAATTGCTGATGTAACATTCACATGGCAATCCACATGTATGACATGACAACAAAGTTAACAGAAGTTAACTTTTTCATTCACTTTTAAGTAATTTAGCAAACGATGCAAGTTTAAGGGCTAAAAGAGGCAAAAACTTAAATAGATGGCTAAAATAATTTTTTTTATAAAATTAGAAGGTCAAATAAGTCATTGTGCCAAAAAAACCGAAGTAAGTAATTTTCATGTATTTATTTTATTTAGTTTATTTTTGAAATATATTTAATCACCATCTTATATTAATTTTATAAATAGAATAAAGAAGTTAAAGATATTTCCCTACTTTGAAGTTTGAACAATTGAAAGGTAGGGTTGATATTACCCATAAAGAAAAACATATAGAAACATAGGGATAATGATTTATTTGGTCAACTTTATAAAAAAATTTATTTTAGCTCTTTATTTCCCTTTTTTTTCACCTTTTTTAGTCTTTAAATTTGTAAATTATTGCCAACTCACCCTAAAATGGATAGAAAAGTTAACATTTTTTAACTTTACTGACATGGCATACACATAGGTTGCCACGTTGATGACACATCAACATTTAATTAATTTTTTTAAATTTTAAAAATTCAAAAAATTTATAAAAATTATTTTTACAAATTAAAAATCAATAAATTTGTTTAATAAGTATAAAAATTAGTAAAAATAATTTTTAAATTTTAAAAATAATTTTTAAATTTTAAAAAATAATTTTTAAATTTAAAAAGTTAATTAAATGCTGATATGTCATTCACGTGACAATCCACGTGTATATCACATCAACAAAGTTAATAAATGTTAACTTTTCCATCCAGTTTGGGATGATTTGATAAAAAAATGCAAGTTCAATAGAAGCGAAAATTTTAATAGAGAGTTAAAATGACTTTTTTTTCTATAAAAATAAAGGGCCAAAAAATTCATTACTGTAACACCCCTCACCCTGGTACGATCGTCGAGCCTAAGCTATAGGGAGCTACACAAACAACAAAACGATTGTATGCAAAATTTTAAAACCCAAATTTAAAATAAAACATTAAATGAACTCACACAACCTTCTAGTAAAATAAAGACTTTACATATAATTGGGCGATTTAACTTATTACATTCAAAATAACAGTTTAACTTAGACTATAAGAGTTCTACTCAAAATACAATATGAGAGTTTAAACCCAACGGGCGCCCTGATATCTATACATGTTACAACAAAAAGTGTCAAGCTCACACTAGGTTTGAAGACTCTGGCTTAGTCCCCCTCAATGTTGCACAACTATTTTGATTTCCTGAAATCGAAGAAGAGAATCATGGTATGCTCATAAGGAACTTAGTGAGTTCAAAAATACGTACTTCCCTTTTTGATGGCTAGCTTAAGAGTTTCCCATGGTTTATAGTCAAATAAAACTTGCACATACAGGTGGCGCTCATAGAGAATAAACATGCAAAACAATTATCGTAATTACAACTTGAATTAGAATTTCATAGCGGCATAGTATGCAATGCATGACTATTCCTCCCATTTATGACCATAACGTTCATAGTGTGTATGTATAGAATTATTGTGAATAAAGTTGACAGATAACCCATCATACGAATAGATACATTTCGGATTCACTTGGAGAATAGTCCTGTAGACTTTTACATGCAGATTTGTAAATGTAAATTCATAGATATGCATTCATAGGTACAGATACATAGATACAGATTTATAGATGTCGATTCATAGATACATATTCATAGATGTGGATTCATAGATTTTGTAACACCCCAAACCCAGCCTAGAAGTCTAGACCGAATTCGGGATGCCACATTGATCACCGAAGTGATCGTAGGTGAATTTTTGCAAAACAAGTTAACATGTTGAATCGTACCATTTAATCGTTTAAAATTCGGTCAGAAAAATTTCAGTTAAAATATATGTTTATATAAATGGAATAAAAGTGTATAAAACTTAAAATAGAATTTATACCACAACTTTATAAAATCTTACAGTTCAAAATAAAACAAACACCAAGATAGTATTATTAAACAAAAAATGCATGATTGTTGTTCACAAGCCTGTCCGAGACCTCCGCGTACTGAGTCTAGCGTCCAAAATTCTGAAATGTACCTGTAAGGGGAAACAGAAGAGGGCGTGAGCTACTTGAGCTCAGTGTGAAATCAAAACCAATTAACTACAGAATTAGACACAGAAAACCAGTAGTAGTCCTGAAATGGAACATACTTACAGAGTTGTATAGAAGCAGTTGGTACGTTCGAAATGGACGTATCGACAGACATCAATATTTAGAGCATATCGAAATCACAGTCGCAAATACTACTCAGTCCAGTAACAAAACTCTCAATAGTCACTAGTCTCAATTCAGTCAGTCAATATAATCAGAGTTTAACAATTTCACAATGTCATAAATGCTTTTCAGTCGAACCGTATAACAGACAGTTGGACTCACAAAACAGTCAATAAGATGCATATGAATGCAGTTGAGTTAAAGAAAACCCACCTATCCAGCCAACATACCTCTCCGTCCTCTATCATTCCTCAATAGAGCTATTAAGCTCATCCAATCAATCACTCTATATAGGACCTCGAAAATCCCATCCAACCCTACACTCTATATGATGCCATCCCGGGTTGCCCGGCAATGATGGCCATCAGCATTGTCCACGACCCTCCGGATATTGGGACTACCCTCGACCCTCTGGGTATTGGGGCTAACAGTATGCAGATAAACTGCCAGTCACGTATATTACGCAGCAAAGCTAGCGTATAAGCTATATTGTGCAATGTGATAAACTGCGGTACAGACATACAGTATGAACTGCCAGATCAAATAGTGGTACGTAGCGTAGCTAACGTATATGCGGTACAGTGCAATGCGGTAATCTGCTATACCATTAGGTTGTAGTGAAACTGCCAGTTCAATCAATGGTACATAGCGTAGCTAACGTACATGCGATACAGTGTAATGCGGTAATCCGCTATACCGTTATTAGTAAAGTCCACGACCCTCAGGGTATTGGGACCGCTCTAGACCCTCTGGGTATTAGGAACTATCAATAACCAGCAGAACAATTGCCAGTTCAGTGAATCTTCCTTCTCTTCAAAATCCCACCCAAAAACAGTATATGCATATGTATGTATGTAGTCAGATGTACACGATCAGAATACCAGTTTCAAACAGTTAATCAAAAGCAGACACTCACATCCAATCAGTCAGTTATAGAATCAGACATGTGTACACTAATAACTCACAACCAATCAAAAATAACACACACATCAAGCCCAGGTCAGAGTCATAATTACCCTCAGTAAAGCTCAATTGAGGGTTGGAACACACAGAGTTACGATTACACTTAAATTTGACCTTAAGCCATTATTTGGCGAGATAGGGCCACACGTCCGTGTGCTCCAGTTGTATGGAGCAATCCAGGATGTGTGGGGGTCCAACTACCCGTGTGAAGGGTAGCACATTGCCGTGTGAAGTAGGGACACGGCCATGCAAACAGGCCGTGTAACTCACTGTCTAATTTCTCTAAAATCAAGTGCAAGGCAGACACAGCCGCATGAGGATCTCACATGCCCGTGTGGCCATCAGACACGGCTATGTGTTCCGAAACACACGCCCGTGTCGGATCCCTAAATCCTAAAATTAGTCACACAACTGTGTGACCCCAAAACTCTGAAACCCTAATTCCCAATCTCACATGCCCGTGAGCTCGAGGGACACAGCAGTGTGAAACTTGACAAAAATCCCCAAATCAACCACACAACCGTGTGGCACCCAATTTAGCCCAAAAACCTTAATTCCCAAATCCACACGACCGTGTGCCACGGCACACGCCCGTGTGGCCGTCGGGGTGATCACGAAATCACCCTACAACAGCCCCAAAATTACCGTTTCAGCTACTAGAACTGTCCCTAACCTTCGCCCTATCAACATATATCAGAAAGTGATGATTTTCCATCACTTCCATCGACTAAAACCCCAAATCCAATGGTTTAGCCTACAGTCAATAGAAACTGAAATAAACTTTGCAAAAAATAAAATAGTGTAGTAAAAGTTTGAATCCCACACCTGTTTGCGATCGAAAAAGAAGGCAGAGGCGCAAAATTTCTGAATCCACCAGTCAACCGTTCTGAGAAATATTTAGAAAGTAGAAGAGAGGGAGAAAGTAGAACGTGAAAACAGAAAATCCGAAAATAAAATAAAAGAGAAAAAATAAAAGCAGCTTTAGTCATAAACTAATAATTTAATAATTATAAATAATTATAATTATTAACTAAAAACAAAATAAAATACCTACCAAAACATTCACACTAAGACTCGAACCTAGAACCATGAGGTTCCCTAACACTCTCTCAACCACCAGACCAGTAGTCCTATTCTGACACTAAACTGCACATGCACACACATATGTGCAATCTCCCCACTGTCCCTACGCTTAAAACTCAAAACTTCTAGGCCCAAAATTCGGGGCATTACAGATTTGGACTCATAGATGTAGATTTATATACATGATAAATCTCGCAGACTTTCATATGGCAGAGTCTCATGTAAAGCTTTAACTAGAAAGCTTGAAGACATGTCTAGCAGACTGTCCTAGCTTGTGTATGCCCATAACCATAGGACTTGCATATATATATATATATATATATACACGTGAGGCTTAAAGCCTTACACTCCGCAATGTCTCAAACTTGCAAAGAACCCTATCAGGGTTATCATATACTTGTGCACATATATCTATGTACAGCTCATCCGAACCTCCGCAAAGCCAAATAACGTGAAACACTTAAACTCTAATCATCTTCTTCTTTACATACCTCCTTAGTTCTTATATAACACATTAGCATCAACGATTCACCCAATTCATTCTTTTTACAAAAACACATTGAACATGATTACATTCGTCATTGTGCATATTACAACCAAATGAACAATTTGCTTAAATCAACCCCATCATTATAGTTCAAGCAGTATGCAAGTCATTCATTTCACGCGTGCATCTTCATGACCATAAAATTTTCTAACTGATGATTCTCACTACAGCACTCACACACTTAACATTACAACATGGTTGAATTCCACAGGAAACCACACAACAAAGCAACATAATGATTGACAACTATGACTATGAGTGTAAGAACTAAGCGGTAAAATACTTGGAAGTTGATATTACTCACCTGATTAGCTTTTCCTTTATTGTATGAGCCTCCTCCTTCTTAGTTTGTGTAATCAGAAAAATATATAGGATTTTTCCCATGTAATTTATCACCTTTTTACTTAAACCAGTTGTTAAAACTAAGTAATTGTTTAATAAATTAATGAAATATGTGAAAACATAAAATTAGGACATAGAAATTATTAAAATGTGATTTTATGCTTTATTATATAGTTTTCATGCAATAAATGGCTTATTTTATATTAATTTGAATATATTATATTTTTTAAGACATAAAATGGGCCATGCATGATTAAATTAAATAATAAAATATAAAATTATATTTAATAATTCATTTTAAAATATTTTATTAATAATTTGGGTTTTAATTAGTTAATTAAATTGGATAAATTTTATTCTTTGGTCCTCTAATTTGTTGATTTATTCTGGACAGGTTTGATAGCTTTGCTGGATTACAAAACCGTCCAAATTGGAGACCAAGCCAACCCAATATTCAGCTACACATGGCTGTCCATTTAAACCATTCTTTGGTTTAATTACAAAAGGTCCTTGTACTGTTGAAGAAATTAGAGATTTGCCTTGTAACAGCCCGATTTAGGGTCTAGTCAGAACAGTGGTTTCGAAATCACTAATCCGAGATCGAAGAAAATTATTTTTATGTTATTTTATGAGTTAGAGCATGATTATATAAGTGCATGAAAATCTTGGTGCTTTAATTTAGCGATTTCATGCTTAATCGCGAAAAAGGACTAAATCGCAAAAAGTGCAAAAGTTCTATTTTATAAGCTAAAGGTGTCTAATAGCCATAGAATATTAATTCAAGGTCTTTAAAGGGAAATTAGCCCCTTAAATCATGGTTGGCCTGCCATAGGAGACAAGGGAGTCAAAATTGGTCAAAGTTGGAAAAGGTTTGGTGACTAAATTGATTGTTTTATATTAAAATAAAGAAAAGATGATATCCTCCTCTTTACTCATCTTCTTCCACCAGAAAACACAAGCAATAATAGGGGTTTTAAAGCTCAAAAGTTTCATCAAACTCTTCTCCCTACAAGTAAGTGATTTTAATGGTTTTTCTTGATGAAAGTTGTACTTTTGGAACCCCTAAAGCTTAAGCTTTCTAAATAGGGGACTATCTTGCAATATGGTGAAAAGTTCAAAGTTTTTCCATGTGAGCTTTTAAGTTGCTTGCTGCATTTTTATGGGAGAAAATGAGTCTTAGATGTTTAATAAACAACTTTTGTAAAAGGTGTTACCACGAAAACACCTAAAAGGACCTTTTTGTAAAGGTTGTAAAATATGTAGTAAATGTGTGAAATGTTGAGTTTTGATGGTAGTCATAAGAGAAATAAATGTTTACCTGGGCTCGTTAAAGAGAGAAATTTGATTAGAATTGATTTCCGAGCCTAAGGGTAAAATGGTCATTTTGCAAAAGTCTAAGGGCAAAATAGTAATTTTTCCAAAGCATGATTTTTGAAATGCATTTATTAATGTGATAATTAAATGAGCTAATTTGCTATTATAGATCAAGAAGAACCAAGAATTAACCTCAACCGGGGAAAGAACAAAGTATCGGACTAGATCGGCAATCTAGCCTATTTTGAAATCGAAGTAAGTTTGTATGTGATAAATTCAACATTTATGCTAGTATGTTTGATCTTGTAACGTTATATGATATTCTATGAAATTGTGTAATGGTGTTGAATGAGAAAGATGATAAAAGTTGAGATGTTGAAGTCCTGGTTGGACTATAATAAAAGTGAGAATACTATCATTGAGACATGAAATGGATAAGGTCCTGTGTAAGACCATGTCTGGGGCATGGCTTTGACACCGAATTGAGATCTCGTATAAGACCATAGTTGGGATATGGCTTCAGTATTGAATATGAGAATCGTATAAGACCATATTTGGGATATGGCATCGATACTTGATGTGAGACTCCGTATAAGACCATATCCGGGATATGGCATCGGCACTCAGAGGTGACCCCATATAATACCACATCTGGGATGTGGCATTGGCTTCGTGTTTATGTTAATGACGATAATATGCGTCTTTGAATATCCCTAGTGATTTAGTGGATGAAATAGATCAACTTAGAGACAGAAATGAGATTAGTACTAAAGCTATGTGATTGAGTGAATACAAGTACCCGTGAGTAATTCACGAGAAATGTTTACGATATGCAGCATGGTATGTGCTAGATAAGAACAAGGACGAGTAAGTTATGGCAAAGTGCTTAAGACTTTGAGTAGTTATCTAATGCCATGGATTGATGTCATTATGGGCTTATTGTTGCTATTTATTTTAATGCAAACTTACTAAGCTTTATGCTTACCCCTCTCATTTCCCTTTTCCTTGTAGTATTGCCAAGATAACTCGAGGATCGTGGGATGTCAAAGTTTGGAAATCACACTATCGACATCTCTTTGGTATAACAAAGTTAAACTTATTTTGAGTATGGCATGTATAGGACTTGGGTATTTTGTTATGTCATATTGATAGCCAAAGTGTTGGTTACTTATGTTATCAAAGTCATTTTGTAAATGGTCATTGGAATTGGGCCAATACATGACAAGTTTATTTATATTCAATGATGATGAAATTATGAATTTTATGCTTGTGTGGATGCTTTCAAGTAAGTTTTGGAAGTGCCTTAGGGTCATGAGTTATGTTGGGATGAATTGGTATAAGTATGTTGCTATGCAGGGTGGCATTTGGCTTGGAATATAGCCTTTTAATGTCCACAAGGGTAGACACACGGGCGTGTGTGACACACGGTTAGCCCCATGGGTGTGTTGATCGGCCGTGTGTCCCCTTGCATGCTAGGCTTGCAAGTCAGTATGCTCAGTAGTAAACACACGGGCAGAGACATGGCCGTGTGTCTCAGCCGTGTGGGAGGCATAGCCATGGACATGGGCGTGTGCCCAGGCTGTGTGAAGTCTGCACTTAAAATTTGGAATTTAATTTGACACGCGGTCTAAGGACACGGGCGTGTGCCTTGGCCGTGTGACCATAGTGAAGTGAATACGTCATAAACAGAATGCCATGGTTTTGGCACACGGACTAAGACACGGGTGTGTCGAGGCTGTGTGAGGGACACGGGTCAGTGGCACGGGCGTGTGTCCGGCCATGTGAAAACCCCTGTAGGTTCGAATTAGAAAATAAATACCACGCGGGTTAGGAACATGGGCGTGTGTGACCACACGGCCTGCCCATACGGGTGTGTTCCATTTCACACGGGCGTGTGGCCCCTGTTTAGGCAAAATTTTTCTAAGTGCGTAAAAGTTTCTGGTTTAATTTCGAGACCTTCTGAATGTATGTTTAAGGCCTCATAGGCCCATGATAAGGATGTTGTGCATTTGAATGAGAAGTTTTAAGTTGGGGATGGATTTCTTTTTAGAGCCCAAAGTTGTATGTACAAGAAAGATAAGTCCGGTAATGCCTCGTACCCGGTTTCGGAGTGGAATACAGGTAAGGGGTGTTACATGCCCGAAGATTTACGATTGACCAAGTCTCTGTCCTGAGTTGTGTGGCATCCAAAATAGCTTAAAAATCAGGCAAAATCAAGTCAAAAGCCACTAAGCATGGCCAGCCACAATTTGAGGAGATTTGAAGAGGTTAACATCCACTATTTTTAGCAAACTATCCCCCTTTCCTCACCTATAAATAAGACCCTCTCATTCCCTCATTCATCATCCCTCAAGCATTCCTTATTCAATCTCATCATTCATCATTCTCTTTTCTCTCCAAATTCTCTTAGCCTTTTCCATTCCCACTCCTAGCATCATCTCTTCATAGAGATTTTAACAATTGAGCCTCTTAAAGAACCCTTGGTCAGCCACCTTGGAGAGCCATCAGCAAAGGAGTAAAGCAAAGGAACGAAGGAGCCTCATCAGTCAGAGTCTTGGGTGACAGCCACTCTGAATTGGGTTTCATCTTTCTTTTCTTTAATTTAATCTAAAGATGTTTGCTATGTGTTCTTTGTTCTTTTTTACAACAATGTTAGCTTAATTTTGTTTAAGCTAGGATGATTGCTTTGATTAAATAATATTTATTTGATTCATGCTTATAATGTTTGTGCCTCAATCGATCATGTTTTCAATTAAAATCAAGTCTGTATTTCATTCATGTGTGATTGAAATGCACCAGAATTAGCTGAGCGATCCTGACCAGACGACGACTAATGAACACATAATTGAAATGTGCATGCTCAATTTAGATCCTGACCCGATTAAATTGTAGGTTGCATAACAACTCTGACCAAGCTCTGTTATCTGCATAGTTTTCAGATTTGTGTGATTAAACTGTTTCAAACCTGACACGTCCCTGTTACCTCACACAAATGCTAAGAAACCCTTAGTAAATAAGGATCAGTAAAATGCGTATTTACTAAGTAAAGGATTCCGAACGGACCTAATGTAGTTTCCAAACACATGAAAGATCGAGTTGCCATAGAATGTTTTTTTGAATGTTATTAAACATGATGATAATAAATTGAGTTTAATTAAAGTAGTTGTCCTAGTTTATTTATGTTATAATTGTTGCAAATTGTGTTTAATTTTACTAAAATCTATTTCATTCATATAGTTTGCATACTTAGGATAATTTGCATTAGGGATCATTGCATTTAGTTTAATATATTTTAATCACCACTTCTCAACTATATTGTGTTTTTATTTACCAAATTGTTAATATAATTTTACAAATTAAGTGACTTAGCACAAATACAATCCCTGTGGAGACGATAACTCGATACTTACTTATTACTTGATAACGACTATGTACACTTTCACAAACCTACGCATTACAAGTTTTTGGTGTTGTTGCCGGGGATTGTCAACTGTTTCCATAGTCATTTTTTGTGAAATTATTTATTTTCAATTTGATTCATTTCTAACATTACTAACTTATTCTTTTTAATTTTGTGATTTTCTTTTCAGGTGTTTATGAGCATAGATCAAATTATCAATTTACTCCCTGTGAACCCTAAAATTGAGCTAACTTTCAGACAAAGAAGACATGAACGAACAACTCAAAGACAAGTCGAGATGGACCTTGGAAATCAGAATCAAGACCAAGGTAATGAAGTCGATCATGTACAAAATCCCATCCTCATTGCCGATGATAGGGATCGATGCATCATACAATTTGATGTGCCACTTTTCAGTGAGTTAAATCTAGGAATTTGAAGGCCAAATATTGAGGCAACCCAATTTGAATTGAAACCAATGTTATTTCAAATTCTACAAATAGATGGGCCAATTTAGTGGTATGCCCACGGAAGATCCACATCTCCACCTTCAATTTTTTATAGAGGTGAGTGATTCATTCAAGATAGCTGGTGTGACTGAAGACGCACTAAGGTTGAAGTTGTTTTCGTACTCGTTGCAAGATCGAGTACGAGCATGGCTCAATTCATTGCCACCAAGTTCCATATCTACATGGCAAGAATTAGCAGAGAGATTTTTGGTTAAGTATTTCTCACCTAGCAAAAACACTAAGTTGAGGAACGGGATCACAACTTTCCAACAATTGGATGACGAGTCTTTGTATGAGGCTTGGGAGCGATTCAATAAGTTACCTCGTAAATGTCCTCATCAGGGGATTCCTCATTGTATCCGGTTGGAGACATTCTATAATGGTCTAAATGCACATACAAGGTTGATGGTAGATGCTTCTGCGAATGGTGCAATTTTGTCTAAGTCTTATAATGAGGCTTATGAAATCATCAAGAGGATCGCGAGTAATAACTATCAATGGCCAAAAAAAGAATAGCTTCAGGAAGACGTGTAGCCCTTCGTTATCAGCTCAGGTATCGTCTATTTCCTCTATGTTAAAACAATTTACTGTTAATAGTGCTGATAATTTTGCAGCTCAGCCACCAAGTCCGTTTGAAGTAGTTTCCTGTGTGTACTGTGGGGAAGGTCATTCTTTTGAGAATTGTCCATCAAATCCCGAGTTAGTGTACTATGTGGGGAACCAATATCAAAATAGGAGTGGACAAGGACCCCAGTGCAACTTCTACAATCTTTCATGGCGTAATCATCCTAACTTTTCTTGGAGCAACCAAGGAAATGGACTGAATAACAACTTATTGCAGCAAAGACCCAACCAATCTCAAGGGCTTAATCAGCAAGCTCTAAGACCACCTCAAGCTGAGGCATCAAACAGTTTGGAGAACTTGTTGAAAGTGTACATGGCAAAGAATGATGCTTTGTTCCAAAGCCAAGCAGCAACATTGAAAATTTTGGAAAACCAAATGGGTCAGTTAGCTACGGAGCTTCGTAATAGACCATAAGGAACCTTGCCGAGCGATACTGAGAATCCAAGAAATTTGGGTAAAGAACATATCAAGGCAGTGGAATTGCGAAGTGGTAAAATTCTGGAACCCCGATTGATTGATGTCGAAGATAAGCCCGTTGAGAAGAATCAACCAGCTGTTGAAATTCCTACACCAAAGGAATTAGAATCTGCAAAGTCTGACAAGGTAAACCCTAACTTAGTGAATTCAGATATTTTAACATCTTCTTTGGATGCAGATTTACCTACTCAGAAAAGTTGTCTGGTTCAACCAAAAGTTCCATCACCTCCATATCCGCAAATATTGCAGCAATACAAGCAGAAATAGGAGGTACAATTCAAGAAGTTTTTGGATGTTCTGAAGCAATTACACATCAATATTCCGTTGGTGGAGGCTTTAGAACAAATGCCGAATTATGTGAAGTTTATAAAGGATATACTGTCCAAGAAGAAACGACTGAGTAAGTATAAGACTGTTGCCTTGACAAAGGAGTGTAGTGCGTTCCTGCAGAACAAATTGCCACCGAAATTGAAAGACCCAGGAAGCTTTACTATACCCTGTAACATTGGTGAATCTTACTGTGGTAAAGCTTTGTGTGACTTAAGAGTGAGTATCAACTTGATGCCTAAGTCTATTTTCAAGATGTTAGGGATAGGTGAAGTAAGACCTCCAACTGTGACACTTCAGCTAGCGGATCGATCTTTAGCATATCCTGAAGGAAAGATCGAGGATGTTTTGGTAAGAGTCGATAAATTTATTTTTCCTGTTGATTTCATTGTCATAGATTTTGAAGCAGATAAGGAAGTGCCGGTCATCCTTGGGAGACCTTTCTTAGCCACAGGAAGAATGCTAATTGATGTGCAGAAGGGTGAACTCACCGTACGAGTTCAAGATGAGCAGGTAACCTTTAACATTCTTAAAGCAATGAAATTTCTCAATTCAGCAGAAGAGTGTTCAATTATGGAAGAGATAGAAACCTTGGTTTCTATGGAAAGCAATTTTGAAGAAGATCTATTGGAGAAAGCCTTAGATCTTGACCCTTTGAAGGATAAAGAAGGTGAAGAAAACACGGCTTTGATAGAAGCCAATCCAAGAAATTTTATTCAATCTACACGGTTTGAACAGTTAGAGTTGGAAGTTAGAGAATTTGTGCAACCCAAGTTGTCAATTGAAGAACCACCTAAACTCGAACTAAAGGTACTTCCTTCCCATTTGAAATACGTTTATTTAGGTGACTGTTCTACTTTTCCAATGATTATTTCAGCAGAACTGACGAAAGATCAAGAGGAGCAACTAATTGTTGTTCTAAAGAAATTTAAGAAAGCAATTGGTTGGACCATAACTAATATTCGAGGTACAAGCCCTTCTTTTTGCATGCATAAAATCATTTTAGAAGAAGGTGAAAGAGCTCAAATTGATGGGCAAAGGAGGCTCAGTCCTATTATGAAAGAAGTTGTGAGAAAGGAAGTGATCAAATGGTTATATGCATGAATCATCTATCCTATTTCAGATAGTTCGTGGGTAAGTCTAGTGCAGTGTGTGCCGAAGAAAGGTGGAATCACGATTGTTGAAAATGAGTGTAACGAGTTAATTCCAACGAGAATTGTTACCGGTTGGAGAATCTATATTGATTATAGAAAGTTGAACAAAGCCACTCGGAAGGACCATTTTCCGTTGCCTTTTATGGATCAGATGTTAGATCGACTGGCAGGTAATGAATTCTATTATTTTTTAGATGGCTATTCGGGATATAACCAAATAGTTGTAGCGCCGGAGGTACAACATAAAACAACCTTTACTTGTCCATACAGTATGTTTGCTTTTAGACAAATGCCTTTTGGTTTATACAATGCACCTACAACTTTTCAACGGTGCATGATGGTAATATTTACTGATATGGTTGAAAATTGTGTTGAGGTTTTCATGTATGATTTTTCTATTTTTGGTAACACTTATGATACCTGTTTGAGTAATTTGGCAAAGGTACTGAAGAGATGCGAAGAGACGAATCTTGTCCTTAATTGGGAAAAATGTCATTTTATGGTCAAGAAAGGGATTGCCTTAGGTCATAAGATCTCAAAGAAAGGAATTGAAGTCGATAAAGCAAAGGTAGACGTAATTGAAAGATTACCGGCCCCAATGAATGTGAAAAGAGTCAGAAGTTTCTTAGGCCATACTGGTTTTTACCGAAGGTTTATCAAAGATTTCTCGAAAATTTCTAAACCGTTTTGTTTGTTGTTAGAGAAAGATATAGTGTTTGATTTCAACAACGCATGTTTAGAAGCTTTTGAAGATCTAAAGAAGTGGTTAATCTCAGCCCCAATAATCGTTACACCTGATTGGAACTCACCTTTTGAGTTGATCTGCGATGCAAGTGACTATGCTGTTGGAGTTATGATGGGTCAAAGAAGAAACAAAGTGTTTCACCCTATTTACTATGCAAGTAGAATTTTGACGGGAGCCCAACTCAATTATATAGTAACCGAAAAGGAACTCTTCGCTATAGTTTTTGCTTTTGACAAATTTTGCTCATATCTTATAGGTACCAAAGTTACAGTATTTACTGACTATGCGACCATTAAATACTTTCTCATGAAGAAAGATGTAAAACGAAGGCTAATTCGTTGGATACTTTTACTCCAAGAATTTGACCTTGAGATCCAAGACAGAAAAGGTGCCAAAAATCAAATAGTTGATCATCTGTCGAGGTTCAAGCAAGATGAGGTAACTCAATCATGTGTGCCTATCAATGAGAATTTCCCAGATGAACACTTATTTGAGGTAAGTCGAATTCATGTAAACACCTTGGTTTGCTGATTTTTCCAATTATCTTGCATGTGGAATTATTCCTCGAGAAATGACATACCAAAAAAAGGAAAAAATTCCTTCATGATAGTCGGTATTATTTTTGGGAGGATCCGTTTTTGTTTAAACAATGTGCAGATAATATTATTTGAAAGTGTGTAGCTGAAAGTGAGATTGCTGAGATCTTGTATCATTGCCATTCATCTCCAATTGGGGGGACTGCAGCAAAGATTTTGCAAGTAAGAGGAATGAGATGCCATTGACAAACATTTTGGAGATTGAATTGTTCGACGTATAGGGCATTGACTTCTTAGGCCCGTTTCTTTCTTTGTATGGGAACAAATACATCTTAGTTGTTGTGGACTATGTATCCAAGTGGGTTGAAGCTGAAGCATATGCTACAAATGATGCTAATATAGTCATAAGATTCCTACATAAGCATGTCTTCACACGATTTGGGACACCAATAGCTATTATTAATGATGAAGGTTCTCACTTTGTGAACAAATGGCTTAAGTGGTTGCTTGAAAAATATGATGTGAAGCACAAGATTGCTATTGCCTATCACCCCTAGTCTAATGGGCAAGTTGAAAGAGTGAATCGCGAAATCAAAGGTATCCTTGAAAATATATGAAGGAGGACTGAGATGCCATTGACAAACATTTTGGAGATTGAATTGTTCGATGTATAGGGCATTAACTTCTTAGGCCTGTTTCCTTCTTTGTATGGGAACAAATGCATCTTAGTTGTTGTGGACTATGTATCCAAGTGGGTTGAAGTTGAAGCATACCCTACAAATGATGCTAAGATAGTCATGCGATTCCTACATAAGCATGTGTTTACACGATTTGGGACACCAATAGCTATTATTAGTGATGAAGGTTCTCACTTTGTGAACAAATGGCTTAAGTGGTTGCTTGACAAATATGATGTGAAGGCAAGTTGAAAGAGTGAATAACGAAATCAAAGGTATCCTTGAAAAGGTAATACGCCCTAGCAGAAAAGATTGGTCTCGAAGGTTCGATGATGCATTATGGACCTATCAAACAACATTTAAGACACCGTTAGGAATGACTCCTTATCGGTTAGTCTTTGGAAAGGCATGTCATTTGTCATTAGAGTTGGAGAATAAAGCTCACTCGGCTCTGAAGCAGTTGAACTTTGAACTTAAGTAAGCTGGTGAGAGAAGGATGTTACAACTTGATGAGTCGGAAGAGTTGAGTTTGTTTTCCTATGAGAATGCCAAAATGTATAAAGAAAGATCAAAGAGATGGCATAATAGTCATATACAACCTCGTGAGTTTAAAGAAGGTCAAAAGGTTTTGTGTTTAATTCACGGTTGAAGTTATTTCCTGGGAAGCTTAAATCTCGATGGAAAGGACCTTATGCCATCTACCGATTTTATCCTTATGGAGCTATTGAATTATACAACAATTACGAAGGTACGTTTAAAGTTAATGGTCAACGTCTCAAACATTATTAGGAAGGTGAAGTTGAGCGAATTGAATCATCGTTCAAATTAACAGACCCTTAATTTTTCATGAACTCATTTTGTAAATAAATAAATAATTAGAACTTATTTTCTTAACTTATTACCTTTAATTGATTCTATCTAAGGAGTTTGGAACTTAAGCAGGACCGCTGTGACCCCTCTAACCTTTTCTGGGAATTAATTTAATGTAATTTGTTGAGAAGAAATTTTCTAATTAAGATTTAAAATTTATAAGTTTCATTTGTTCTGTTTAAATTTTAAATTTTTATGTTAATAAAGGGGGTCAAATTTGGCCCAAGTACTAATTAGTTTTTTTTAGTAAGACACAGTCTGAGTTTGAGGCCCAATACAGCAAAAAGGAGGGAAAAACCCATGCCTTGCCGTCACACCCATTGCTTGCCGCCCAAGTAACCTTAATGTAGCTAAATATTTCCTATATGTTGCCCTAATTTTTCCCTACATAAACCCCTCTCCATTCTACTAATTTTCATATTCCTCAAAGTAATTTGCTTACACCCTAAAAATCCCTAAATCTCCCTTTTGTGCTATCAACCTCAAATCCCAAAAGAAACCATAGTTCTCCTCCCTTTTGCCGAAATCTCCCATTGTCGCTGTAAAGAGATTGCCGAAGCACCGTCGTTGCTATTGCATGCTGTTGTTATCGTCGCACCATTCTTGCCGTCGCAAGATTTCTACCGTAGCAAGTTCCACCCACCTTGCTGATTTCTCTTTTCCCCCTTTGAATAGAAATTTTGCCGAAATTTTCGGGAAAAGATACCATGTCTCGCAAAAGAACCAGATCTTCAAAGACTACTCTTAAAAACCCAATTTTGATCGATGAAGAAGTGAAAGAGAGATTTGATTCAATCTTCAAGCATCAACCTATGATGCAGGAAAAAGGTTTTGACTTGAAGAGTAATAATTTGATGGTTGTTCCTATACCGATTAGAAAGAAAATCAATGCTCTCAAGTGGGAATGATTTTGTGATGCTCGTTCAGTTCCCGATGATGAACTAATTCGAGAATTCTATGCTAGTTTGACTACGCAAGATGCTATTGAAGTCATCGTTCAAAAGAAAAAGGTACCTCTTACTTCTAAGTCTATCAATGATTTGTTTGATTTACCTGATGTTGAAGAAGATGAGAACTACCCTATGATGAACAATATCAATTGGGATTTTCTTCAACAAGTGCTTGATGTTGTGACAAATCCGGGATCCCAATGGATTATAAGAAAGTATGGGAGCCATTCTTGTCGAAGAGAATACTTAAAACCAGTAGGAAAGGTATTGTTTTATTCCATTCGCTACAATTTTATGCCTATCTCACATAGTTCCACCATCTCGATGGAACGGATGCTTTTGTTTTATGCAATTTTGACAGAAAAGTCCATTAATGTTGGGAAAATTATCCTCAAGGAGATTCACGGTTGTGCTAAAAAAAGGCGAGAAGTGCTTATTTCCCATCATTAATCACTTCACTTTGCTTAAAGGCCCGTGTTAAAAGACAAGCAAATCTGAAGGGGCGATATGTTCAAGGATGCATTACAAATTATGATCTTGAAAGATTAGTAGAGAGGGTGCATGAGCTGAATCAAGGCGAGCAAGAAGAGCCAACTGAGTCGGATACCGAGGAGTCAACAGATGGAACTGAAACTGAAGCTAATTTAGTTACAGACACTGAAGAGGAAGAATCTAATAAGGAACTGAACATTCCTGAACCAAGGGCTGAGTGAGAAGAAGAACCAGTCAAGCTAAGTGTTGAACCTGAATATACAACTCCCATGCCGACTTCTACAAGTACTTCAAGGAAATCGAGTTTTCAATTTTGATGGATATCTGCAAGTTCATGCACAATCAACAACAAACTTACTGGAAATATGCAAAAATTAGAGATGACTCAATTCGAAATACTTTTAAAAATATCTCTAATACTTTTGTTCCTAAGTTCCCAGATGTTATCATTGAGACATGGACGGAAGATACTGACTATGCAAGCGGAGATGGAGCTAAAGAAAACAAGAGGAATGAGTCAGAAAAATAAAAGATGGGATTCTTGTCTTGTTATTTATTTAATTATTTTTAGGTCTTCAGGAATTTCTTTCTTTCATAATTAGGATTTAATTTTTGCAGAATAAAACATAACAAGCATGAATAAACTTAACACTTCTTTAGAACGAATAAGATTAAGTGATGTGGTAATGGGAATGAACATGTCTAGGATTGGGTTATTAGGGAAGACTTGGTATTTAAGCAGTCTTAATGACTCACCTCTCTTTCTTTACAACCCTACCTGGTGTTCAGTTTTCATTTATTACTTTGTTCTTGCAATGAGGATATTGCTTCTTTTTAAAGGGGGGTAAGGCAAATAAATTGCTCAAACTTTTAAAATTTTCAAGTATGTTTCAATCATTTCTTTCGTAAGTATGTTTTAATAAATGAATGTTTAGAGATATTTTTTGTTACTGAGATAGTTTGTATGCAAGAATGAATGATGATTTTATCTAAGTGAAAGTATGTTATCATGAAGAATGGAATGCTTGTATGATCTTAGCCTTAGTAATGTCTGCCATGAAAACTTAGTTTCTTTTGAGATTAGACATGCATGAAGGTTTATATCTTTAGAATTGACTTAGTAACTTTCTTGATGCGAAATCCTAGGGGACATAGAAATCTAAAATGATATAGGCACTATTTCTTTAGACCGTTTGAGCCTTTCAAGCCAACCTTATGATATTAAACCCTTGAAATTGTAATTTTGAGCTTAAACGCCAGTTTTTTGCAATGAACCTACAATATAAGCCAATTACCATCTTTTTAAAGTTATCCTAATTTTGTGCACCTATCTTAACTAAAGTTGTTTTGCGAATCAACATTTGAGGAAATTTTCATAAAGATGTATGTGCTCATGCTAAAAAAAACTAGCGAAGAAAAGTTTGCTTAGTCTCCAAAAAAGGAAAAATATATGAGCTTGAGTTTAAAATAAGTTTCAGGGTGTTCCAAAGGTTCACTTAAAGAAAAAGGTTGTATTACGAGAAAATCAAGACAAAGTTAAAGGTTAAGATTTTTTTTTAAAATCGAAATGTCCCATCTCTTAAAATCCCTACCTTTAACCGAGCCCCATTACAACCTTATAAAAGACTTATTGATTTGATGATTATGTCACCTACATTAGTGGAGAGGAAGTCCTGAGTTCAACATATGAAGATCATAAATAAGCCTTGTGATTGTTTACTTGATTGATAGGAAATTATGTTGAATGAAGAATGTTATCTATGGCTATAACATACATGCAAACTATGATTCATGTTGGCATATTTTGAAGCTTAGTATAATATTAAGGAATGTTTGCATATGAATTACTTGTTAATAAAGAAGATCGATAAGCATGAAGTTATTAACGCATGATTATGGGACAAAGATTGATGCTGCTTACACAATTAGCAATTTTGCCTTAGCACGACCTTTTGTTGTGCCTAAACATTACTCAGGACGAGCAATGATTTAAGTTTGGGGGTATGCAAATGGAAAAATATATAAGATCTTTCCTATGTAATTTATCACCTTGTTACTTAAATTTGTTGTTAATGTAACGCCCCGGCTTTTGGGCCTTGAAGAAATGGGCTTTGCGTACCGGAGGGATTGGAATTTAGCTATGCAAGTGAATAACACAAAAGTATGTGTGCTTTAGCGGTTAAGGGTCCTGAGAAGTATTGGAGAAGTCCTGAGTTCAAACCTGGGCTTTAGCAAAATTTTGGTTTTAAGTGGATAAAACCCTGGATGCTTGGATGAAGGCCTTTTAAATTATTGTGTTAAAAAAATGACACAAGGAAGAATGTGGTCTAGTGGTTGTGGCGTCATTAAGGTTGCAACGGAGCCTGGGTTCAAGTCTTGGCTCTTGCAATTTGTTTTAGTTTTTCTTTTAAAGGAACCTGGACCTTGGCCTTTAGACCTCTTAAGTAATTGAAGGTAAAATGTGACACAAAGAGCTTGTTGGTACAATGGTTGTGGCGCTACATGTGTGGCAAGGAGTTTGAGGTTCGAGGCTTGGTGTGCACAATTGTATGTTTATTTTACTGCTTATGCTGGAGAGGTGTTGGAACTGGACTGGAACTCTGTGGTTGAATTGGTCATAAGAATTTGAATTGAATTTGAATGGGGAGTTGGAGTAAATCAAGGAGAAAATTCGGTGGAGGGATTGGTGGAGTTTTTGAAGGATTTTGAAACGGGAGAAGTTGGAGCCGATTGGGAGGAGTTTTGTTTAGGAAAATTCAGCTAGGGAGTGCATTTGGTGCATTTTCGGCAATTGCTTTCTTTCATGCCGATTTGTTTTATTTTCTCTCTTCTATCTATAGTGCCAAAACTTTTTTGGTGCTTTTCCCGTTTCAATTTTCTTTATTCTCTTTTCCCTGTTTCCTATTCTTCTTAATGTGAGCCGAATTCAACCTCTCTTTCTCTGCCTTCATTCTTTTTCCCTTCTCTATCGATCAAACATTTCAACCAACAAGCGTTTTGACGAATCATTTCTCCAGCCTCTGAAGTGCTGAATCTGTTCTTCTCTTGATCTGAATTTCCCTTTTGTTTAACACTGTTATCATTTGTTCATAAGTGTGTAAAAGCCGAATACCCTGCTATCTCTCTTTCATCTATTGCCGAATTCACTCTCATTTCTGTTCTCCTATCATAAGGCTACAGGTTCTTCTCCTTTGTTTGCCGAGGTTAAGTGCGTTCTCGAGGAGTAAAGAGAGGCACGTGTTCCAAAAGCGGTCGAAGGCCTACTCTCAGTTTTGACTATAATTGCAGCAAGGGGACCAATTCTTGCTAACAGTTAGCAGGGACTTATCAAATCTCGATCGACTAAGGTTCGGTGCTAGGGATTCGTGGTGCACTTTGCGAGCAGGTGTGTAACAGTACCCTGTACTCGATAGTTGGCAAGAAAGCCGATAGAGAGTGTGTAACCACACTCCTTCTGATCGTAGATCGATAAAATGTCGAAAAGCTGAAATGCCGGCGAATGACGCCGCACGAGCGTGCGAAACCAGTGTGGTGGACCGAGCCCACGAATATGGGCGTAAGAGGGTTGAGGCCATAGCGTTCTCATGGGTTTAGAACGTTATGGGCCGCATTGGGGTCGGAATGGGCTGTGTTGGCCCAAGGGGCCTATGGGCCTCACACGGATTAAATTTGCATATTGTGGTAAATGTTAGACCGAGCTGTGTAGTCCACATGGCTAGGGTCATTTTTTAGCAATGGGCCATGTGGGCCCACTGGGTTGGTGGGTCCTATACAGATAAAATGCATATTATATGGTTTCTATTGGTTTAAATTGTGTTGTTCGTATAGCCGAGGCTATTTCTGGCTAATTGGGCCATATGAGCGTGTGGGCCCACTTGGGTCGAGTAATGGGCCTTAGGCCCATTTACACCATTATGACTGTTTAGGTTACTTAAGTCGCTCGAGGCAACGGTGGACCTTATGTTGGGTCGCTGAGACCCCGATTTGGAAAATTACCGAAATACCCCCAGTTTGTAAAATTACTAAAATACCCTGATTTGTGAAATTACCGAAATACCCCCGATAGACGAAAATTACTGAAATAGCCCCAGATTGTAAAATTGCTGAAATACCCTCAATTTGCAAAATTACCAAAATACCCCTAGTTTGCAAATTATCGAAATACCCCCGGTTTACAAAATTACCAAAATACCCCTAAAGGGTAGGATTACCGAAATACCCTTATAGGTAAAATATCTATTTTGCCCTTGTGGGTAAATGACTGATTAGGACTATGACTAATTTAACTGTGAATGTATGACTGTGTTTTAACTGACTTAACTATGGTCGTGTGACTGATGTGCTTTTAATATGTGTGTAAATGACTGTTGCTGAGCATGGCCATTTTGCATACACGTGTAATGATTGAGCATGACATACCCGACATAATGCATGGGGTTGGGACATTGATACGGAGGAAGTTCTGATAGGGTCGCACGTGTAACACCCCAAACCCGGTCAATACGCCATGACCGAATCTGGCATGCCACAGAGGAAAACGTTTTGAAGAAAATCGAGTTAACAATTAAATTTTAGTGAAAAACTCTTTGTTGTTCCATGTTTGTAGAAATCAGGTGTATAATAAGTTAAAAACTGATAATTCACTTTGAAATTCCATAAATAAATCTTTAAAACATAGTTGCAAATCCATAGATTAGAAAACCTTTTATAATTTTAAAAGAAACCAAAGCGATTAGTTTGAAAACCGTTTCTAATTGAAATTTGGAAACTTGAGTTTTGGAAAATAGTATGAGTTATCGAAAACACTTAAGTTGTTAAATATTATCAAATGATTTATTTTACCCGATGGTAACGTTTTGAAAACCATTGCGTTTTGTAGTTTAGAAAACTTTGTGCTCAAATTATTATATCAACCATGTATTTTATAAGCCATATTTAAAATATCAAGTCCAAAGCATATAAATAATCCAAAAACATAATTAAAGAGGCCTTATTACAAATCCAAATAAAGATGAAAAACCAAATTTAAATAAAATATAGTACCCAAACCAAAATCCGTGTAAAATCGAATTTCTATTGCATTGCCTCCTCGAGTCCATCCGGCTCCTCATCCACGATTTACGAATCACCTGAAAAGATAAGGGAGAAGGTGAGTCACCAAGACTCAGTGCATAAATCCTTCCCCCGGTTAATGCAACATTCTTACACAATTCATAACCAAGCAATATATATATAATGCACCCAAACCTAGCCATCCATAACTCCTTTTCTACCCCGTGTGGTACCAAACCACTGGTGGTGCCAAACCACTGGTGACCCAAAGTCACGATATCCAATAATAATGTGGTGCCAAACCATTGGTGACCCAAAGTCACGATATCCAATAATAATGTGGTGCCAAACCACTGGTGATCCAAAGTCACGAATAATCCATCTGTGGGGCCAACCCACGTGTGATACCAAATCACTGGCGACGATCCCGTAATATCAAATGTGGGGCCAACCCACTGTGGTACTAAGCCACTGGGACGAGTCGCTATGAGGTGCCAAACCTCTGGTGTTCCAAAGACACAAAATATCAACGATCCAGGTGTGGGGCCAACCCACGTGTGATACCAAATCACTGGCGACGATCCCGATATATCAACTGTGGGGCCAACCCACTGTGGTGCTAAGCCACTGGGACGAGTTGCTATGAGGTGCCAAACCTCTGGTGTCCCAAAGACACGGATATCAAATCCTTCCCCCTCCTCTCATATCACCCACAAAAGTGCAATTATTATGCAAATCATGCCATCATGCTTTATTATGAATCATATAGAAATATATCACATATCATGGTAATAAGCATCATATAGCAAAACATATCGAAACGGACTTACCCGAATCCTTGCTCATACCCTTATGGTATCATATCAAGATTTTCACAGTTTTCGACTTTAAAACATGATCAAGTTATTAATATATTACCAACTTATAAAGTGTGTAAGTTACACACCTGTCACTACCGCAAGTACTAAAATCCAAAGACCCGATCTACCGCACTTGATCACCTTGTCCTACATTCGGCCAAACCACAAAACTATAAGCAAAACCATTTGGCCAACATCACCTTAATCCCAATAGCCTTTGACTTTTCAACCATTAAAAGAATAATGAATCGACATGAATCCTTACCACTTGACTTACCAACTTTGATTGCTAGAGAAATAAGGCTTAGATCGATTCCTTCCAAAGTCCCAAAGAGCCTAAAAGAATAATCGGTTCCTGATAATTGTTAGAACCTTGCAAACAACTGCCCAAAAGTTCGGCCATTACCCTCAAGAAAAACGACATAGAAAAGAGAGAAAGAAAAAGGAAATTTGGCCAAGACACTTACCTATCTTCAAAACCGGTTATAGATGAACCCAAAGAAAATCTACCCTTGATGATTTTCGGCCAAGATAACACCAAAAGAGAGAAAGAAGATTCGGCTATGGTGGAGAAAAAGAAAGGAAAATAAAAGTGAAAATGAAATAGGAGAAGGAGGATTCGAAAATAAAAGAAAGAAGAAAATGGAAGGAGAAAATAGAATGAGGATGGATGTTTTTAACTTTGAGCAAAAGTGAAAGAAATGAGATTTGGGAAGGAGGAAGATTCGGCCAAGAAAAAGTAAAAAGGAAATGTGGTTTTGAGCAAATATCAAAAGAAAGAAAAGAGAGAGATGGGAGAAAGAGGTTCGGCCAAACACCTTGTTTGCCGAAAAAGAAAAGTGCACAAAGTGCTAAGTGTGGTTTCGATTTCAAAAGAAAAAAAGAAAGAAAGAAAATAGAATTTGGTTCAAACAAAAATGAGAGCTAAACCAAAAGCAAAATTGCTCCTAATGCCTAAGGTACATTCGGCTAAGGAAGAAAATTTTGGAGAGGGAAAGAAGAAATGCCAAATGGTGCACAAAATGCTAAAATTGGCCAACCAATCCCCCCAACTTCCTATCAACATTCGGCCACCCCCTAGCCACACATGCCGTCCACATTCATGGACTAATGGCCTTAGAATAGTTTCCAAAACACTCTCCATCATCCAAGCCCTTTGTCCCCCCATCCTTCCATAAATCTTAAGATTCTTATCCCAAAATACAAGCTTTCCTAAACTAATATTCAACTTGCCATAAAATCTAAAGTCCAACTTACCAAGAATAGTTTGACCGACACTTAATACAAAGGTGCATAAAAATTAAGTCTTCCAAATGCAATCCATGCAACTCGAACCACTTCCCTCAAGCAACCCTTCAAGCGCCATAACCACCTTGCCATTAACTCCTCATGTGCTAGAATTTAACACTTAAATTAACTTAAGTGTCAGGATCACCTAATCCACTTCACTAATTTCTTCAAACTAAAAATTATTCTAGCTTAGCTAATAATTCCAAACCTTCACAAAACTATACTAAGCACACAATAAAAATCATACTTGAACTAACACAAATAACAAGATGATACTCAATTTTTTTTTCCTAAAGCCCAAGGTCCAATTGGCGCAATCCTACTAGGCCTAATTTCGGAATGTTACAATTCTACCCTCCTAAAAAAAATTTCATCCTCGAAATTTCCAACTAACAGCCGTGCATCCTTACTCACCACACTAAGCTCTTGCTGCGCACTCTGATCTTAATAAAACTAACATACTTTCTACTAAATTTTGGAACCCTGACCAGACCCAACTGGCTCAGACACAGCCATCCTACCTCGACCGCGTCCACGCATAACACGACCCCGACCTCGAGTGCTCATGTCTAAAGTCTCGACTTTTCTGATTTAAAAGTTTTATGCATTAGTCATTATTCCACTATCTTTAAAACACAATTTTATGAATAGTTTTAATAAGAAGTTGTTTCGCGAGTACATCCAACCTATAGTTTTGGGTCTCTAGAGTAGTTCCTACTACTACACAGTCATGCCATCATCATCATATCATCAAAAGCAATAGTTTGAAGTACTTACCCGGGCGGATTGGTGCCGGAGACTCGGTGCCATGCCTTTCAAACCATATAATTTCAAACAAAAACATTTTAAAACCATACTTTAAATCATTTTGGGCCTTGGGCCCACAGCCGAGCTTTTGAACCTGGCTCTGATACCAATTTGTAACACCCCAAACCCGGTCAATACGCCATGACCGAATCTGGCATGCCACAGAGGAAAACGTTTTGAAGAAAATCGAGTTAACAATTAAATTTTAGTGAAAAACTCTTTGTTGTTCCATGTTTGTAGAAATCAGGTGTATAATAAGTTAAAAACTGATAATTCACTTTGAAATTCCGTAAATAAATCTTTAAAACATAGTTACAAATCCATAGATTAGAAAACCTTTTATAATTTTAAAAGAAACCAAAGCGATTAGTTTGAAAACCGTTTCTAATTGAAATTTGGAAACTTGAGTTTTGGAAAATAGTATGAGTTATCGAAAACACTTAAGTTGTTAAATATTATCAAATGATTTATATTACCCGATGGTAACGTTTTGAAAACCATTCCGTTTTGTAGTTTAGAAAACTTTGTGCTCAAATTATTATATCAACCATGTATTTTATAAGCCATATTTAAAATATCAAGTCCAAAGCATATAAATAATCCAACATCATAATTAAAGGGGCCTTATTACAAATCCAAATAAAGATGAAAAACCAAATTTAAATAAAATATAGTACCCAAACCAAAATCCGTGTAAAATCGAATTTTTATTGCATGGTCTCCTCGAGTCCATCCGGCTCCTCATCCGCGATTTACGAATCACCTGAAAAGATAAGGGAGAAGGTGAGTCACCAAGACTCAGTGCATAAATCCTTCCCCCGGTTAATGCAACATTCTTACACAATTCATAACCAAGCAATATATATATATATAATGCACCCAAACCTAGCCATCCATAACTCCTTTTCTACCCCGTGTGGTACCAAACCACTGGTGGTGCCAAACCACTGGTGACCCAAAGTCACGAATAATCCATCTGTGGGGCCAACCCACGTGTGATACCAAATCACTGGCGACGATCCCGTAATATCAAATGTGGGGCCAACCTACTGTGGTACTAAGCCACTGGGACGAGTCGCTATGAAGTGCCAAACCTCTGGTGTCCCAAAGACACAAAATATCAACGATCCAGGTGTGGGGCCAACCCACGTGTGATACCAAATCACTGGCGACGATCCCGATATATCAACTGTGGGGCCAACCCACTGTGGTGCTAAGCCACTGGGACGAGTCGCTATGAGGTGCCAAACCTCTGGTGTCCCAAAGACACGAAATAATCTGTGGTACCAAACCACTAGAGGTGCCAAACCTCTGGTGTCCCAGAGACACGGATATCAAATCCTTCCCCCTCCTCTCATATCACCCACAACAGTGCAATTATTATGCAAATCATGCCATCATGCTTTATTATGAATCATATGGAAATATATCACATATCATGGTAATAAGCATCATATAGCAAAACATATCGAAACGGACTTACCCGGATCCTTGCTCATACCCTTATGGTATCATATCGAGATTTTCACAGTTTTCGACTTTAAATAATGATCAAGTTATTAATATATTACCAAGTTATAAAGTGTGTAAGTTACACACCTGTCACTACCGCAAGTACTAAAATCCAAAGACCCGATCTACCGCACTTGATCACCTTGTCCTACATTCCACAAAACTATAAGCAAAACCATTTGGCCAACATCACCTTAATTCCAATAGCCTTTGACTTTTCAACCATAAAAGAATAATGAATCGACATGAATCATTACCACTTGACTTACCAACTTTGATTGCTAGAGAAATAAGGCTTAGATCGATTGCTTCCAAAGTCCCAAAGAGCCTAAAAGAATAATCGGTTCCTAATAATTGTTAGAACCTTGCAAACAAATGCCCAAAAGTTCGGCCATTGCCCTCAAGAAAAACGACATAGAAAAGAGAGAAAGAAAAAGGAAATTCGGCCAAGACGCTTACCTATCTTCAAAACCGGTTATAGATGAACCCAAAGAAAATCTACCCTTGATGATTTTCGGCCAAGATAACACCAAAAGAGAGAAAGAAGATTCGGCTATGGTGGAGAAAAATAAAGGAAAATAAAAGTGAAAATGAAATAGGAGAAGGAGGATTCGAAAATAAAAGAAAGAAGAAAATGGAAGGAGAAAATAGAATGAGGATGAATGTTTTTAACTTTGAGCAAAAGTGAAAGAAATGAGATTTAGGAAGGAGGAAGATTCGGCCAAGAAAAAGTAAAAAGGAAATGTGGTTTTGAGCAAATATCAAAAGAAAGAAAAGAGAGAGATGGGAGAAAGAGGTTCGGCCAAACACCTTGTTTCCCGAAAAAGAAAAGTGCACAAAGTGCTAAGTGTGGTTTCGATTTCAAAAGAAAAAATGAAAGAAAGAAAATAGAATTTGGTTCAAACAAAAATGAGAGCTAAACCAAAAGCAAAATTGCACCTAATGCCTAAGGTACATTCGGCTAAGGAAGAAAATTTTGGAGAGGAAAAGAAGAAATGCCAAATGGTGCACAAAATGCTAAAATTGGCCAACCAATCCCCCTCAACTTCCTATCAACATTCGGCCACCCCCCTAGCCACACATGCCGTCCACATTCATGGACTAATGGCCTTAGAATAGTTTCCAAAACACTCTCCATCATCCAAGCCCTTTGTCCCCCCATCCTTCCATAAATCTTAAGATTCTTATCCCAAAATACAAGCTTTCCTAAACTAATATTCAACTTGCCATAAAATCTAAAGTCCAACTTACCAAGAATAGTTTGACCGACACTTAATGCAAAGGTGCATAAAAATTAAGTCTTCCAAATGCAATCCATGCAACTCGAACCACTTCCCCCAAGCAACCCTTCAAGCGCCATAACCACCTTGCCACTAACTCCTCATGTGCTAAAATTTAACACTTAAATTAACTTAAGTGTCAGGATCACCTAATCCACTTCACTAATTTCTTCAAACTAAAAATTATTCTAGCTTAGCTAATAATTCCAAACCTTCACAAAACTATACTAAGCACACAATAAAAATCATACTTGAACTAACACAAATAACAAGATGATACTCAATTTTTTTTTCCTAAAGCCCAAGGTCCAATTGGCGCAATCCTACTAGGCCTAATTTCGGGATGTTACAATTCTTCCCTCCTAAAAAAAATTTTGTCCTCGAAATTTCCAACTAACAGCCGTGCATCCTTACTCACCAGACTACACTCTTGCTGCGCACTCTGATCTTAATAAAACTAACATACTTTCTACTAAATCTTGGAACCCTGACCAGACCCAACTGGCTCAGACACAGCCATCCTACCTCGACCGCGTCCACGCATAACACTACCCCGACCTCGAGTGCTCATGTCTAAAGTCTCGACTTTTCTGATTTAAAAGTTTTATGCATTAGTCATTATTCCACTATCTTTAAAACACAATTTTATGAATAGTTTTAATAAGAAGTTGTTTCGCGAGTACATCCAACCTATAATTTTGGGTCTCTAGAGTAGTTCCTACTACTATACAGTCATGCCATCATCATGAGACTCGGTGCCATGCCTTTCAAACCATATAATTTCAAACAAAAACTTTTTAAAACCATACTTTAAATCATTTTGGGCCTTGGGCCCACAGCCGAGCTTTTGAACCTGGCTCTGATACCAATTTGTAACACCCCAAACCCGGTCAATACGCCATGACAGAATCTGGCATGCCACAGAGGAAAACGTTTTGAAGAAAATCGAGTTAACAATTAAATTTTAGTGGAAAACTCTTTGTTGTTCCATGTTTGTAGAAATCAGGTGTATAATAAGTTAAAAACTGATAATTCACTTTGAAATTCCATAAATAAATCTTTAAAACATAGTTGCAAATCCATAGATTAGAAAACCTTTTATAATTTTAAAAGAAACCAAAGCGATTAGTTTGAAAACAGGTTTCTAATTGAAATTTGGAAACTTGAGTTTTGGAAAATAGTATGAGTTATCGAAAACACTTAAGTTGTTAAATATTATCAAATGATTTATATTACCCGATGGTAACGTTTTGAAAACCATTGCGTTTTGTAGTTTAGAAAACTTTGTGCTCAAATTATTATATCAACCATGTATTTTATAAGCCATATTTAAAATATCAAGTCCAAAGCATATAAATAATCCAAAAACATAATTAAAGAGGCCTTATTACAAATCCAAATAAAGATGAAAAACCAAATTTAAATAAAATATAGTACCCAAACCAAAATCCGTGTAAAATCGAATTTTTATTGCATGGTCTCCTCGAGTCCATCCGGCTCCTCATCCGCGATTTACGAATCACCTGAAAAGATAAGGGAGAAGGTGAGTCACCAAGACTCAGTGCATAAATCCTTCCCCCGGTTAATGCAACATTCTTACACAGTTCATAACCAAGCAATATATATATATAATGCACCCAAACCTAGCCATCCATAACTCCTTTTCTACCCCGTGTGGTACCAAACCACTGGTGGTGCCAAACCACTGGTGACCCAAAGTCACGATATCCAATAATAATGTGGTGCCAAACCACTGGTGACCCAAAGTCACGAATAATCCATCTGTGGGGCCAACCCACGTGTGATACCAAATCACTGGCGACGATCCCGTAATATCAAATGTGGGGCCAACCCACTGTGGTACTAAGCCACTGGGACGAGTCGCTATAAGGTGCCAAACCTCTGGTGTCCCAAAGACACAAAATATCAACGATCCAGGTGTGGGGCCAACCCACGTGTGATACCAAATCACTGGCGACGATCCCGATATATCAACTGTGGGGCCAACCCACTGTGGTGCTAAGCCACTGGGACGAGTCGCTATGTGGTGCCAAACCTTTGGTGTCCCAAAGACACGAAATAATCTGTGATACCAAACCACTGGAGGTGCCAAACCTCTGGTGTCCCAAAGACACGGATATCAAATCCTTCCCCTCCTCTCATATCACCCACAACAGCGCAATTATTATGCAAATCATGCCATCATGCTTTATTATGAATCATATAGAAATATATCACATATCATGGTAATAAGCATCATATAGCAAAACATATCGAAACGGACTTACCCGAATCCTTGCTCATACCCTTATGGTATCATATCGAGATTTTCACAGTTTTCGACTTTAAAACATGATCAAGTTATTAATATATTACCAAGTTATAAAGTGTGTAAGTTACACACCTGTCACTACCGCAAGTACTAAAATCCAAAGACCCGATCTACCGCACTTGATCACCTTGTCCTACATTCGGCCAAACCACAAAACTATAAGCAAAACCATTCGGCCAACATCACCTTAATCCCAATAGCCTTTGACTTTTCAACCATTAAAAGAATAATGAATCGACATGAATCCTTACCACTTGACTTACCAACTTTGATTGCTAGAGAAATAAGGCTTAGATCGATTGCTTCCAAAGTCCCAAAGAGCCTAAAAGAATAATCGGTTCCTAATAATTGTTAGAACCTTGCAAACAAATGCCCAAAAGTTCGGCCATTGCCCTCAAGAAAAACGACATAGAAAAGAGAGAAAGAAAAAGGAATTTCGGCCAAGACACTTACCTATCTTCAAAACCGGTTATAGATGAACCCAAAGAAAATCTACCCTTGATGATTTTCGGCCAAGATAACACCAAAAGAGAGAAAGAAGATTCGGCTATGGTGGAGAAAAAGAAAGGAAAATAAAAGTGAAAATGAAATAGGAGAAGGAGGATTCGAAAATAAAATAAAGAAGAAAATGGAAGGAGAAAATAGAATGAGGATGGATGTTTTTAACTTTGAGCAAAAGTGAAAGAAATGAGATTTGGGAAGGAGGAAGATTCGGCCAAGAAAAAGTAAAAAGGAAATGTGGTTTTGAGCAAATATCAAAAGAAAGAAAAGAGAGAGATGGGAGAAAGAGGTTCGGCCAAACACCTTGTTTTCCGAAAAAGAAAAGTGCACAAAGTGCTAAGTGTGGTTTCGGTTTCAAAAGAAAAAATGAAAGAAAGAAAATAGAATTTGGTTCAAACAAAAATGAGAGCTAAACCAAAAGCAAAATTGCACCTAATGCCTAAGGTACATTCGGCTAAGGAAGAAAATTTTGGAGAGGGAAAGAAGAAATGCCAAATGGTGCACAAAATGCTAAAATTGGCCAACCAATCCCCCCCAACTTCCTATCAACATTCGGCCACCCCCTAGCCACACATGCCGTCCACATTCATGGACTAATGGCCTTAGAATAGTTTCCAAAACACTTTCCATCATCCAAGCCCTTTGTCCCCCCATCCTTCCATAAATCTTAAGATTCTTATCCCAAAATACAAGCTTTCCTAAACTAATATTCAACTTGCCATAAAATCTAAAGTCCAACTTACCAAGAATAGTTTGACCGACACTTAATGCAAAGGTGCATAAAAATTAAGTCTTCCAAATGCAATCCATGCAACTCGAACCACTTCTCTCAAGCAACCCTTCAAGCGCCATAACCACCTTGCCACTAACTCCTCATGTGCTAGAATTTAACACTTAAATTAACTTAAGTGTCAGGATCACCTAATCCACTTCACTAATTTCTTCAAACTAAAAATTATTCTAGCTTAGCTAATAATTCCAAACCTTCACAAAACTATACTAAGCACACAATAAAAATCATACTTGAACTAACATAAATAACAAGATGATACTCAATTTTTTTTTCCTAAAGCCCAAGGTCCAATTGGCGCAATCCTACTAGGCCTAATTTCGGGATGTTACAGCACGGGTCGCCTGAGATGACTGTGGATCCAGTATCGATCTGTTAAGGTCGCACGGGTCGCATGAGACGACTGTGGATCGACGGACGGCTTAAAGTCGCGTAATCTGATTATGGCTCTGTGCCAACCTAAATATGGCTCTGCGCCATCTTGATTATGGCTTTGTGCCAATCGTATTTACCCGTGGCTATGTGCCTAACATATATATTGATGACTCTGTGTCGATCATAATTACCCGTGGCTTATATTACCGTCGCTGATGGCTATGTGCCAAACATATTACAGTTACCGATAGCTTGTGCCATCCTGATTATGGTTTATAACCATTTTGTTTATGTCTTTTAGCCGTTCTGTTAACTGGTAGCGTTGCTGCGATATTTATGGCTTTTAGCCGTTCTGTTCGCGGTGCCGAGCCATTTTGTTGACTTAGTGCCACAACTGGTGCTAGGCTTGGTGTATTGGCTGGATGGGTCGATTTTATCCCTGCAGGAGTGTAGGGTTGGTACGGGTGGTGTGTTGGCTGGATCGGGGTGGGATGCATCCTCATACTATTGTATATCTATTTATGAGATCTGTCACTGTACTGGGCTTAGGCCCACTTGTTCTGTTATCGGTTTGGGCTGGGCCCAATTGATTCTGTTATGGGCTGTGACCCAAATGATATTGTAGTGGGCTTTGCCCCATGTATGCTCTGAACTGGACTGTACTGTTACTGTTAAAGGGCTTTGGCCCAGACTGTTTCGGTTTTTGTATACTGACTGATACTCTAGTAAGGGGATTACACACTGAGTTTTCTTAAACTCACCTCGTTTTTAACTGTGCAGGTAATCCCTAGCGTTAGGAGGATCGGTGCTGCGAGGGACTCGGAGGTGACCACACGACTGCGGCTGTTATGCTTTGGACTTTATATATGTTTTAACTTCCATTTTGGGTTTTAATTTCTGTAATTCTGAAATTGAGATTTTGTTACGTTTTATATCTGTTAGACGTAGACGAGTTTTAAACCCAATTACTATTTTTAAGAAACATGCGTTTTAAACTTCTTTACCTTAAATTAGCTTCCGCAACTAAAATAGATTTTTAACAAAGTTCATAACGTTTTTAAAAGCGATTACTTTTCAATGAATCACATTTTGAAATTGAACGAACACAAACTGAGACTTTAGTTTTTAAATATTAAAGAGGGTTTTCAAAGAAAACATGGTTTTCGAAAAACACTTCAATGTGACACGCCATATTCAGGCCTAACTTCTGGGCCAGGTTTGGGGTGTTACAGTTAAAACTAAGTAATTGTTTAATAAATTAATGAAATATGTGAAAATATGAAATTAGGACATAGAAATTATTAAAATGTGTTTTTATGCTTTATTATATAGTTTTCATGCAATAAATAGCTTATTTTATATTAATTTGAATATATTACATTTTTTAAGACATAAAGTGGGCCATGCATGATTAAATTAAATAAAAAATATAAAATTATATTTAATAATTTATTTTAAAATATTTAATTAACAATTTGGGTTTTAATTAATTAAATAAATTGGATAAATTTTATTCTTTGGTCCTCTAACTTGTTGATTTATTCTGGACAGGTCTGATAGCTTTGCTGGAGACCAAGTCAACCCAATATTTGGCTACACATGGCTGTCCATTTAAACCATTATTTGGTTTAATTACACAAGGTCCTTGCAGTGTTGAAGAAATTAGAGATTTGCCCGAAGATTTACGATTGACCGAGTCTCAGTCTTGAGTTGTGTGGCATCCAAAATTGATTAAAAATCAAGCAAAAATCAAGTCAAAAGCCACTAAGCATGGCTGGCCACAATTTGAGGAGATTTGAAGAAGTTAACATCCACTATTTTTAGCAAACTATCCCCCTTTCCTCACCTATAAATAAGACCCTACATTTCCTCATTCATTCCTCATTCATTCTCATCATTCATCATTCTCTCTTCTCTCCAAATTCTCTTAGCCTTTTCCATTCCCACTCCTAGCATCATCTCTTCATAGAGATTTTAGCAATTAAGCCTCTTAAAGAACCCTTGGTCGGCCACCTTGGAGAGCCATCAGCAAAGGAGCAAAGCAAAGGAATGAAGGAGCCTCATCAGTCAGAGTCTTGGGTGACAGCCACTCTGAATTGGGTTTAATCGTTCTTTTATTTAATTTAATCTAAAGATGTTTGCTATGTGTTCTTTGTACTTGTTTACAACAATGTTACCTTAATTTTGTTTAAGCTAGGATGATTGCTTTGATTAAATAATATTTATTTGATTCATACTTATAATGTTTGTGTCTCAATCGATCATGTTTTCAATTAAAATCAAGTCTGTATTTTGTTCATACGTGATTGAAATGCACCTGAATTAGCTGAGCAATCCTGACCAGACGATGGCTAATGGACACATAATTGAAATGTGCATGCTCAATTTAGATCCTGACCCGATTAAATTGTAGGTTGCATAACAACTCTGGCCAAGCTCTGTTATCTGCATTGTTTTTGTATTTGTGTGACTAAACTGTTTCAAACCTGACACGTCCCTGTTACCTCACACAATGCTAAGAAACCCTTAGTAAATAAGGATCAGTAAAATGCGTATTTACTAAGTAAAGGATTCCGAAAGGGCCTAATGTGGTTTCCAAACTCATGAAAGATCAAGTTACCATGGAATGTTTTTCCAAATGTTATTAAGCATGTTGATAATAAATTGAGTTTAATTAAAGTAATTGTCCTAGTTTATTTATGTTATAATTGTTGTAAATTGTGTTTAATTTTACTAAAATCTATTTCATTCACATAGTTTAGGATAATTTGCATTAGGGTTTATTGCATTTTGTTTAATATATTTTAATCATCACTTCTTAACTAAATTGTGTTTCTATTTACCAAATTGTTAATATAATTTTACAAATTAAGTGACTTAGCACAAATACATTCCTTGTGGAGACCATAACTCGATACTTACTTATTACTTGATAACGACTGTGTACACTTGCACAAACCTACGCGTTATAGTTAGTTAAACATAACAACCAATTAAGAATCAAAATAGAAGCATTTATGTAAGACTACAATAATTCATTAAAATACAGAGAAGTTAGCTGTGACTTAAATCTTCATAGTCCAAAATCAATGAATTATACCAAAATCCACAAGTTTTCCTTCCTTCTTCTTGAATCAAAATGTGTGGAATAGTTAGAAAGATTACCAAATTGCTAAAGTTTCAACAACTCAAGCTAATACGTTAATTCCTCCCCACATGCAGGTTGCTCATTACTCTATTTTCTCCCCTTTTTTTCTTTCGGAATGAGTCAAAGAAGAAGATTGTCGAAACCATTTTAAAATTTGATTTAAAAAACGGGAATCGACTTTTAAAAGTGAAAATGGGAGTCGCCACCATCCCTTTTTATTTAGGTGTGATTGGATCACCTTGAAAATCGTTTTTTTCAAAATACTGATTTTGGTCCCCTAAAAACAAGAAAAATGGGTTCGGGAGTCGATTACGTATGAGGAAGGGTTAGCACCCTCATAACGGCCAAAAATTGGTACCTAATCGATAAAATCATGTCCTGATGTTGCAAATTTGAAAATTTTTAAAATAAGATCCTTTTATTAGAAGAAAAACTAAGGCTTGCCTATCTCAAAGAAATAAAATACTATACCCAGTAAGTTAGGATATAGCATCTCATAACTTCGAAACTAGGCACGTCTTTATTTTAGAAAATTCCTACCTCGAGACACAAAACATCATATCCAGTAAGTTAGGACACAACATCTTGAATTCCCAAGAATAAGTTTTTGATTTGAAATTTGTGAGTTTCAGTTTTAAAAGAGAAGGGATATCTAATACCTTAAGTTCTACGAGACAAATCGAAACCCAGTAAGTTAGGGCACAATTCTTCTCGAAGTTCTCAAATATCACATATCACCGTATTTTTAAAATATTTGAATAAAATGTTTTAATTTAAAAGGTATTTTCACAGAAATGTTTTGAGTAAGACGTTGTATGAATACATTACAATATACATGACAAATATCAGTTTATTATAACTACAAATTATATTAACAATGAATAATAGAATAATATAACATAAATACATAAAGAATTTAAGCAATAATAAACGATCAGAAGAACATAAATAAATATAAAATAAATAGCAATAATTAAGACTTTCAAGATCAAATGATAAAGGGAATAATTTAAAAAAAAAGACATGGGAATATTTAGACATCAAACAAAAAAATAAAAGAATGTGGTGATTTTTAAAATGATTTGATATATTGATATATATATATATATAAATGAAAAAATTTAAAGTAAAAAAATTATAATAAATACATATATAATTTAATAAATAAATACCTATATAAATGATTATATAAAATAATTAGTAAAATATAATATTTTTATATAAAAACATATATATATATAATATACTAATCATAAAAATAAATATGTATTAAAATAGGTTATATAATATAAATAAATTTTATAAAACAAAATTCCAAAAATAATATATGATATAATATAATATAAAATACAAGTAAAAAAACATAATATAGTAATTAATATATAAATAATAAAAATCATATTAAACCAAATAAAATAATAAATCATAATTTAATATGTATAAAGATAATAAAATGTATATATATAAATTTTATACTGTTAACAAAATTAATAAAATAAAATAATAAAATAATTTAATATATATTAAAATAATTAAGTATAGTATTGGAATAATTAAAAAGATAAAATAAAAAAAGGTTTTGAAATGAATAAGGATTAAATGGCAATAAAATAAATATAAAAGGATTAAAATGTAAAGCGCGTTACACTGTAGGGACTCATTAGGCAATTATGCCTTCTTCCCAAAACGACGTCGTCCTGGTTTTAGCCCTTAAAGGAGTCCGAGGGATTAAATTGGAACAAAAACACACTTTAGGGCTAATTTAATAAAAAATAAGAATGCAAATTGGACTGAATTAGAATTAATTAAATTGCAGAAGGACCGAAATGGCAATTAGACCATTTAACAAAAACGAGCGGATCCTCCCCGGGTTTTCGAGTCAACGCGCAGATCCTTTAGTCAAAAATGACGCCGTTCTTTCTTGCATATATAAGTTAAGTTTTATTCCAAAAAAAACATGTGAGCCCCGATTTAAAAAAAAAACTTCATAAAATGCTCTTGAATTCCCCTCGCCTCTGTCCGAAAGAGTCGTCGGACTTCATAGGCCACGCGCCGTACGCGCCACATGCACCTCCATAGACGGTGGCCGGAGGCCTAAAACCTCCATTTCAAAGGTAATTTTCTCACCCCTTTTTTGTTTTAGTGTTATTTTGAAAACAAAATGCTTGAATCGAAGAAAAAATAAAAAATAACACGAATAAAATAAATCGTAAATAACCTCTATAGGGAAAAAAATCGCGTGTGGTATTTCTCTGTTTTTTTTTTGTGAATCTATTGTGTGTTTTTCTCCCTGTTTTTGTATGTGTCCGTATTACAAAAAACAATCAGGCTTTTAAAGCCTTTGAAAATAAAAATGAAAAAGGAAATCATCGTTGATGCCATCTTTGCTACTGTTTTCTTTCCTTTCTTGTGCAGGTGGGCGAAGATCTCGGGATGGAGATGAGGCTTGCACAGATTGCGGCGCAACTGGTGGCTTGGTGTTGTTTGCGGCGTGAAGGTTGGGGCGCTAACTGTTGCGGCGCCTAGGGTTTTTGAAAACCCTAGGCTTACTAAAACTGGTTTAGTTATTGGGCCATTTTGGGCCGTTTAAGTCTGGGTCTATTGGGTTAGTCTTTAGGTTTTGGTCTGAGTCATTTGTTTTGGGCTAAGGGTGTAAATGGGCTAATCGAGTTTTGCTGGGTAGTCTGGTTTAGTTGATTTGGGTAATCTGTTGTTGGGTAGTGGGTCAATATTTGGGCTTGTTTGTAAGAGGGTTTTGGGCTTATTTGGTTTTGTTAAATGGACTGTATATGGACATTTTATTATTTTATTACTGTTTTGGTTTGTTATAAGCCCGGGCAAAATGGGTTATTACAGATGCCTCTCTTTGCTCATTGTCGTGTAACGAGAATGGAGCAAAGACTATTAAAAGACCAATTTTGCCCGGTCTTGGCGGAGCCCTGACTTCTTGGTCTTCTTGAAATGGCTTCCAACTCCACTGCAACTTTAGAGAGATAAAGCTGAAAGTGCTTTTGATCTGCTTCCTGCAACTTCAGGAAGATAAGATCTTCTGTCTTTAGTCTACTCCCTTGCAACTTTAGGGAGATAAGGCTGAAAGTGCTTTTGATCTGCTTCCTGCAACTTCAGGAAGATAAGATCTTCTGTCTTCAGTCTACTCCACTGCAACTTCAGGGAGATAAGGCTGAAAGTGCTTTTGATCTGCTTCCTGCAACTTGAGGAAGATAAGATCTTCTGTCTTCAGTCTATTCCACTGCAACTTCAGGGAGATAAGGCTGAAAGTGCTTTTGATCTGCTTCCTGCAACTTTAGGAAGATAAGATCTTCTGTCTTCAGTATACTCCACTGCAACTTCAGGGAGACAAGGTTGAAAGTGCTTTTTATTTGCTTCCTGCAACTTCAGGAAGATAAGATCTTCTGTCTTCAGTCTACTCCACTGCAACTTCAGGGAGATAAGACTGAAAGTATCTTCGATCTGCTTCCTGCAACTTCAGGAAGATAAGATCTTCTGTCTTCAATATACTCCGCTGTAACTTCAGGGAGATAACATTGAAAGTGTCTTCGATCTACTTCCTGCAACTTCAGGAAGATAAGATCTACAAATTCACCGATATTGCTACACCGTCCACTGAGGGATATGTCCTGTAGACTCGGTTCCTTATGTTTATGTCACATGACTAAGATGCTATGATCAGAATGAATCAAATACTTCTAGCTACATGTAACATGTCATGAAAATGATTCCTTTTAAAGGATTAGGATGCAATGATCGCAATGAATCAAATGCTCCTAATGTAATTTGCTATGATACAAAAATGTTAAGAATATGATTCCTACACTAGGTGTTATCACTCATTTGTTCTTCATTTTTGTTCATCAATCATGTTTTGCTCAACAAGCTTGCCCCAATGTAATTTCTGAGTCAACTCCACTTGAATCTTGAGAACACAAGGCTTGTATCATCCTACCACAATGGGAATTGAATCTGACTCATCTGAAATTTTTGGGGTATAGGGTTTATTTCGAATTCAACCCATTCGACCACGATTCAAGGTTTCTTAGTTCATCACACCACTCCCTGACTGTCATGACCTGATCACATCAACTCATTATTTGGTCCAATTATCATTTGGACAAAGAATCCATAGAAATAGTCTCTATCTAGACTCTTCTTTCTCAAATATTTCTATTGAAAATTCTAAACAATTGTCCTGTTTCGGCCCCTTATCTTATCTAAAAATTTCCAAAGTAATATGTAGAACTTCTTTTTGTGAAATTATTAGTTTGTCGATCATTATTTCAATGCAACACATTTATGAATAATGGGTAACAAATAAAATGATCTCAAAAAGAGTTGAAATTGAATAAATTATCAGAAATACAAAGAAAATTAACTGAGAACATATCTTTGAGAAGAAAAAGAATCCCAAGATAGTAAAATGAATAGGACAAAAATTAGATGCCCTAGATATCTCCGATTGAGCTTCTATACAAACTTTTATGAAGACTGTCTTGAGTTCAACATGTGTTTAGAAGACCTAAAGTACTTTGTTGATGCCCCAATATGCAACATTCTTCATTTTATTGTTGATTCAAGTGTTGCAAGATGAATGCGTGTCCATTCAGAATTTGAGCCGCCCTTTTCGGGTTTTCAACTCAAAACCCCTTTGGTCTCAAGGCGTCCTTTGCGGGTTTTCACCTTGGCCTCTCCATTTTTTTTTGAAACTCAAAGTGCCCTTTGCGGGTTTTCACTTTGGCCTCTTCTCCTTTTCAAGCAAAATACTTCTTTACTGAATCAGAGTTCATAGGATTGGGTAAACTTTTCCCATCCATTTCGGTCAAGATCAATGCTCCTCTAGAGAAAGCCTTCTTCACCACATATGGTCCTTCCCAATTCGGCATCCATTTTCCTCTGAAATCCTTTTGTATAAGAAGAATCTTTTTTAGTACAAGGTCCCCCTCATGAAATTCTCTTGGGCGAACTTTTTTATCGTAGGCTCGCATCATTCATTTTTGGTACATCTGACCGTGACAAATAGCCCTTAGCCTCTTTTCTTCAATTAATTTCAACTGATCATACCGAGCCTGAATCCATTCAGCTTCATCCAACTTTATTTTTGACAAAACTCGAAGAGAAGGTATCTCCACTTCAATTGGTAGAACTGCCTCCATTCCATAGACCAACGAGAAAGGCATTGGCCCAGTAGAGGTTTTGACGGATGTCTGATAAGCATAGAGTGCAAACGGTAGTTTCTCATGCCAATCCTTATAGGTCTCAGTCATCTTCCCTACTATTTTCTTGATGTTTTTGTTAGCCGTTTCCACTGCCCCGTTCATTTTTGGACGATACGGAGACGAGTTGTGGTGTTTGATCCCAAATTGACTACAAACCTCTGCTATTGTACTGTTGTTCAAGTTCAATGCGTTGTCTAATATGATCCTCTCGGGCATTCCATATCGACAAATAATCTCATTCTTCAAAAACCGACTGACTGTTGACTTAGTGACGCTAGCATAAGAAGCAGCCTCTACCCATTTCGTGAAGTAGTCAATTACCACGAAGATGAATCGATGTCCATTCGAAGCTTTTGGTGAGATTGGTCCAATAACATCCATGCCCCACATGGAAAAAGGCCATGGGAGAGTCATAACATGCAAAGGTGATGGAGGCACATGAATTTTGTCTCCATAAATTTGGCATTTATGACATTTCTTAGCATAGCTGATACAATCCCCTTCCATGGTGGACCAATAATATCCAAATCTCATTATCTATCTGGCCATTGTGAAACCATTAGTGTGTGTTCCACAAACGCCCTCATGAACTTCCTCTAGAATTTTTCTAGCTTCAACGGCATCAACGCATCTCAACAACACTTGATCTTTTCTCTTCTTATACAAGATATCCCCGTCTAAAACATAGTCAGAGGCCAATCTTCTTAAAGTTCTTTTTTCATTCTCAATGGCATGCTCCGGGTATTCACGACTTTTTATGTATCGTAATACATCTTGATACCAAGGGTGATCATCTTTTTCCTCCTCTTCCACATTATAACAATGAGCTGGAACTTCAAAGATACTCATCTGAATAGGTCTCATATCCTCTAGTCTATTCACTTTGATCATAGAAGCCAGGGTTGCCAAAGCATCTGCCATCTGGTTTTCCTCACGTGGGAGATAATTAAAAGTAATTTCATCGAACTCTTCAATCAATCCCAGAACTATTTTTTGGTAATCAATTAGTTTGGGATCTTTTGTCTCCCACTCTCCTTTAAGTTGGTAGATTACTAATGCAAAATCTCCATATACTTTTAATACTCTGATCTTACGCTCTACGACTGCTCGAATTCCCATGATGCATGCTTCATATTCTGCCATGTTGTTTGTGCAATCAAAATCCAATTTGCATGTGAATGGATAATAATTACCACGTGGGGATACCAAAATTGCCCCAATTCTATTTCCCACAGCATTCGATGCTCCATCGAAGTTTAGCTTCTACGAACAATCTTCAGTGTTTACCACATGCATCAGCTCCTCATTTGGGAAATCAAAGCTCAAAGATTCATAATCCTCCAAAGCTCTGCTAGCCAAAAATTCTGCTATTGCGCTCCCTTTTATAGCCTTTTGGCTCACATAGACAATATCGAATTCAGACAGCAAAATTTGCCACCTAGCCATCCCTCCATTCAAAGCAGTGGACTCCATCATATACTTTAATGGATCAAGCTTCGAAATTAACCACGTAGTATGATATAGCATGTACTGCCCCAACCTCCGAGTTGTCTAAATCAAAGCGCAATACAATTTCTCGATTGACGAATATCTCATTTCACAATCAGTGAACTTTTTACTGAGATAGTATATTGCTCTTTCTTTTCTTCCCGACCCATCGTGTTGACCAAGCACACATTCCATGAGTTATTTAACACTGACAAATACAGTATCAACGATCTATCTGGTTTAGGTGGAGATAGTACTGGTGCATTTGACAGATACTATTTGACTTTGTCAAAAGCTCTCTGACATTCATCGTCCTATACACATTGATTGTGTTTCTTGAGAAGCCGAAATATGGGATCACATTTCTCAGTTAATTGTGAAATAAACCGAGCAATGTAATTTAACCTTCCAAGAAAACCTCGGACTTCCTTCTGAGTGCGCGGTGGAGGCAATTCTTGTATAGCTTTAACTTTGTTTGAGTCAACTTCGATTCCTTTCTCGCTGACCACAAAACCCAGTAATTTCCCTGACTGAGCTCCAAAAGTACACTTTGCCGAGTTGAGCTTTAATTGGAATTTTCTCAACCTTAGAAACATCTTCTTCAAAACCTCAATGTGTTCCTTTTCCGTTCGAGATTTGGCAATCATATCATCAACATATACTTCAATTCTTTGTGCATCATGTCGTGGAACAATGTTACCATGGCCCTTTGATATTTTGCCCCAGCATTCTTTAGTCCGAATAGCATTACTTTATAGCAAAATGTACCCCACAGTGTTATGAAAGTAGTTTTCTCCATATCCTCAGGGTGCATCTTGATCTGATTGTATCCTGAAAAGCCATCCATGAAGGAAAATAATGAAAATCCCGGCGTATTATCTACCAACGTGTCAATATGCGGCAAAGGGAAATTGTCCTTTGGGCTAGCTTTATTTAAGTCCTTATAGTCCACACACATCCGGACCTTTCCATCCTTTCTAGGGATAGGAACAATGTTGGCAACCCACTCTGAGTACTTGACCACTTGTAGAAAACCAGCATCAAACTGTTTCTAGACCTCTTCTTTTATTTTCAACACTACATCAGGCCTCATCCTTCATAGCTTTTGCTGAACTGGCTTGCATTCTTCTCTTATGGGAAGGCGGTGTACTACAATGTTGGTACTTAGCCCAAACATATCTTGGTACGACCGCGCAAAGACATCCTTGAATTCCTGTAGTAACTCAACAAGGTCTTGTTTTGTCTCATCTGCTATGTACGGCCCAATTTTCACAACCTTTCTTTCCTTCAAGGCTATGTTTTCTACCTCCTCCTCATGGGGTAAAATTTGTTTCTCCTCTTGCTTTACCATTCTTAACAGATTTGGAGATAAATCATAATCTCGGTCACCTTCAAAATCCTGAGATTCCTCTAAACACATGTCTTGCTCAAAGTGGACCTCTAGATCTGTATTATCGTTACTCACATCATTGATATCTAGGGACCTGTGATGGGTACCAAAGAATGTACAAAGAACAAATGAATTCGAGGACAACTATTCACAAGCTATGAACGCGAAATAAAAAAAAATTGGAATGAAATTAGAAAGTCAAAAGAATAAAGTGAAAGAATATTTGCTCAAATTGATTATCAAAAATGTATTTTATTAAAACAACAATTTCTGAACATGAGCCTACTTCACAAAAGAAATCTTATTGTTCCTAGGCTAAAAACAACAAGAGCGTTCCAAATATTACTCTGTATAATCTCTAAAAACCACAGGAAGTTCCTTTGCAGTCCAATTGTTCAAAACACTTCCATGTTCATAAGGGCGAATGCCCAACAAGTTTCTTTGCTCAACCTCTTCCCCGTGTATGGCATTAATGTGGGGACCTTCCAATAACCCTCTCTCAGGGTGAATTATCCCTCTGGATACAAAGGTCTGGGATATGTGAGGGAACGTCATACATTCCCACTTGACTTCTTCCCCATTCAAACGCGCTTTCCTTCTTTCTTGCTTCTTCTCGATTTCTCTCTTCCTTTTCCTTGCATCTGGCCTGAAACCCAAGCTAAAACGGCCTCTGATCGCTGGAATCAGAGTCTTAAAATTTATAAAAAGAATGATCGAACCTGCAAACTAACTCTAGCAACGATTAAAGGCAAGTGTACCTATTGAAGAATAGTATAGCTTAGGCAAGACCGGATTGTCGAACCCAAAGAAACTAAAAGTACTAATACTAACCTTCTTTGTATTATCTAGCCTAAAATAAGTGAAGTTGTTTAAATCTAATCTAACTACTACTAAGCTAAAGACGCAAAGACAAAAAGAATGAATTGGGAAATAACTTGAAGAAAGACTCAGTTGATTTAAGACGATACCCTCAGGAAGAATCCACCTAGACTTCACTTGTTATTTAACCCTGAACCATACGATTTATTCACTTGACTTGATCCGTAGGATTCCCTAAGTTATATTAAACCCTTTCTCGAAGCGAATAATAACTAATCCTAGGTTGATTAATTGAAATCTCTTTCTAATTAAAACCCCTAGAATCGCATTAACTCGATCTATGGATTCCCATATTAGGTTTCACCCTAATCCGGTAAAATCTCGTCATCCTATCTCTAGGTGCACGAACGACTCTGCTTTAATTTTGTTAGATCTATTCTTAAGCAGTGACTTTTGCTCCTCCACCTAAGAACATTTGACTTGAATCAATATCCCGGAAATATCAACACAAGAATTAAGCACACATAATTGAGAACAAATCAAGTATTTATCTTATAGTTCAGACAACAATAAAAAGATTCATCTAGGTTTCATCCCCTTCAGGTATTTGAAGGGTTTAGTTCATATCAAATAAAAAAAAACATCTCAGAAGAAAAGATAAAACAAAACATAAGAAATCCCTAAAACTCCCTGAAGGAATTGAAGGAGAGATCCACCGTCTTGAGTAGAATTCTGGCTTCTTGAGATGGATCAACTGGCTATCTTCGAGTGATTCCCACAACTCTGACCTTTTCGGCTTGGCTCCTTGGTCTAGCTAACCTCCTTCTTTTCAGGTAACACTTAGGGGTTTTATATAGGCTCTTAGAATATGTTTCTTCGCCCCAAAATATCCAAATCTGAATGAAATTGTTCCTTGCCATGTCACACGCCCGTGTGACTAGTCTTCAAGCCATGTTCAGACTTCTTTAATGAGGCACGACCGTGTGAATCGAAGGAAAGGCCGTGTTTTAGGTGATCAATGCGGCACGACCGTGTGGGCTGATCGCTGGAATTAGAGTCTTAAAATTTATAAAGAGAATGATCGAACCTGCAACTAACTCTGACAACGATTAAAGGCCAGTGTACCTATCGAACAGTAGTATAGCTTAGGAAAGACCGGATTATCGAACCCAAAGGAACTAAAAGTACTAATACTAACCTTCTTTTTATTATCTAGCCTAAAATAAGTGAAGTTGTTTAGACTTAACTACTACTAAGCTAAAGACGTAAAGACAAAAAGAATGAATTGGGGAATATCTTGAAGGAAGACTCAGTTGATTTAAGATGATACCCTCAGGAAGAATCCACCTAGACTTCACTTATTATCTGACCCTGAACCATATGATTTATTCACTTGACTTGATCCGTAGGACTCCCTAATTTATATTAAACCCTCTCTCAAGGCGAATAACGTCTAACCCTAGGTTAATTAACGAAAATCTCTTTCTCACTTAATAACCCCTTAGAATAGCAGTAAATCGATTTATGGACTCCCATATTAGGTTTTACCCTAATCCGGCAAAATCTCGTCACCCTATCTCTAGGCTCGCGAACGACTCCGCTTTAATTGTGCTTTATGTGATGAAGGTTACACAAATTGATTATCAACTGAATTGACTTTCTTACATTCATCGATTGTTGTCCTGGCCGAGTCAAGAGCTTGAAGACTGATTGATTCCTCACCAACACAAAGTATGAGTTCTCCTGTGGCAACGTCAATTTTAGTCTTGGCAGTTGCTAGAAAGGGTCTTCCTAAAATTAAAGGGATTGAATTATCCTCATCCATGTCTAAGACAACAAAATCTACTGGGAAAACGAATTTATCAATTTTTACAAGAACATCTTCGATAATACCCCTAGGAATTCTAACAGTTTTGTCAGCTAATTGAATGCTCATCCTAGTCTGTTTAGGTTTCTCTAGACCTAGTTGTTTAAACATTTTGTAAGGTATGACATTTATGCTTGCCCCTAAATCAGCTAACGCATTATCAACAGTTAAACTACCAAGTAAACATGGAATTGTAAAACTCCCTGGATCTTTTTGCTCTTGCGATAGTCTATTCTGTAACATTGCTGAGCATACTACATTTAATTCCACATGTGGTTCCTCGTCTAATTTGCGCTTGTTCGTTAAGAGCGGTTTTAAGAATTTTCTCAAGTCTGGCATCTGAAAAAGAGCTTCAAGAAGAGGTAAGTTGATATGTAATTTCTTCAAAAGTTTAAGAAACTTACCGAACTGTTCTTTTGGATCATCTATTTTTATTGCTTCGGGATAAGGTATGCGAGCTTGGTACTCTTTGATTACCGGTTTTGGCTTTTCTCGTGTTACCTCTATTTTACCTTTTTCTACCTTGTTTTCTTGTATTGAGTTGGGTTTATCTAACCATTTACTATCATGAGCTGTGATGGCTTGAATTTGCTCCTTTGGGTTGATCTCCATGTTACTTGGTAGACGTCCTTGCGGTCGTTCGAACATTAACTTTCCAAGTTGTCCGACTACTTTAGTGACTTCCCCTACTGACTTAGTAAGTTCCTCGACTTGGTTCTTGGTCTCATCAACCGATGTTTGTTGACTTTTAAGTGTTTTCTCAGTATCTTGGAGACGATTTTCTATTGCTGCCATGAGCTTTGTCAGCATCTCTTCAAGGTTTGGCTTCTTCTCTTGCGGATATGGCTGATTTTGGAAATTTTGAAGAGGTTGTTGTCTTTGATTTCCTTGACATCCCCATGAAACATTTGGGTGGTTCTTCTAACCTGGATTGTAAGTATTACTATAAGGATTATTATTGGATCTGAAATTATTACCTATATAGTTCATCGGTTCGCTCTCTGTGCCCGGTTGGTAGGGTGGGTACTCAGGATTCGCCACGTTTCGACTTGCGTCGCACTGCATGACTGGGTGTACCTACAAAGAACACAAACTATCAAGCTTTTTATTTATCATCTCTATCTGTGTTGATAGTGTGGTCACTGCATCGAGGTTGTAAACTCCGGCTAATTTTGTCGGTTTAGTCCTTGTAACTTGCCATTGATAGTTATTCAGTGGCATCTCTTCAATGAACTCGTAGGCTGCTTCAGGAGTTCTGTTGTTGAGGGTTCCACCGGCGGCTGAATCAATTAATTGCCTCGTTGAGGGGTTTACACCGTTATAGAAGGTTTGGACTTGTAGCCACAAGGGTAAACCGTGGTGCGGACACCTTCTCAAGAGATCCTTGTATCTCTCCCATGTGTCGTATAATGTCTCTAAATCCATCTGTACAAAAGAGGAGATATCATTCCGTAATTTGGCCGTTTTGGCCAGTGGGAAATATTTTAATAGAAATTTTTCAGTCATTTGTTCCCATGTAGTGATTGACCCTCGTGATAACGAGTTTAACCACTGTTTGGCTTTATTTCTTAATGAAAAGGGAAATAATCGAAGACGTATGGCATCATCAGAAACGCCATTTATTTTGAAGGTATCACAGAACTGTAAAAAATTAGCTATATGAGTGTTTGGGTCTTCGTCCTGTAAACCATCAAATTGAACAAATTGTTGAATCATTTGTATTGTGTTAGGCTTTAATTCAAAATTATTAGCAGCTATAGCAGGCCTAACAATACTCGATTCCGCTCCTGTTAAATGCGGTTTAGCATAATCAAACATAGTACGTGGAACATTATTTTCTCCTACATCATGTGGTTGTGGGTTATTGTCGTCCATCCCTTCAGTAGGACTGGATCTGCCTTCTTGATTTTCCTCTGTGTAATTTAGGGCTCGCCAGATTTCTCTGCAATTCTTTCGAGAGGTAGCTTCAATATCACTGTCGTATGCTAAAGGTCCTCTTGGGTTCCTTCTAGTCATAAACTAGAGGTACCTGCTGGAAAAGAAAGGAGGATAAATTAGCAAAAGTCAAAATTTAACCTACAAATAAAATAAAATTGTGAAAAATAAAAATAATGGCTAAAGTAATAAAAATAGAGCGTTCTTAATATTTTAGTTCCCCGGCAACGGCGCCAAAAACTTGATCGCTGGAATCAGAGACTTAAATTTTATAAAGAGAATGATCGATCCTGCAAACTAACTCTGACAACGATTAAAGGCAAGTGTACCTATCGAACAGTAGTATAGCTTAGGCAAGACCAGATTGTCGAACCTAAAGGAACTAAAAGTACTAATACTAACCTTCTTTTTATTATCTAGCCTAAAATAAGTGAAGTTGTTTAGACTTAACTACTACTAAGCTAAAGATGTAAAGACAAAAAGAATGAATTGGGGAACATCTTGAAGGAAGACTCAGTTGATTTAAGACGATACCCTCAGGAAGAATCCACCTAGACTTCACTTGTTATCTAATCCTGAACTATACGATTTATTCACTTGACTTGATCCGTAAGGCTCCCTAATTTATATTAAACCCTCTCTCTAGGCGAATAACGTCTAACCCTAGGTTAATTAACGGAAATCTCTTTCTCACTTAATAGCCACCTAGAATAGCAGTAAATCGATCTATGGACTCCCATATTAGGTTTCACCCTAATCTGGCAAAATCTCGTCACCCTATCCCTAGGCGCGCGAATGACTCCGCTTTAATTATGCTAGATCTATTCTTAAGCAGGGACTTTTGCTCCTCCACCTAAGACTTGAATCAATATCCCGAAAATATTAACACAAGAATTAAGAGCACATAATTAAGAACAAATCAAGTATTTATCTTATAGTTCAGAAAACAATAATAAGATTCATCTAGGTTTCATCCCCTTCAGGTATCTGAAGGGTTTAGTTCATAACAAATAAAGAAAACATCTCAGAAGAAAAGATAAAACAAAACATAAGAAATCCCTAAAACTCCCTGAAGGAATTGAAGGAGAGATCCGCCGTCTTGAGTAGAATTCCGGCTTCTTGAGATGGATCAACTGGCTATCTTCGAGTGATTCCCACAACTTTGACCTTTTCGGCTTCGCTCCTTGGCCTAGCTAACCGCCCTCTTTCAGGTAACACTTAGGGGGTTTATATAGGCTCTTGAAATGTGTTTCTTCGCCCCAAAGTATCCAAATCCGAATGAAATTGTTCCTTGCCACGATAGGGCCACGGCCATGTCACACGCCCGTGTGACTAGTCTTCAAGCCGTGTTCAGACTTCTTTAATGAGGCACAGCCGTGTGAATCGGAGGAAAGGCCGTGTTCTAGATGATCAATGTGGCACGGCCGTGTGGGCTTAAGTCCAGGCCATGTGGATTTCGTGATATGGCCCATTTACTCTGTTTTGGGCCCGTTTCTCATTCTTTTTATCCTCGGGTGCTTTCCTAGGTATAAGACATGAAAAGAAAGGATTAAGACCACCTTTTTATATCAATCGAGGCTTAAATCATCCAAAAGCATACTAAATGTGGGATTAAAATATGTTACTTTTACAATTTATCATGGGCTTAAGTCCAGGCCGTGTCGATTTCGTGATATGGCCCATTTACTCCGTTTTGGGCCCGTCTTATGTTCTTTTCATCCTCGGGCGCTTTCCTGGGTATAAGACATGAAAAGAAAGGATTAAGAGCACCTTTTTACATAAATCGAGGCTTAAATCATCCAAAAGCATACTAAATGTGGGATTAAAATATGTTACTTTTACGGTTTATCAGTCTCTCTTTTCTTTCAGCATCAGCACTTGAACTTACCCTTGGAGATGTCTGCCTATTCCTTTTCCTGGTAGGGCTCCTTTCCCCACCATCATTTGTAGGCTCATCCTCGTGGTCTTGGATATCTTAGGCACCAGAATTTCATTTCCTTCCAAAATGAATGTTGCGTTGACGAACTCTAAAGACCGGAAAGAACACTCAATGGCCTCCTTATTTGTCTTTACATATGGTAGATCATTGGTAACAGTCGCTATGATGTCTTCCTTCGCATTTATAGTGACCAGTCGACCATCCATCACCAGTTTCAGTTTTTGATGCAAAGATGAGGGTACTGCCCCTGCTGAATGAATCCAGGGTCTTCCTAGCAAGCAATTGTACGAGGGATTGATATCCATCACCAGAAAGTCCACATCATATGTGTTTGGCCCAATCTGCAATGGTATATCAATTCTTCCCATCACTCTTCTTTCGATGCCATCAAACACTCTCACTATGTTCTGGCATGTCTTCATGTGAGAACTATCTATCGGTAACCTCTTCAGTGTCGACAACAGTAAGACATTCAAGGTTGATCCATTATCGATTAACACACTTGGCAGAGTGTATCCTTTACAACGAGTGGTAATGTTTAGAGCTTTGGTTGACCCGATACCTCCAGGTGGAATTTCATCGTCACTGAAGGAAATAAAGTTATCAGCACTTATGTTACTAACTAATCGGTCAAGTTTATTGACAGATATATCTTTAGTAACGTAAGTCTCGTTCAGTACTTTCATCAAAGCCTCACGATGTACTTTCGAACTTAAAAGTAAGGCTACAACCGATATACGAGTCGGTTGCTTGCGCAGCTGCTCCACCACGCTGTATTCACTGTGCTTTAAGAATTTTAAAAATTCTTTAGCCTCTTCTTCCTTCATAGGTTCGTTGATAAGGGCGCCACGTTCTTTCTCTGGTTCAACTGTCACATTCTTTGATCTTGCTAGTTCTGTTTTGTTGTTTACCAAGTCGTAACGCCTCCCGCTTCGTGTGTAGAATCCCTCACTATGGACCTCCTTGGAAGTGCTAGCTGAGTTTTCTACTCTCGGTGTCGTCACGTTACAATTATAATTCCATGGTACCATCTTGTTATCCTTGTAAGGAAAGGACACAGGTCTCTGGATTACAACTTTAGGTGCGATTTGTGCTCCGCCTTCTATATTTCTCGGTCGGGAAATAATGATCCTCGGACAATTGACTTTTTGAGTTGTCAACTCTCCTTCGGTTGCATGCATGTTTCCTCCCTCTGAGCCTTCTTCGTAAAACTCTAATTCTTTATTGTCCATAAGGCTATGTATCAGGACCCTAAACTCAGTACATTCTTGGATCCCATGTCCCTCTGCTCCGTGGAACTCACAGTAGTTCCTTGGTTCTTTACCTCCTTCCTCGAGACTTGATTTTATCAGTCCCTTTCTTACCATTTCCTTCCACACCATTTTCAATGGAGTTTTTACCTCTGAGATATCCCCTTTAATTTTTCTCATAACATTTTCCCCAATCGCATTTATCCCCTTGTCTCCATGATTAGGTAATGGGTTCTTCTCACTGGGTGTATCATCAAACTTGACAATCCCTATATTGATGAGCCTTTCAACTACCTTTTTGAAGGAAGTGCAATTTTCTATTGAATGACCCGATATTCCCGCGTGGTAATCACAATGAGCGTTGGAGTCAAACCATTTAGGATATGGGGGTTGTTACGGCTGTAAATAGTATGGGGACACTAGCGTGCATCGAATAAACTTTGATATAGCTCCTTATACGTCATTGAGATTGGCGTAAATTGGAGCTTTCCAGAATTTTGTCTAGGGCCTGATTCTTGTCTCGTCGACCCTTGTTGCCCAGTAGTAACCACTACCGGCTGACTAACAGTGACTGCCTTTAAGTACCCTTTGTTGTATGTACTCGTATTGTTCACCTCGTTGTCCTTTTTCTAGGAGCAGATCTTCTAGTACTTTCTCCTGCTTCAATCTTACCACCCCTTATGGCGTTTTCTATCATCTCACCTGCCATCACTATATCTGCGAAGCTTTTGGTGGTGCTTCCTATCATATGGGTGATAAAAGGTGCCTTTAAAGTGTTGATAAACAACATGGCGGTTTCCTTTTCCAGGAGAGGTGGTTGAACTTGCATGGCAACTTCCCTCCATCTTTGCGCGTATTGCCTGAAGCTTTCATTTGATTTCATTTCCATGTTTTGCAACATGATTCTATCAGGCGTCATGTCTGTAACATGATTATACTACTTCATGAAGGCTTGAGCTAAGTCTCTCCATGAGCTAATGTTAGCGCGACTGAGTTGATTTTACCACCTGGATGCTACCCCTACTAAACTGTCTTAGAAACAATGAATCAAAAGTTGATCATTGTTCACGTAACCAGTCATGCGTCTACAAAACATAGTGATGTGGGCAACTAGTCCCATTGTACTTCACAAATTCAGGCATCTTGAATTTATGAGGAAGTACCAGATCAAGGACCAAACTTAAGTCCTTTGCGTCAATACCATGGTAATGGTCAGCATTTTCCAAAGCCTTAAACTTTTTTTCCAACCATCTACAGCGATCTTCTAACTATCTTGAAGATTCAGTTCTGATCCCCTCTCTCTCTGCTATGTCTAGGTCAGGGATAACAGGATTAGCAAGATTATCCCCTGGGTTGGATCCTATGCCAACTTGAAAATTCATGGGCACTCCAGTGTCAACTTGCCCTTGCTGAAGCCTAATTGTGACATGTGGCCTTCTGGGATATTCCTCAGGTTGTGTTTGCACATGTGGTGGAGTGAATCCCCTAGGAGAATCCACATTGTCTTCAGCATTGACTATGGGACTTTTTCCTTTGTCCATTGCCCCACTCAGCATTTGGGCCATCATGTTCCTTTGAGCCTCCAACATCTGGTCCCTCATCTATTATTGGAGTTTTTCCATTTGCTCATGCATCTGGTCTTCCATATCTCTTTGGAATTCTTCCAATCTTTGATCCATTTTCTTCGATTTGGAACGTGTACTGTAGGGGTGTTCAGCTTCTAGATTTTCCTTCTCTTTCTTTCGCTCTCTCTCTCTCTCTCTGTTATAATTTCAGCTAATTAGACTCTCTCTATTGACTTAAATGCATATGATATGATGTAATGCAAATGCATGAATGCAAAGAGGCATCGATTATGATTCAACTTCATTTAGAAAACTTTATTAGAAAACAAAATCATTTACATAAAATGGACTACAAATATGCTTTCGCCCTAAGTCCTAAAGTTTTGATTTTCCCAAGCAATGAAGCTAGCTCTTGACTACGATCGGACTGTAGCTCGTACTTCATGCTCAACGTATCAGCCTATGATGCCAAAGTCTATATATGATCAACTATCTCTCGAATCTGAACTATTTCTTCACTCATGAGGTAATCCCGACTTCTAATTTAGTCATGGGAATGGCGAAGCTCCTCCTTCCGACGCCCTTCTCTTGTTTCAAGAAGCTCGATCTGAAGTTCAAAACTGTGCAATGCTGCTTCTAACTCTTCAATCTTACCCTTCGTTTCCTCGATCTTGTTCAAGCTTGACTTTAACTCGATTGCGGAATTACGATTTCGATGGTGATGAAAAGACCGTCCAAGTTTAGCCACTCTAGCTTTTAATTCTCCCTTTTCATTTAAACTTTCTGCCAAGTTTTTCTCTAAGGCCTCGTTTCGTGCTTGCATATCTCGAAACTTCCTCTCCCATGGTTAGCTTTGGCCTTTTCCTCTTGGACCTCTTGTCGCCATTGTTTCGAAGTCTTTCCCAATCCAGCGTTCTTCATCATCGGACGTATCTTCTTATACTCTGTCTTTAAACTGTCTCGATCTTCTTCTATCTTCCTCTTTTCCTTCCTTAATTTCTCGACCTCTAATTTTTAAACATCCACATCTAGCCTCAGGTACATCTTTTCCTCTTCTAGCTTCTCTATCCTCTTTCCAAGCTTTGAACTCTTCTTTTCAAAATCTTGCTTCACAATTTCTAACTCTGATGGGACCACTTGCAAACATTCATCTCTTGATTGGGCGTCTTCTGGATTTAGCTAGGGGATATTATCATTAATCCTTCTAATCCTCCATCCACTGTATTCTGGGGTCGTCATTGGTCCCGCGGATAATCTCTTAATCCTACAAATCTGATTCCAAGCAGTAGAAATCTCCTTAACCCTCTTTTTATAATTTCCCCCTATAGGAGAACTCACACTGAGCCAGCCCATGTGCCGTTGGTACGAACTGTCTCGACCCATATTGCCTCAGTACGAGCAAAGGGGCATATCCAACGGCTCCCCCAATTCCAAGTAAAGGAACCCAGTCAAAACTCCCACACCGATAAAGGATTTCGTCGGGAATCATCCAGGGAGCCCTCCACTCGATGTCTTCTTCTTGAAGGTTTTGAAGGAGCGCCATCCAGCTTTCCTCGGACACGTCTTCTCTCCTTGATGTAGCTACTATCTCTTTCAACGAAGAGTAACTCTCAGAAAAAACCCGATAAGAAACTTTCTCCACCTTTCAGAAATGACTGTGGAACCAAGCCAACAACAACTGCATGCACCCAATGAACCTGCCTTCACCTGTTCTCCGACATGCATTCAAAGATCTAAACGTCTCGGCTAAGATCGCAGGTAAAGACGTGACACCTCTTCCAAGTCGATCGAATAAATCGGTAACTGCTTCATCTACATGTCTTAGAGCTTTAGGGAAGGTTACCAAACCGTAAATACACAAGGCCAAGAAGTCAACCTTCTTCTTTGCATCTGGATGTGTTAGGACCAAATCCCTCAAATTCTCCCAAGGAATGCATTTACCTTCACCTTTCTCTTGAATTCTGGCTGTAACCCACTGTTCACTCATCCCCGTGATATTCATTAACTTCTTCACAAAGTTGGGACATTAGCAGCCCTAGAGTAAACTTGTCGACTTGGATCCTCGAACAACGAAGCAAGGTCGTATATTCCTCTATCGTGGGCACTAAATCTACTTTCCTGAAAGTGAAACAACTATAAGAAGAATTCCAAAATTGAGTAATAGCACGGAGCAGACACTTATCTACTTTGATGTCGAGCAAGTAAGGTAGATCACCATAATTACGATAGAACAGCTGTTTTGCCTCATTGTCCCACTGGGTCCATATTCCCTTCAACTCCTGAAGCTCATTTTGCGTGACACTGATGCGAGAAAAATCCCGTAGTTCTGACACATACCCCTCAGCTAAGCTATCTCCTTTCTCTATTTGCCTTTGCTCTGACTATATACGGACGACTGGATTGTCTTACATTTTATCAAGGAATTCGTTCTCCATAACTAGCTTTCTAACTTTAGAAACTGACCATGAATCGATACCTCTAAAAATATGAAATGACATGCAAAAAAAAATGGAACATAACAGGTTAGTACTGCAAAATATAAAGCAAGCAAAGTAAACAAACATCAATCTGGGTAACTACTAAGGTTCGACGTAGTTCTACTTAGGGTGGGTTCTTATGTTTTCTACGTGTGGTTTAGCTCTAAAGTTGAGGTACCCGAACCAGCAGATTCCTCGATCCTCATCCATTATTCATATGGACCGAGTTCGATTTAGGGGAATACATTTCCCTATGGCCATGCGGAAGTGAAAACTTCACAAAGACATAGGTACAGATGTATTCCGGAAGCAGTCCACTAGCCCATGCGGAGGTGAAAATCTCACGAAGGCATAACTTCTCGCTCCCACTTAAGGGTGTGACCATGACGGTTATGCAGTGCAATGCAGAGAGATATATTTAGAACCACATGCAATAAAAGGATCATGTTTTTTTTAAAAAAAATAGAATTTTAAATTAGGGCAAAAGGCCATGAAGTTATCAATTTTACGGCTTGACTCTCTTTTGGTATCCCCAGTGGAGTCGCCAAGCTGTCGAAACCATTTTAAAGTTTGATTTAAAACACGGAATCGACTTTTAAAAACGAAAATGGGAGTCGCCACCAATCCCTTTTTATTTAGGTGTGATTGGATCACCTTGAAAATTGTTTTATTTCAAAATACTGATTTTGGTCCTCGAGAAACAAGAAAAATGGGTTCGGGAGTCGGCTTAGTATGAGGAAGGGTTAGCACCCTCATAACGCCCAAAAATTGGTACCTAATCAATAAAATCATGTCCTAATGTTGCAAATTTGAAAATTTTTAAAATAAGATCCTTTTATTAGAAGAAAAACTAAGGTTTGCCTATCTCAAAGAAATAAAATAATATACTCAGTAAGTTAGGATATAGCATCTCATAACTTCGAAACTAGGCACGTCTTTATTTTAGAAAATTCCTACCTCGAGACATAAAACATCATATCCAGTAAGTTAGGACACAACGTCTTGAATTCCCAAGAATAAGTTTTTGATTTGAAATTAGCGAGTTTCAGTTTTAAAAGAGAAGGGATATCTAATACCTTAAGTTCTATGAGAAAAATCGAAACCCAGTAAGTTAGGGCACAATTCTTCTCGAAGTCCACAAATATCACATATCACCGTATTTTTAAAATATTTGAATAAAATGTTTTAATTTAAAAGGTATTTTTATAGAAATGGTTTGAGTAAGACGTTATATGAATACATTACAATATACATGACAAATATCAATTTATCATAACTACAAATTATATTAACAATGAATAATAGAATAATATAACATAAATACATTAAGAATTTAAGCAATAATAAACGATTAGAAGAACATAAATAAATATAAAATAAATAGCAATAATTAAGACTTTCAAGATCAAATGAAAAAGGGAATAATTTAAAAAATAAAAAATAAATAAGACATGGGAATATTTAGGCATCAAATAAAAAATAAAAGAATGTAGTGATTTTAAAATGATATAATATATATATATATATGTATAATGAAAAATTTAAAGTAAAAAAAACACTTATAATAAATACATATCTAATTTAATAATTAAATACCTATATAAATGATATATAAAATAATTAGTAATATAATATTTTTATATAAAACATATATATAATATACTAATCATAAAAACAAATATGTATTAAAATAGGTTATATAATATAAAACAATTTTATAAAAAAATTCCAAAAATAATATATATATATAATATAAAATACAAGTAAAAAAAACATAATATAGTAATTAATATATAAATCATAAAAATCATATTAAACCAAATAAAATAATAAATCATAATTTAATATGTATAAAGATAATAAAATGTATATATATAAATTTTATAATGTTAACAAAATTAATAAAATAAAATAATAAAACAGATTAATATATTAAAATAATTAAGTACAATATTAGAATAATTAAAAAGATAAAATAAAAAAAGGTTTTGAAATGAATAAGGATTAAATGGCAATAAAATAAATATAAAAGGATTAAAATGTAAAGCGCGTTACACTGTAGGGACTCATTAGGCAATTATGCCTTCTTCCCAAAACGACGTCGTCCTGGTTTTAGCCCTTAAAGGAGTCTGGGGGATTAAATTGGAACAAAAACACACTTTAGGGCTAATTTAATAAAAAATAAGAAAGCAAATTGGACTAAATTAGAATTAATTAAATTGCAGAAGGATCGAAATGGCAATTAGACCATTTAACAAAAACGCGCGGATCCTCCCCAATTTTTTGGGTCAACACGTAGATCCTTTAGTCAAAAACGACGACGTTCTTTCTTGCATATATAAGTTAAGTTTTATTCCAAAAAAAATATTTGAGCCCCGATTTTAAAAAAAAAATTCATAAAATGCTCTTGAATTCCCCTCGCCTCTGTCCGAAAGAGTCGTCAGACTTCATAGGCCACGCGCCATACGCGCCACACGCGCCTCCATGGACGGTGGCCGGAGGCCTAAAACCTCCGTTTCAAAGGTAATTTTCTTACCCCTTTTTTGTTTTAGTGTTATTTTGAAAACAAAATGCTTGAATCGGAGAAAAAATAAAAAATAACATGAATAAAATAAATCGTAAATCACCTCTATAGGGAAAAAAACTGTGTGTGGTATTTTTCTGTATTTTTTTGTGAATCTTTTGTGTGTTTTTTTCCCTGTTTTTGTATGTGTTTGTATTACAAAAAAAAAATCAGGCTTTTATAGCCTTTGAAAATAAAAATGAAAAAGGAAATCATCATTGCTGCCATCTTTGCTACTGTTTTCTTTCCTTTCTTGTGCAAGTGGGCGAAGATCTCGGGACGGAGATGAGACTCGCGTAGATTGCGGAGCAACTGGTGGCTTGGTGTCGTTTGCGGCCCGAAGGTTGGGGCGCTGACTGTTGTGGCGCCTAGGGTTTCTGAAAACCCTAGGCTTACTGAAACTGGTTTAGTTATTGGGCCATTTTGGGCCGTTTAAGTCTGGGTCTGTTGGGTTAGTCTTTAGGTTCGGGTCTGAGTCATTTGTTTTGGGCTAAGGGTGTAAATGGGCTAATCGGGTTTTGCTGGGTAGTCTGGATTAGTTGATTTGGGTAATCTGTTGTTGGGTAGTGGGTCAATATTTGGGCTTGTTTGTAAGAGGGTTTTGGGCTTATTCGGTTTTGTTAAATGGACTGTATATGGACCTTTTATTATTTTTTATTGTTTTGGTTTGTTATAAGCCCGGGCAAAATGGGTTATTACAAAGATGGAAGAAGAAAATAGAAGTAGAGAAATGAATGCCAAAATGAGAGGATCCCCAAAGAGAATATCGGTTCTCCCTTATATAACCCTCGCACATATGATTACTAAAGACAATTCAGTCAACATAACATTTAATCTTCATAATCATAATGTTTCCCACTCAGAAATGCTTAGTTCTAATACAATGAAACTAACATTGAAATTTAACTATTTACCAACCAGTCTGCAAGACTCACATAACCACTCTAGAGCCAACTAAACTAAAAGTTTCTAATAGGTACCCATGATTTTGGTCGATTTAGATATAAGTTTTATTTAACTCACAACTTTTAACATTTCTAGGTGTAAAATTTCTCCCACCCATTAAAGGAAATTTTGTCCCCAAAATTTCTTACTCCCAAATAGATGGGGTTATTGTTCCCTTATGGAGCTCTCTTTTTCCCAAGTAGCCTTTTCCAATTTGTGCTTCGCTAGAGAACCTTTACCAAGGGAATGTTCATGTTCCTAAGTTCCTTAATTTGCCCAACCAAGATTTTCATAGGTTCTTTGTAAGACAACTTAGGTTCCACTTCTAGGTTTTCTAGTTGGACTACATGATTTGGGTCTGAGCGATACTTCCTTAACATGGAGACATGAAAGACATTGTGGATTCGGAATAGCTCTGGTGGCAATGGCAAACGATAATCAACAGGCCCTACTCGCTCCAAAACTTCATAGCGTCTGATGAATCTCGGGCTTAGCTTGCCCTTCAACTCGAAACGAATAATTCTTTTCCATGACAAGACCTTAAGAAATACCTTGTAACCAATCTCGTATGATATAACTTTCCTTTTTCGATTCACGTACGCCTTCTGGCAATCTTGAGTTGTGCGTAATTTGTTGCGAATGAATTTGAATTCCATCGTTAACACCCCTAACCCTTATCTGTCACCGGAATAGGGTTACAGAGCGTAACAAGAAATTTTCAGAACATTTATAGACATTTCATGTTAATCGCTATTCATTCACTAAGATTATCCAAAACGTCCCTTGATTGGATCCTCGAGGCCCAATACGAGTATTAGAATTGAATTGGGACTTATTCAGAACCTCTAAAGATTTTTCGCAAAATTTCAAAAATTTTCTAAGTTACAGGGCTCACATGCCCGTGTGGTCTAGGGACACGCCCGTGTGGTTGGGCCGTGTGACTACACATGCCTGTGTCCCTAACCTGTGTAACTCTCTAACTTCTAAAGCATGAAGAAATTGAAGTCACACGCCCATGTGCTAGGCCGTGTGGCGAATTTTTATTTTTGAAATTAGGTGTAGTTTTTACACGACCGCGTAACATGACCATGTTCAAAGCCGTGTCAACTACACGGCTGAGACACACGCCCATGTAATGACATCTGGTGTAGAGGCATCTTCTCTAGCACGAATAGCATATGTTCTTGTAGGTGCTCGTGCCTCAGATCTAAATGTTATATCCTTGGTAGTACCTCGACTACCACCAGCATTGCCAGGATGACGAGGTGGTCTGCCTCTCGAGGCAGGATTACTAGGCTTTGGAGCTGGTTCTATCTCTTTTTCAACTCTTTCAGGACAATCCCTGAGGAAATGGTTAAGTGAACCACATCCAAAACAAGCTCCACTTCTAGACCGACATTCCCCATAATGAAATTTGTTACAATGCTTACATTTCAGTTTGGGATTACCAACACAATCCACACTGGTCATAGATGGAGATGAAGACCTCGAGTTAGAACGTTGAGAGCCCCGTTCTCTTCCAGAATATCCCGTAGAAATGGTTACACGGTCATAATACTTCTTTAATTTCTTAAAAGCAAATAATTGAGACTTACTCATATTTCTTTTTCCAGAAACCTGAGCCTCTCTTTCAGCTTGTTTCTTTTCTTTACTCAATTCCTCAGCTTTGTGTGCTCGAGTGGCTAACACCGCAGATTCCCTTATTTCGAGAATTTTGATCAATAACTTGATATCTTCATTTAAACCCTTTTCAAAGCATTTACATATCTCAGCCTAGGTTAAAACCCATTCTCTAGCATATTTTCTCAACCAAACAAATTCTCGTTCATATTTGGATACAGTCATGTTTCCGTGCTTGAGTTCTAAAAATTCTTTCTTTTTCTGATCCATGAATATCTGACTAACATATTTCTTTCTGAATTTAGCTCGGAAGAATTCCCATGTAACATTCTCTCTCGGTACAATTGAAGTTATGGTATTCCACCAATGGTAAGCTGTATCTTTTAGTAGAGACACTACATATTTCAAACACTCGACAGGTGTACAGGATAATTCATCAAAAACCCGGATGGTGTTTTCCAACTAAAATTTAGCCCTTTCTGGATCATCATCTGTAACACCCCAAACCTGGCCTAAACGCTACGACCGGATCAGGTATGTCACATGGAAAGGTTGTTTAAAGAAACTTCGCGACTGTTTAAAAAATTCGAGTTTTGTTTCCATTTTGGAAATCAGATTCATTTTTTTAAGGTTTCCTTGCAAAACGTTGTGAATATTAATAACTACTGAAAACTTGTTTTATAATACAAGAATTGAAATTGGTGGATTTCAGGATGTGATGTTTTTGGAAACAATTATTGTAGTTTTTAAGAAAATCCCGAGTTTTAATGTTTATATCTTGAAAACCGTTTGCTAGTGTTTTGGGAAAATGGTTGTTTACAATTTTAGAAAAACTTCGTATTTGACATCTCATGAGATATGTAATAACAACATAAAATCCAAAACCCAAATAAAAGTTATGGAGGCCTTATTACAACAAAATCCCAAATTAAAATAAGTTTAAATAAAGAAACGAATTTACGTAAGAAGTAATGCATGGCCACCTCGAAGTCCACCTCGACTCCAAATCCTTGAACTAGGGATTACCTGCAAAATTAAGCAGAGGGGTGAGTCACCGAGACTCAGTGTGTAATTCCCCCTACGAAAGCAATTTGGGCCTAAGCCCTATCAACATGGCATATCAAGAGTGTATGCAATGCAACCCAGCCCAACCTAGTTTTCCATCCTCTACGTCACCTGAATCAGCCAAACACCATTGGCATCAAGCCACTGTGGTTCCAAACCACTGTGGTCCCAGACCACTGTGACAACAGTCACTGATAAATATACGTGCGGCCAACCCACTGTGGTACCAAACCACTGTGACAATCACTAATAAGTATATGTGGGGCCAACCCACTGTGGTACCAAACCACTGTGACAATCACTGATAAATATATGTTTACGTGGTTCCAAACCACTGTGGTCCTCAATCATATCCCAAAGCCCATGCAAACATATTAACGATATACATCAGATAACCTAATCATACATAATCATGTTATACGAAAGGCAACCATAACGGTACTTATCTGATATCTCCAACCTTACCCATAAGGGTATCTCGACTGTCTGTACAGTCGTTTCGGCTTTCAGGCAACACAGTTATTAACGCGAAATAATAAGAAAAGTGTGAGCGTTACACCAAAGGGTATTTCGGTAATTTTGCAATTTGAGGGTATTTCGGTAATTTTGCAAACCAGGGGTATTTTGGTAATTTCACAAACCAGGGGTATTTCGGTAATTTTGCAAACCAAAGGTATTTCGGTAATTTTGCAAACTAGGGTATTTTGGTAATTTTACAAATATAAGGGTATTTTAGTAATTTTACAAATATAAGGGTATTTGGTCCCTCTCGGGTTTTTGCTATGAACTTTGGCCCATTAACAAGTCCTCGCGGCTAAAGTGAACAGACACTACGCACCAGGTTGGATTCCAGAGAAGAGCAGGTGGGCCACTAGGACCGCTTAAGTACCAAGCTCTCCCTAGATCCAATCCTAGACATGCGTATGCCCTTTGCCACACTCCAACCCAGCGACTTGTTCACAGACATGTTTAATTAGATTAAGTCTTATGAAATTTAAGAGTTGTTCAAACTAGGCCTATAGTCCAATAACCCTAACATACTTGTCTACGTCCTCATAAGCCCATCAAGCCCAAATCACATCATTACGGCCTATTAGGCCCAAATCTCACCACAAATATGAGATTCCCAAAGTCTAATCCAACATCTACTACACAATCATATAACTTATTCATATGAGCCCACGATCCCATTGGGCCCACTTGGCCCCTTTCGGCCCATCGTGGCCCAAACAACATCAACCCACAAGGATACTCATGGTGGCTTCAACATCGCGTCGAAGCTCCCACTCGTGTGCTCGCACGCTTGTGTGGCTAGCTTCACCGTGTAACCGACATTTCGGCATTTGCTGCTCTACAACTAGAATAGGGCGAAATACACACTTGATAAGAATTTGGTGCTAACCCGCGCTCCGACCACTCCTGTGCCCAAACGCCCTCCAAGGTATCCTTTCTCCCATCATAGATAGCTCTATATATAGCCAGCTTCTCACCTTCCCTCTTTGTATCTTTCCGATGTGGGATCCCTCCGTTAGCAGAGTTTAAATCCAACTCAAACTCTGGCCGCCCAATCCGCAAAATAAATACCCCCTTGTTTGTCATGAGATTCGAACTCTTGCTCCCTTCAATAGCTCAACACGCCACTTGCCACCAAGCCACAAGCTCCTCTTGTGTCTAACGTTATGCGCAACTAAATATAAACCTATGGGCCAAAGTCTAAATTCACTTAAAAAAATAAAACAAAAAGAAATGCAAGTGCCAAGACTTGAACCTTGGACCTCCTTCCTTCCTTGTGGCGTCACCCCCTTGTCTCTTATGTGGCGTCACTTTGCCACTACACCATACACTCCACTTGTGTCACTTTTCTCCACATTTTATTCTTAAAGCCTACCTACTAACTCCTAGGGTTTTATTCACCTAAAACCAAAATTTTTCCTAAGCCCAAGTTTGATCCCGGGACTTCATAGAAGCCCCCTAACCTTCCAAAACCACTCACCTAATAGGTCCAACTTGCATTAGAGCCGTTCTCTTGTTCCCAAAAATATTTAAAAAGTTCCTATGCTCGGGGCCCAAAAGGCCCAATTCTCCTAGGCCCAATTTTAGGATGTTACAAATCTACCCCCTTAAAGAAATTTCATCCTCAAAATTTCTAACTATAGGAACAGTCACACATCCTAGCCTACCACACTACGCTCACGCTGCGCACTCTGATCTTAATAACACTAATGTACTTTTAACTAAATTTCGGAACTTCTTTCTCAAAACTAGATATCTAACCGTAGAAGCACATAGGGGTTTATCACACTTGTACATAATTCCAATATTCAAACAACTCATCCAAACAGAACACACACAGAATAAATACCAAAATACAGTCATTACAGCATATAACAGAACATATATTTTTCTTAAACAATATTTCAAACCAATTTTTGGAAAACGTTGTTGAACCCATTCCACAGTCGAGTTTTGCAACCTAGGCTCTGATACCACAATTGTAACACCTCAAACCCGGCCTAAACGCTACGACCGGATCTGGTATGTCACATGGAAAGATTGTTTAAAGAAACTTCGTGACTGTTTAAAAAATTCGAGTTTTGTTTCCATTTTAGAAATCAGATTCGTTTTTTTAAGGTTTCCTTGCAAAATGTTGTGAATATTACTAACTACCGAAAACTTGTTTTATAATACGAGGATTGAAATCGGTGGATTTCAGGATGTGATGTTTTTGGAAACAATTATTGTAGTTTTTAAGAAAATCCCGAGTTTTAATGTTTATATCTTGAAAATCGTTTGCTAGTGTTTTGGGAAAATGGTTGTTTACAATTTTAAAAAAACTTCATATTTGACATCTCATGAGATATGTAATAACAGCATAAAATCCAAAATCCAAATTAAAGTTACGGAGGCCTTATTACAACAAAATCCCAAATTAAAATAAGTTTAAATAAAGAAACGAATTTACTTAAGAAGTAATGCATGGCCACCTTGAAGTCCACCTCGACTCCAAATCCTCGAACTAGGGATTACTTGTAAAATTAAGAAGAGGGGTGAGTCACCGAGACTCAGTGTGTAATTCCCCTTACGAAAGCAATTTGGGCCTAAGCCCTATCAACATGGCATATCAAGAGTGTATGCAATGCAACCCAGCCTAACCTAGTTTTCCATCCTCTACGTCACCTGAATCAGCCAAACACCCGTGGCATCAAGCCACTGTGGTTCCAAACCACTGTGGTCCCAGACTACTATGACAACAGTCACTAATAAATATACGTGGGGCCAACCCACTATGGTACCAAACCACTGTGACAATAACTGATAAGTATATGTGAGGCCAACCCACTGTGGTACCAAACCACTGTGACAATCACTGATAAATATATGTTTACGTGGTTCTGAACCACTGTGACAATAGTCACTGAATCACAATTCCCCTTTCAATCATATCCCAAAGCCCATGCAAACATATTAACGATATACAGTAGATAACAAAATCATACATAATCATGTTATACGAAAGGCAACCATAACGGTACTTACCTGATATCTCCAACCTTACCCACAAGGGTATCTCGACTGTCTGTACAGGCGTTTCGGCTTTTAGCCAACACAGTTATTAACGCGAAATAATAAGAAAAGTGTGAGCATTACACACAAAGGATATTTCAGTAATTTTGCAATCCGAGGGTATTTCGATAATTTCGCAAATCAGGGGTATTTCGGTAATTTTACAAACCAGGCGTATTTCGATAATTTTGCAAACCAGGGGTATTTTGGTAATTTTACAATCCAGGGGTATTTTGGTAAATTACAAATATAAGGGTATTTTAGTAATTTTACAAATATAAGGGTATTTGGTCCCTCTTAGGTTTTAGTTATGAACTTTGGCCCATCAACAAGTCCTTGCGGCTAAAGTGAACAGACACTACGTACCAGGTTGGATTCCAGAGAAGAGGAGGTGGGCCACTAGGATCGCTTAAGTACCAAGCTCTTCCTATATCGCGGATTGGGAGCCGAGGCGGACTTTGAGGTCGCCATGCAATATTTTTCTCGTAAACTTTCGATTCTTATTTAAACTTTTTTTTTTAAATTATGGGATTTTGCAATGTAATAAGGCCTCTACAACTTTAAATTGGGATTTGTTGTAATACTGTTAGTACATATTTTTTAGGTGACAAATATGGAGTTTTTCTAAAATAAAATCATAAACCATTTTTTTTTCTAAAAATGTGATAACAAAGGATGACATGCGAATAACTAATAAAGTCAGAGATTTTCTTAAAACCTCAACATTGTTTTCAACTGTCACGTTTATAAAATTCCCTAATTTCGGCTTTCGTAAAACAAAACTGTATACGGCTTTTAGTTCAATCTAATAAGGAATTGCTAAGAAACTTTCAAACGAGATTTTAAATTATTATCAAGTTGGTAACACTAATCAAAAAGTTTTTTTTTTAAAATTACGATGTTCCGATAAAAATTTCAAAACTTCTTTTCCTGAACATACCAGATTTGGTCGTAACGTATTGACCGGTTTTCGGGGGTTACATCATCTGTAGTAGCTATAAATTCTTCCGCCCCATGCTTGCGGATTTTATCTATAGGAGGCTTACCAATTTTAGTGATTTCAACACCCTGTGGTACCTCAGGAATCGGTTGAGGAGCGGGTGGGGGAGGTCGTTGTACAATAGGGTTTGTTCTTAAGTACTGAGTAAACCATTCATTTATCATTTGAAAGAAGGCTTGTTTTGCCTCCTCACTTTAGCCATCAGACACAGGCCTTTCACTACCAGACGCAGACGCAACTCTTTGAACTGAAGCTGAAGTATTGCTCTCAGCTTCCTTAGATTTAGCTCTAACTCGGTTGGATGATATTACTATACGAAAAACACATTTAATATGATCAGAAGTCATCACACTATCACAATTTATATAATGGCATGTATAGCTAAACTCGTTTTCTTTACGTTCAATTCAAGAATTGGCATACCGTAGCTCTGATACCACTAAATGTAACACCCCTAACCCGTACTCGTTGCTAGAATAGGGTTACAGAGCGTTACCAAAAATTTCAAAACATTTACAGACATTCATGTTATTCACTATTCATTCATCGAGATTATTCAAAACGTCCCTTGATTGAACCCTCGAGGCCCAATACAAGCATTATAATCGAATTGGGGCTTAATCAGAACCTTAAAGGATTTTTCGTGAAATTTCAAAAATTTTCTAAGTTACAGGGATCACACGCCCGTGTGGTCTAGGGACACGCCTGTGTGGTCGGGCCATGTGACTACACACGCCCGTGTCCCTAACCTTTGTAACTCTCTAACTTCTAAGGCATGAAGAAATTGAAGTCACACGGCCAAGTCACACACCCGTGTGCTAGGCCGTGTGGCGAATTTTTATTTTCAAAATTAGGTGCAGTTTTGACACGGTCGTGTAACACGCCCGTGTTCAAGGCCATGTCAACCACATGGCTGAGACATACGCCCGTGTCTCTGCCCGTGTGCTCAATTTTGAGCATTCTATTTCTCATTTTTAAGATGCAAGGGATACAAGATCGGACCACATGCCCATGGAGCTGGCCGTGTGTCTACCCGTGTGGAGAGAATTAAGCCATTTCCTAGCCTCATTTGTCACCCAAGTTTACCATTTACATGCACTAAAACATACCAAGTACAATTCAACCATTCCAAGCATTCAATTTAAGCAAATTCCGTCATTCATCATGGCATACCATTACATACATATGTGTTTATAAACTTACCTTGGATTAACTTAGGCTTTAATATCATTTGATCACATATACTTAACATAACACATATGAATATATCACAATAGCCTTAGTCATACCAAAATGAACCATTACTAGCCATTCCAATGGCTAGGTTACAAAACATCATTTTCAAGCCACCTATGGCCAATGTTATCCTATACATGCCATTATACCAAAATGATTTTACTAAGTATACCCAAAATGACTAGTTGATAGTGTGATGATGCTCTAATGATCTCCAACCTTCACGAGATTCTGAGCACTATAAAATAGGGGAAATAAAACATAGTAAGCATTACATGTTTTGTAAGTTTGTATAACAGAAACTAAACTTACCAATCCCGTTTATTAAGTATAAGCATACAATATCATGTTTTCCATCCATTAGCAATATTGCCTAAACACATGCACTGAATCAAACATGTTACTCACTAAAATCTTCATATCAATCAAGTAAACATAGATGAGCTCATCATGCAATATCCATTCAAGTCATTATCATTTCATCTCATAATTCTCATACCATGTCAAGAGTTTTATATCCTTTGAATCATTAAAATTCCGATGGATGCTCAAGTAGTACACTCGAGGTGTATGATTCAATAATCCGTCAATTCTTATTCAAGGGTACCCATTAGGGCACTTAACTAAGGAACATACTCTCAAGCCACATATCGTATAACAAGATTACAAGTCCAGGCTAAATCCTTTATATAACGTAAGCTCAGAGGAGCTCGATTAGGATTACCAGTCCAGGCTAAACCCTAATCATAACGTATACTCGAGAGGTATTTTATCAGGATTACCCGTCCGGGCTAAATTCTTTCTATAACAAGGTCAATAGGATTACTCGTCTGAGCTAAATCCCGTCCGTAACAAATGCAAGACCTCATCCATTACGGGAAAGCGCATATATTCATCAGAATTCAATATTCAATCGGGACATAACCCTTTTTCACCATTTTCAAGCATGTATTAATTTTCTCATTTATAGCATTCAAGTAATGCACATCAATATAAGTCACATTCCATACAAGCACAACATTCAATTAAACATATTTACATGCCCGATTAAGTTACACGAACTTACCTTGACACTTGTTCGCGTATTAAATCCACTAATCCGAAACCTTTTCCTTTCCTCGATCTAACCTCTAATTTGATTTGTCCAGAACTATATAAATGGCTTTAATCGTCAATTTCGTACATTTTATACTCATTGGGACTCAATTTAAGTCCTAGAAAAAATTACCATTTTGCCCCTAACTTTTCTATAAATTCCAATTTCGTCCCTAGGCTCGAAAAATGAAACTTGTGCAATTTACTCCCTATTCCAAGCCTAACCGAAATTCCAATATAAAATTTACAGCACATATTTTCTATAAATTTTAGAATTTTTCATCAATTTTCACCACCTTGCATTTTAGTCCCTAAATCATGTTTTCATCAAAAATCACTTTGTAAAAGTTGTTTATTTATCGACAACCTTTCATTTTCTACCATAAATTTCTAATTTTCAACATATTCATCCATGACCCAAATGTCATACCTTGATAACTTGTAACACCCCAAACCCGGCCTAGACGTTATGGTCAAATCTGGCGTGTCACATTGAAGTGCCTTTTGAAAATTAGATTTGTTGGTAAAAGATCGTTTCTAAGTTTAAAAACCCTTTTATTATTATTTAACAAATCATCTAGTCAAAACGTTTGCTTTATTATCTGCTATTTTTATAATAAGTTGATTTAAAATCGCGAAAGCTTTTGAAAACTCTGCTGTTTAAATTTCATGTCTTTGAAAACAGTAATTATTTTAAATATTCATTTTCTCCTAAACTAGCAGTTTAAAATAAGTAAACAAGCCCAATTAAAAATTTAAACAAACATAAATGGCCTTATTACATAAACAAAACCCAACATAAACTTTAAATTTAAGTAAAAGCAAGTGTAAAATAGCTGCAGTTGTGTGGCCACCTCCGAGTCCCTCGCAGCACCAAATTACCTATGGCTGAGGGTTACCTATACAGTAAAAAGGAAAGGGTGAGTTTATGAAAACTCAGTGTGTAATCCCCTATCAGTCAGTCAGTATATAACATGCAGTAACAGTCTGGGCCTAAGCCCTATTCAGTAACAGCACAGTGTGAGTCTTAGCCTAATAAAGTAACAGTGTGGGCCTTAGCCTAATACGGTAATAGTGTGGGCCTTAGCCCAATACCATATCAAAACAGTGCAATAATGCAACCCATCCCAATCCAGTGAACACACCACTCCGTACCACCAACACACCATGTGGGGATAAAATCGACCCAACCAGCCAACACACCAATATCGAAGCAAAGCTGCCGGTAACAGTATCATAGCAAAGCTACCAGTAATAGTATTGTAGCAAAGTTGTCAATAACAGTATATGTGGCAAAGCCACTAGTACAGTATACTTCCTCCATAATAGTATCCCAACCCCATGCAGCATGTCATGTCATAAATCATACGTATATGCAGAATGTCATACTCAGTAACAGTCATATATGAATCATGAACACATCAATCAACCTACCCTTAGGGGTATAACGGTCATTTCCATCTATTAGGGTTAAAATAGTCGTTTCACCCTTTAGGGGTACTCTGGTCATTTTACCTACTTTGGGGTCTCTGTACAAATATCGACCTCTCTGAAGGTTTGCAGTCGCCTCGAGCGACTTCAGTAACTTAAATGGTCATAACAGTGCAAATGGGCCCAAGGCCCATTACTCGGCCTAAGTGGGCCCACACGTTCGTGCGACCCGTTTAGCCCAGATTTCGCCACGACTATGTAAACTACATAGCCCAATCCAGTATATGCCACAAATCATGGATTTCATCCGTGTGGGCCCACAAGCCCATGGGGCCCACACGACCCATTTCGACCCAACGTGGCCCAATACGGCCTAAGCCCATGAGAATGCTCATGGAGGCCTCCACAGTCTATCGTCCATGTTTTGTGGGTTTGGCCTAACAAACGAGTGATCGCACGGTCGTATGGTCTCAAACTTAATGTTTTCAGCTTTTCAACTTTTCGGCTTTTGCCGTTCTACAATTACAGTAAGGTGTCTACACACCTGTTTATGCAACCGCTCCAAGTTTCTCAAGCACCCAACCTTGACTGAGTAATATGCGATTTATTACTCTAGATCGCTGACTAACACGATTGAATGCTACTTGCTGACTTACTGCAATAATAACAGATCTCATCAGGTAGAATCATTCACAAGTGGCCTAAATCCATGAATATCCAACTTGCAGAAACATAAGGATATTCGCCCTATGCTTCAAGAACCAAGATAATGCTTTTACCTTAACAGAATGATGAATGAGAAAAGGTTTTGATTGCTTCAGTCACATGAACCCCTTCACTCCACTGAAATACCTAGTACCCAACAAACCACCACGTGGCAAGGAAAGACAAGAATTGCAATTAGAACATGTAGAAAGAAGCATTCGACTTCCGGAAAAGATGAAAGAAAATAGATTAAACACATAAAGAAAAAATAGAGAATCAAAGGAGGGAACTTATGAGTACCTACCGATTCGTCAGAACTCTTGCAAGACCGAAACCAAAACACCATAGCAGAATACGGGAACAGTCGGCCAAACCCAAAAATAAAAAAAACACTGAAAGAAAATAGGGAAAGGAATGATGAAAAGAAAATGGGGACTTGGCTGAAAGAGGATACAGATTTAGCAAGAGAAGAAGAGAGAAAAGAAAAGGAAGAGTTGCTCACAAAAGCGACTAGCAACTATTGACCGAAAAGAAGGGACTTTTATTGGCTAATGGGCAGTATCCAAACCAAATCTGAATAGACCAAAAGCCAATAAATGGGAGGAAAGAAAAGAGAATTCGGCAGATGCTAACCCAAAGCCGAAAATGACTAACCTCTTCCCCCCATCCGAATTCTCAAGGCTTGAGTTCCCCTAAACGGCACAACACCTTCTCTCACTCAAATTCCCTGATTTTCTCCTAATATCACTCCCCTTATCCCTCCTTGAATCTCTCAATGACCAGTTCAAACTCCATTAAAATTCTATTCTAACTCCCCTTAGCTGTGTTTCAGTCCAACTCCACTACCTACACAGCTCAAGCAGTAAACTAAACATTCCACAGTGCAACCCAGGACTTGAACCTCAGACCTCACAGTTACCCAACACGCCACCTTGCCACTAGACCACCAGCTCTCTTTGTGTCATAAAACAAGCACTATTATTTATAAGGCCTAAATGCCAGTGTCCAGATTCATTTAAGAGCAAAACTAAAAGTTCAGCAAAAGCCAAGACTTGAACACAAGCTTCTCAAACAGTCCCATACACACCCAAATCACTTAGCCATTAAAGAACACAAGCAATTTGTGTCATATCATGCAAAACTTAAAGACTTAAATTTTTGGGGCGTTACATAACTTTTCAAATTAATCCCCCAAATAGATAGATTAGACTATCTCGGTTTCAAAAATATCAAAATTACTAAAAACAGGACATGAAAACTTACCCAATTAAGCCTTGAAAGTTCCTTCTCTCTCAACTAGGGTTTCCATGTATTTTTAAGGTTGAAGATGACAAAAATAAGATAATATTTCTTTTTATCATCTTTTAATTAACTAAATTATTTCAATTTTCAATTTAGTCCTTACCCTTTTTCTATATTTCCATGGATGAGTCACCAAAAATCTACATACTTTTCTTCAATGGTCTAATTGCCCTATAAGGACCTCTAGTTTTGAATTTCATAGCTATTTAATCCTTATAGCTACTAGAATTTAGCTTTTGCATTTTATGCGATTTAGTCCTTCTCGAAATTAAGCACTTAATCAATAAAATTTTCGTATCAAATTTTTCACATACATTTCTATCATAATACGGATCATATAATGAAATAAAAATAAACTTTATTTTGGAATCGAATTTGTGATCCCGAAACCACTGTTCCAATTTCACTGAAAAATGGGCTATTACACCATCTGTAACTCAACAATTTGTTAGAGATAAGTGGGCTGCACTTTTAATTCGACGAAGAGAAATCCATCCATTTCTAAAGTAATCTGAACCTTTAAAGTTGCCAAAGCCACTATTGATTTTCTACTTAATCTATGTGCCACAATGTTTTCCTTTCTTGGATGATATTCAATTTTCAAATCATAATCTTTTGGCAGTTCCATCCAGCGTCATTGTCGCAAGTTTATCTCATTTTAGGTAAGGAGTTACTTTAAGCTCTTATGACCTGTGAAGATATGATATTTCTCATCATAAAAATAATGTCTCCAAATTTTTAATGCCAACATAACAATAGCTGATTCAAGATCATGGGTGGGGTAATTCCTTTCATGTGGTTTGTGTTGATGATACACATGCTATCATTTCCCACTCTACATAAGTACATAGCCAATGCTAAGAAGTGATGCATCCATATATACCACATACTTGATCCTGGGTACAAGTTGCGATAAGATGGGGGTTTTAGTTAAAAACAGTCATCAGTTTGTCAAAACTTCTTTGACAAGATTTTGACCATACAAATTTCTCATCTTTACAGAGGAGTTGAGTCATAAGTGCAGCTATCATAAAAAACCTTTCACAAATCTCCTGTAGTACCTCGCTAATCCCAGGAAGTTATACACCTCAGTGACATTACTTGGCGGTTTCTAGTCCACTACAAATTTGATCTTATCCAAGTCCATCTTGATTCCATTCGCGGAAATAATGTGACCTAGGAAATTAATTTCTTTAAGACAAAATTCGCATTTGTTAAATTTGGCGTATAGCCTGTTCACGCGTAACGAGTTACTACCACCCACAAATGTTTCGAGTGCTTTGATTCGCTTCTTAAGTAGACCAATATATAATCGATAAACACCAGCGCAAACTTATCTAAATAAGGTTGAAAAAACTGATTCATCAAATCCATAAATACATCTGGTGCATTAGTCAACCCAAATGGCATCACAAAAAATTCATAATGCCCATAGCGGGTCTGAAAGGCAGTCTTAAAAATATCATCACATTTTATTTTAACCTGATAGTAGACAGAGCGAAGGTCGATCTTAGAGAACAATCTTGCCCCACCTTGTAACATCCTAAAATTTAGAATTTTATGTGTTGCATTCTATCTTGCGTGAGGCTAGTTAAATTATTAATTGTGTATATTTTAAGTTCCTAAGAAGACTCGGGGTTGAATTGGGCCTTAGTAAAAATTTGGTGTTTAAAGCCTATTAAGGAGAGATAGTAAGTGGCATCAAGGCTTATGGAAATAAGTGAGTAAATTGCTAGCAAAAATGAGCATATGGTAAAGAGGATGTGGCGTCACTTGAAGGGCTTTAGGGGAAGAGGTTCGAATCCCACTTGGTGCAAATTTTGACTATTTTTTTGTATTCCTTCCCTAAGTGTCGGCCATGGTGGTATTTAAGGCAAGGAGGACTTTTTAATTTTGGTATGGTGGCTAAGGAAATATGGTAAGGAGGAGGATAAGGGATAATGAAGGAAAGAATCAAAAGAAAAGGCAAGGGAGGGGAGCATGTTGGCCTTTTTCATGGGTGATGTTTTGGAAAGTGTTTATGGTCAACACTTATCCTTTTGGCAACACAATACACGGTTTGGGAGGGGTCTTGGGGGTAGTTGAATTTTGCTAAGAGCATTTTGATAGTTTTGGTGCATGAGAGGTATTATTTTCTCTTTGAACATTTTGTGTCTCTTTTTCCCAAATTCTTTTGACTTTGCTTGGCCGAAACCTCCTATACCTTTTGTTCATTTTTTCCTACTTTGTTTGAGCCGAAATCTTTAATGCATTTTGGTCATTTCTCCTTGATAATCGAAACACACCTTTATGCTCATCTTCTCTTTGATAACCGAAATCTTCTAGTACTATCCTCCATCTCTTCTTTTCTTTTTACCATTTCTTCAACTTTCTCTTTTTCTCTCTATTGACACAACCTTGTTTGGCTGAATATTCTTGCTCATTTTTCCTCTATAACCGAACCTTAGAACCCTTCACCTCTTCTTTATTATTTCTTTCTTATTCGTGTTGACACTCATTCCTTTGATCAATTGGTAAGGGGTTCTATTCTATCAATTTATTTTCTTTTTCCTAGTCGAATGTGTGTTTATCAACATTTGAATATTCACTTGGTTCTAACCGAAATATCTTCCTTTCATAATTCTTTACAATGTGATCATCTTCTAATGTAGAGTCATAGTGGAAGGCCGAATCTTTGACTCATCCGTAGCCATTGTACAATCGTTGGGAATCGGTTTTATAATCATTAAGGTAAGGGATTCATCATGGTTCTTTTTGGATCTTGTTTTCGTTGATCGGTTATTTTGCTAAGCGAGATAGTGGTTGTGTCTAATCGTTTATTTTTAGGGACTAAATCGCTCAATCTATCTACTTGTTGATTCTACAGAAATAGTGGTAAGCCGAGCCCTTTTTCCTTAGACAATCAATATATATATCGTAATATCGTTTTGACTAAGATTTGATCCGATGGAGGCTAGGGGTACCGACTTGAAAGAGAAAGCGAGTGGAGAACACAAAAGGAGCGGATTTCCTATTCCCACTCCTAAATTCAAACGAAGAGCAGTATCGACGGTTCGGGATTTTCCACCAGGTTGTGGACCATCATCCGGAGAGAATCGACAAATCGTGGTCGTTCACGATTTTGAGAGTAAGTATTTTAGATCACTTGGTGTAGTTTTGGATTAATAAAAATCTCGCCCGTTAGATTAATCGAGTGTTATGTTGTCATAGGTGCCGAAGATCAAGATGGTTTAATTCTTACCGTAATCAGGTGTGTAATCTCACATCGTAAATTCGTAGAATTATGTTTCGGTAACATGTCGAATAATAGATTGTTATCATTATACGACTAAAATCATAAAATTGGCATAAAACGAGGAATATGCTTAAAGTATACTATTTTGAAAGATTTGACAAAATCGGCATTAAGATTGTTAAAATTATGACATTGCCCTTACGGGCCGAATTACGAAAATGCCTTTATGGGCCGAAATACGAAAATGCCCCAACGGGCCAAACTACGGAAATGCCCTAATGGGCCGTTATGTTAGAATGCCCTAGCGGGCCGATTATTATTGCTTAAATGGGCCTAATCACTGTAATAAATTTCTTGATAAAGGGTTGTTATTTATATGCGAACATCTTATTATGTATGTTGCATTTTCATATATTGCATGGGTTGGGAAAAATGTTGAAGAGAAGTGTAGCCTAGTGGCATTACCACAATAAACTGTTTATTATAATGTTTACACATGATATCGGTGGTTTGACCACAATAAAATATTATAAATGGCAATCTGCCTGCGTTTTGGTGTGATGGCGAGGTGGGTTGACTTGATCCCTACAGGTGTGATGGTTGGTACGGGGGTGTGTTGGATGGATGGGTTGGGTTGCATACATTGCTTATATATATATATATTCTGTTATGTAAATGTAACACCCCAAACCCGGTCTATGCGTTAAGACCAGATTTGACATGTCACACAAAATGAACATACATCTAGTCTTTTGAAGAAATCAGATTTTTAAAAAAAATATTTTGACATGAAGTTATTAAAAACTAAGGTTGATTATTAAATCTAATAGTTTGAGTCGTATAATTTGAATCTTAGAAAAATTGGATTTAATATTTTGAGAAAATTTCAATAAAGTTCGAAAGTAATTTGAAAACAAAAATTTAAAATATTGTTACAGAAAAATTTCCGAGTTAAAAATATTTAAGAATGAAACCCTTTCCGTATGTTTATTTAAGTAAAACGTTTATTTCTATTTTTAGAAAAGAAATCCCACATAAGTATTTAAAGCGTATTATAAAATCCATCCACAAGTAAAACATCCATAAAAATTTAACCAGAGGCCTTATTACAACTTAACTTAAATAGTAAAAATAATAAAAAGTACTTAAAAAGAAATCCGGAATGTAAATAACCCATTATTCGTAGTATGGCCTCCACTAAGTCGTCCACAGCCCAAGTCTCCGTCACTGATCATTATCTGAGATGAGTAAGGAAAACAGGGTGAGTTACTTTGAACTCAGTGTGTAACTCACTTACCATTGTCCACTGGGCCGAAATCCAATTAAGCAATTATTGGGCCAAAGCCCATTTATAAATATGACAAAATAACACTTATAGAATGAATGTGATATGCAATTCCCAAACCAAACCTACTTTCCATCCGCTACACACCACCCGTACCAACCAGCACGCCTGTGGGGAGCTTTAGTCACCCACCCCGCCAACACACCAAAATAGGCATTAAGCCGTTTATATCAATTTGTGGACAAGCCACCAGATTTACAGAGTTTACATGGCATAGCCATTTTTTTCAGATTTGTGGCAAGGCCACCAGAATTTTGTAGCAAAGCTACCAGAACTTCTCTTCGTCAAATATCCCAACCCATGCAAATCATGTATATAAAATGCATATTCATTTACAACAATCCATTCCTGAAATTATTACAACATACGGTCCATTATAAAAATTTTCACAATCTGGCCCATATCACATTTTGGCCCATATATCAAATATCGCATTTGGCCCATATATCAAATATCGCATTTGGCCCATATATCAAATATCGCATTTGGCCCATATATCAAATATCACATTTGGCCCATATATCAAATATCACAATTTGGCCCATATATCAAATATCGCATTTGGCCCATATATCGAATATCACATTTGGCCCATTTAGTCACTTTTATCGATTTGGCCCGTTGAGGAAAATTTCGAAATTTTCACAGTCTTAATACCGATTTCAAAGTCTTTAGCACTACAGTGATAAAAAAATGCTATTTTACCCTATTTCACTAACATGTGATTTAATCAAGCGATTATTACGATATAATTATCTAACCCATGAAATATGATGTGAGATTACACACCTGATTACGGTGAGCACTACACTTTCTTGATCGTCAACACCTAGAATATTTTTAACGCTCGATTAGATCATTAACACTTATAGTAATTTATTCTAAGATAAACGGTCTAGGATTTTTACCCTAGGAATCTCGAATAACTATGATTCGCCGGTTTTCCCCGGTTGACGGTCCACAACCCGTTGGAAAATCCCGAATAGCTAATGACTCAGAACTGCGAACAACCTCGAATAGTTGATTCTCACCGGATGAGGGTCCACAACCCGGTGGAAAATCCCGGATCGCTGAAACAACCCTTCGTTTGAATCTAGAGGGGATCACAAATCCGCTCCTTTTCCGATCACTAATCACCACTCCTTTTGATTCGATATTGTTTGCCTCCATTGAGAAATGAATATTAGTCCAAACTAATACTTCGTAATTAAAACGATTGGTCTTAATGAGCAAAGTTGGCTTACCACAAAATCCTTACTTCAAAGGATGAGAATCGAGTGACAGTAAAGTACTAAATACCAAAAATTTATACCGAATCCAAAATAAATCCCGAGCCTTCTCAGGACTAAATAAACACACACATTGGATAATTTAATCAGCTGAGCACCAAAATAATGCAACATATAAAAACTCAAATTTTAGGATGTTACAGTAAATGGGCTTAGGCCCAAGATATTGAAATATGGGTTCAGGCCCAGCGGACAACGGTAAGGGGATTATACACTGAGTTTTAGTAACTCACCCCGTTTCCTTAACCCTTGCAGGTAATGATCAGTGACGTGGACTTGGGCCATGGATGACTCGGTGGGGGCCATACTTCAGAAATGGTGTTTTATTTGGAATTTGAAATTTCTATTTCGTTCACTTATTACTTTTACTATTTTGGGTTTTATGATGTAATAAGGCCTCTGGTTTATTTTATTTTGTTTCATGTTTGACATACTTATATTTTGTTCAAATTACTTTAAATGGGATTTTTCTAGAAACTTAAATCAAGTTTTTCTAAAATGGATTCACAAATGAATTTCATAATAAACTTTTACAAATATTTTAACCCGAAAATTTTCTCTCGAATTATCAACAATATTTTCAAAAGTCACGGTTTGTAAAATTACTAGTTCAAATTTATCGATCAATCTTCGAAGTTAGTAATATTTTATCAAATATTTCAAATTAAACTTGTTTTCTTGATTTTAACAAATAAATACTTATTTCCGAATGAATAAAAAGGACTTCACATATTTTCCTCATGTGACATGTCAGATCCGATCATAACGCATGGGCCGGGTTTGGGGTGTTACATTTTATGGTATCAGAGCCTGGTTGCAAAACTCGACTGTGGTTTAGGTTCAAAAGTTTTCAAAGCTATTTGAAATTTTAATTTAAACATACATGTTCTAAAGGAAGTATGGCACCACGGGTATCCGGCACCAAGTCAAGTAAGTATATGTTATCATTTTATGATTATGATTATTGTGATATGACTGTAGATATACTCTAGAACTTTTAGCCTTAGGAGCTGAAACTATAGAGATTGAGACTATAGGATGCGTTTTTGCGAAAACGACCTTACTTTCTATACTTCATAAAATATTGTTTAATAAACACTGAAACAACATACTGATTCATAAGACTCTTAATCAGATTAAATCGAATTAGCAAATATGAGCGCTAGAGGACGTGGACGTGGTAGACGTGGCCGTGGTAGAGGCTGTGGCGCTAGAGTTGTATCTAAGGCATCGAGACACATGTCGGAAATGGACGCACCTGCGTCACCTGTGACTGAAGCTGGGTCACATGATCACATGAGAGAGGGCGACGCTCTGTCCCAAGAAATGTTGCGAGTTCTGGAAAGGGTTGCTGGGGCAAGAACTGGGTCAGCAGCTCGTGGGTCAATATCAGAACGACTCAGATCGAATGGTGCTGAAGTTTTTAGGGGTATCTCGGGTGTGGCCCCAAATGTAGTGGAGTACTGACTTGAGGTTGTAGAGCGGATCATGGACGATCTGGATTGCACTGCCGAGCAGAAACTGAAAGGAGTGGTGTCCTTACTGAGAGACGAGGCATATCAGTGGTGGCTCACTATTCGAGAAGGCACTCAGGCCGATCGTATTACCTGGGATTTTTTTAAGACGGCATTCCAGGGAAAGTATGTCGGGGCTAGCTATGTGGATGCCCGAAGAAAGGAATTCCTGAATCTGGTCCAAGGAGGTAAGTCTATGGCAGCTTACGAGGCGAAATTTTCGCGTTTAAGTCGGTATGCCTGGGGAATAGTGCCGACTAACTACGAACGCTCTGTGTGTTTTGAGGACGGGTTGCATGATGAGTTGCGGGTACTGATAGCCCTAAAAAAGGAGAGGAATTTTGCCACACTAGTGGAGAAAGCCAAGATAGCTGAAGAGGCTAAACACTCAGAGCGGCAAAACCGAGACAAGGATAGGGGCAGGAGCAAGGGAGACTCTAGGTACTCAGGTCCTACTAGAAGTTTTCAGAAGAGGCCCAGGAATGAGGAGCCAGCTCGAGCGGGAGTACTAGCTGCTACTAATCAGTTACAGCATGTGTGGATTGTGGAAAATTTCACTCGGGTGAATGCTGGAGGAGAACCGGTGGTTGTTATAGATGTGGTTCCAAAGATCATCGATTTAGAGATTACCCTCGACAGCCCGCTCAGACTCAGGGTGTTCGTAATGATGTTGCGCAGCCAGCTAGAGGTGCTCAACAGCCGCCGAGAGGCCGTGGGCCAGGTCAGGGTGGTAATGGTGTAGGACGAGGTCAGGGTGCACCGGGTAGAGGTATCGATAATAGAGGTAATGTGGAGGCGAGACAGCCAGGGTTGGTTTATGCGGTCAAATGTCGGGAGGATAGCGATGCACCGGATGTCATAACCGGTACGTTTTTCATAGCTGATATACCTGTTACTGCTTTGATTGATATTGGATCCACCCATTCATATGTTGCTTGTGATGTGTCTGGAACCTTAAACATTAGATCTGAGATTACTGCACGAGAAACAACTGTAATTAGCCCTCTAGGACAGTCGGTGGTAGTAAATAAGTTATTTAGGGATGTGCCCTTAGAAATTCAGGAGGAAATGTTTCTGGCGGATTTGATGGAACTGCCATTTGGTGAGTTTGACCTTATTTTGGGCATGGACTGGTTGGTAAAACACTGTGTGAACTTAGATTGTGCTGCAAAGCAGATGATACTAGGAACTTCGGAGGATAAGGAAGTGTTGATGATAGGTGAAAGAAGAAACTATCTGTCTAATGTGGTATCTGCTTTAAAGGCAGAAAAGTTGGTGCGAAAGGGGTATGGATCGTTCATAGCCTTTATTAGTGCTTTGGATGCCAAAGAGTTGTCTGTTGAGAGTGTTAGAACAGTGAAAGAGTTTTCAGACTTTTTTCCGAGGAGCTTCCAGGATTGCCTCCGGATCAGGAGGTAGAGTTTGGCATTGAGCTGTTGCCAGGAACGGCTCCGGTGTCCATTGCTCCTTATTGAATGGCACCGAAGGAGTTAGCGGAGCTTAAAGCTCATATTCAGGAGTTGTTGGATCGGGGATTCATTCGACCGAGTGTGTCACTGTGGGGAGCACCGGTTTTATTCATTAAGAAGAAGGATGGGTCGATGCGTATGTGCATTGATTATAGGCAATTGAATAAGCTGACGATCAAGAACAAGTATCCATTGCCAAGAATCGATGATCTGTTCGATCAACTACGAGGAGCTTCAATTTTCTCGGAGATATATTTGAGATCGGGTTATCACCAGCTTAAAGTCAAGGAGGCGGATATTCATAAGACTGCGTTTCAAACTCGTTATAGGCATTACGAGTTCTTGGTGATGCCATTTGGGTTGACTAATGCACCAGCTGCATTTATGGATATGATGAACCGAGTCTTCCAACCCTATTGAGACCGGTTTGTGGTGGTGTTCATAGATGACATCTTGGTGTACTCGAAGAATGAAGAAGAACATGATTCGCATCTGTGGGTAGTATTGCAGATACTAATGGAGAAGCAACTGTTTGCCAAATTCAGTAAGTGTGAATTTTGGCTGAGGGAAGTGACCTTTTTGGGGCATGTTGTGTCTGTCAAAGGAATTAGAGTTGATCCCCGGAAGGTCGAGGCTGTGCTGGATTGGAAGCCACCAAAGTCAGTGGCAGAAATTCAGAGTTTTCTAGGCTTGGCTGGGTATTACAGGCGTTTCGTTGAGGGGTTTTTGTTGATTGCTGCACCCTTGACTAAGCTGTTGCATAAGGGAGTATCGTTTGTGTGGTTGGATAAGCAGCAAGAGAGCTTTGAAAAATTGAAGAAGATTATGACAGAAGCGCTAGTATTGATTCAACCTGAGGCGGGAAAAGAGTTTATTATTTATTGTGATGCGTCACACACGGGCTTGGGATGTGTGTTGATGCAAGAAGGAAAAGTGGTGGATTATGCATCTCGTCAATTAAGGCCGCACGAGGTGAACTATCCCACGCATGACTTAGAGTTAGCTGCAGTGGTGTTTGCTCTGAAGATTTGGAGACACTATCTGTACGGCGAGAAGTCGATTATCTATATGGTTCATAAGAGTCTGAAGTACCTACTTGTCCAGAAGGAGTTGAACCTAAGACAACGGAGGTGGATAGAACTATTGAAGGACTATGACTTCTCAATCGAGTATCATCCAGGAAAGGCTAACGTGGTGGCTGATGCGTTAAGTCGAAAGGTGATATAAGATTTGAGAGTGATGTTCGCTCATCTCAGCCTGTATGAGGATGGTAGCCTGTTAGCCGAACTCCAGGTGAAGCCTGCATGGATAAGCCAGATCAAGGAAAAGCAATTGATAGACGAAGCGTTGGGTTCTCGACTTCAACAAGTGGAAGGTGGTGAGATAGGGGATTTTGGATTGAATAGTGATGGAGTATTGTATTTCCGCGGAAGAATTTGTATGCCCAAGGATTCAGAATTGAGACAAATGATTTTGCGTGAGGCGTATAGTAGCCCATATGCTATGCACCCCAGAGGAAATAAGATGTACCGAGACCTTCGTGAGCAGTATTGGTGGCCAGGGTTGAAAAGGGAGGTTACTGATTTCGTGAGCAAGTGCTTAACATGTCAGCAAGTAAAGACGGAACATCAATTGCCGTCGGGATTGCTCCAACCGGTGAAAATTCAATTATGGAAATGGGAAAGAATAACGATGGACTTTGTTAGTGGGTTACCCTTATCGCCTACTAAGAAAGATTCTGTTTGGGTAATAGTGGATCGGTTGACGAAGACTGCCCATTTCCTACCTGTTCGTACAGATTATTCATTGCAGAATTTGGCCAAGTAGTATGTAGTAGAGACGGTGAGGTTACATGGGGTACCAGTGTCCATTATATCGAACAGGGACCCTAGGTTTACATCACGGTTTTGGAAGGCTCTACATGAAGCTTTGGGAACAAGGTTAAATTTCAGCATGGCATTTCATCCTCAGACAGATGGTCAGTCAGAGAAAGTAATCCAGGTTCTGGAAGACATGTTAAGGGGCTGTATGATCGATTTCAGGGGTAGTTGGGAAGATTTTCTACCTTTGGCAGAGTTTGCATACAACAACAACTATCAATCCAGTATCCAGATGGCACCTTACGAGGCGATGTACGGTCGTAGGTGTCGCACTCCTACTTGTTGGACTGAGCTGGGGGAGCGACAGTTATTGGGTCCTGAGTTGATATCGGAGACGGAGGAGAAAGTAAAGGTAATTCGGGTATGGTTAAAAGAAGCTTCGAACAGACAAAAATCATATGTGGATCTGAAGCGTAAGGATATAGAATTTGCGGTGGGTGATCAAGTCTTTCTGAAGGTCTCACATTGGGAAAAAATCTTTAGATTTGGACGGAAGGGCAAGTTGAGCCCTAGGTTCATCGGACCTTACCGGGTACTGAAGCGTGTTGGACCAGTGGCTTACCAACTTGAATTACCTCCGGAGTTAAGTCAGATACATAGTGTATTCCATGTCTCTATGTTGAGGCGTTATCGTTTGGATCCATCTCATGTTGTACCGGTGGAGGAAGTTGAGTTAAGACCTGACTTGTCTTTTGAAGAGGAGCCAGTACAGATTTTAGATTGAGATGTTAAGGTGCTGAGAAGGAAGTCGGTGCCGTTAGTCAAAGTATTATGGCGTAATCACGGATTGGAGAAAGCTACATGGGAGCCTGAGGACGCGATTCAGCAGTAATATCCTCACCTCTTTTAATCAGGTAAATTTCGAGGACGAAATTTTCTTTAAGGGGGTAAAATTGTAACATCCTAAAATTTAGAATTTTATGTGTTGCATTATATCTTGCGTGAGGCTAGTTAAATTATTAATTGTGTATATTTTAAGTTCTTAAGAAGGCTCGAGGTTGAATTGAGCCTTAGTAAAAATTTGGTGTTTAAAGCCTATTAAGGAGAGATAGTAAGTGGCATCAAGGCTTATGGAAATAAGTGAGTAAATTGCTATCAAAAATGAGCATATGGTAAAGAGGATGTGGCGTCACTTGAAGGGCTTTAGGGGAAGAGGTTCGAATCCCACTTGGTGTAAATTTTGACTATTTTTTTTTTGTATTCCTTCCCTAAGTGTTGGCCATGGTGGTATTAAAGACAAGGAGGACTTTTTAATTTTGGTATGGTGGCTAAGGAAATATGGTAAGGAGGAGGATAAGGGATAATGAATGAAAGAATCAAAAGAAAAGGCAAGGGAGGGGAGCATGTTGGCCTTTTTCATGGGTGATGTTTTGGAAAGTGTTTATGGTTAACACTTATCCTTTTGGCAAAACAATACACGGTTTGGGAGGGGTCTTCGGGGTAGCCGAATTTTGCTAAGAGCATTTTGATAGTTTTGGTGCATGAGAGGTAATATTTTCTCTTTGAACATTTTGTGTCTCTTTTTCCCAAATTCTTTTCACTTGGCTTGGCCGAAACCTCCTATACCTTTTGTTCATTTTTTTCTACTTTGTTTGAGCTGAAATCTACAATGCATTTCGGTCATTTCTCCTTGATAACCGAAACACACCTTTATGCTCATCTTCTCTTTGATAACTGAAATCATCTAGTACTATCCTCCTCTTCTTTTCTTTTTAACATTTCGTCAACTTTCTCTTTTTCTCTCTATTGACACAACCTTGTTTGGCCGAATATTCTTGCTCATTTTCCTCCATAACTGAACCTTAGAACCCTTCACCTCTTCTTTATTATTTCTTTCTCATTCATGTTGACACTCATTCCTTTGATCAATCGGTAAGTGGTTCTATTCTATCAATTTATTTTCTTTTTCCTAACCGAATGTGTGTTTATCAACATTCGGATATTCACTTGGTTCCAACCGAAATATCTTCCTTTCATAATTTTTACAATGTGATCATCTTCTAATGTAGAGTCATAGTGGAAGGCCGAATCTTTGACTCATCCGTAGCCATTGTACAATCGTTGGGAATCGGTTTTATAATCATTAAGGTAAAGGATTCATCATGGTTCTTTTTGGATCTTGTTTTCGTTGATCGGTTATTTTGCTAAGCGGGATAGTGGTTGTGTCTAATCGTTTATTTTTAGGGACTAAATCGCTCAATCTATCTACTTGTTGATTCTATGGAAATAGTGGTAAGTCGAGCCCTTTTTCCTTAGACAATTGATATATATATATCGTAATATCGTTTTGACTAAGATTTTATCCGATGGAGGCTAGGGGTACCGACTTGAAAGAGAAAGCGAGTGGAGAACACAAAAGGAGCGGATTTGCGATTCCCACTCCTAAATTCAAACGAAGAGCAGTATTGGCGGTTCGGGATTTTCCACTGGGTTGTGGACCATATCCGGAGAGAATCGACAAATCGTGGTTGTTCACGATTTTGAGAGTAAGTATTATAGATCGCTTGGTGTAGTTTTGGATTAATAAAAATCTCGCTCGTTAGATTAATCGAGTGTTATGTTATCATAGGTGCCGACGATCAAGACGGTTTAATTCTTACCGTAATCAGGTGTGTAATCTCACACCGTAAATCCGTAGAATTATGTTTCGGTAACATGTCAAATAGTAGATTGTTATCATTATATGGCTAAAATCGTAAAATTGGCATAAAATGAGGAATATGCTTAAAGTATACTATTTTGAAAGATTTGACAAAATCGACATTAAGATTGTTAAAATTATGAAAATGCCCTTATGGGTCGAATTATGAAAATGCCCTTATGGGCCGAAATACGAAAATGCCCCTACGGGCCGAACTACGGAAATGCCCTAATGGGCCGTTATGTTAGAATGCCCTAACAGGCCGATTATTATTGCTTAAATGGGCCTAATCACTGTAATAAATTTCTTGATAAAGGGTTGTTATTTATATACGAACATCTTATTATGTATGTTGCAATTTCATATATTGCATGGGTTGGGAAAAATGTTGAAGAGAAGTGTAGCCTGGTGGCATTGCCACAATAAACTGTTTATTATAATGTTTACACATGATATCAGTGGTTTGACCACAATAAAATATTATAAATGGCAATTTGTCTGCGTTTTGGTGTGATGGCGAGGTGGGTTGACTTGATCCCCACAGGTGTGATGGTTGGTCGAGGGTGTGTTGGATGGATGGGTTGGGTTGCATACATTGCTTATACATATATTCTGTTATGTAAATGGGCTTAGGCCCAAGATATTGAAATATGGGTTCAGGCCCAACGGACAACGGTAAGGGGATTATACACTGAGTTCTAGTAACTCACCTCGTTTCCTTAACCCTTACAGGTAATGCTCAGTGACGTGGACTTGGGCCATGGATGACTCGGTGGGGGCCATACTTCAGAAATGGTGTTTTATTTTGAACTTTAAATTTCTATTTCGTTCACTTATTACTTTTACTATTTTGGGTTTTATGATGTAATAAGGCCTCTGGATTATTTTATTTTGTTTCATGTTTGACGTACTTATATTTTGCTCAAATTACTTTAAATGGGATTTTTCTAGAAAATTAAATAAAGTTTTTCTAAAATGGATTCACAAATGGATTTCATAATAAACTTTTACAAATATTTTAACCCGAAGATTTTCTCTCAAATTATCAACAATATTTTCAAAAGTCACAGTTTGTAAAATCACTAGTTCAAATTTATCGATTTATCAATCAATCTTCGAAGTTAGTAATATTTTATCAAAATTTCAAATCAAACTTGTCTTCTTGATTTTAACAAATAAATACTTATTTCCGAATGAATAAAAAGGACTTAACAAATTTTCCTCATGTGACATGTTAGATCCGGTCATAACGCATGGGCCGGGTTTGGGGTGTTACACACCTAATTGAACAAATAGGTCTTTGATTCTACGTAAAGGGTTCTTATTTTTAATGGTTGACCAATTTAGCTGGCGGTAATATATGCACAATCGTAATGACCCATCCTTTTTCTTCAAAAAAAAGGACTAGTGCACCCCATGGTGAGACGCTCAGTCGAATGAATCCCTTTTCTAATAGTTCTTACAATCGAGCCTTCAATTTCTTTAATTACAAGGGTTTCATTCAATATGGAGCATAAGAGATGGGGGTAGTCCCCAAAGCAATCTCAATAGGAAACTCAACTTCTCGGTCTGGCGACACCTTCAAAAGTTCCTTCTGAAAAACATATAGAAATTGACTTATGATTAGTATTTGCTCAAAATCCTTTTTTACAACCATAATATTCATTATATATGCTAAATTGGCATCCACACAAGGTAGAAAAAATTTCTTGGCTGAGACTATTGAAATCAATTCGCACTTCATGTCATGTACTAGCTGAGAGATCGATACTTGATCACCAGATTTTGTTACTAGTCGCACCATTCTAGAACGACAATCCACAACTAATTTCTGCCTAAATAAACAATCCAACCCTAAAATTGCATCAAATTCATGAAATCCTAACATCATTGAATCAGCCGCAAAAACATATCACAAAACTTTAGTACGCAATCTCTAATCACCTTATCCAAAATTGTACACTTTCTACAAATGTATGAATGTGTCAACCCGAAATCAATCAATGCATGAATGTTAATGTCAAATAAAAAAAAGTTACTTGTGATAACATCTAGAACCTTCATGTCTTCCTTAGCATGCATCACATATGCATGAGCCATAGCTTTAGACCCTAATTCGCCTATAGTCTTTCTCACATTTTCCACAACCGGGCTTGACCTTGCAGTAGCTTTAGATCACCGCCTTTTTCGCATGTCCCAGTTTACCTGTGCGGACTGTACTGTGCCCTCAACTTCTTACTTTGGGAACTCCCTCATCATATGACCCTATTCACCATATCCAAAATAGGCACCCAAGGCCTTCTAGCAAGTACACGTATTGTTCCTTCCACACTGTTCATAAGTAGGATTGAACACCCTCCTAGAATCCCATGTACCTACAACAGAGGTGGCCTGAAGTCTATCATGATTTTGTCTGAATCCATAAGGTTGGTGATTTCATGTTGGATTAGTAGAAAAAACCTTGTCATCCCTGGTCCTCTTAATCCCAAAAATAGCTATTGAACTTGACAACTCCTTTTTTCTTTTCTCTCAATCCTAGGCTTTTCCTTCTTCTTTATCATGAATTCCAGTTTCTACACTTCTGTGGATAAGGCAGTTAAATCTCTTATTTCCAAAATAGCAAAACTACCTTTGGTGTCACAACATAGACAGAGGATGTCGTGACATAGCCCTAAATCCAAGACTGAGGCAAGCAAACTGCCATCAGTGTCGCGACTTAGAGCAGAGGATGTTGTGACACTGACATTGTACATGAAAATTAACAAGTTGAGAGTGTTTTGGTTCGCACAATAAAATTTAATGTAAAAACGTCAGCCGAACTAGTGTTAGGGATGATGGCCAACCCTAATATTACAAATAGGTTTCATTAAACACTTAAGATACATTTTTTTCTGTAACTTAGAATTTTTCTTTCAGTTTGTAGTTTCCTTTGTAATTAGTATTTCATTTGAGTTATTTTCATTAATGTTCTTCGGAAAATCTGACTTATGGATTCAACAAACTTTTGGTGGATTACAACACTTCAATTATTCAATACAAATCAGGATTTCTCTAAACTTTTACTTTTGATCTATTTTTCTTGTTTATTTTATTAATTAAGTTTATATTGTTTATGGGGACCATGAGGAACTAATCCTCTTATAGGGGATTAGTGAGTGGACGTGAAAGTAATTAATTTCTATGTAGGGTTTTTCGCAGGTCAATTGGTTGGGATAGGAAGAACTTAAACCCTAGGCATGACAACCTTAGAAAGTCATTTAGGTGAGATTTAACCCAAAATTGGTATTCCCTATCCATGAACCCATTACCCCAATTCGGTCTAGACTGTGAGGTCGAGAGATAAGTAGTTCTTGTCAACTCGTTATTTTAGTAGAAGATCGAAAGATCCTACTAGATTAGCGGCTAGTTGATTGAATAGAATCGAAAATAGGAATCAGTTATGACCACCAAAGCAAGTTAGTCTCCCATGCTTAGATTTGATTGAGTCAACATATTAGTTCTCCAGTTTTACTCTTTTATGCGATATTATTTATTTTCTTATAAAAACAAATTCATTTCCTTTTATGTTTATCATACTATAATTTATTTAGATTACTAATTAGATCTATTAACGTTTAGGTTATTATTAATTTAGTACTTGTCTCCTTTGGGTACGATCCTCAGAGTACTCACCTACTTCATTGTAAAAACTATATTATAACTTGACCCGTATACTTGTGGACACCATCTCAATTCCATATATTTTGTAGTGATATTCATACTCTTGACATTAGTACATCAAGAGGCGATCAAGTTGTTGGCACCATTGCCAAGGAGGTAACGTTACTAAAGTAATTTTAATTTTGGCTTTTAATAGAATAATTAGGAAAGTTTTTAATTATAGATATGATATTTAATTTCTTTTATTTATTCATTTATTTTGCTAACATTTTTATTTTCTTCAGAAATCTCAATACATACCACTAAAAGGGGTGGAGACCCGCAAACTTAGTTACTGAGATCATCTTCGCAGTATCATTCAATTAAGGATGAATTCGACTATATGTAGTGTGATGATGAAGTAAACTACGATGATGAAATATATGAAGAGAGAGTATACGAGGAATGAGAGATTAAAGAAAATTGACGATTGCTAATGCTAGAATTGAGCCAGCGAAGAAATGACATTTCAATAAATCAGTGGAATAGCAATCAGGTTTCTACTATAGGTAAATACTCCCAGGAGCTCACTGACATCTAGGGCAATATTAGGTGTGAATTTTGGAAAAAAGAGGAGAACCTGACAGCAACAACATCATGTGAAGGTGAAATCTTTAGTAGCCTAACAGCCATGACTTAGGAAAACAATCAAGAAAATGCTAGTGAGTTCAAAGTAGAGATTACTCCACAAAAGGATGTTAAATCTGAGTCAAAACCATTAGTCGAGTTAGTAATTTAATGTAAAAATGGGCTAAGCACCGAATTCACTCTTATAATGACATTAACCCCACCACAACTGAATAACGAACAACATCAGAATGTAATGGAAGGTGTAAGTTTTTTAAACTTATTCCAATAATCTTATGATTTTTTTCTGATTATTGAATCAATAGAGAAACTTCAATACATACAAAGCATGTAAAAGAAATAATGGAGAAGCATAAGAACTTGGAAGGGGAAGACTATTTAACATTGACACATTCTGTAAAGTGATAATCCTTAATTATGCACCCACAAAATTTAAAGACCCAGGGAGTTTCATGATGCTAATAAAGATAGGGAACATATACCTTGATAGGGCTTCAAGTGACTTAGGAGTTGGTATTAATCGACTAACCCTACCAACACACAAGGAACTAGGGTTAAGGGAGCTAAAAAGCACTCGCTTCATACTAGAACCAACCAACAAAATTGTTGCTTAGCTAATAGGAATGTTTGAAGAGGTGTTGATAAAAGAGTGGAAGTCTAAAATTCAAGTTGATTCTATAACCCCAGATTTTGAGGTAAACTTTGATATATCCATTTTTCTAGGGAGATCTTTCTTAAACCCTTCTAGGTTCACTACTGATTTGGAGAAAACAAAGTAACAATAAAGGGGAAATTTGAAACATCTAGAGGTAGCAGCCTATATGATCAGGGGTATAAGGAAAATCTAGGACAAATAGGCTATAAAATGTTTATAAGTGTTGCTAATGACTTTGATTTGTGAAAGGTGTTTTCTATGGTGAATGCAGGACCAAAGAATAAAATTTGAGAGCAGGAAAAATAGAGAAAGGTAGAATGGCATGATGGATGCTAGACCAATATGGACAGAAAAGCAACCAAAGATGCATCTATGTATACACTGATAGAGCTGACAGATGAATCCGGCAGCAATACTTGATAATTTTAAAACTGAGTTAAACTTTTTTATATTATTGTATTTTAATAGACTTATGGATAGTTTAGAATTTAACTTTATTTAAATTGTTTAAAAATTTATTCCAAGCACTTTGCAATTTAGGAAGAGGGGTCAAAACAGAGTCGGTGTCCCAACACAGAACCTCCCTATCGCAACACCGTACACAGGTTTATGAAATCAAGCAATTTAGCTTGATGTCACAACATATCACCTCTGTGTTGTGACAAAGGAGTTAGTTTACCCCAGAATCCAAAAATTTCAAGGTGTGTCGCGACAATGAACCTTGATGTCGCGACATCAGTATCCTGTTAGGGGTGTCGCAACATCGCTACAATTTTCTGTATAGTCAACCCAACCCGTTGTGCAACCCAGCGACAAAAGTCTTATTTTTAGCCATTTTTAACCTAAGTTAACATTCCTTTTCCACTTCAAACACTCCTAAAACTAATATCAAACCTCTTCTGACTCTAAAACTCTTTAGTTTTTCTTAAACCATTCTATTTACAAAACTTACTGTGTAAGGAGAAAAACATCAAACCAATGAGGAATGTGTAATGAATCTTCGAGAGGAACTATGAGTTGTTAGTCAAGGTTAATGATTCCAACTTAAATTTTTTTTACGGTTCCATTGTATTGTTCTTGTTAATTTTGAAATATATTGCTTGATCTTAGGTTAAGTCTTTTAGTAGAATATTATGCCTCTTAGGAAATCTAAAAGAACCAGCGAACCCAAAAAATTGGTGGTTGCAAATCCCTCAAATTTTCCAAACCCAAACGTTGAAAAATTCTTTTTAGAACTTCAAAGAAAGACGTTTATACAAGAATATGGGTTTGAACCATCGATAATTTTATGTAAGGAAATTTGGTTGTTAGTTGAATCCCATAGGTGGGAACGCTTTTGCGTAACACCTAAAGATCCCACTACAGTCCCAGTAGTACAAGAATTCTATGTATCTTTTAGGGACCAAGAGTCGAGAAAATCGTATGCGACCACTTGGGAAACCATACCAGTACGAGGGAAAGATGTGCTCACCCTAGAGATATTTGTGAGTTTTATAATGCTCCATATTATGAATCTGATTTTGTGGAAGAAAGTGACCTAGAATATTTTAGGGATATTAATATGGATAACATTATAAACTTTCTAACAGAAGGTAGGGGTGAATGGAAGCATCGTCCTAGTACTGATAGTCTCACTTCTTTTAATCAAGTAATTATTTTTCTAATAGCTAAAATGTGGATACAATTTTTGTGCACTCGAATTGTTCATGCTTTGAATGTCTCTAACATCAGTACTTTTCAAGCAGCTTTGTTATATGTTGTATTATAGAAGAAACAGGTGTGCATCGGGACATGCATCTACCGCTATATGAAAAGATGCATTAATGGCTAGAAAGTCGGGGTTTTCTTCCTCCACTTAGTGACGGCTTTATGCAAGAAGGTTGAAGTTCCAATGAAAACCACTGAACAATTCATAAAGCCTTCAAGGAGCCTCATTAGAGACTCATTATACACATAGTATACAAAGCTTCATCTAAAGCAAATAATAGATTGGTAAAAATGTTGAAAGGAAGAGATGGACTCCCCAGCTTCACTAAAATGGAAAACAAAATCAACGTCCGAAGAAGAGGTAGGCAGAAGCAGCATTCCAAACGCGGAATCGAGGATAAGATGAATGCAAAAGACAGGCCCAATTCTTCAAGAATTTGCACGGAAAAATGGTATGAGAATACAAAATGCATTCCCATAATAGATCAGAAGAGCAAGAAAGCGAATAAGATGAAGAAGTGATGATAAGGAAGCTGAACAGGAGAAAGATGTGATGGAAGAAGAAGATTGACAATTTTGTTTTTATTAATTTTGGGATCGTAAAACAACTAATTAATATGATTTTTTATTGTTTTATAAGTAGGATTAACAGTAGATTTATATATATATATATATATATATATATATATTTGAATTTCTAATGCATGAACCTCAATTTAAGGGAGCATGACATTTACGAGCTTTCAATGAACAAGGAAGGAATCATCCACCATAATATTATAGTAACTTCACGATCAATCGGGTAACTTCTTTCCTTATTTATTTAGGGGTTGCACATTAGGGACAATGTGCTATCTAAAGTGTGGGGGGTAACATAGGTAATTTTTTTATGCCTTTTGTTTTATTTTTCTTGTCAAAAGTGTGTTTTAGCTCGTAGAAATACAACTGATTGGTTAGGAGCATGTATATAGGTTGGTTGTATTTACTATAAATTTGGCATGATAATAAATGATTTTGTATTTTCAATTACTAGATTACTAAGTTCTATACATTACACTGTAAATATGCATTAAGTAATTGAATATACCAAATGACATAAAAATATATAGGAAAACGAGCATGCTTGTATGTATGATGAATGATTAATATTATGATTGCTTGATTGATTAAATTTATGAATATCGAGATACTAAGATGACCTAAGGAATTGTTTGGTATAACCAGAGCAAAAAAACTAACCTTATCCATCTATCATTAGTACTCATATTTGAGCCAGAAAATGCTTCTTGATGAACCTTTATACAAAACCTAAGCCAAATTATAAATTTATACTTACCCATTTTCTTTGGTCCCAAAAATGCACGGATTTAGACATCTGACCATATGTATTGAAGGATAGGTAGATACATCATGGTGGTTTGGTAAAAATGATAGTGAAATAGGAAGAAGCAGTGTGATAAGTAATTATAAGTCTAGCAAAAAATGTGCAAGACAAAAGAAAAATCCAGAAAAAAAGTTAAAACAACTAAAAAAAAATACTTGAGTGATAAAAAACAAAAGTATTGTAAGTGAGAATTGTTGAAAAAAATTAAAAGTGACTCCAAAAATAAAAGTCACAAAATTAGAAACCTCGGTCATTTGTAACACCCCTTACTCGTATCCTTCGCCGGAGTAGGGTACGAGGCATTACCGGACTTAATCACATATAATCGATCATTTCCGAGTCACAAATTTCCATTAAAATTTAAAACTTTTCATTCATAATCATATTGTCCCTTATACGGGCCTACGAGACCCAAAACATATATTGGGAGTGGTTCGGGACTAAAACGAGAACTTTGAAATACTTAGAAAATTTTACCACAAAACAGGGCCACACGCCCGTATGGCTTGGGACACGCCCGTGTCCTCGACCTGTGTAACTCTCCGTTTATGACGACATCAACCATTTAGGGTTGCATGGCCAAGTCATATGCCCGTGTGCTAGGCCGTGTGGCCATCCGTGTGGATGAAAGCTAAGCCTTTTTCCATCAAAAAACTCATGCACACTTATACCAAGTTTATCAACACACGCATGGCATTTTTTTAGGCATCCCAATAACCACATCATGGCATTCGCACACCATTTAAAAATCATATTCATCATGCATAACCACACACACACTTAACTAATCATAGCATATAACTTACTCAACCATTCACATTTAGTATTTTCCACACATAATTATTACACATTCACTCATCCAACCCAAACAAGCATGCACATCCATGTAATGCTTCATCATAGACTTATAACATAACAAATATTGGCCGCATCAAATAGCCTTATATAACAATGACCATCAAATAGCATAGCCCAACATTCTAGGCCAACTCATAATAACATATACACACATAATCAAGTCCCTATACATGCCATAGACTTAAAAAAATACTTGAAGATCGTTGATACAATACCAATAAAAAAGTTGTTAGTGTGATAGAATCTCCGACGACCTCCAACTCGAGCTAGCATCTGTGACACTATAGGAAAAAGGAAAGGAAGGGGGTGTAAGCATTATAGCTTAGTAAGTAGGTATGTAAATAATAAGTGACTTATTAATAGGCTTTTAAAAATCTTCACAATATGTTCTCAAGATAATATAATCATAATTGCACATAGTTCCACTATTTATTCATGTTCATCTCAAGCTATCTACTCGAGTCACAGTCACTAAATTATTTATATCTCGAGATAAAAAACTCAAAATTAATATCCACTAATTTTCTCTGAAACTACACTCACATATATTCTTACCATAAAAGTTTTAGAATTTTTGGTTCAGCCAATAAGTACAGTTTATTCTCTAAAGTCTCCCCTGTTCTGCTGTCTCACAGTTTTGACCCTTCTTCACTAAAAATTAATTATCTCTTCGTACGGGATTCAGATAATGTTCTAGTTTTTTTCTATTGAATATAGACTCATTAAGAAATTTAAAAATATAAATTATAAACCATAATTATTTTTATACAATATTTAATGATTTTCAGAATTCAAAATAGGGGTTTCCAAAATTATTCTGACCCTGTCTTACAAAAATTTAAATATCTCAGAATATGAAATTGTTTTCGCTTACATCGTTTATTTTATGCTAAAATAGACTCAATAAGATTTAATTTAATATCTTATTTAACCTCTAATTTGATTTCCATCATTTTCGGTGATTTTTCAAAGTCACACAACTGCTGCTGCCCAAAATTGTTTTATTGCTAATTTTACTCCTTCATGTTTTCTTTGTATTAATTCGGATTTACACATATATAACACTAAATTATATCCATAGTTAGCCATGCCAATAGCTAGTCATCATCAAATATTTACAAGTCTTCATTGTAACACTTACTCCATATCAACCTTACCAAAGTTCGATCACATATCAAGCACATTGCTCATGAATATATATACACATGTACCTGCACTTGTTCATCACATAATCACATTCAATTACACTTAGTCATTTTCCCGTTGAACACATCAGAATATTTTTGGATACATCAGAAGATTGCACATAAGTGCCACACTTGTAGCCAAAGCTACTTCACATCACTTTTCACATAGAGGCTCATTCTCGAGCTATTCACTTTCACGGGTCTGCTCACACAAGCTATTGGTCATTCGTTAGTACTCATTGTTGCTCACACAAGCTGTCAGGTATCCGCAACACATACCGGTATACCCAGCCACTGGTAGAAGTTAAGACCAGCACCTGGATTCACTTAGTCACAATTTCACATAGGTCTCTAGTGAACATGTCACTCTTATCCATTTTTATTCCTAAGGTTCAACCGGGAAATTTCTCACTTGTCGATATTTTGTCAATTACATCAAATATTCAGCCACAATTCATACCATTTATCAAAATATGAAAACGTAAGTAAAAACGATGCATTATTTACATACAAACTTACATCGGTAGCACAATTCTATGAAAATGACTTATTTGTCATACTTTTTATTTTTCCCCGATTCTAAGTCCGAATCTCGTCTTCCTTGATCTATAACAACACATTAAATTTATTTACTCATTCTGCTACTCAAATTAGCCTAAATTCACATTTTGGTAAAATTTATATTTTGCCCCTAAACTTTGTCATATTTACACTTTTGCCCCTAGGCTCGTAAAATGATTTTTATTAAATTTCCTTGTATTTTAAGCCTAGCCAAACCATTTTCATAACTACAACAGCCCACAATTTCCACTAATTCACACTTTTATGAAAAATTTCATAACTTTTACAAATTAGTCCTTTTAGGCATTTTTACCGAAAATCACTTAGTAAAAGTCGTTTCTCTAACCATAAACATGAATTTTCTACCATTAAACACAAAAATAAACATATATTCATCATGGTTCAAAACCCTAGACTTTAGCCATATCTCAAATTAGTGGTAGGAATAGATAGATCTTGTTACGAGGATTTCAAAAACGTAAAAATCATTAAAAAACGGGGCAAGAACGGACTTACAATCGAGGTTGGAAGGTTGAAAAACCCTAGCCATGGTTTTCCCTTGTGAAATTCGGCCATGGGTTTGAAGATGGACAAAAATTGGCTTTTAATTTTATTTTTAATTCATTTTAATTACTAAATGGCCAAAATACCCCTAACTTAAAAATATTCTATTTCACCTATTTCATGTCCATTTTTGTCCAACAAATTAACCAATGGTCTAATTACTATTTAAGGACCTCCAATTTAAATTTTCATAGCAATTTGACACCTCTAGCTTCTCTAACTCAAGTTTTGCACTTTTTACAATTTAGTCCTTTTGACTAAATTGAGTGCCCAAACGTCGAAATTTTCGAACGAAATTTTGAAGAAATCATTTCGTGAAATTGTAGACCATAAATTATAATAAAAATAAATTTTCTTACGTCGGATTTGTGGTCTCAAAACCACTGTTTCGACTAGGCCCAAAATCGGGTTGTTACAACTCCCCCCCCTTTCGGGATTTTCGTCCCTGAAAATCTTACCAGAAGAAGTTGCTTTCAACTTTTTATCATAGCCACAGTTTAATTTAGTTTCGTGCTTAGAGTTTCCTGTAGCTTTGTCCATAATTGGGATATCACCCTCGGATCTCAATCCTAAATAATGGAGACTGATACTTCGCATAATCGAATAATCCCAGAAACTTCTTACTCGACTGGTTTGTTAAACAAGAAATCTGTACATGAACGATCAATCACAAGCTGATAACATCTTCTTTTTCAGAGATCAAGATAATTTAGATATGAAATCTATAGTGTTTCCATCTCATTTTCTTTCTAGAATCATCACTAACTATAATAGCCCTGAATACTCCTGAAATTCAGCTTTTACTTGTTGACAAATCGACATTTGAACACAAGCTCAAAAATAGCATGTAACATACACAATTACCAGAACATCAACTTCATATGACTGCACATTTTATTACTCTTTAGATGAACAGACAAGCCACTACTGTGAACTTCGTATAAAAATTTCTGCATAAGCCCCGGATTCTTCGATACATAAATTCCATTTTAGAATAATAAAAAAATGAATCAGGTCTAACCTGTTCAGAATCAAAAGTCAATCCTCACTGTACTCATTTAGCTTATCACTCACTAACACATTTCTGAGTTTCTCAAACTTGCAAAGAAAACATCACTTTAGCTTTTTATTTAGCTAAAATCAGACCATCATCAAATAAGATCAATCAAGTAACCAACTCACACAAAATAAATGAGGATCTTCCGTACAAGCATCTGTAACTACACTTGCCTCCCCAACGGTCAATCAATAATCACTCACAATCTTTCAATAGCTCAAGTCATCAACACTGTCTTAAACTCAGATCTTTCTGTGCCATTAGATACATTAAACTCTTGAGATCAGGCAACATACGTCAATCTTCGTCGAACAAACAATGTCATCAAATTCTCATTAACCGTTCTTTTTAATAGTGACCGTCTCTAAATCACTAATCGAACAGTTCTTTTTAATGTGACATTAACCGTCTGAAAACATGAACCACCACTTTATATTCTAGCAATAAAACTCATTCTAATCCGTTCACTAGTGCATCACTGAAAAATCATAAATTCATTACTCAATTCCAACTGAACTCAAAACCAGAGCTTCGGTTAATAATACCTTCAATTGCTTTAACTTTGCTAGCATGCCCAGACCATTCAAACTTTCAAAAGTGGGATAACTTTATTAACGGAACAACTTTAATTCAGAATAACATCACCCATTTAAAACAAATCTAATAGGTATTTTTCTATATCATGCTTTCAAGAATATCAATTCTTCATTCAGGTTGCCCGTCTATACACTCGTGAATGCACAAAATTCACTCTCTTAGCTGAGGACATACTTAAATGCATATAACTCAAATCACATCCCAACAAATCTGCTCATTCTGATAAAAACGGCTGAGTCAATCTCAACTATAGAATAACACATCTCAAAATACTTCTTTCTTCGTGCTATTAAAACATCTCAAGCAGACAATCTTTCAAAATTCTCTTATCATGCTAATCAAAGGCCTTTACAATCGCATTAGCTCAAAGAAACAAAGACATCTCGATTGAATGCATTGAATTTAATCAACTTACCTGAGAAAAAAAATCCATCATACGATTTGAGTTTGTGCTTCCATCATTTATACCATTGCCAAAGTCAATTCCTTACACAAAAATTAGAGAAATCCAGATACCAGGGTCACCATGTTCATATGATCAAACCAGAAATACAACCATAATAGACATAGTTATCACAAGTCGAAGAACACTATTTCCAGATGAGCCATGGTCGATAATTCACGAAATAAGAATGATAGGAAAACCAAGATAAAGAAACCCAAGATACGATACCATACCGGAAGTCTGAGAACATAACTCATAAGAAAATAATAGAGATCCTGATGATTCCTCAGAGAAACCCAGCAGAAAAACAATGCTTACCAGCTTTGGACTTCCATCATAATAGAGATAATATATTTTCCCTATATATAAAACAAAACCATAATCAGTAGAAACAGAAGAATTGTCTCACATAAATTTTCACCATCGGCTTCATTCCAACATATTTGAATAGAATTCCGAAGAGATAAAGAAATACCGGTCATAAACCGACCAGACCAATAGGGCTTTCGTCTAACATCATAGTTAGCTTTTCACAACATAAGAACTCCATCAGAAACTGAACAATCACACACATATCTCTGAGGATAAAAGAATATATAGAATACCCAGAAATGATCATCATATTCATTTCAACTGTAACTGTCACACACACAGACATCTTTACTACTCAAATATCATTTTTTTGACTAATTCTGTCATCATGCCGTATTATTCCACTCACTAACGAAAATCAATTCGGGAAAAATTTCAGCAAACACATACTTTAGACATCATATATGAATAAGTCTATTAGTCGAGACTAACTTCTCCTTTATCCGTGACATTGCATAATCTGTATAATTTTTAAAACATTCTGATATCCTTCCAAAATTGTTTCCACTTTCCAAACTATTCTTATATCTGTATGCATTACTAATTATTTCACCACTAAACTCTTTAGTTTCACATTTATGGACTTATTCCACATGGTTCTCGTAAATTTTCATTATAAAGCAACACTGGTAAGGGGGTGAGGTCGTAAAGCCTCTAATTTGACTCTTATAAGTACACACATATAACTTAGCATTCATCACCAACATCATATCATCACAATTACATAATTCACTTCAAGCTAATTAACATACATAGTCATGTTACACGAAATTTTTCGATTATCTTATTCAAACAAGTGTACATAAACACACATTTCGTCAATTTGAGTAATTTTACTTATCGTATTCACTTAATCAAATATGTTGGGCACATAACATCATATGCATGCCAAACAAACATGGATAGGCTTATCACCATATAAACTTTCATTTCATTCCACTTTTCACATTTCTCAACTTGTAGTTATCTCATTTCGTACATTAACACATACATATCGTGAACTTCTATTCATACCTTTCCAAATTTCGACACATCATAAGCACATTTCAATCATTTCAATATCATTATCAGCATTATCGAAAAATAGCTCAGTTGGAAGTCATCTCTGTCTTAACAAAACAATTTCATCAGAGTCGGGAGATATCACACTATCACGAGTAGTAATATGGCATGTATAGCTAGACTCACATACGCTATGTTAGTCTGAGAATCGACTAAACCATATCTCTGATACCACTAAATGTAACACCCCTTACCCGTATCCTTCGCAGGAATAGGGTACGATTATGGACTTAATCACATATAATCGATCATTTTCGAGTAACAAATTTCCATTCAAATTTAAAACTTTTCATTCATAATCATATTGTCCCTTATACGGGCATACAAGACCCAAAACATATATTGGGAGTGGTTCGGGACTAAACCGAGAACTTTGAAATACTTAGAAAATTTTACCACAAAACAAGGCCACACGCCCGTATAGCTTGGGACACGCCCGTGTCCTCGACCCGTGTAACTCTCCATTTATGACGACATCAACCATTTAGGGTCGCAAGGCCAAGTCACATGCCCGTGTGCTAGGCCGTGTGGCCATTCTTATGGATGAAAGTTAGGCTATTTACCAAACCTTTTTCCATTTAAAAACTCTTGCACACTTATACCAAGTTTATCAGCACACACATGGCATTTTTTTAGGCATCCCAATAACCACATCATGGCATTCGCACACCATTTAAAAATCACATTCATCATTCACAACCACACACACACTTAACTAATCGTAGCATATAACTTACTTAACCATTCACATTTAGTATTTGCCAGACATAATTATCACATATTCACTCATCCAACCCAAACAAGCATGCACATCCATGTAATGCTTCATCATAAACTTATCACATAACAAATATTGGCCGTATCAAATGGCCTTATACAACAATGACCATCAAATAGCATAGCCCAACATTCTAGGCCAACTCATAATAACATATACACACATAATCAAGTCCCTATACATGCCATAGACTTAAAAAATACTTAAAGATCGTTGATACAATACCAATCAATAACTTGTTAGTGTGATAGAATCTCCGACGACCTCCAACTCGAGCTAGCATCTGTGACACTATAGGAAAAAGGAAAGGAAGGGGGTGTAAGCATTATAGCTGAGTAAGTAGGTATGTAAATAATAAGTGTTTTATTAACAAGCTTTTATAAATCTTCACAATATGTTTTCAAGATAATACAATCAAAATTGCACATAGTTCCACTATTTATTCATGTTCATCTCAAGTTGTCTACTCGAGTCACAGTCACTATATTATTTATATCATGAGATACAAAACTCCAAATTAAGATCCGCTAATTTTCCCTGAAACTAGACTCATATATCTTTGTACCATAAAATTTTTATAATTTTTGGTTTAGCCAATCAGTACAGTTTATTCTTTAAAGTCTCCCCTGTTTTACTGTCTGACAATTTCAGCCCTTCTTCACTAAAAATTAATTAATTCTTGGTACGTGATTCGTATGATGTTCTTGTTTGTTTTTGTTGAAGGTAGACTCATTAAGAAATTTAAACATATAAATTATAAACCATAATTATTTGTATAATTTTTTAGTGATTTTCCAAATTCGGAATAGGGGATTCCGAAATCATTCTGACCCTGTCTCACAAAAATTCAAATATCTCAGAATATGAAATTCTTTCACTTACACCATTTCTTTTATGCAAAAATAGACTTAGTAATATTTAAAATCATATCTTATTCAAACTCTAATTTTATTTCCACCATTTTGGGTGATTTTTCAAATCACACAACTTCTGCTATCTAAAATTGTTTTATTGCGAATTTTACTCTTTCATGTTTTCTTTGTATTAATTCTCATTTACACACATATAACACTAAAGTATATCCATAGTTAGCCATGCCAATAGCTAGTCATCATCAAATATTTACAATTCTTCATTGTAACACTTACTCTATATCAACCTTACCAAAGGTCGATCACATATCAAGCACATTGCTCATGAATATATATACACATGTACATGCACTTGTTCATCACATTATCACATTCAATTACACTTAGACATTTTCCCGTTGAACACATCGGAATATTATTGGATACATCGGAAGTTTGCACTTAAGTGCCACAGTTGTAGCCAAAGCTACTTCACATCACTTTTCACATAGAGGCTCGTTCTCGAGCTATTCACTTTCACGGGTCTGCTCACACAAGCTGTCGGGCATTCGTTACTACTCACTGCTGCTCACACAAGTTGTCAGGTATCCGCAACACATACCGGTATACCCAGCTACTAGTAGAACTTAAGACCAGCACCCGGATTCACTTAGCCACAATTTCACATAGATTTCACATAGGTCCCTAGTGAACATGTCACTCGTATCCATTTTTATTCCTAAGGTTCAACAGGGAGATTTCTCACTTGTCGATATTTTGTCAATTACATCAAATATTCAGCCACAATTCATACCATTTATCAAAATATGAAAACGTAAGTAAAAATGATGCATTGTTTACATAAAAACTTACCTCGGTAGCACAATCGGTGAAAATGACTTATTCATCATACTCTTTGTTTTCCCCGGTTCTAAGTTTGAATCTCGTCTTCCTTGATCTAGAACAACACATTTAATTTATTTATTCATCCTGCTACTCAAATTAGCCTAAATTCACATTTTGGCAAAATTTACATTTTTGCCCCTAAACTTTGTCATATTTACACTTTTGACCCTAGACTCGTTAAATGATTTTTATTCAATTTCCTTGTATTTTAAGCCTAGCCGAACCATTTTCATAACTAAAACAACCCACAATTTCTACCAATTCACACTTTTATGGAAAATGTCATAACTTTTACAAATTAGTCCTTTTAGGCATTTTTACCGAAAATCACTTAGTAAAAGTCGCTTCTCTAACCATAAACATGCGTTTTCTACCATTAAACACAAAAATACACACATATCCATCATGTTTCAAAACCCTAGACTTTAACCTTATCTCAAATTAGTGGTAGAAATAGATATATCTTATTACGAGGATTTCAAAAACGTAAAAATCATTAAAAACGGGGCAAGAACGGACTTACAATCGAGCTTGGAAGCTTGAAAAATCCTAGCTATGGTTTTCCCTTGTAATATTTGGCCATGGGGTTGAAGATGGAAAAAATTGGCTTTTAATTTTGTTTTTAATTCATTTTAATTACTAAATGACCAAAATGCCCCTAAATTAAAAATATTCTATTTCACCTATTTCATATCCATTTTTGTCCAAAAATTAACCAATAGTCTAATTACCCTTTAAGGACCTCCAATTTAAAATTTCATAGCAATTTGACACCTCTAGCTTCTAGAACTCAAGTTTTGCACTTTTTACAATTTAGTCCTTTTGACTAAATTGAGTGCCCACACGTCAAAATTTTCGAACGAAATTTTCAAGAAATTATTCCATGAAATTGTAGACCATAAAAATATAATAAAAATAAATTTTCTTACGTCGGCTTTGTGGTCTCGAAACCACTATTCTGACTAGGCCCAAAATCGGGTTGTTACATCATTAGTGCAAAAAACTTGTGATCTTCTCGTAATTATTTTATTATGCTATGACTTCCTATGTAACATACTTAAATAGGGGCTATTATGGTTGAACTATTTGCATGTGTATGGCCTGATTTGCGTTATTAATTGAGGTGTTTTAGAGTCTAGATATAAGCCAAGGGTAGGCCCGAACTATGGGAAATTTTTTTTTTAAGCTTTGGTTAAGGGGAGCTGAAGGAGCTAGGGGTTAAGAATATTTTGTGGTAAATTTAAGCACAAGAAAAGCCTTGGTAAAGTGGCAAGGAGGCGCCACTTAGGGCCTTGAGGAGTGACGCCACAAGCTGAGGAAGGGAGCTGAGGTTCGAGCTGTAGGAATCCCTCTTTGGGGATTTCTTTTTGACGCCACAGAGGGGAAGAGTTGTGCTCAGTTGGAACTCTGGTGGATAGTTGTTGATCAAGTCAACAATTTCAAACGGGTGGAGAAGAGAAAATTTAGGAGCTTGAGCAATTCAAACTCGTTTGAATGTTTGGCCAGGAGAAGTCTGAGGAGTTGGCCGAAATTCAAACTCTAAAGAGGAAGGAAGAAGTCGGTTTTGGGTGCTTTAGAGTGGTGGCCGAATGTGTCTTGGAAGGGAGTGCAAAGTCGGCTAGCTAGGGAGTGTTTAGGTAGCCCTTGCCGTTTCTTTTTCTTTTCTTTCTTACCTCTCAAGACCATAGCCGCATTCTTTTTCTCTCTTAACCATAGCCGAATGTGCATCTAAAACCCTACTTCTTTTCTTTTCTAGTTTAGGTAAAAGCCGAAAACATCTTCTCTTCTCAATCTCTGCTTGTTTCTTTTTCGAAACCCCTTTAGCCGAATCTCCTCAAAGCCGAACCTCTTCCATTGTTTTTCTCTTCTTCTCACCATCATTCAACCCGAATACTCCCCTTCCATTCTCTCATTTCATGTTGGCCGAATCTCCTTTGATTTCTTTTCTTAAGCCATAGCCGAATCACCTTGATCACTCTACCCCATTGCCGAAATCTCTTTACTCTCCTCTTCTTGTTCTAACTTTTGACTGAATATCAACCAAGCATAGATCTCTCTTGTTGTCTTCTCTAATCGGTTTTGAAGGGGGTAAGTATTCTTGGCCTAATCTCTTTTATCTTCTTCCCTTTTCTCTGTCGACTTATACAGAACAAAAGCCGAATTTCGGCATTTGTCTTGGTTCTCATTCATCTTTGGAATCGGTTCTCCTAGGTTCTTCGGGATTTTGAAGCAGTGGATCGAGGTCATCCACTCCCTGTCAATCGGTTTCGATAAGTCAGTGGTAAGGTTTCATACCGATTCAATCTTTCTCTTAGTTATTTGAAAAGCCGAAGGCTATTAAGTTTAAGTTGTTAGTGTTGGCCGATTGTAGGGGGAAGCATAATCTCGCATACTTCGGGTTGTGGCTAGTGCTCGAAAGGCGATAAGGTAAGGGTGGTAATCCCATGCGTTAACTTTTCGGGATTTACAAGTGAAGCCGAATGGCTTTTGCTAATGATCTTGGTATTGGCCGAATGTAGGAAAGGGGGGATCTAGTGCATTAGATCTTGATCTTCGGGATTCAGTAGTCGCGTTAGTAACCAGGTGTGTATCTTACACACTTCATAATCCATGTAAATGTGCTAATAACCTAAACTTTGTTAAAAGCCGAAAATTGTGTAGATTACGATGCGATACCCTTATAGGTATGAGCAAGGATTTCGGGTAAGTCTGTTTTGATGAGTTTAAGATGCATGATTGCTGATGCTATTATCTACGATATGTTTGATATAAGTTTAATGATTAAGCATGATGGCATGATATGTATATGCATGTGCATTATTGTGGGTGATATGAGAGGAGGGGGAAGATTGATATCCGTGACTTTGGGTCACCAGTGGTTTGGCACCACCAGTGGTTTGGTACCACAATTATTATTCGTGACTTTGAGTCACCAGAGGTTTGGCACCTCATAGCGACTCTTCCCAGTGGCTTTGCACCACAGTGGGTTGGCCCCACATTTGATAAAACGGGATTGTCACCAGTGATTTGGTATCACAACGTGGGTTGGCCCCACAAATGGATTAATTGTGACTTTGGGTCACTAGTGGTTTGGCACCACAGTTATATTGATATCAGTGACTTTGGGTCACCAGTGGTTTGGCACCACCAGTGGTTTGGTACCACACGGGGTAGAAAAAGGAGTTATGGGTGGCTAGGTTTGGGTGCATGATGTATTTACTTGGTTATGAATCTGTGAAAGCATGTTGCTATAATCGGGAGGGGAATTATGCACTGAGTCTTGGTGACTCACCTTCTCCCTTATCTTTTTCAGGTGATTCGTAGATCGCGGATGAGGAGCCGGGTGGACTCGAGGTGGCCATGCGATATCTGCTTCGATTTTACATGGACTTTTGACTTGGGTATTTTAACTTTTAATTTCAATTTTATTTGGGTTTGTAATAAGGCCATTAGTATTTTTATTTTGGGTTTTATTTTCATCTGCTTTAGGTTGATTTCAAATATTGCTAAGTAAATTACTTGACCTGTTTTAATAGTCGGAAACACAACGTTTTCTAAACTATAAGACGCAATGGGTTTCTAAACTTTACCATCGGGCAATACAATTCACATGATAACAAAGCCAACTTAAATGATTTTCAAATCTAAGTCTTTCCAAAACTCAAACGCAAACGGTTTTAAATTAATCAAGTTAAATTTACTCAGGTTTTAATAAACGTGAGTGTTTTAAGTAATGAATGGCAAAATGTCTTAAAAGAGAATTATTTCCGGGTTTTCCAAAACAACAAAACATTTTCACTATACATACACAGGATTTCTCCAATACAAAGCAATAAAAGAGTTTTTCGCTGAAATTAAACCAGTAACTTGTTTTCTTCGAAACGTTTTCACTCTGTGACATGCCAGATTCGGTCGTGGTGTGTTTACTGGGTTTGGGGTGTTACATCCTACATGGAGAAATAAGGAAGGTGAGAAAAGGATAAACAAGGCGGTGAGCGGGCAAGGGTTATTAAGGGGAGAATAGGGGACAATACGATGTGGCAAACTACTTTCATGCTTAAAACTATTTTGATGCTCTCTGTTCTTGAATTTCATACCAATCCTAGGCTTTAGAACGTTACAAGCTGAAAAGTCCTATGTGACTTAGGTAGATCCATTCATGAATTGATGTTATATCAAGTAATTGCAATGATGACTGTTTGTATTATGCTAGGACAATTAAATTACCTGTATGATTTATAGATAGATCCATATATTTGAGGACCTTATTGTTTGTATACTTTCTAATATACTGAACTTAGGTGTTTGAAACTGAAAAAGGTAAGTCCTTTTTATATCAAGCCAAAATTACATGAATGTATTATTTTTCCTAGTTATGTGTTCCAAAACTCGTCCATGTATCATATTTGCTCAACAGTCGCCTTTAACTTTTCATTTTTTATGATTTTCTTGCTTGAGGAAAAGCAATGACTTAAGTGTGGGGAGTTTGATTTGTCTTAATTCGTTGTAGAAGTTTAAACTAGTTTTCGCATTTCAGGAGCTTGAATATGAGCATTTTATTATGTTTTATTTATTTTTTTCAATTTTAGTTTTCAATTAATAAAAAGTGTGATTTGAGCCATTTATATGACCTTAGGGGCCGAAGTAGGCCTAAGGGAAGGCTAACGTATTTGGTGAGTGTGCAGGATACCATTTGGAGGCGTGAGAGCACGAGGTTGGTCGACAAGTTGCAACATGGAGGTTCGACATCGCAACATAGTGACCAGGATGCCAAAATAGCAAGACTGTCTTCAGTGCCACGACTTAGACAAAGGATGTCGCGACACAGCCCTGAATCCAAGCCTGGGGCAAGCAAACTACCATCAGTGTCGAGACATAGAACAGAAGATGTCATGACACTGACCCTGTACATAAAGAATTAACGAGCTGAGGGCATTTTGGTTCGTACAATAAAATTTAATGAAAAAACATCAGCCAAAATAGGTCCAAGGACGATGACCAACCCTATTATTATAAATAGGCTTCATTAAACACTTGGGAGATTTTTTTTCTGTAACTTAGAATTTTCCTTTCAGTTTAGTTTTTTAGTTTTTAGTTTCCTTTGTAATTAGGATTTCTTTTCAATTATTTTCATTAGTGTTTTTCAGAGAATCTGACTTGTGGATTCAACAAACTCTTTGTGGATTATGATAGTTCAATTGTTCAATACAAATCAAGATTTTTCTAAACTTTTAATATTGATCTATTTTTCATGTTTATTTTATTCATCAACTTTATATTATTTATGGGATCTATGATGAACTAATCCTCTTATGATGGATTAGCAAGTGGGCGTGGGAGTAATTAATTTCAATGTAGGGTTTCCTAGTGAATCAACTAGTTGGGATAGGAAGAACTTAAACCCTAGGCTTGACAACCTAGGAAATCCTTTAGGTGGGAATTAACCCAAAATTGATATTGCCTATTCGTGAACCCCTTACCCAATTTGGTCTGGACTGTGAGGTTGAGAGATAAGTAGTTCTTGCCGACTCGTTAGTTTAATGGAAGATTTAGAGATCCTATTAGGTTAAAGACTAGTTGATCGAATGAACCCGAAATAGGAATTAGTTATGACCACTGAAGCGAGTTAGTCTCCTATGCTTATATTTGATTGAGTTAACATATTAGTTCTCTAATTTTATTCTTTTATACAATTTTATTTATTTTCTTATAAAAAAATTCTTTTCTTTTTTATGTTTTATCATACTATAATTTATTTAAATTACTAATTAGATCTATTAATGTTTAGGTTATTATTAATTTAGTACTCGCCTCCCTTGGGTACGATCCTCGGAATACTCACCTACTTCTTTGTAAAAACTATATTACAACCTGGCCCATATACTTCTGAACACCGCCTCAATTCTATATATTTTGTAGCAGTATTCATACTCTTGATGTTAGTACGTCGGTAGGTGCTCACACATACCATTCATTTACTAGCATGTTTATAATAAATTACCTCATCACCACATAGGAATTATTACATACATACCTATACCATCAACAAGGATTACCCAATACCAAGATCATTACCAACGTATAATTATATACATATTCACATAATATTCAAAATGTTAAATTCATCCAACACATAAAATATTCAACCACAAAACTCTCTTAGGTACATGCCATGACCAAACAAAAATTATCACCAACTCTTGAGTCTAGGATTGCCACTATGTAACACCCCTTACTCGTATCCTACGCTGGGACAGGGTACGAGGCATTACCTGACTTAAACACATGCATACAAACAATTCCAAATCATAAAAGTCCATCCAAAATTGAAACTTTTCAAACTTCCTCTTAACATCCTTAATATAAGCCTACGAGGCCCAAAACACATCTTAGAAATGTTTTGAGATCAAATCGAGTTCTTTGGAAAACCTTGGAAAATGTTGTTAAAAAGAGGGGCACACGTCCGTGTGTAAATGTGACACGCCCGTGTGACTTGATAACATGGCCATGTTGATAGATCGTGTGATTCACACGGCCTAAGCATATAGGGACACACCAGTGTTCTACGCCCGTGTGGATTTATTATCTCAATTTGAACCTACAGGGATTTTCACACGGCCTGACACATGCCCGTGTCCATGGCCCGTGTCCCCCACACGGCCATGACACGCCCGTGTCTTATCCCGTGTGCAAAAACCTTAACATTCTCTTTCTGACGTCAGCAACATCATATGGTCACATGGCTAAGGCACATGCCCGTGGTCTCAACCCGTGTGGAGAATTAAATTCCTAAATTCAAGTGCAGACTTCATACAGCCTGGCACATGCCCATATCCTACGGCCGTGTCCTCCACACGGTCAAGACACACAGCTGTGTCTCAATCTATGTGGTCACTACTGGCATTCTTTTTTACCAACTTAAGATGCAGGGGGACACACGGCCTAACTACACGCCCATGAGGCAGACCGTGTGTTACACATGGCCCAGACACATGCCCGTGTGTCTACCCGTGTGGACATAAACAAGGCTATTTACCAAGACCTTTTTGCCACCCTTACTTGCACCAACATAAGCCATATCAAACAACCTACCCATTCATGCAATAATATACGAAATACTCAACCATGCAATTTGCACATCCATGTAAAACATCATCATTTTCATATAATAATAATGAGTAATAGCCATCAACCTTGGCCTTATACAAAATGAATTCATCTCCAAGTTAAGCCAACACATTTGGCCAAAACAATATGACACTTTACAAAGACTAAGTCCCTATACATGCCATACTAAAAAAGATAAGTCTAACTATACCAAATGTTCCAATCGATAGTGTGATCGAGCCTCTAACTTCCTTCGATCCCCGAGCTAGCTTGGCAATACTATAAGAAATGGAAAAGAGAGGGGTAAGCATAAAGCTTAGTAAGTTTGCATGAAATAAATAGCAACATAAAGGCTTATGATAACATCCATACATTACATTGAGTAATAACACAAATCCTCAAGCACATTGCCATAACTTACTCATGCTTACTCTTACCAATCACATATCACATATCGGACACATTTCTCGTAAGTTACTCACATGTACCTGTATCACTTCCTCACATAACTTTAGCACTAATTTCATCTTCAACATAAACTTAACTCCTTATCCCGTTAAACCACTTGGAATACTTGAGGTACACAAGAATCATCATACACGAAATACGATGCCAATTTCATATCCCAGATATGGTCTTACATGGGATCACATCTCGATGCCGATGCCATATCCCAGATATGGTCTTACATTGGATCGTATATCGATGCCATGTCCCAAACATGGTCTTACACGGAATTACTGCTCGATGCCGATGCCATATCCCAGATATGGTCTTATACGGGATCTCCTTTCAGTGTCGAGGCCATGTCCCAGACATGGTCTTATACGGGACCTCCTTAATCTCATGTCGTGACAATGGTATCCTTGCTATTCCTAAAGTTCAACCGAGACTTCGACTTAACAAAATTTCATCATACTTTCATTGAGACATCATTAACCAATTTCATAAAGATAATATGCATTTCCCATACTATCAAGCATTTAAAAACATAATAACATTATGTAGCTTTATTACACACAAACTTACCTTGATACCAAGATATGTATATTTGTTCGATTTAGCCCACCACCTTATTCTTTCCTCGATTTCGGTCCGGACTTTGTGTTTCTTGATCTATAATGACAATTTCACTTATCTAATCACCACATAAATCAAGACGTTTTACAATTTCTACTTTGGCAAAATTACTATTTTGCCTTTAGACTTTCACAAAATTATGATTTTACCCCTAGGCTCGTAAATTGATTCTAATCAAATTTCCTCCTTTAACAAGCCTAGCTAAACATTTATTACTCTTATAGAAACTCACAATACCAATTATTTCACACATTTACCACCTATTTTACAGCCTTTACAAAAATGTCCTTTTTAGGTGTTTTCATAGAAACTCCTTTCACAAAAGTTGTTTATTTAACAACCAAGTTTCATTTTCTTCCATAAAAATTCAGCAAACAATACTAGTGCTCTCATGGAAAAACCCTAGACTCTCAACCATTTTGCAAAGTAGTCCCTCATTAGCTAGCTTAAGCTACAAGGGTTCCAAAAGTATAAAAATCATCATAAATGATCATCAAGATGACTTACTTGCAAGGATGAGGAGTTGCTGAAAATTTTAAGCTTCCAAAACCCCTCTTTGACTGATATTTTTGGTGGAAGAAGATGAAGATGAAATGTGATATCATCTTTCTCTTTATTTTATTTTATTACATCAATTAGTCACCTAATTCACCTACTTTGACCAAATTCTTATTTTCTTGTCCACTATGGCTGGCCAACCCTTTCCTAAGGGTCTATTACACCTTAAAGACCTTCAATTTAAGGTTCTATAGCTATTTTGCACTTTTAGCTTGTAGAACAAAACTTTGCACTTTATGCGATTTAGTTCTTTTTCGCAATTAAGCATGCAATCGCTAAAATTAATGCACCAAAATTTTCATGCGCTCATATAATCATGTTATAACACATAAACTAATATTAAAAAAATTCTCTAAGCTCGAATTAGTGGTTTCAAAATTGCTATTCCGTCTAGTCCCTAAATCGGGTTGTTACAATTCTCCCCCTTAGGGATTTTCGTCCCCGAAAATCTTACCAGAAAAAAGGTTGGAATATTGGTTTCTCATAGCCTCCTCGGGCTCCGATGTAGCCTTTTCTACCCCGTGTCTTTGCCATAGTACTTTCACAAGGGCTATACTTTTATTTCTTAACTGTTTGACTTCTCGTGCCAAAATCTTAACCGACTCTTTGCTGTAAGTCATGTCCGGTTGAATTTCTACCTCTGTTGGTACAATCATATGCGAGGGGTCTGATCGGTAGCGACGTAACATAGAAACATGGAATACATCATGAATCTATTCCAACTCAGATCGCAAAGCCAAACATTAAGCTACCGGCCCTATCCTCTCAGTAATCTCATACAGTCCAATAAAGCGCAGACTCAGTGTGCCTTTTTGGCCAAATCCAAGAACTTTCTTCCATGGTGACACTTTTAAAAATACCTTATCACCAACTTGAAACTCAATCTCTTTTCGTTTCAAAATCGCGTAGGACTTTTGTCTATCAGAAGCAGCTTTTAAACAATCACATATCATTTTTACTTTCTCTTCGATTTCTCTGTCCAAATCTACTCTGTGAATCTGATTTTCTCTGAGTTCGGTCCAATACAAGGGCATTCGACACTTACGCCCATATAATGCCTTATAAGGTGCCATTTTCAAACTCGACTGGAAACTGTTATTGTAGGAAAATTCTACTAATGGTAAGTACTTTTCCCAATTACCTTGAAATTCTAAAACACAACATCGAAACATGTCTTCAAGTATTTGTATTATCCTCTCCGACTGCCCGTCGGTTTGCGGATGGAAAGCTGTACTAAAACTCAACTTTGTGCCCAAAGCTTCTTGTAACTTTTTCCAAAATCGTTATATAAATCTCAGATCTTTATCCGATATGATAGACAACGGTGCCCCGTGAAGCCGCATAATTTCTGCAACATACAATTTTGCCAGCTTGTCAAGCGAATAATCAATGCATACCGGTATAAAATGGGTCAATTTCATGAGTTTATCAATCACAACCCATACGACATCCTTCTTTTTCAGTGACAAAGGCAAACCCGTCACAAAGTCTATAGTAATACGGTCTCATTTCCACTCGGGAACCATAATAGGCTGAAGTAAACCTGAGGGCACTTGGTGTTTAGCCTTCACTTGCTATAAAATTAAGCATCTCAATACAAACTCGGAAATATATTTCTTCATACTATGCCACCAATACCATTTCTTCAAGTCATTATACATTTTTGTGCTGTCTGGATGTACAGATAAACATCCACTATGTACTTCATGTAAAATTTTCCGAATAAGTTCATCATCTCTTGGTACACAAACCCTATCTCAAAACATCAAGCATCCATCCGAACTAATACGGATGTCCAACTCAACACCCGACTCAAATTGAACTCTTTTGGCTTGCAAATCACTGTCGCCTTTCTGAGCTTCACAAATCTCTTGGAGAAACATCGGTCTAGCTCTCAACTCGGCTAGAATAGAACCATCATTCGATAAAGCTAACTGCGTATTCATAGCCCTCAATGCAAACAAGGATTTCCTACTCAAAGCATCGGTGACCATGTTCGCCTTTCCCGAGTGGTAGTCAATCACTAGCTCATAATCCTTTATCAACTCTAACCACCTTCGTTGCCTTAGATTCAATTCTTTTTGTGTCATCAAGTTCTTTAGACTTTTGTGATCAGTGAATACCCGGCATTTCTCACCATACAAATAGTGTCTCCAAATCTACAATGCAAATACGATGGCAGCTAATTCTAAATCATGGGTCGGGTAATTCCTCTCGTGTGGCTTTAACTGTCTAGAGCTATAAGCTATCACCCTGCCTTCTTGCATGAGTACACAACCCAATCCATTCAAGGATGCATCACTGTAGACCACAAATTCCTTTCGCGGTTCAAGTTGTACTAAAACTGGAGCCTCAGTCAACAATGCCTTTAGTTTCTCAAAATTGTGTTGCCACTTTTCTGTCCACTCAAACTTCACATCTTTTTGTAGTAGCCTCGTCATCGGGGTAGCTATCATGGAAAATCCTTTGACAAACCGTCAGTAATAACCAGCTAGGCCTAGAAAACTTCTAACCTCTGATACGTTCCTCGGCGGTTTCCAATCAACAACTATTGAAATTTTCCTCAGGTCAACTCGAATCCCATCTCCCGAAACAATGTGCCCCAAACATCCAACTTCTCTAAGCCAAAATTCACTTTTACTAAACTTGGCATATAACTGATTATCTCGTAAAATTTGTAGAACCATTCTCAAATGCTCAGCATGCTCATTCTCATCACGAGAATAAATAAATATATAATCAATAAAGACTACAACAAATTTATCCAAATATGGTCGAAAGATGTGGTTCATTAAATCCATAAACACGGCAGGGGCATTTGTTAAACCGAAAGGCATGACTAAAAATTCATAGCATTCATACCTTGTCCGAAATGCAGTTTTCGCACATCTGCGTCTTTGACTCTCAACTGGTAATAACCAGACCTCAAGTCTATCTTGGAAAACACAGTGGCTCCCTTCAGTTGGTCAAACAAATCATCGATCCTTGGCAAGGGATACTTGTTCTTTACGGTTACCTTATTAAGCTGCCGATAATCTATACATAACCTCATGGAACCATCTTTCTTTTTCAAAAATAATACGGGAGCACCCTACGGAGAATAACTCGGTCTTGTGAAACCTTTATCCGTCAACTCTTGTAATTGTGCCTTCAATTCTTTCAACTCGGTTGGAGCCATCCTATACGGGGCAAATGAAATGGGGGTAGTACCAGGGGCTAACTCAATACCAAATTCAATCTCTCTAACCGTAGGCAACCCTGGCAATTCTTCTGGAAATACATCTGGATACTCACATACTATCGACACTGACTCAACTCCTAACTCCGTCTCTTTGGCATTAATCACAAAGACAAGATAAGATTCATATCCCTTTCTTACATATTTCTAAGCAGACATATAAGAAATCATTACAGGCAATCTGTTCTTTTCATCTGATTGAACACGAAGAGTATCCCCATTTTCACATTTCAATTCAATATATTTCTTTCCATATTTTATTATCACATCATGAGTAGTTAACCAATTCATACCAAGAATTACATCAAATTCATCAAACGGCAATAACATAAGATTAGCCGGAAAATAATGACCTCTAATCATCAAAGGGCAATCTATGCATACTTTATCAACTAACACACATTTGGCTAGGGGATTTGACACTCTTACCACAAATTTTGTAGACTCTACTGGCATGTTCATACTAGATACTAATTTCATGTAAACATATGAGTGAGCAGATCCCGGATCAATTAAAGCAACAACATGAGTATCATAGAGAGAAAATGTACCCGTAATCGTATCAGGGGAGGACACCTCTTTGCGAGCGCGAATATCATAAGTTCTCGCAAGCACTCTACCCTCAGATCTTGCAGTCTATTTTCTAGGTGTATTCTTACTACTCGTTCCATTTCCCGGATTTCTCTATGACCTTCCTCTAGCAGTACTGCTTGATCTTGTACTCTAAGATTTCTCTTTTTCAATCATCTCGGGGCAATCTCTAATAAAATGTTTTGGGGATCCACACTTGAAACAAGCTCTCTCATTTGCTCAGCACTCTCCAGGGTGACGTCTTCCACACTGTGGACATTCCAGTCTACTTGGTCGAGCATTACCAACACTAGAAATCGAAGTGGTCTGAGCTTTAGACCCCGAGTACTATTTACCTTTACTTCTGTTTGAAAATCCAGCTGAAGCGGTTGATCGAGTAGTAAACTCTCTTGATTTCTTGGATGAGGATTGAAATGATTTACCCAATTGTCTCTTCCTCGAGTCACGAGACTCGATTTTAGCCTTCTTTTTCTCTTTGGCCAACTCCTCGGCCTTGCAAGCTCTATTTACTAACACCACAAATTCCTTTAGTCCTAGGACACCAACAAACAAGCGGATATCCTCATTTAACCCGTCCTCAAAACTTTTACACATAATGGCTTCAGTGGATACGTACTCCCGGGCGTATTTACTAAGCCTTACAAACTCACGTTCATATTCAGTTACAGTTATTCTACCTTGTTTTAACTCAAGGAATTCCTTTCTTTTCTGGTCGATGAACCTTTGGCTAATATACTTCTTTCGAAACTCTTCTTGGAAAAATTCCCAATTAACTTTCTCCCTTGGTACTACCGACACAAGGGTGTTCCACCACTGGTAAGTCGAATCTCTTAAGAGAGACACAACACACTTCATACACTCTTCGGGTGTGCAAGAGAGTTTATCACATACCCTAATGGTATTTTCAAGCCAGAATTCTTCTTTTTTCGGATCATCATCTTTATTAGCTTGAAATTCCTCAGCTCCTTGTTTCCAGATTCTATCAACAGGGGGCTTTTCCCTTCTTACTACTTTTACCACTTGGGGAGCTACAGGGGTAGGCTGAGGAATAGGTGGAGGTGGAGGGGGTTGCGTGTTCAGGTTCGTTCGAATGAACTTCGTATACTAGGCATTCATCATGTGGAGAAAGGCTTCTCCAGCCTCTTCTCATCCTCTTTGTGTTGGAACGCCGATACCCCATGGCGCAGCAGAATAAAATTAGATCCGGTGATCCAAATCATGGATCCATGTGTGAGGAACGAATCGGGGTGAAATAAAGGTTTTGAAATTACCAAAACTTCGATCTGAGTAGACAGCGACGCCTTGGCAACAAGAGTTTTGATCTACTGTCGAATCAAGCCTCAACCTTTTCCGATGTCGGCCTCTACGTAATCCGCCCGGTTTGACTATGAACGAAAGAAATCTCCAAAACTGTTTTGGAGGCTTATTTGCTTGACGGCTGCTAGACCTAACAAGCAATCACTTAGGGTTTTCATGTTGAGTTTTGTCTCCTTTTAATACCTTTTATAATGGGTGCCTTTCTCATTGGGCCTTTTATAATAGGTATCCTCTTAATTGGGCCTTTTATAATTGGTATCTCTTGAATGTATTACAAGATTAAATAAATACAATAAAGTTTTTAACCGAAAATTATAATTACATTAATTATATCTGAAAATTATAATTACATTAATTATAATAAGGATTCCGGTAAACTATATTTATTTAAATTTATATATGAATCAAATTCATATATTAATAAAATTATGTTATCATTATGTGTACAACATCCTTGTACATATAATATGTTCAATATTTGATTGCCCAATTAAATTAATTCTTTAATTAATTTAATTTATGTGACAACCAAGCACAATACCAACTATATTTTATTCCGTTCATTTCAACCATAGGGTGTGACCCTGTAGGTTCTTGCAACGTTAGCAGTAATACTAGAACGATTCTATTGTCACAGACAATGAGTGGCATCTAGCAATGCATCATTGCTACCTAAGTTACAAGAAGTCATGATTCGACATAACCTTTCGTGATTAACCTTTCATGCATTAATCCTTAAGTCCTTTACCTCTGGAACGGATACAAGTCATGGGATAGTCACACTTGCATAGTCCATCCCATGTTTCTTGATATCTTGAGTAGACTATGATATACAAATTAGTATGACATCTCATATCAACTTATTTGAGCATGGCCATGCATTTCTAGTCTCACTCAATCAAGTGGCCTAAGATATTACTCCTATTATGTAGGAGGGACTTATCCTTTATTGATCAACCATATCCCTCTACATAGATTGTGGTATATCCAACATCAGCCTTTATAGAACAACCTGTTACGGTGTACGTTTGACTGTATCAAAATATACAACTCACGATGCTGGGACAATAATGATCTCAAGTCTGAGGATCATATACATATTAATCACTATGAGTAATGTTGTGACAATTACATAATAATCCAAGAAACATACTCATAGCGGGTCAATCCAATATGTTGTTCTCTAACACACATATTCATGCATTGATTTTGACACTCCATATCAATGACAACTATTTATCATCAATCAACTACATGTTAGTCTTAATGCATTATTATTGTCCTAGTCAACAATAATACTCGACTAAGGATCTTTTAAGAATAATCATATTATTCTCAGGACATTATTATAAAACAGTTTATCTATACACACAGAAAGAAAAACTGAAATAATAATGACAACGCTTTATATTAATAAACATGGTAAATTAAGTATGTTATTACAACCATCTCATGATTGATCTTTGGGCATACTCTTACACTTTGACTCACAGTCCCTGGTCTATTCTCATTTTTAGTCGGCACCGTCCCTTGGGCAGGCGCCGGCGCGTTACTTTCTACATCATCCGCCATTGCTTTGTCGGGATCCATTTACTATATGAAAACAGAATTTATGTAACATCCCGAAATTGGGCCTAGTAGGATTGGGCCGATTGGGCTTTGGGTTTAGGAGAGATTAAAACCTTTAAGAATCTGAGAATGATGTTTTTGCAAATTGGATTTATTAGTTAAATGGATTTGGAAGGTTACGAGGTTTCTATGAATTCTCGGGTATATTTGGGTGCTTAGTATAGTTTTGTGAAGGCTTGGAATTATTAGCTAAGCTAGAATAATTTTTAGTTTGAAGAAATTAGTGAAGTGGATTAGGTGATCTTGACACTTAAGTTAATTTAAGTGTTAAATTAAGCACATGAGGAGTTAGTGGCAAGGTGGTTATGATGCATGAAGGTTTGTTTGAGGGTAGAGGTTCGAGTAGCATGATTAGCATTTTGAAGACTTTATTTTTGTTTTATGTGTATCCTAGCATTAATGGACGGTCAAATTCTAATTATGATAGGTTGGACTTTCAATTTTTGGTAAGTTGAATATTGGGTTAGGAAAGTTTGTACTTTGGGAAAGGAATCTTAAGGTTATGGAAGGATGGGGGGACATAAGGCTTGGCTTAAGGAAGATGTTTTGGAAACTATTCCAAGGCCTTTAGTGCTTGTATGTGGACGGAATGTGTGGCTAGGGGGGTGGCCGAATGTTGATAGGAAGTTTGGGGGGGAATAGTTGGCCAACTTGAGCATTTGTGCACCTTTTGGCTTTTGTTTCTTTTTCTCTCCAAAAAAAAAACTCCCTCTTTGGCCGAATGTACCTAGGCATTTTAGTGCAAATTTGCTTTGGATTTTAGCTCTCATTTTTGTGTTGAACCAAATTCTAATTCTTCTCTCATTTTTCCTTTGAAACTGAAAACACATTTTGCATTTTAGTGCACTCTTTCTCCCATCTCTCTCTTTTCTTTCTTTTGGTATTTGCTCAAAATCATATTTCCTTTTTCTTTCTTTTGGCCGAACCTCTCTCTTCTCCAAACTCTCTTTTCTTTTCTTCCATTGTTGATTAAACCGAATCCTCCCTCTCTTATTTTTTATTCTCTTCTCTACTCTTGAATTTCATTTCTTTTTAGTCTCAAATCAATTGATTTCTTCTTTTCAAAACCATAGCCGAAAATCCCTTCACCTTTTAACCATATTGCCGAAACTTTCCACTCTCTTTTGGTGTTGTTTTGGCCGAATATCAATAAGGGTAGATAATCCTTGGGTTTCCTTCAATCGGTTTTGGAAGATAGGTATGTGTTCATGGCCGTATTTCCGCTATTTCTTTCTCTTTTCTAAGTCGTTTTCTTGTGGACAAAGGCCGAATCTTTGGGCAATTGTTTGCAAAGTTCTAACCATTTTTAGGAATCAATCATTCTTTTAGGCTCTTTGGGACTTCGGAAGCAATCGGTCTAAGCCCCATTCCTTTAGCAATCGAAGTTGGTAAGTCAATTGGTAAGGATTCAATATTCTTTAAGTTGGTTGAGAAAGCCTAAGGCTATTGGGATTAAGATATGATGTTGGCCGAATGGTCTTGATTAAAGTGTTGTGGTTTGGCCGAATGTAGGACAAGGTGATCTAGTGCGGTAGATCGGATCTTTGAAAGTTAGTATTTGCATTGGTGAAAGGTGTGTATCTTACACACTTTATAATTCGGTTATATACATATATATATTGTCTAATCATGTTATTAAAGTGGGAATCTATGAGATTTTGATAAGATACCTTGATGGGTATGTGCAAGGATTCGGGTAAGTCCATTTCAATATGATGTTAATATATGTTGATTGATATCATGATCTATTATTTAAATATGTTATATGATCATATCAAGTATGATGGCATGATTGATACTCTTAATACATCAGTTTGGGAACTTGAGTGGAGGGGGAAGGATTTGATATCCGTGTCTTTGGACACCAGAGGTTTGGCACCTCCAGTGATTTGGTATCACATTTGTGTCTTTGGGACACCAGAGGTTTGGCACCTCATAGCGACTCGTCCCTGTGGTTTAACACCACCATGGGTTGGCCCCACTTTTGAGATATGGGATTGTCGCCAGTGATTTGGTATCACACGTGGGTTGGCCCCACAACTTGACTATTCGTGACTTTGGTCACCAGTGATTTGGTATCACATTTGTGTCTTTGGGACACCAGAGGTTTGGCACCTCATAGCGACTCGTCCCTGTGGTTTAACACCACCGTGGGTTGGCCCCACTTTTGAGATATGGGATTGTCGCCAGTGATTTGGTATCACACGTGGGTTGGCCCCACAACTTGATTATTCGTGACTTTGGTCACCAGTGATTTGGTATCACATTTTGGATATCGTGACTTTGGGTCACCAGTGGTTTGGCACCACCAGTGGTTTGGTACCACAAGGGGTAGGAAAGGAGTTATGGATGGCTAGGTTGGGTGCATTATATGTATGATGCTTGATTATAAATTGTGTAAGAATGTTGCATTAACCGGGAGAGGGATTATGCACTGAGTCTTGGTGACTCACCTTCTCCCTTATCATTTCAAGTGATTCGTGAGATCGCGGATTGAGGAGCCGGATGAACTCGAGGAGGCCATGCAATAAAATTTGATTTTACGTGAACTTCGATTTGGGGTACTTTAAATTATTTTAATTTGGTTTTTGTTTTATTTTGGGTTTGTAATAAGGCCTCTTTAATTATGTTTTGGATTATTTATATGCTTTGAATATGTTTTAAATATGGCTTATAAATTATTTGGTTAATTTAATAATTGAGCCCAAAGTTTTCTAAAATTATTAAAAAAAAACGCAATGGTTTCAAAATCTTACCATCGGGTAATAAAAATAGTTTGATAGTAAAATGTAAATTTAGTGTTTCTACAATTTAAATGATTTCCAAATATTAAGTTTCCACATTCAAATGCAAATGTTTTCATAGTATTAATTCGAGTTTTTCTTAAATGATACAAATGTTTTCTAACCTATGAATTATCAACTAAGCTTTAAAGTTTTATTTATGAAATTTCAATGTAAATTATCAGTTTAAACTTATTATACATCTGTTTTCTAAAAATATAGAATTTTAAAAGAGTTTTTCACTAAAATTCTAATTCTTAATTTGATTCTTTTCAAAACTTTTTCCTCAGTGACATACTAGATTCGGTCGTGGCGTATTGACCGGGTTTGGGGTGTTACAATTTAAATCATCGGAGGCTGTCACACTATCATAATTCATTTATGGCATGTATAGCTAGACTCATACACATGCTAGGTTAGTTCGAGAATCGACTAAACCATAACTCTGATCCACTAAATGTAACACCCCTTACCCATATCCTACACCGGGACAGGGTACGAGGTGTTACCTAACTTAAACACATGCATATACAGAATTCCGAATCATAAAAGTCCATTTAAAATTAAAACTTTTCAAACTTCCTCTTAATATCCTTAATATAGTCCTACGAGGCCCAAAACACATCTTAGAAACCTTTCGAGATCAAATCGAGTTCTTTGGAAAACCTTGGAAAATGTTATTAAAAACAAGGGCACACGTCTGTGTGTAAATGTGACACGCCCGTGTGACTTGATAACATGGCCATTTTGACAGATCGTGTGATTCACACGGCCTAAGCACATAAGAACACACCCGTGTTCTACGCCCATGTATATTTATTATCTCAATTCAAACCTACAAGGTTTTTCACACGACCTGACACATGTCTGTGTCCATAGCCCGTGTCCCTCACACGGCCATGACACGCCCGTGTCTTATCCCGTGTGCAAAAACCTTGACATTTTGTTTTTGACGTCAGCAACATAATATTGTCACATGGCTAAGGCACACGCCCTTGGCCTCAACCCGTTTGGCAAATTAAATTCCTAAATTCAAGTGCAGACTTCATACAGTCTGGCACATGCCCATGTCCTATGGCCGTGTCCTCCACACGGTCAAGACATATGGCCGTGTCTCAATCCGTGTGGTCACTACTGGCATTTTGTTTTACCAACTTAAGATGCAGGGGGACACACGGCCTAACTACAAGCCCATGAGGCAGACCGTGTGTTACACACGGCCTAGACACACGCCCGTGTGTCTACCCGTGTAGACATAAACAAGGCTATTTACCAAGCCTTTTTTGCCACCCTTACTTGCACCAACATAAGCCATATCAAACAACCTACTCATTCATGCAATAATATACGAAATATTCAACCATTCAATTTGCACATCCATGAAAAACATCATCATTTTCATATAACAATAATGAGTAATAGCCATCAACCGTGGCCTTATACAAAATGAATTCATCTCCAAGTTAAGCCAACACATTTGGCCAAAACAGTATGTCTCTATACATGCCATACTCAAAAAGATAAGTCTAACTATACCAAATGTTCCAATCGATAGTGTGATCGAGCCTCTAACTTCCTTCGATCCACGAGCTAGCTTGGCAATACTATAAGAAATGGAAAAGAGAGGGGTAAGCATAAAGCTTAGTAAGTTTGCATGAAATGAATGGCAACATAAAGGCTTATGATAATATCCATACATTATATTGAGTAATAACACAAATTCTCAAGCACATTGCCATAACTTCCTCATGCTCACTCTTACCAATCACATATCACATATCGGACACATTTCTCGTAAGTTACTCACATGTACCAGTATCACTTCCTCACATAACTTTAGCACTAATTTCATCTTCAACATAAACTTAACTCCTTATCCCGTTGAAACACTTGGAATACTTGAGGATACATAAGAATCATCATACACGAAATACGATGCTAATGCCATACCCCAGATATGGTCTTATATGGGATCACATCTCGATCCCATATGCCAGTTACATGGGATTGTATATTGATGTCATGTCCCAAACATGGTCTTACACAATTACATACCGAAGCTAGGTCCCCGACATGGTCTTACATGGAATTATTGCTCAATGTTGATGCCATATCCCAGATATGGTCTTATACAGGATCTCCTTTCGATGCCGAGGCCATGTCCCAAACATGGTCTTATACGGGACCTCCTTAATCTCATGTCATGACAATGGTATCCTTGCTATTCCTAAGGTTCAACAAGGACTTCGACTTAACAAAATTTTATCATACTTTCATCGAGACATCATTAACCAATTTCATAAAGATAATATGCATTTCTCATGCTATTAAGCATTTAAAAACATAATAACATTATGTAGCTTTATTACACACAAACTTACCTCGGTACCAAGATATGTATATTTGTTCGATTTAGTCCACCACCTTGTACTTTCCTCGATTTCGGTCCAGATTTCGTGTTTCTTGATCTATAATGACAATTTCACTTATTTAATCACGACATAAATCAAGATGTTTTAAAATTTCTACTTTGACAAAATTACCATTTTGCCCTTAGACTTTCACAAAATTATGATTTTACCCCTAGGCTCATAAATCGATTCTAATCAAATTTCCTCATTTAACAAGCCTAGCTGAACATTTATTACTCTTATAGCAACTCACAATACCAATTAATTCACACATTTACCACCTATTTTACAACCTTTACAAAAATGACATTTTTAGGTGTTTTCATGGAAACTCCTTTCACAAAAGTTGTTTAACAACCAAGTTTCATTCTCTTCCATAAAAATTCAAAAAAAAAAACACTAGTGCTCTCATGGAAAAACCCTAGACTCTCAACCATTTTGCAAAATAATCCCCTCATTAGCTAGCTTAAGCTACAAGGGTTCCAAAAGTACAAAAATCATCAAAAATGATCATCAAGATAACTTACTTGCAAGGATGAGGAGTTGCTGAAAATTTTAAGCTTTCAAAACCCCTCATTGGCTGATATTTTTGGTGGAAGAAGATGAAATGAAATGTGATATCATCTTTCTCTTTATTTTATTTTTTACATTAATTAGTCACCTAATTCACCTACTTTGAACAAATTCTTATTTTCTTGTCCACTATGGCCGTCCAACCCTTTCCTAAGGTCTAATTGCACCTTAAAGACCTCCAATTTAAGGTTCTATAGCTATTTGGCCCTTTTAGCTTGTAGAACAAAACATTGCACTTTATGCGATTTAGTCCTTTTTCGCAATTAAGCATGCAATCGCTAAAAATTAATGCACCAAAACTTTCATGCGCAAATATAATAATGTTATAACACATAAACAAATATTAAAAAAAATCTCTAACCTCGGATTAGTGGTTCCGAAACTGCTATTCCGACAAGCCCCTAAATCGGGCTGTTACGCACTAGATGTTGAAGTCGATGTACAAGATCACGTACTTAATCTAACTTGTGCACGGAAATAATTGAATGTTGAGAAATCCATACAAAGACATCACTATAAACAATATAAAAATGAGAATATTTTAAGAGAACTTTCAAGGTTTTATTAAAACATAACATTATACCAAATGTATTAATTATACCGTAATGACATACCATACCCCAATTTCATGCCAATCTTTCAAAGTGAAGAATTTACTCTTATTGCTCATTAATACGACTGGCACCCAGTGCCTCATCATACAAATCGAAGTAATCCAATTGCGCTCAGTGTCTCATCAAGTTAACCGAAGCATTAATTGTACATTCACTAAGTAACGAATTTTTCCATAGAAGTTTCAATTATATCCCAACAACCAAAATTCATAACTCAAATCAACAAGTCATCTCATAACATAGCGTTTTTCAATCCAATACAAGTTCAATTCTATACTTGCATCAAATACATTATTTTACAGCCTATACAGTTTAGTCCTTCATCACAAGAATCAACATTTCACAACAACTTGATTCCATCATTTATTTTCAACTTACTTTCACTTTTGATCATACCAAGCAATGAAAGAACATAAATATTTGAATGAATTAATTTATGAAGTTACAAACTGTAAGCTTCAAACTATGCATACATTTAACTATGTAATATCATTATATACATATCTATTTCAAAATCAAGTTCAACTTCCACTAATTTCCATTCAATTCATAGTAATTACTTTATACCATTAATCAATTGCTACCTAGTCAATATCTATTTCACATATAGATATTTCATATTTTTCGATTTAATCCTTTTGATGTCGAAAACATTACATAATAACAATTCAACTATAAAACAAAACAACATAACATAAATATATCATCAATTAATAAATTAAGTCCCATATGAACTTACTAAGAATAAACAGCAAGGAGAGGAGTGTCAGGGACTACTCTAAATTTTTGGTCATTTTCTCAATTTTCTTCAATTTGGTCCAGTTTCTGATCCATTCAATAACTCAATTCAATTTATCAATTTCAACCCTCTTATTTCATCAAATTATAACCATATATCATCTCACTTTCATTTTTTGAATGCTCTCTAAATTTTTGTATTTTGTTCAATTTAGGCCCTACAACCTAACTTATCATATCTTCCGAATTTGAACTCCAAATTTTAAACCCACTCCAATTATGTTCATATACATCCTCTTATTATCATAATTAACAAAAATTTCATACCAATTTCAATATATTCACAATTTAGTTCCTATGTTCAAAATTAACAATTTACTTTGCAAATTAGTTCTTTTTCATATCTAAGCTTAAAATCTAACCAAATAACACCAGAAGCTTCAAGATTCAACAATGTTAATATTTATAAACTTAAACAATTTTGAAAATTAACACACGAGTCATCTAGTTAAGCTTCCGAAATTCCAAAAACATAAAAATTACAAGAAACAGATTAAAAAACAACTTACCAATCGAAGCTCAAAGCTTTAACGTTAGAAGCCTTCATCTTTCTCCTTAGGTTCAGTTTTTGGAAAGAAAAGATGGAGAAAAGTTTTGTTTTTCCTTTCTTTTACTTTAACTTTTATGTTATAACATATTTTTGTTACTTTTAATTATAATATAATATAATTTTAACATATAATCCATCCAAATCTAAGCACTTACCATCCAATTAACTTTAAAAGTGGGCTTATTACCATTTAAAGCCTTAATGTTATACTATTTTTCCTTTTTAGCTAATAAAATCAATAATAGTTAACTTTCATCACTTTTACAATTTAATCCTTATTCCTTAATTAACCACTAATTTGACTGAATTACCTATCCAAAATTCAATTAACTTATAAAATAACTCTATATATATTTAATAATAACTTAAGGGCTCAGTTTGTGAAAATGAAGTCTCGATACCTCATTTCCCAAAACCACTGACTTTCGGTATGTATCACTCGTACCTTGACTAACTAACCAATTGTAACATCCTAAAATTTAGAATTTTATGTATTGCATTATATCTTGCTTGAGGGTAGTTAAATTATTAATCGTGTATATTTTAAGTTCCTAAGAAGGCTCGGGGTTGAATTGGGCTTAGTAAAAATTTGGTGTTTAAAGCCTATTAAGGAGAGATAGTAAATGGCATCAAGGCTTATGGAAATAAGTGAGTAAATTGCTAGCAAAAATGAGCATATGGTAAAGAGGATGTGGCGTCACTTGAAGGGCTTTAGGGGAAGAGGTTTGAATCCCACTTGGTGCAAATTTTGACTATTTTTTTTTTGTATTCCTTCCCTAAGTGTCGGCCATGGTGGTATTTAAGGCAAGGAGGACTTTTTAATTTAGGTATGGTGGCTAAGGAAATATGGTAAGGAGGAGGATAAGGGATAATGAAGGAAAGAATCAAAAGAAAAGGCAAGGGAGGGGAGCATGTTGGCCTTTTTCATGGGTGATATTTTGGAAAGTGTTTATGGTCAACACTTATCCTTTTGGCAAAACAATACACGGTTTGGGAGGGGTCTTGGGGATAGCCGAATTTTGCTAAGAGCATTTTGATAGTTTTGGTGCATGAGAGTATTATTTTCTCTTTGAACATTTTGTGTCTCTTTTTCCCAAATTTTTTTCACTTTGCTTGGCCGAAACCTCTTATACCTTTTGTTCATTTTTTTTTCTACTTTGTTTGAGCCGAAATCTTCAATGCATTTTGGTCATTTCTCCTTGATAACCGAAACACACCTTTATGCTCATCTTCTCTTTGATAACCAAAATCATCTAGTACTATCCTCCATCTCTTATTTTCTTTTTACCATTTCTTCAACTTTTTCTTTTTCTCTCTATTGACACAACCTTATTTGGCCGAATATTCTTACTCATTTTTCCTCCATAACCGAACCTTAGAACCCTTCACCTCTTCTTTATTATTTCTTTCTCATTCGTGTTGACACTCATTCCTTTGATCAATCGGTAAGTGGTTCTATTCTATCAATTTATTTTCTTTTTCCTAGCCAAATGTGTGTTTATCAACATTCGGATATTCACTTGGTTCCAACCAAAATATCTTCCTTTCATAATTCTTTACAATGTGATCATCTTCTAATGTAGAGTCATAGTGGAAAGCCGAATCTTTGACTCATATGTAGCCATTGTACAACCGTTGGGAATCAGTTTTATAATCATTAAGGTAAGGGATTCATCATGGTTCTTTTTGGATCTTATTTTCGTTGATCGGTTATTTTGCTAAGTGGGATAATGGTTGTGTCTAATCGTTTATTTTTAGGGACTAAATCGCTCAATCTATCTACTTGTTGATTCTACGGAAATAGTGGTAAGCCGAGACCTTTTTCCTTAGACAATCGATATATATATATATCGTAATATCGTTTTGACTAGGATTTTATCCGATGGAGGCTAGGGGTACCGACTTGAAAGAAAAAGTGAGTGGAGAACACAAAAGGAGCAGATTTGCGATTCCCACTCCTAAATTCAAACGAAGAGCAGTATCGGTGGTTCAAGATTTTCCACTGGGTTGTGGACCATCATCCGGAGAGAATCGACAAATCGTGGTTGTTCACGATTTTGAGAGTAAGTATTATAGATCGCTTGGTGTAGTTTTGGATTAATAAAAATCTCGCCCGTTAGATTAACCGAGTGTTATGTTGTCATAGGTGCTGACGATCGAGACGGTTTAATTCTTACCGTAATCAGGTGTGTAATCTCACACCGTAAATCCGTAGAATTATGTTTCGGTAACATGTCGAATAGTAGATTGTTATCATTATACGGCTAAAATCGTAAAATTGGCATAAAATGAGGAATATGCTTAAAGTATACTATTTTGAAAGATTTGACAAAATCGGCATTAAGATTGTTAAAATTACAAAAATACCCTTATGGGCCGAATTTCGAAAATGCCCTTATGGGCCGAAATACGAAAATGCCCCTACGGGCTGAACTACGTTATGTTAGAATGCCCTAACAGGCCGTTATGTTAGAATGCCCTAACGGGCCGATTATTATTGCTTAAATGGGCCTAATCACTGTAATAAATTTCTTGATAAAGGGTTGTTATTTATATGCGAACATCTTATTATGTATGTTGCATTTTCATATGTTGCATGGGTTGGGAAAAATGTTGAAGAGAAGTGTAGCTTGGTGGCATTGCCACAATAAATTGTTTATTATAATGTTTACACATGATATCGGTGGTTTGACCACAATAAAATATTATAAATGGAAATCTGCCTGCGTTTTGGTGTGATGGCGTGGTGGGTTGACTTGATCCCCACAGGTGTGATAGTTGATACGGGGGTGTGTTGGATGGATGGGTTGGGTTGCATACATTGCTTATATATATATATATATATATATATATATATATATCTGCTATATAAATGGGCTTAGGCCAAAGATATTGAAATATGGGTTCAGGCCCAGCGGACAACGGTAAGGGGATTATACACTGAGTTCTAGTAACTCACCCCGTTTCCTTAACCCTTGCAGGTAATGCTCAGTGACGTGGACTTGGGCCATGGATGACTCGGTGGGGGCCATACTTCAGAAATGGTGTTTTATTTTGAACTTTAAATTTCTATTTCGTTCACTTATTACTTTTACGATTTTGGGTTTTATGATGTAATAAGGCCTCAAGATTATTTTATTTTGTTTCATGTTTGACGTACTTATATTTTGCTCAAATTACTTTAAATGGGATTTTTCTAGAAACTTAAATAAAGTTTTTCTAAAATGGATTCACAAATGGATTTCATAATAAACTTTTACAAATATTTTAACCCGAAAATTTTCTCTCGAATTATCAACAATATTTTCAAAAGTCATGGTTTGTAAAATCACTAGTTCAAATTTATCGATTTATCAATCAATCTTTGAAGTTAGTAATATTTTATCAAATATTTCAAATAAAACTTGTTTTCTTTATTTTAACAAATAAATACTTATTTCCGAACGAATAAAAAGGACTTAACATATTTTCCTCATGTGACATGTCAGATCCGGTCATAATGCATGGGCCGGGTTTGGGGTGTTATACCAATTAATAAAATATATCCAATCAAAATTCACAATAACATTATATCTATCTTGTATATATTATTTAATAATATTTACGGACTCAACCATTAGAGAACGAGGTTCTGAAACCACCATTTTCGGCACCACTGGAAATCATGTTGTTATAACCCTGATATCTATACATGTTACAACAAAAGGTTTCAGATTCACGCTAGGTTTAAAGACTCTGGCTTAGTCCCCCTCAATTTTGCACAATGAAGTTGATTTCCGGAAACTAAAAAAGAGAATCATGGTAAGTTCTTAAGGAACTTAGTGAGTTAAAAAATAAGTTACTTACCTTTTTTATGGCTAGCTTAAGAGTTTCCATGGCTTAGACTCAGATAAAACTTGTGCATACATGTGGTGCTTATAGAGAATAAGCATGAAAAACAATTATCGTAATTACAACTGGAATTTGAATTTTATAGTGGCGCAGTATACAACGCATGAGTATTTCTCCCACTTATGACCATAAAGCTCATAGTCTCTACGTATAGACTTGTTGCGAATAACATTGACAGATAACCCACCATGTGGATAGATACAATTCAGATTCACTTGGCAGATAGTCCTGCAAGCTCTTACATGTAGATTTATAAATGTGAATTCATAGATGTGGATTCATATACATGATATATCTCGCAGACTTTCATATGGCAGAGTCCCATGTAAAGCTTTAACATGAAAACTTGAAGACATGTCTAGCTGACTGTCCTAACTTGTGTATGCCCTTGGCCATGGGACTTGCATATATATATATATATGTGAGACTTAAAGCTTTAGACTTCGCAAGGCCTCAAACTTGTGAAGAATCCTTGAAAAAGTTATCATATACTTGTGCACATATATCTCCTTATAGCCCATTTAAACCCCCAGAAAACCAAATAACATGTAACACTTAAACTCCCATCATTTTCTTCTTTACATACCTCCTTAATTATTATATAACACACTAGCGTCAACAATTCAACCAATTCATTCTTTTAGCAGAAACACACTGAACATGACTACATCCATCATATGTGCATATTACAACCAAACAATTTGCATAAATCAACCTCATCATTATAATTCAAGCAGCATACAAGTCATTCATTTCATGTGTGCATGTTTACAACCATAAATTTTTCTAACTGATGATTCTCACTACAGCGCTCACGCACTTAACATCACAACACAATTGAATTCCACAACAAACCGCACAACAAAGCAACATAATGGTTGAAAACAACGAGTATGAATGTAAGAACTCACCGGCAAAATAACTGGAAGCTAATATTACTCACACCTGCTTAGTTTTTCCTTTATTGCTTGGGCCTCCTCCTTCTTGGTTAGCTAAACATAGAAACCAATTAATAATCAAAACAAAGGCATTTAAATGTAAGACTACCATAAGTCATTAACATGTAGAGAAGTTAACTGCGAATTAAATCATCAGTCCAAAATCAATGAATTATACCAAAATCCACAAGTTTTCCTTCCTTCTTCTTGAATCAAAAGGTACGAAATAGTTAGAAAGATTACCAAATTACTAAATTTTCGACAACTCAAGCTAATATGTTAATTCCTCCCCATATGCAGACCGCTCATTACTCTCTTTTCTCCCTTTTCTTTTCTCTCAGAACAATTCAAAGAAGAAGATGGAAGAACAAATTGAATGCAAGAATTAAAGAAGAAAATAGAAGTAGGGAAATGAATGCCAGAATGAGAGGATCCCCAAAGGGAAAGTCAGTCTCCCTTATATAACCCTCCCATTTATGATTACTAAAGACAATTCAATCGGCATAACATTTAATCTTCATAAGCATAATGTCTCCCACTTAGAAATGCTTAGTTCTAATGCAATGAAACTACAATTGAAATTTAACTATTTACCAACTAGTCCACAAGACTCATATAATCACTCTATAGACCCACTAAACTAAAATTTTTCTAATTAGGTACCCATGATTTTGGTTGGTTTAGATCTAAATTTTATTTAACCCGTAACTTTTCTTCAAGGACCTTGCGCAACTTTTAGCTTTTCGGGTGTGACAATTTCACTTATAAACATACTAAGATACAACTAAGCTCTCATTTTTATATTTATTTATATATATAGTGATCATATCTGTTCTTTTTGACACAATGCTTAGAACTACCCGTAGCCCCTCCCTAACCCATAAATAGGAGGATAATGCACTTTAGCGCACTCAAACCCACGTCCTCCTACATTGACAACAATATCCATGTCAATCGAGCTAAGAGTCAATGGACGACTAATAAACCATAAATGTAACATGTTTTAATCCCATGCTTGGCATGTTTTTGGATGATTTATTTCATAATTTAGTGAATTTGATACTCCTAATCCTTTAGTTTCATGTTTCTATACTTAGGTGAGCATAGAGGAGCAAAAAGAGTAGAAAACAGGCCAAAATCAGACAAAACGAGCTGTCTTAAGGATCCACACGGCCAAGCCAATCCCACACGGGCTAAGCACACGCCTGTGTGAACCACACGGGCTGGCCATACGCCCATGTGCTAGCCCATGTCGATATCGCTCCCTGTTTCTCTTTTACGCAAAAAAGGTCAACTTTTAGGGTTTTTGAGCATTCTAAAGTTTATAAATACACCCTAGAAGATTATCTAAAGGGACACGCAGAGCTAAACTGTAACATCCTGATTTAGGGGTTATGCATTTGATGTGTTTTTGTGTGTATGTTTTGTGTAATATGCTTGTTTAAGGTGTACGAGAGTCTAGGAAAGGCCCGGGGGAAAGCCTGAACCCTGGCTAAAATTTTCATTTTAGGCACTTTAGTGGAGGAGCTAGCTAGAATAGGACTTAAGGGATTATGTTGGTGTTTGGTTGACACATTAAAAGGAGTGGCAGAGTGGCAGGGATGCGCCACTGAAGATGCTGGTAAGTGACGCCACAGAGAGTAGGAGAGGGAACAGGTTCAAGTCACAATGAGCTCATTTTGGGAGTTCTTTTTGGCGTCAAGTAGAGCAGAGGCAGAACTCGACTGGGACACTTCAGGATAGGGGAGTGGACTGAGTCAAATAATTTGAATGAATGGTAGAGAGGAAAAAGTGGATCTTGAAGTGTTCAAAATTTTTCAAACGGGTGATCAGGAGGAATTTGAGGAGAAAAAGAAAGGGATGGGCATTAGGAGCTTGGTGTTGGCCGAATTTCAAACTCATAGTAGAGGGGGGAATCAGTTTTGTGTGGCTAGGGTGTGCCGAATTTCTACTTTGGAAACATAGGCTTTTGGTTCTCAATATGGTGCATTTTCGGCTTTTGGGTTGGTAAGTGCCGAAATTTTGAGTAGTCAAGTGAGAGTTCTCTTCCCATTTTCGGCATTTGAGGATTCTTTCATTCTCTTCTTCATTTTCTGCTAAAGCCGAACCTACCTAAGTCTTGCCAAAAATTCTTCTTCTTCTTTACCATTCCTACCACTTCTTTTCATTTCATTTTATTCTTCTTCTCTCAATTATTTCTTTCTCAAAAGCCGAAACCCCTAACCCCATTGGCATCTCCATTTTCTATGTTATAGCCGAATGTCCCTTGTCAATAGTTCTCTTTTCTGATTTCTTCTACAAGCCGAATCTTCATAACCTTCTCATTAGCATCTTTTCTTTTGATCTCTTCTAAAGCCGAAAACTCCTAGGTCCCATTTGTAGTTCTTTATTTTATTTTTTCGGCCCTTTCATCTTCTTCCCTGTCATTGCCAAATTTTCTCTTAAGTGATAGCCAAATCTCCTGTGTTAAGGTAAGTGGCGACTTCTTTTAACTCTTTATTTTTCTTTTTCGGGTTTTGGAAGCCAAAGCCGAATGGCTAATTGGCTTGGTAAGGCCATCGTTGGATTCATGATTCTTATTGTTTCTTGTGTTGTCTTTGGGGCGCTATTTCAGGAATTGAAGGAAATCAAATCATCTAAATCCCTAAGCCGGAAACCTTTAATCTTTGGACCCTATCTCTCTTTTCGGGATTTCAAGGTAAGGGTTCTCTTTAGATTTTGTTTAGGTTCGTTATCGTATTCGTTACCTTAACCCTATATTGTGGTTTAATAACCATATTTCATTATAGTAGCATCTGACAAGATCTTTTGATGGAAACCAATACCGATCAGGCAAAGGAGGGGGTTGGACCCGTAAACCCAGCCCTTAAGTTCAAGAAGCGCGTGGTGTCTGCTGTTCGAGATTGGCCACCGGGTTGTGGTCCAGCTTCTGAGCAGAATGGTAGGCAGATAGTAGTGGTTTTTGCTAGTGATAGTGTCGACATAGATAGCATAGTGCTGCGTGTAATCAGGTGTGTAAAACTTCCCACTCTAATAAAATTATGTGATACTAATCGTTTGGGGCTGAAAAGCCGAAGTGACTAAATGGATAGTCGTTATGCCTCTATGGGTATGGTTGATGTACCAGGAAAGTACCTTGTTGCTATGTATGAGGTAACACATGTGTGCCGTAATGATATTGATCATTTAAATAGCATGTTACTTTCGTTTGATTTTCCATACATTGTGCATGGGTTGGATATGATGTGAAAGGGGAAGTGCTTAAGACTGTCACTAGTGGTTTGGTACCACAAGTGGGTTGGCCCCACATTCTTGATTCCGTGACTAAGTCTCAGTGGTTTGGAACCACCAGTGGTTTGGTACCACATGCATATGATCTCGTGACTTGTCCCAGCGGTTTGGTGCCACAGTGGGTTGGCCCCACATACATGATTATTAGGGATTGTCACTAGTGGTTTGGTACCACAAGTGGGTTGGCCCCACATATGATATTTTCTGACTCTGTCACTAGTGGCTGGGTGCCACATGAGGAGTGTAGCGGATGGAGGATTGATTGTAAAAATCCCCACGGTGTGATGGGCTGGTACGGGTGGTGTGTAGAGGATGGAAAAAAAACTAGGTTTGGGATGGGCTTGATGCATTCATTTAGTTGCATGATATTTTGAATGAACTGTATATGAGGTTGTGGGCCATGGGCCGTTCATGTGTTATAATGGTTTTACACACTGAGTCCCTGTGACTCACCCTTTTTCCCAACTTTCCAGGTAATCAGTAGAACGTGGACTTGGGAGCCGAGGCGGACACGTGGAGGGCATAGCATGTCATTTTCCGTAAACTCAGTTATTTTCTTAAAGCTGTTTTAATTTGGGGATTTTAGTTGATGTAATAAGGCTTTTTAAATTACTATTTGGTTTTACCATTTTATATTAGTTATAACCTGACATTATTATCCGTTATAATCATGCTTGTTAATAAGGAGCTTACAAAACATCAGAAACATAAAACAACCAGTTTTCCCAAATGCTAACAAAGATAACAAGTTAACGATTAATTGAACATGGAAATTTTTCTTAAACTACAAACCACCATTTTCGAAACATCACCTGAAACAAAAAGCTTCAAACTTGAGGTTTTCATCTAAACTTCAAAGTCATTTTACAAATCTTTCCCTGTGACATACCAGATCTGGTCGTAACGTATAGACCGGGTTTGGGGTGTTACAATTTGGTATCAGAGCCTAGGTTGCAAACATTCGGGCTGTGAAATTGGTTCAACAGTATATTTTTTTAATTCAATGAGAATTGGAGAAAACTATTTTCTTTTGAGCGAAATGTGGCATTCGAGTCCGTCGGCACCCGATCCACCCAGGTAAGTCATTCTAACTATTTGGTGATGTATGCCTGAAATGATTGATAGCATGAATGAGTATGTTTGTTAGCTTTAAGATACTCGAACAGTAGAGACTGGAACTATTTGATGTGCCTTGCGAAAACTATTCCTTAAGACTATTATCCATAACACTGCTCGATGTTAAACAACGAAAGAAATACTAACTCATATAACTTTTAATCAGAATAAGTTGCAAACGTTAGTTATGAGCACTAGGGGGCGTGGACGTGGTGTGCGTGGCCGTGGTAGAGGAAGAATTGTTGTGTCGGGACCAGTGGGATCTGGTCATGGGTCAGGAAATGAGATACCAATACCACCAGCTGCGGAAGCAGAATTTCAAGACCAAACGGCCGGAGATGAAGCGGTATCTCAGGAAATGTTGTGGGTTCTGGAGAGAGTAGCTGGGGCAGGCATGGGTACAGAAGTCCGGAAATCTGTGTCAGAACGACTTCGAGCTAATGGAGCAGAAGTGTTCAGGGGTATATCTGGTATAGCTCCCAATGCAGCTGAGTATTGGTTGGAGGCAGTTGAGCGTATAATGGATGATCTCGATTTTACAGAGGAGGAAAAGTTAAAAAGAGTTGTGTCTCTCCTTCGGGACGAAGCGTATTAGTGGTTGCTTACGGTCAGGGATGGTGCAGTGGCTGACCGCCTTACCTGGGATTTCTTCAAGTCGGCATTCCAGAGTAAGTATATCGGGTCGAGTTATGTGGATGCGCAGCACAGGGCATTTCTGAATCTGGTTCAAGGGAGTAAGTCGGTGTCCGAGTATGAGGCGGAATTTTTATGTCTAAGTCGTTATGCTCGGGGTATTGTGGCCACAGACCATGAGCGTTGTGTTCTATTTGAGGATGGGCTAAGAGATGAGTTGCGAGTGCTGATAGCTCCATAGTGAGAGAGGGAGTTTGCTGTTCTTGTGGAAAAGGCTAAGATAGCCGAGCAGGTGAAGCAGTCCGAAAAGCAGAATCAGGAGAGAGATAGAAATAGAAATAAAAGGAATGTTGGTTCTTCAGGATCAGTTGGGCGGTTTCAGAAGAGGCCTAGGTTTGAGGGGCCGAATCGTGTTGTGAGATCTGCTATTGATAGTCGACCTCCGAGATGTGCTCAATGTGATAAATTTCATTTTGGTGAGTGCTGGGCTGGTAGTAGAGGCTGTTTCAAGTGTGGGTCTACGCAGCATCGAATAAGGGACTGTCTACAGGAGTTGGGCAGAGTACAACCAGCGCGTCGGGGTTATGTTCAGTCAGGTAGAGGTGATCAGCAACCACAGAGAGGTCGTGGTCCGGTTAGAGGGGGAAATGGTCTCGGTCATGGGCGTGGAACGCCAGGCAGAGGTGCAGGAAACACTGAAGCGAGACAGCCGGGGCTGGTCTATGCAGCTAGGCGCAGAGAGGAAGGTGATACACCAGACGTTATAACTAGTACGTTCTTAATCTTTGGATTGCCTTTTTCTGCATTGATTGACATTGGGTCGACGCATTCATATGTTGCTAGTGTGGTATCTGGAACTTTAAGTATAGACTCTGAGATTGCTTCTAGGGAGATGACAGTAATTAGCCCGTTAGGACAGTCGATAGTGGTGAACAGACTTTATAGGGAGGTACCCTTAGAAGTTCAAGGGGTGGTTTTTACGGCTGATCTGATGGAACTGTCATTCGGGGAGTTCAATTTGATCCTAGGGATGGACTGGTTGGTAAAGTATCGAGCAAACCTGGATTGTACTGCTAAGCGCATGGTGGTCCATACTCTTGAGGACGAGGAGGTGGTGGTAATAGGAGAAAGGAGGAACTATTTGTCCAACGTGGTGTCCACCTTGAAAGCTGAAAGAATGATGAGGAAAGGATGCGAGGCGTTCATAGCCTTGGTTTGCGCTTTGGAGGGTAAGGAATTGTCTGTGGGGGATGTGAGGACAGTGAAGGAGTTTCCCGATGTTTTTCCAGAAGAGCTTCCAGGATTACCCCCAGATCGCTAGGTGGAATTCGGAATTGATCTTCTTTCGGGGATAGCGCCTGTATCTATCGCTCCTTATAAAATGGCACCGAAGGAGCTAGTAGAACTGAAAGCTCAGATTCAAGAACTTTTAGATCGAGGTTTTATTCGACTGAGTGTATCACCATGGGGAGCGCCGGTGTTATTCGTTAAGAAGAAGGATGGATCAATGCGTATGTGCATTGATTATTGCCAGCTGAACAAATTGACAATCAAGAACAAATACCCGTTGCCGTGGATTGACGACTTATTCGACCAGTTGAAGGGGGCTTCAGTCTTTTCAAAGATAGATTTGAGGTCAGGGTATCATCAACTCAAGGTTAAGGAAGCGAATATCCATAAGACGACGTTTCGTACTTGCTATGGACATTACGAATTTTTGGTGATGCCGTTTGGGTTGACCAATGCACCAGCAGCGTCCATGGATATGATGAACTGGGTTTTCCAACCCTATCTGGACCGATTTGTCGTAGTGTTTATAGACGATATTTTGGTTTACTCAAGGTCACAGGAGGAGCACGATTCACATCTTCGAGTGGTGTTACAAATCTTGAGAGAGAAGCAGTTGTTCGCCAAATTCAGTAAGTGCGAATTTTGGCTAAGCGAAGTTACTTTTCTGGGCCATGTTGTGTCGGCAGAGGGGATTAGAGTTGATCCTCAAAAAATTGAAGCTGTCTTAGATTGGAAGCCACCTAAGACTGTGGCAGAGATCAGAAGTTTTCTTAGACTGGATGGGTATTATAGAAGGTTCGTTGAAGGGTTTTCTTTGATTGCGGCACCATTAACCAAGTTGCTGTGGAAAGGGGTTCCGTTTGTTTGGTCTAATAAGCAACAGGAGAGTTTTGAAAGGCTAAAGAGGATTTTGACGGAGGCTCCGGTGTTGATTCAACCGGAGCCTGGGAAGGAGTTCATGGTTTACTGTGATGCATCGCACACGGGTTTAGGATGTGTGTTAATGCAAGATGGAAAGGTGGTTGCGTATGCGTCTCGGCAGTTAAGACCGTATGAGTTAAACTATCCCACGCATGATTTGGAATTGGCGGCGGTAGTGTTCGCTTTGAAAAGTTAGAGGCATTATCTGTATGGTGACAAGTCCGTTATTTATACAGATCATAAGAGTCTAAGGTATATTTTTACTCAGAAGGAATTGAATTTGAGGCAGCGGTGGTGGATCGAGCTATTGAAGGATTACGATTGCTCGATTGAGTATCATCTGGGTAAAGCTAACGTGGTAGCAGATGCATTAAGACGTAGGGTGATCTCGGATTTGAGAGCAATGTTTGCTCATCTCAGCTTGTATGATGATGGAAGTCTGCTAGCTGAACTGCAAGTGAAACCTTCCTGGATTAGTCAGATTAAAGAAAAGCAACTGTTGGATGATGTCTTGAGTGTTCGACTACTTCAAGTACAAAATGATGGGGTAGAGGATTTTAGTTTGAACAGTGATGGGGCTCTGTGTTTTCGTAAGAAGGTTTGCATGCCGAAGGATGTGGAGTTAAGACAGTTGATACTTCAGGAAGCGCATAGTAGCCCATATGCTATGCATCCTGGCGGAAGTAAGATGTATAGGGAATTGCGAGAACAGTTTTGGTGGCCAGGTCTGAAGCGTGAAATAACCAAATTTGTAAGTAAGTGTTTGACATGCCAGCAGGTAAAAGCAGAACATCAATTGCCTTCAGGTTTGTTACAGCCGTTAAAGATTCTGTAGTGGAAGTGGGAGAGGATCACGATGGATTTTGTTAGTGGGCTACCCCTTACGCCTACTAAAAAGGATTCGGTATGGGTAATTGTGGACCGATTGACGAAGTCTGTCCATTTCATACCGGTTCGCATTGACTACTCCCTTCAGAAATTGGCTAAGTTGTATGTAGCAGAGATCGCAAGGTTGTATGGAGTACCAGTGTCTATCATCTCATATAAAGACCCGAGATTCACGTCAAGGTTTTGGAAGGCATTGCATCAAGCTTTGGGGACAAAGTTAGATTTCAGTACAGCGTTTCATCCGCACACGGATGGGCAGTCAAAAAGGTTAATTCAGATCCTAGAAGATATGTTGAGGGGCTATGTCATAGACTTCAGAGGTAGTTCGGAAAAATTCCTACCATTGGCAGAATTCGCGTACAACAACAGCTATCAGTCTAGTATCAAGATGGCACCCTATGAGGCATTCTATGGTCGGAAATGTCGCACTCCTACTTGCTGGACAGAGTTGAGTGAACGTCAGATGTTGGGTCTGGAATTGGTTACTGAGACGGAGGAGAAGGTTAAGCTAATTAGGGCTCGTTTGAAGAAAGCTTCGGACAGACAGAAGTCCTATGTGGATCTGAAGTGGAAGGACATAGAATTTGTAGTTGGTGATCGAGTTTTTCTAAAGGTGTCACTGTGGAAAAAAGTACTTAGGTTTGGACGGAAAGGTAAGCTAAGCCCCAAGTTTATCGGGCCTTATCGTGTACTGAAGCGTATGGGACCAGTAGCCTATCAACTCGAGTTACCAGCAAAGTTAAGTTAGATTCATGATGTGTTTCATGTTTCGATGCTAAGACGCTATCATTCGGATCCATCTCACGTGGTGCCAGTGGAAGAAATCAAAGAAAGGCCTGATCTATCCTTTGAAGAGGAACCGGTTCAGATTTTGAATCGTGCTGTCAAAGTGTTACGCAGGAAGACAGTTCCATTAGTTAAGATTTTGTGGCGTAATCACGGTTTTGAGGAAGCTACGTGGGAATCAGAAGAAGCGATGCGACAGCAATACCCTCATCTCTTTTGACCAGGTAATTTCAAGGGTGAAATTTTCTTAAGGGGGTAGAACTGTAACATCCTGAATTAGGGGCTATGCATTTGATGTGTTTTTGTGTGTATGTTTTGTGTAATATGCTTGTTTAGGGTGTATGGGAGTCTAGGAGAGGCCCGAGGAAAGCCGGAACCCTGGCTAAAATTTTCTTTTTAGGCACTTTAGTGGAGGAGCTAGCTGGAATAGGACTTAAGGAATTATGTTGGTGTTTGGTTGACACAAGAAAAGGAGTGGCAGAGTGGCAGGGAGGCGCCACTTAAGATGCTGGTAAGTGACGCCACAGAGAGTAGGAAAGGGAGTAGGTTCAAGTCACAAGGAGCTCATTTAGGGAGTTCTTTTTGGCGTCAAGGAGAGCAGAGGCAGAACTCGACTGGGACACTTAGGGATAGGGGAGTGGACTGAGTCAAATAATTTGAATGAATGGCAGAGAGGAAAAAGTGGAGCTTGAAGTGTTCAAAATTTTTCAAACGGGTGATCAGGAGGAATTTGAGGAGAAAAGAAAGGGATGGGCATTGGGAGCTTGGTGTTGGCCAATTTCAAACTCATAGTAGAGGGGGGAATCGGTTTTGTGTGGCTAGGGTGTGCCAGATTTCTACTTTGGAAACATAGGCTTTTGGTTCTCAATATGGTGCATGGGTTGGTAAGTGCCGAAATTTTGAGTAGTCAAGTGAGAGTTCTCTTCCCATTTTCGGCATTTGAGGATTCTTTCATTCTCTTCTTCATTTTCTGCTAAAGCCGAACCTACCTAACTCTTGCCGAAAATTCTTCTTCTTCTTTACCATTCTTACCACTTCTTTTCATTTCATTTTATTATTCTTCTCTCAATTGTATCTTTCTCAAAACTCGAAACCCCTAACCCCATTCGCATCTCCATTTTCTATGCTAAGTCGAATGTCCCTTGTCCATAGTTCTGTTTTCTGATTTCTTCTACAAGCTGAATATTCATAACCTTCTCATTAGCATCTTTTCTTTTGATCTCTTCTAAAGCCGAAAACTCCTAGGTCCCATTTGTAGTTCTTTATTTTATTTTTTCGGCCCTTTCATCTTCTTCCCTGTCATTGCTGAATTTTCTCTTAAGTGATAGCCGAATCTCCCGTGTTAAGGTAAGTGGCGACTTCTTTTAACTCTTTATTTTTCTTTTTCGGTTTTTGGAAGCCAAAGCCGAATAGCTAATTGGCTTGGTAAGGCCATCGTTGGATTCATGATTCTTATTGTTTCTTGTGTTGTCTTTAGGGCGCTATTTCGGGAATTGAACGAAATCAAATCATCTAAATCCCTAAGCCGGAAACCGTTAATCTTTGGACCCTATCTCTCTTTTCGGGATTTCAAGGTAAGGGTGTTCTCTTTAGATATTGTTTAGGTTTGTTATCGTATTCGTTACCTTAACCCTATATTGTGGTTTAATAGCCATATTTCATTATAGTAGCATCTGACAAGATCTTTTGATGGAAACCAATACCGATCAGGCAAAGGAGGGGGTTAGACCCGTAAACCCAGCCCCTAAGTTCAAAAAGCGCACGGTGTCTGCTGTTCGAGATTGGCCACCGGGTTGTGGTCCAGCTTTTGAGCAGAATAGTAGGCAGATAGCAGTGGTTTCTGCTAGTGATAGTGTCGACATAGATAGCATAGTGATGCGTGTAATCAGGTGTGTAAAACTTCCCACTCTAATAAAAATATGTGATACTAATCGTTTGGGGCTGAAAAGCCGAAGTGACTAAATGGATAGTCGTTATGCCTCTATGGGTATGGTTGATGTACCAGGTAAGTACCTTGTTGCTATGTATGAGGTAACACATGTGTGCCGTAATGATATTGATCATTTAAATAGCATGTTACTTTCGTTTGATTTTCCATACGTTGTGCACGGGTTGGATATGATGTGAAAGGGGAAGTGCTTAAGACTGTCACTAGTGGTTTGGTACCACAAGTGGGTTGGCCCCACATTCTTGATTCCGTGACTAAGTCTCAGTGGTTTGGAACCACCAGTGGTTTGGTACCACATGCATATGATCTCGTGACTTGTCCCAGCGGTTTGGTACCACAGTGGGTTGGCCCCACATACATGATTATTAGGGATTGTCACTAGTGGTTTGGTACCACAAGTGGGTTGGCCCCACATATGATATTTTCTGACTCTGTCACCAGTGGCTGGGTGCCACATGAGGAGTGTAGCGGATGGAGGGTTGATTGTAGAAATCAACACGGTGTGATGGGCTGGTACGGGTGTTGTGTAGAGGATGGAAAAAAAACTAGGTTGGAATGGGCTTGATGCATTCATTTAGTTGCATGATATTTTGAATGAACTGTATATGAGGTTGTGGGCCATGGGCTGTTCATGTGTTATAATGGTTTTACACACTGAGTCCCTGTGACTCACCCTTTTTCCCAACTTTCCAGGTAATCAGTAGAACGTGGACTTGGGAGCCGAGGCGGACTCGTGGAGGCCATAGCATGTCATTTTCCATAAACTCAGTTATTTTCTTAAAGCTGTTTTAATTTGGGGATTTTAGTTGATGTAATAAAGCTTTTTAAATAACTATTTGGTTTTAGCATTTTATATTTAGTTATGACCAGACATTATTATCCGTTACAATCATGCTTGTTAATAAGGAGCTTTCAAAACATCAGAAACATAAAACAACCGTTTTTCCCAAATGCTAACAAAGATAACAAGTTAACGATTAACTGAACATGGAAATTTTTCTTAAACTACAAACCACCATTTTCGAAACATCACCTGAAACAAAAAGCTTCAAACTTGAGGTTTTCATCTAAACTTCAAAGTTGTTTTACAAATCTTTCCCTGTGACATACCAGATCTGGTCGTAATGTATAGATTGGGTTTGGGGTGTTACATAAAGGAAGAAAAGACTCAAAGAACGCCAACGGATTCAACTCAGAAGCAGAATCTCCTTCAGGACTGAAGATCTCCATTTAATTTCTCTCGAAGTTTTTGGGTTTCTTTATGTTTTGTTGTTTTCCTAATTTTGAGATGTTTTCTTTCCAAAGAATGAACTAAATTCCCTTGATACCTAGGGAGGATGAAACCTAAGACGAATCTTAGTATTTACTTTTTCTGAATTACATGATAAATATTTGTTCTTGATCTCAATTATGTGTTCTTATTTCATGTCTTAATGTTTTTAGGATATTAAATCATGATTGATGTACTTATTCAGTGGAGCAAAAGTCCCTGTCTAAGAGTAGATCTGGCATAACTGAGTGGAGTTGCATGCAATCCTAGAAATAGGACGACATAAATCTTCCAAATTAGAGTCAAATCTAATAGGGGAATCCATAGATCGAATTAATGCGAAAATAGGGGTTTTAATTAGAAAGAGATTTCAATTAATCAACCTAAAGTCAGTTGTTCTTATTCTCAAAAGAGATATTAACATAAGTTAAAGATTTCTGTGGACCAAGACAAGTGAATAAATTGTTTAATTTAGATTTAGAATAATAAGTGAAGTCTAGGTGGTCTCTTTCCTGGGTATTGTCTCTCTTATCGGTTTTCTTCAAATATTTTCTTACTTTAGTCTTTGTTTTGTCTTAATAATTAGGTTAGTTAAGATTAGGTTAAACTAAATCCCTTCAATTTATTAGGCTAGATAATAAAAAGATAGTAACTACTAGTACTTTTAGTCCTCGTGGATACAATATTCCCGACTCACCATAGCTATACTACCATTCGATAGGTGCACTTACCTTTGTCATATTTTAGTTAGTTCTCGATGTCCATCAAGTTTTTGGCACCATTGTCGGGGACTAAAATATTAGGAACACTTAATTTTTATTACTTTAGCCAATTTTATTTTTATTGCATTTTATTTTTTTATTTTAATGTACTAACTTTTCTTTTATTTGCTTCTGGCAGGTTCCTTTAGTTTATGACTAGAAGAAACATGTCAGGACCTCTAGTTTTCGACAGCGAAATCGAAAGTACAACTCGCAGAAATCGTAGAGAACCAAGGCAGAGTCGACAAAGTACAATAGAAGAGCAAGAGAACGTTGTTGTTATTACTGAGGACATGGCAGAAAATCATAATAATCAGCTACCTCTGGTGGTTGCTGTAAATTCAAAAAATCTAAATCCTGCTCATCGTACTATGTACGATTATGCCAAGCCCAATTTAATTGGGGCTGAATTGAGTATTGTTAGACCTACTGTTGCTGCAACTAATTTTTAACTGAAACCTAACACTATTCAAATGATTCAATAGTTTGTTCAGTTTGATGGTTTGCAGGACGAAGACCCAAATACTCATTTAGCCAATTTCCTAGAATTCTACGATACTTTTAAGGTAAATAGCGATTCTGACGATGTCATTCTCCTTCGGTTGTTTCCATTCTCATTAAGAAATAAGGCTAAACAGTGGTTGAACTCCTTACCACGAGGTTCTATCACTACATGAGAGAAAATGCCAGAGAAATTTTTATTAAAGTATTTTCCACCGGCTAAGACAGTCAAGCTGAGGATTGATACCTCATCCTTCATGCAAATGGATTTAGAGACACTTTATGATGCATGGGAAAGGTATAAGGATTTATTGAGAAGGTTCCCTCACCATGGGTTACCTCTATGGCTACAGGTTCAAACTTTTTACAACGGTTTGAACCCCTCAACTAGGCAATTGATCGATGCATCCGCCGGTGGGACTTTAAATAACAAAACACTTGAAGAGGCTTACCAGTTTATAGAAGAAATGCCACTGAATAATTATCAGTGGCAAATCATGAGGACAAAGCTGATGAAAGTAGCTGGTGTTTTTAACGTTGATGCGGTCACCATGTTGTCAAATCAGGTAAAAATTTTGAATAAAAAGATTGATGCTCTATATGGTTCTACGCAGGTACATCCGGTGATGCAATGTGATACGAATGGAGGAGGGATGAACAATCCAGAATACCTATCCTACAACCCTAGCACAACGAACGAACAAGTCAACTATATGGGTAATAATTCTAGACCTCAAAATAATCCCTATAGTAACACTTATAATGCAGGTTAGAGGAACCATCCCAATTTCTCTTGTGGTGGTCAAGGAAATCAAAGACCACAACCCCCTCTAGGCTTCCACCAACAACCTTACCAATAGAAGAAGAAGTCGAACCTTGAAGAGATGTTGACGAAGTTTATTTTGGTGTCAGAAACCCGCTTCCAAAACACCAAAACAGCACTCAAAAATCAACAAGCGTCAATTCAAAGGCTTGAGAATCAACTCGATCAATTGGAAAAGATGATTTTAGAACGACCACAAGGTAGCTTGCCAAGCAACACCGAAACTAAACCCAAGGGAGCAGCTTCATGCGATTACTGTTTGAGATAAAGGAGGGTTAGTTGAACCGGAACCAAAACTAAGGCAAGAAAATGTGGTAAGTCAAGGTAAGGTTGAGGTAAGTCAAGATAAGCAAAAATTGGTCAATAACGATTATACACCGCTTGTGCCATATCCCAACGTGACAAGGAAAGACCACACAAACGAACAATTCGGTAAATTCCACTGTTCAAAAAATTACATATTAACTTACCGTTTATTGAAGCTCTTTCGCAGATACCCAATTCCGTAAAATTTTTAAATGAGCTTTTAGCAAACAAGCGAAAGTTAGATGATTCGTCGCACGTGGAGCTCAATACAGTCTACTTTACTCAGATAGAATAAACTACCCAATAAGTTGAAAGATCCATGGAGTTTTACTATGCCTTTTTTAATTGGTAGTTTAAATGTTAACAATGCTTTGGCTGATTTAGGGGCAAGTATTAATGTCATGCCCTATAAAATGTTTAAACAACTAGGTCTTGGGAAACCCAAACAAACTAGGATGAGTATCCAATTGGTAGACAAAACTATTAGATTTCCTAGGGGTATTGTTAAGGATGTGCTTGTAAAAATTGATAAATTCATATTCCCAGTCGATTTTGTTGTTTTAGACATGGATGAGGATAGTGATGTACCTTTAATTCTAGGTCATCCCTTTTTAGCAACTGCTAGAACTATCATAGATGTTGGTACAGGTGAGTTAATACTTCATGTAGGTGATGATATGATTAAACTCCAAGCTCGTGGTTCGTTAGGATATCTAGTGATCGAGATGAATATACGAGTTCTGTTAATGTGAGTAACCTTGTGACTCAACCTTCTTTGCAGGAACCCCCTCAGAAAAACTTGATGGAGCCACATTCCAACTCATGCAACAAAAACAGAACAAATTATGAAGAACGAATATTATAGATCGATGAACTAGATGAATGGCGGACACAGGTTAAGGACGAACCGAGAATACACGATGAACCAAAGCGACACCATGATGAGCACAAGGATGGAACGAACCAATTTAAGGCTGGGGACCTGGTGTTGTTAGATGAAACGGATCCTCGAATCGTCACTTTAGAGCTTAATGCAAATGGAGCAACTCCTTTTACGGTACTGAATATTTTCCCATACGGTACAGTCGAGGTAAATCATTCTAAATTTGGCACTTTTAAGGTAAACATTACTCAACTTAGACCATATTTAAATAAAAGAATTGACAGCGAGAAAGAGGAGTTTTGACTCCACGAACCACCATGACTATGTGAATATGAGGTAAGTTGAGCTTACACTTTAAATAAGTGCTTTCGGGAGGCAACCCGAGCGTTAACATTCCTAATTTACTAACTATATTTTTAAAATTAATTAATTTTTTAAAAAAAAATTGTTTTTAAACCCACACGGCCTGGACACACGGGCGTGTCTTTGGCCGTGTGTATCATTTGACTTAGTTTTAAATTTTAAGGAAATCAACAATGAGTTACATGGCCATGCGACACGGCCGTGTAACCCACACGGCCGGGACACACATGAGTGTCTTTGGCCGTGTGGAGCCTAAGACTTAATTTTTCCAAAAATCAACAGAGACACGGCCTAAAAATATTCCACACGAGCATATCCAATGTCGTGTGATACCTGGAGCTTAATTTTAAAAATTTAAAACAAGTTAGAGAGTTACACAGGCAAGGCACACGACCGTGTGGGAAGCCACACGGGCGTGGAGAAACGAAGGAGATTGCACACGGCTTGGACACACAGGCGTGTCCGAGGCTGTGTGCAGACTGGGCTTTCTTTCCTAATTGACACGGGCTAAACAGGAGACACACGGGCGTGTGACACGGCCGTGTGGCCCAACACGGGCCTCACACAGTCGTGTCACCCTTTTAACCCTAAAACCCTAAATTATTTTTACTTTTTCTTCTTCTTCAAACTCCTTTCCCATCAGTCGCCACTCCTACTCCTATACTCCTATTCCCGACCGCTGCTCCGATGGCTAAGACCGCCGTCCCCTTAACCCTCACCTCTCCTTCCTCATTGTCCCTCTGAACCCATGTACACCAACCCACCAACCCGCACGCCCTCACCTTAACCGTGACACTCAAATATACCCCCACCCCCTTCTTCCCCAATTTTTCCCTTCACGTACCGCACCCAAGAACCACCCCTACCCCCTCGGTCTTCCTCTTATTTCCCTCATCGCATAACTGCTGCCCTTCCTTTTCCTTATCCAGCCAACACCAAGCCACAACCATTCTTCGCCATCACCAGCATACAAACCCACCACCGTTCACACCACTCACCTCCGGTCCTCCCTATTCCCTAATGTTAATCTTTATTTTTATTTTCCTTTATTTTATTTTATTCTATTTTATTATTCTTATTATGTTTTTTTATTTATTCTATTTTCTATTTATTATGCTCCGATATCGTCACGGTGGTCTGAGACCACAGTGGGTTGGCCCCACGACTATATATTTTAGTGACTTTGTCACGAGTGGTCTGGGACCACGATGGTCAAGAACTACAGTGGCATAATGCCACGGGCATTTGGATGGAAAGCTAGATTGGGCTAGGCTGCATTACATACATGTGATATATGTCATATTGAGTGGGCTAAGGCCCAATGTGCATCTGTGGGCTTCAGGCCCAGTTTGCGTTATTCGGGGATTTACACACTGAGTCTCAGTGACTCACCCCTCTGCTAAATTTTGCAGGTAATCAGTAGATCGCGGGTTTTAGAGCCGGGGCGGACTCGAGGTGGCCATGCGTTACCATTGTTTCGTAAACTTCGTACTTTATTTTGAACTTATTTAAATTCGGGATTTTATTATGTAATAAGGTTGCTTTAACTTAACTTTGGGGTTTGGTTTTAATGTTGATATTTTACATGTTATAAACTGTCAATTATGAGGTTTTCCTAAAATGTAACTATCGGTTTTCCAAAATATTAACATAAGGATCGCAAGCAATAAATAATTAAACTCGGGATTTTCTTAATACTACAAATATTATTTTCAAAAGATAACATACCTCAACATTGTTTTCAATTGTCACCTTATAAAAAAAATTTCCAAGTTCGGCTTTTATAAATAAACCCGTTTTTAACTCCTAGCTATTTTAATAGGAAGTTGGTAATATATTTATATAAACCGAATTTCGAATTACCCTTAACATGGAATCACTAAACGAAATTTTTTTCTCAAAGTACGATGTTCTGTTTAAATTTTCAAAACTACATTTCCTGTAACAAACCAGATTTGGTCATAACGTATTGACCGGGTTCGGGGTGTTACAATTGTGGTATCAGAGCCCGGTTTCAAAAACTCGGCTGTGGGTATGGGGTTCAAAAATGTTTTCAAAAGTTGGTTTGAAAATTTCATGTTTTCCAGAAGCATGGCACCCGAGTCTCCGGCACCAAATCCGCACGGTAAGTTTTCTGACTATTGGTTGTTTTGCATGAAGTGATTATATTGTGTTGCGATTGCTAGTACTAAGAAATTCAACTTTAGAGACTAAAACCTTTAGGTATATATGTATTTGCGAGAATGACTCTTAATGTTATTTTCATAAGACTGCTCGGTAATAAACAGTGGAAGAAACTACTAATTCATAAAACTTTTAATCAGATTAAGTCGCATCAGTAGTAATGAGTGCTAGAGGATGTGGACGCAGTATGCAAGGCCGTGGTAGAGGCCGAGGTGTCGGGGCTGAACATTCAAAATCTGGGCTTGGGCCGGAAGGAGAAGTGCCAGCATCGCCAGTTGCGGAAGCAGAATTTCAGGATCAAACTGGTGGAGACGATGCTGTATCTCAGGCTATGCTGTGTCTGAGCGACTTCGAGCGAACGGGGCTAAAATGTTTAGGGGCGTTTCTGGTGTAGCTCCCAACATAGCTGAGTACTGGCTCGAGGCGATTGAGCGCATCATGGTTGATCTTGACTGTACCGCGGAGGAAAAATTGAAAAGGGTGGTGTCTCTCCTCTGAATGAGGCGCATCAGTGGTGGCTCACGGTCAGAGATGGTACGGCAGCTCACCGCATTACCTGGGACTTCTTTAAGTCTGCATTCCAAGGGAAATACATTGGGTCAAGCGATGTGGACGCTCAACGAAAGGCATTCCTTAACTTGGTGCAGGGGAGTAAGTCAGTGGCCGAGTACGAGGCGGAATTCCTACGTCTAAGCTGTTATGCCCAGGGTATTGTTACAACATATCATGAGCGCTATGTTCGATTTGAGAATAGACTGAGAGACAAGTTGTGAGTACTGATAGCTCCACAACAGGAAAGAGAGTTCTCGATTTTGGTTGAAAAGGCTAAGATAGCCGAAGAGGTGAAGCGATTCGAAAGGCAGAACCAGGATAGGGACAAGGGTAGGAACAAAAGAAATTTTGGGTCGTTAGGATCTGCAGGGAATATTCAGAAGAGGCCTAGGTTCAATGGGCCGAGTCGAGTTGCGAGGCCTGCTGCTGTTGGTCGGCCTCAGCAATGTGCTACATGTGGGAAGTTTCACTCGGGGGTGCTGGGCAAGAAGTAATAGATGTTACAGGTGTGGATCAGTGGATCATCGGGTAAGGTACTGCCCGCAAGAGCCAAACAGAGCGCGACCAGTAGGTCAGAATTATGCTCAGCCTCGAAAGAGGTGGTCAGCAGCCACAGAGAGGTCGTGGTGCGGCAGAGGTACTGGGAACACAGATGCAAGATAGCCTGGGTTGGTCTATGCAGCTAGACACCGAGAGGAGGGTAATGCACTGGACGTCATAACCGGTACGTTCCTTATTTTCGGTTTGCCTTTTACTGCACTGATTGATATTGGGTCAACACATTCCTATGTTGCTAGTATTGTGTCTGGAACTCTGAACATAGACTCTAAGGTTACTTCTAGGGAGATGACTGTACTTAGCCCTTTAGGACAATCTGTAGTGGTGAACAAACTCTTTATGAGTGTGCCTTTAGAAGTACAAGGGATAGTTTTTTCGGCCAATTTGATGGAACTGCCATTCGGTGAGTTTGATTTAATCTTAAGCATGGACTGGTTAGGGAAGTATAGAGCGAACTTGGATTGTGCCGCTAAGCGTATGTTGTTGAAGACTCCCGAGGATAATGAGGTCTTAGTGACAGGCGAAAGAAGGAACTACTTGTCTAATATAGTGTCTGCTTTAAAGGCTGAAAGGATGGTGCGAAAAAGGTGTGAAGCGTTCTTAGCTTTCATCAGTGCTCTAGAGGCCAAGGAGTTGGCTGTAAAGGATGTTAGAACGATGAAGGAATTCTCTGATGTTTTTCCAGAAGAGCTTCCAGGGTTACCTTCGGATCGCGAGGTGGAATTTAGTATTATCTCCTTCCGGGAACAGCGCCAGTGTCCATTGTTCTGTATAGAATGGCGCTGAAGGAGCTGGTAAAACTTAAAGCCCAGATTTAGGAACTATTGGATCGGGGTTTTATCCGACCAAGTGTGTCTCCATGGGGAGTGCCGATGTTGTTCGTTAAGAAGAAGGACGAGTCGATGCGGATGTGCATTGACTACGGGCGATTGAACAAGTTGACGATTAAGAACAAGTACCCGTTGCCTAGGATAGACGATTTGTTCGATCAGTTGCGAGGCGCTTCGGTCTTTTCAAAGATAGATTTGAGGTCAGGTGATCACCAGCTTAAGGTCAAGGAGGCAGATATTTATAAGACAGATTTCTGAACTCGTTATAGTCATTACGAGTTCTTAGTGATGCCGTTTTGGTTGACGAATGCACCAGCGACGTTTATGGACATGATGAACCGGGTATTCCAACCCTATCTGGATTGGTTTTCATAGTGTTCATAGACGATATTTTGGTTTATTCAAGTACGGAAGAGGAACATGATCCTCATCTTCGGGTGGTTCTGCAGATTCTGAGAGAAAAGCAGCTGTACGCCAAATCCAAGAAGTGTGAATTTTGGTTGAGAGAAGTTACTTTTCTGGGACATGTTGTGTCTGCTAAGGAAATTAGGGTTGATCCCCGAAAAATTGAAGCCGTGTTGGACTGGAAACCACCTAAGTCGGTGGCAAAAATTCAAAGTTTCCTTGGTCTGGCTGGGTACTACAGAAGGTTTGTTGAGGGGTTCTCACTAATAGTTGTACCGTTAACCAAGTTGCTATAGAAAGGGGTATCGTTTGTCTGGTCAGATAAACAGCAAGAAAGTTTCGAGAAGTTGAAGAAGATTTTGACAGAAACACCAGTGCTGATTCAGCCTGAGGCTGGGAAGGAGTTTGTCGTCTATTGTGATGTGTCGCACACGGGGTTAGGATGTGTGTTGATGCAAGAGGGGAAGGTGGTAGCATATGCATCTCGGCAGTTGAGACCGCATGAAGTGAATTATCCCACGCATGATCTGGAGTTAGCTGCGGTAGTGTTCGCTCTGAAGATCTGGAGACACTATCTGTATGGGGAGAAGTCGATCATCTACACAGACCACAAGAGCCTGAAATATCTCCTTACCCAGAAGGAGTTGAATTTAAGGTAGCGGAGGTGGATTGAGTTGTTGAAGGACTATGACTGTTTGATCGAGTAGCACTCGGGTAAGGCTAACGTAGTGGCAGACGCGTTGAGTCGTAAGGCAATATCGGACTTGAGAGCAATGTTTGCTCATCTCAGCTTGTATGATGATGGAAGTTTATTAGCTGAACTTCAAGTGAAGCCTTCTTGGGTCAGTCAGATAAAAGAGAAGCAATTATCAGATGAATCGCTAAGTCCTAAATTTCAGCTAGTGGCAGGTGGTGAGATAGCAGATTTTAGTGTGAACAGTGATGGGGTATTGTGCTTTCGGGGAAAGGCTTGTATGCTGAAGGATTCCGAGTTGAGGTAGAAGATTCTACAGGAAGTGCATAGTAGTCCATACACTATGCATCCTGGCGGGAGTAAGATGTATCAGGATCTGCGAGAATAGTTTTGGTGGCCAGGTCTGAAGCAAGAAGTGACTGAGTTTGTGAGTAAGTGTTTGACGTGTCAGCAGGTGAAGGCGGAACATCAATTGCCTTCGGGGTTGCTACAGCCAGTGAAGATTCCACTTTGGAAGTGGGAGAGGATAACGATGGACTTGTTAGTGGGCTACCTCTCATGCCTACTAAAAAAGATTCAGTGTGGGTAATTGTCGATCGGTTGACGAGGTCTGCTCACTTCATACCAGTTCGGGTTGATTATTCACTACAGAACTTAGCCAAGCTGTATGTGGTAGAGATTGTAAGGTTGCATGGGGTACCTGTGTCTGTCATATCAGACAGAGATCCCAGGTTTACATCGCGGTCTTGGAAAGCGTTGCATCAAGCGTTGGGTACAAGACTGGATTTCAGTACGGCATTTCATCCACAGACTGACGGTCAGTCTGAGAGGGTAATTCAGATCTTGGACCGAGATGTTAAAGTATTGCGGAGAAAAATGGTTCCATCGACTGAAGTGTTGTGGCAAAATCACGGTTCAGAAGAGGCCACGTAGGAGCCAGAGGATGTGATACGACAGCAATACCCTCACCTCTTTTGACCAGGTAAATTTCGAGGCTGGAATTTCTTTAAGGGGGTAGAATTGTAACATCCTTGAATTAGGGGCTCTGCATTTTTATGTTTCTGTGCATTTGGCATGATTTGTCTATTAATTTGGTATGTTTGGGGGTTCCGGGAAGGCTCAGGGTTAAGCTTGAGCCTTGGTGAAAATTTTGTTTTTGGGCACTTTAGGGGAGAGCTAGCTGAGGTAGGCCTTAAGGGAAATTACTTGTGTTTGTTGACACAAGTAGAGGTGTGGTAAAGTGGCTAGGAGATGCCACTTAAGATGCAGGAAAGTGGCGTCACAAGGGATCAGCAGTAGGGAAGAGGTTCGAATCCCATAAGCCTCACTTTGAAGCTTTATTTTTGGCACCTGGATGGGGAGAAGGTGGATTCGGCAGGGACTAACCAAGGATGATGGTTGAATGGGTCAACATACTTAAATGGATGGACAAGAATGCTTGAAGGGATTTGAATTGGTCAAACCAATTCGAATGAGTGAAGGGGAGTGAAAGTAGGAGCAAATCGAGGGATTCCAACTTAGTGGAAGTGATGGCCGGAAGTGGGGAGCTTGAAGGGGGAGGAGAATTCGGTTTTGTGCTAGTTGGGTGGTGTGCTGAAATTCTTGAGGCTTGAGACACTTGATTCTTTTCTTTTGTTTTGCTCATTCGGTCATAAGGGGTGTGGTGTAGTGCTGTTTATGCAAGTGTCTTTTGAGTGAGTGTTATGCCGAAATTGTCTAGAGGGTCCTCCCTTTTCTTCTGCTCTTTAATTATTTGGTCTCATTTCCTTGTTGTTACCAAAGAAAACCGTAGCTCTCTACTCTCTTTCCCTCATCATTTTTCTCTACATATTTTCCCATTTCATGTGTTAGCTGAAACTCCTTGAAGCCCCCTTGCCGAATATTTTCTTCTTCTTTGTTCTTCTCTGTAACACCATAACCGAACCTAGTTCAACTCTCATTCCCTCTCTAGCCAAGCCGAAACCTTTCTTCTCCTCTACCATTTTCTGTGCTGGCCGATCCATCTCCTAAAACTTTCTTCTCTTCTTCCTCTTCGCTCTCTTCTTTGTTCATACCTTGTGAAAGCCGAACCTTTCTGGGTGTCAACTGAAGGTATTCTTCCATTGTTTTGCCAGTAGTCAAATATAGCCTTTCCAATCGGCATCTTCTTGTGTTGGTAAGGATTCTTCTTTTGGTTTTTCTTTTCGTTCTTTTTCTTTTCTCCTGTGGTTTGTTAAACCGAATGTGTTGATTCGTTTATTTTGGGCATTGGCCGATTGTAGAGGGGCTCATTCTCGTATTCTCTTCTTCATCTAGCCAGCGTTTAGAAGGTCATTGGTAAGTTGGATGTTGGCCGATTGGATGATAAGGGGGTCCCTTCTCGTTTTTGGTTTGGCTGAAAGGCCGTTTCTTTTGTTTAGTTTTGGGGAATTGATTCTAACTTGGTTTTATCTAGAGACTCACTCGGTTTCACAAGCCAACCTTCTAGTGCTCGGTTTTCGTTAATCAAAGTAAGGTATTCTCCTTGGTTTCTCTTTATCTCTTTTATTTTTATTCAATAAGCCGACTACTCATTTTTTCGTAACACGTTATTTCATTTTCCATGGCTAGTATCCGAATATTAGGAAGAGAAGTGCTAAGACTTCTTAGGTTTCCAAAAGTTCTTTTCCAAGCAATCTTGCTCATTCGCGTTAGTAACAAAGGTAAGGAGTTACCCTCCGGTTCTATTCGTTTGGTCATTCATTGTTGATTCGCTGCCTTAGTCTGATATTGTTGTTAGATAACCGTTGTTTCCATTATAGTATTGTATTGATCAAGTGCCTCCATGGATGCAAGTGTCGGTCAATCAAGAGAAGGAAGCGAACCCATAGTTTTGGCTCCTAAGTTTAAAAGGCGTGCTGTGTCGGCGGTTCGGGATTTTTCACCGAGTTGTGGTAGAGAGCCGACGTCTGCCTGGGATAGGCGAATAGCCCTTGTCCCTGCTAGTGAAGGCGTCGATGTAGAAAGTATAGTGTTACACCTTATCAGGTGTGTATTACTCACACGTTTCATTACTGTTTGCGTTATTAACTGCGTTGGCTGAAAGCTGAAATGACTGTAACGACAGTCGAGATACCCTTGTGGGTATGGTTGGAACCGGGTAAGTTCTGTTATGATGATACTTTCGGTATATGCATGTATGAAATGATTAACTGTTATACTTTGTGAGTATGTTTGCATTCATAATTAGCATGATGAAATGAGTATGGGCTCGGGACTGAATGGAAGGGGAAGTGCGAATTAAGTGACTAATGTCACGGTGGTCTAAGAACCACAGTGGTTGAAACCACGTATGCTTATATCAGTGACTTGTCTCGGTGGTTAAAGACCACAGTGGGTTGGCCCCACGATTATATATTTTAGTGACTTTGTCACTAGTGGTCTGGGACTACGGTGGTCAAGAACCACAGTGGCATAATGCCACGGGCGTTTGGATGGAAAGCTAGATTGGGCTGGGCTGCATTGCATACATGTGATATATGCCATATTGAGTGGGCTAAGGCCCAATGTGCATCTGTGGGCTTCAGGCCCAGTTTGCATTATTCAGGGATTTACACACTGAGTCTCGGTGACTCACCCCTCTGCTAAATTTTGCAGGTAACCAGTAGATCGCGGGTTTTGGAGCCAGGGCAGACTCAAGGTGGCCATGCGTTACCATTGTTTCGCAAATTAGACCCCCAATATGTGCTTGGTCTGCCATAGACTAGCATAGGAGACAAGAATTGACCAAGTTGGTCAAAGTTGGTGGTGTTTGGTGGACTAAATTGTTAGTTTAATATTAGAATAAAGAAAAGATGATGTCCATCTTTTTGCTCATCCTTCTCCACCGAAAATAGCAAATAAATAGGGGTTTTTGAAAGCTCAAAATTTCAGCAAGCTCTCATCCATACAAGTAAGTGTTCTAGTGATCTTTGTTGAAAATAGTTGTGCTTTAGGGACCCCTAAAGCTTAAGCTTTCAAATGAGGGGACTATTGTGCAATATGGTAAAAAGTTTAGAGTTTTACCATGAGAGCTATCTTAGTTATTTGCTGCATTTTTATGGAAGAAATTGAGTCTTAGTTGTTAGATGAACAACTTTTGTGGAAGGTGTTGTCTTAAAAACACCTAATTGGACCTTGATGAAAAGGTTACAAATTTGTAGTAATTATGTGTAAGGTTGAGCTTTGATGATAGCTATAAGAGTATTAAATTTTCACCTAGGCTTGTTGAGGTAGAAATGTGATTAGAATTAATTTCCGAGCCTAAGGGCAAAATGGTCATTTTGCTAAAGTCTAGGGGCAAAATAGTAATTTTACCTAAGTATGATTATTGAAATGCTTTCATTAATGAGGTGATTAAAATAAGCTAAATTTCTATTATAGAGTAAGAAGAACCGAGAATCTGCCTCGATCGGAGAGAGAACAAGGTCTCGGACTAGACCGACGAGTTGGCTCATTTTGAAATCGAAGTAAGTTTGTATGTGATTAATGCAACATTCACGTTAGCATAATTGAGAATGCTTGGTATCATATTGATGCATGATACTCTACTAAATTGAGTGATTTATGTTGAAGTCCTAATGGACTATAATGAATATGAAAAGGCTATCATCGAGATATCAAATAGATAAGGTCCCGTATAAGACCATGTCCGGGACATGGCCTCGGTACCGAGTTGAGATCTCGTATAAAACCATATTCGGGATATGGCTTCAGTAATAAATTATAAGAATCGTATAAGATCGTATCTTGGATATGGCATCTATATTTGACGTGAAACTCCATATAAGACCATATCCAGGATATGGCAGTGGCATTCCAAAGTGGCCCCATGTAAGACCACCTCTGGGATGTGGCATTGGCTTCGTACCCATATGAATGACGATTAAAGAATGTCTTTGACTATCCCTAGTGAATAATGGGATAAGTAAATGAGTATAGAAGTAGAAATAAGAATTGTACAAAAGTCACGTGATTGAGTGAAAACAGGTATTCGTGAATGAGTCACAAAAAAAATGATTACGAGGTGTAGCACGATATGTGCTAAATAAGGGCAACTGTAAGTAATTATGGCAAGGAGCCTATGACTTGTGTACGGTTAATTAATGCTATGGATGGATTATACTATGAGCTTATTATTGCTATTTAATTCCATGCAAACTTACTAAGCTTTATGCTTACCCCCTTTCATTGCCCTTTCTCCTTGTAGTATTGCCAAGATAACTCGAGGATCGTGGACGTAGGAGTTTGGGAATCACACTATCGACATCACTTTGGTAAAACAATTTAGACTTATTTTGAGTATGGCATGTATAGGACTCGAGTATTTTGTTAAGTTGTAATTGTTAGTCAAAGTGTTGGTTATGTAAGTTATTAAAGTCATTTTGTAAATGGACTTATAAGTTAGGAAAATACTTGGCAAATTCTATTGCTTAATGTAGATGAATTTCATGAAGTATATGCCCTTATGTACATCTTAATTCTTTGAGCTTCTAGAGATACCTATGGGTTATCTTTTATATTGGAATGAGTACTTAGATGTGCCTTTGGGATAGGAGTTGTATCATCTTGAAATGAAGTATGTATGCGTGCAACGTAGGGTGGCAAAAAGGCTTGGTAGATAGCCTGCTAATTGTCCACATGGGTAGACACACGGGCGTGTGTCTAGACCGTGTGGGGTTCATGGCTTGCACATGGGCGTATGCCTAGGCCGTGTGAAGTCTGCACCTTGCACTTGGAATTTAAATCGCCACACGGCTAAAGCACACGGATGTGTGCATAGACCGTGTGGATAGGTCAGAATGTTAAGATTTGGCACATCGGCTAGGGCCATGGACGTGTCAAGGCCGTGTGACCTTAGTCAGAATAGACCACGGGTAGAAGATACGGGCATGTCTTAGGGGCACACGGACGTGTCCCTAGACCAACACGGGCGTGTGGCCCCTATTTGTTGAAAGGTTTCTCGAGTTCATAAAAGTTCTCGGAATAGTTCCGAAACCTCTATGAGGTATGTTTAGGGCCTCTTAGGCCGAGTATGTGCAAGTGATGGGTTTAAACGAAACTTTATAACCCTATTCGAGACGTTTAAGTAAAGTTAGTTAGGTAATGCCTCAAACCCGGTTCCGACTTGAATACTGGTAAGGGGTGTTACAAATAGGTTTAATTAGTGTTTCACAAACACGATTTTTTACTATTTGTAAACATGTTCGATTAGTGTTCATGAACGATTAATTTAAATGAGTTTAAACTGAACTTGAACCGAGCCTAGACATCTATATTTTATACGTACTGAATTCAAACATAATATTAAATTTTTAAATGAACATCATCCATACATGAATAATTTAAAAAATAAACAAACAAACATATGTTGATGTACACCATTACCAGACCTAAAACCACAACTGAAAACTTTTCCACTAAAAAGAAAAATATAAATGGACTAGAATGTTAGTTAAAATAATAAAGATGTAAGAAAACAGTGGTCATGATATCAGTTTATAGAAAAAGCAGATTTGTAAAATTCTAGTCACATCAATCCCACAATCTATTAACGAAATGGACAATGAAAAAAAACATACTAAGCAATAGAAATGATCCACATTTTTTTTAAATTATATTAATACTCACTGTATTTTGATTATTCAAGTTAGTAATTTTTTTATTGTAATACTGGTACCATTTTTTTTAATTAGCATAATAATAAAATTGTTTTTTATATTAATACATTTTATTAATTTGGTCTTAATTGAAAAAATTAATAAACTTGACTCTCAACTTCATATAGCTTATCAATTTAGTCCTAGTTCTAAAATAATTAAAAATAAAAATATTTTTTTATAAAAAAAATGCAACAAAAAGTTAGACAGGTTTCTTGAAAACATTTTATTTTTTTATTTTCTATTTTTTAAAAATTGAAAACCACATTTACTAAATAAATATAAAATTTTGTTTTCAATAATAAAAATAAGTTTGATACCTATTTTTTAATCTAAAAACATGAAAAATAAGATTAAAAATTACATATTTTTTTGGATTCGTACCAAAGTACCGAATTTGACTGTTGAAAAAATATATACTTTTGGAAGAAATTTCATGGTTGAGTTTTTTTGTTGCTGCTTGCCACTGGAATCGATATTATATTTAGGTTAAATTTTATGAGTACTCTCCGTATTTTGCGAAAGTTATGGATTTAGCCTTTATGCTTTAATTTGTTCATTTTTAGTCCCTATATTTTTTAATTTCTAAAATTTCAATCCTCACCAGACAAAGATGGTTAATTCATTAAGTTATGTTGTTTTCAAAATCTGATGCGACACACATAGTATCATATGTGTAATGTCATGTCAACTTGTTATTTTCATATCTTACTAATTAAAATTTGAGTTAATGGATTAACAATTTTCGTTTGCGTAAATATTGAAATTTTAAATTTTAAAAAGTATAAAGATTTAGAATGATCCAATTGTAGAAAATAGATTAAATCTACAGTTGTACGCATGGTATAAGATTAGTAATTGAATTAAACCAAATAGATTTAACTAATACTATTTGAATTAAGACTAAATTTTAAATTTTGAAAAATAATAATAATTAAAATTGATCGGTTTGAAAAGTACATAAACTAAAATTGATCAGATTAAAGTATAAAAACTAAAACAAAGTAATACCAAAATATAACATAACTTTTAGTAGGACAATATAAAGAAAAGACGTATTGAAGGTAGACTTCTATGGTAAGTTGTAAGTTACATAATAATAAAATTGAGTATTTAAAGTTTTGCTTGGAAAGAAAATTAGAAAGATATAAAATTGAATTAGTAAATTAATAAAATAATAAAATAAAATTTCTTACCATAAGTGTATGAAAAACAAATCCAGCATGGGTACCTTGATGTTAACTTAAACAAGTGACTGGTTTTAGCTCCAAAACAAGCTTTGGGGTTGTTTTTCAAGGTCAAAGAACACTATGGGTTCAATGCTTTAACCATGGTTCTTGCTGTGAATTACCATTTCAAGCTTGAAGCTTCAACAAGACAACCAATGGATGCTGTTCCTTGTTTATCTTTATCTGCTAAAGTTGAAGAACTCAAGTCCCACTCCTTTTATACCTTTAAGTGTTACAATTTTCTTGTTCAAAGCAATTTTCTTTAGTTGAAAAAAATGAGAGGAAAGAAAGAAAAAATGTTTAATTTTGAACTAGCATATACTCCTTTTTCAAATTTTTTTCTCTTATCATCCTAATTTGAAAGGTTTTTTTACCTAAATAATATAAAACAAAATTATTAATTATGAAAAATGTATGGAAAATAGATTAATTACAAAAAAAAATAGGCATTTGCTACAGTGCTATGATGGTGTTGCCTGACAAATTGGCAGCACCAAACTGAAAAGTGATGATCTAAAATATTGAATGACCTGATATGTAAATTTCTCGTTTTGGTTGGCAGTGAAAAAAAAAAAGGCTTTATATGGGTAAATTCTTAATAAACTTTAAATGGGTAAATTCTTCATAAACCCCGTTATTTATTATTTTTATTCCTCTTTAACACCAAAAAAATAAAATAATAAAATTTTTCGAGATTGTTCAAGGTCTCCCGGTGATATTCATGGCTTCCATGGAGAAATTGAAGCGAGCAACGTTCATGTCAACCCTCAATAGCTTCTCGATCATAGGTACCGATCGTGATCCTGAACCCAGGGTGCAAATGATTTTGGTTCTAGCAATACAACCATTATTTGGAAGCTCCTTCAAGATCCCATCAATGTCGATATTCACCATTTCCTTTTTTATTTGCTCGAATTAAAAATTTGCTCTGTTGCACCCATTATCAATTAAAAAATATTAAAAGTCATCAATGAAAAAGATTGGAGAAGAAAACCCGGGTAAAAGAAACATTGAGATAAATAGAATGAGGTTAAGGTAGGATTGGTGAGAGAGATCAAATGAGGTAAATACATAGATGGTTTTTTAAGATATATATAATTAAATATGAACAAATTACAAGCAAACAAAAATAAAAATAATTTTTTTTATGTTGTGTTAAACTGAGAAATGAGATATTATACCTTATAAGCCAAAAAAACAAAAAGGAAAAAGAGTGAGTTTTGAATAACAGAGGAAAAATATTTTTTTGAAAAATAAATAATTGTTTTTTTGTGTTAAAAAAGAATAAAATAAAATAATAAACAAGGAGAATTTATGAAGCAATTTACTCATTTAAAGTTTGGTTCCACCGCAACACCCTTAAAGCCTTAAAACCTTTTTTCAATTGTCAACCAAAACGAAAAATTTACATATCAAGCCCCTAAATATTTTAGGTCATCATATTTCAGTCTATTGCCACCAATATGTCAGGTGGCACCATCAGAATACTGTAGTAAATGCTTATTTTCGTAATTAATTTATTTTTCATATCTTTTTTTTGTAATTTATTATTATATTATTATTTACGTAAAAAAACTCAATTTAAAATGATTGGTTTTGTAACAGCCCGATTTTGACCCTAATCAGAAAAGTGGTTTCGAGACCACAAATCCGAGTTTGAAAAATATTTTTAAATTATTTTTCATGTTTATTATGTGTGACTTTGTTGGTGTTAAATTTTCGTGACTTAATTTTGTTGTTTAGGTACCCGATTAAATAAAAGGACTTAATCGCGTAAAACGTAAAAGTTACAAATTAAAGTGTAAAGTGCTTAATTGATAGTGGCTTTTGAATATAAAGTATTTAAAAGGAAAATAGCCCATTTTTAGTTATAGTGGATGGTACAAGGACTAAAATAACCTTGTATTATATGTTATATATTAGTTATAAAAGGTTAAATAAGTAATAAGTTAATATATGTTAAAATATAACAAATTGAAAGCCATTATCATCTTCTCCCATTACCAAAACTTAGAAAACAAATAAGGTTTAAGAACTTTGAATATTCGGCCATAAAAGAAGCTTGATTCAAGGTTAGTTTTTGTTCGGTTTTTTATAATTTTTACGTTTTTGAGATTGTTGCTTTGAATACTTCAAAACCCATGTCTTAATTTTTGTTTGTGATGAGGATTTTGTGTTTTGGCATTGATGATACCTTGTGGTCTTTGTTGTTTGATGATGAAAAGTGAAATATATGTGTTAGATTTACAAGTTTTGTCTTTGAATTTTTGATGAATTTGAGTAATTTGGATTAAATTGCAAAAATAAATTTTTGAGGGACTAAAATGTGAAATAAATGAAATTTATGGACTTTTATGAGGACTAGGAAGATTCGGCCCTTGTATGGTGTAGTCAAATTTTGTGTATTTTGTGTTTTGTGCAAAAAGGACTAAATTGTAAAAAGTGTGAAATATTAGGGACAAAATTGTAATTTGCCCATTTATGTGTTTTTAGGCTAAATTGAATCGAATGGTGTTTAAATAAGCTTAATTTGAATATGTTTAAATCAAGAATTAAAGAAATCAGATTTGGATCGGGGAAAGACAAAAGTGGTCGAATAGCCGATTTTATAGTCGTCGACGTCCGAGGTAAGTCAATAAGCATTTAAATGTTGTTATATCTATGAATATATATCTGTTACATAATCGAAATGAATTATTTGAATTATTTATGCTATGGCCGAATGTGATTGTGGTGATTGGCTATATTCCGAGCTTGATTCGATCGAGTTTCGACGTCCGTAAGTCCCGTACGAACCTTAGGAATAGATAGGATACATATGTCATGACATAGGATATCCGATATGTGTTATCGTGTAAGACCACGTCTGGGACATTGGCATCGATTTGTGTTTACATGTAAGACCCTGTCTGGGACAGTGGCATCGATATGTGATTACATGTAATACCACGTCTGGGGCGTTGGCATTGTACGAGCTTCCTACTATCCGCGTATCCTTTTGAATTCTGAATGGTTCAACGGGCATGTGTAAGTAAAGGCCAATGTGAAATTCGAACTAAAAGAACTAAGGTACGTATATAAATTGTGTTATGAAGAGAAAGGTAAGTTATATGTTTAGTTCATTGTACAAAGGTTAATGTATAAACATGTGAAATATGTATAAGTTTTCAACTATGTGAATTCGGCTAAAGGGTATATTGTGTGACTTTGATATTGAAATTTGAGTAATTATTTGTGATTGTATATAATTTATTACTTGATATAATTTTGTATACTTGATTTTGCTAAGTTGGTTGATATTACTTTGCTGTTGACTTACTAAGCTTAAATAGCTTACTTTGTGATTTTATGTCTATCTCTATTTTATAGATTTTGGATACGTTACGTGCTCGGGGATCGTCAGCAAGACTATTCACACCATCGACAGTCTCATTTGGTATTTTGCTAAGTTAATTTTGAATATATGGCATGTATAGCATAGTAAGAGGTTGAATATGGATTAAGTACTTTTGTATGTAATTAATAGCCATGCGAAAATGGCTTATCTTCTTTTGATCGACTTGGTATCTATGCTTATGGTCATAATGGTCATTGAAAATGAGCTTATATTATGCCTATTTGATTAAGGTATATGTTCATGATAAGTAAGCATGCATGATGTTTTATAATTAGACTTGTTGAATTTGGGTATGTCATTAATACTTGTATTTTGGTTATGCTTTGTACGATGGATTGAATTAGTTAAGATATGGACTTGAACCAAATGTATGCATGGATATTTTGGCTATGGGTAAGTGATGATTATATTATGGACATGTTGAATTCGATTAGGTAATATATATATATATATATATATGTTCAAATCCAACAAATAGGTATGTGGTCATATTAGTCATCAAGTCTTGGATAATTGAGATTGAAATGATAATGTTAAATACATATGTATTCGGCAATGATATGAAATTATGATAGATGTTTAAATGTGATGCAAAGGAACTTAGTTTTGTAATTAGGTTATGAAATTTGTATTGGTAAATAGTAAATGTTAGATGTAATTTTGGTTTGTGAAATAATGGATATGTCTCATGATTAAATGGTTATATAATGTGATATGAAATTGATTAGGAAATTATGTATGTATTTATATAGTTATTCGACTATACTTGGTTGAAATATTTGATGGTTGTTAATGAATTGTTCTTTATGGGATATTTGTAAGATTATGGAAAAGTGATTAATATGTTATATAAGAATATGTGTGTATTAATTTTGGAAGGTAACATAATTATGTATAACATTTACCTGTTTAAATGGTTGATATGTATAATAAATTATTTAAGTTGTTTAGCTTGATATTTGAATAGCGCATGGAATAAGTGACTAAATATGTGCTTTAGTTGATTAATGATATGTATTAAAATGATTAAGCATAAGGTTAGTTTGATAATTGTTTAATAAATGAAATTGAAATAATGAATGTCCTATTGTTTGGTAAGTATAAGATGATAAATATGTTTGAATTTATAAAGATTAGTATGGTTTGATTTAAATAAAAAATGTGCAACCTCATTCTGTTTGGATGATTAAATACATAAAAGCTAGCTTTGATTTGAATATTAAGTATGTTTCTTCGATCTGAATGCTAAGGATGTGAATATAATATGTTATGTAATGATTATTTTTCTCTTGAATGTACCTGATATGTTTATTTTATAAAATATATATATATTGAGTTGTGTTTTATTAGGTAATGCCTCGTAACCCTAGTTTGGCCATGGATACGGGTTAGGGGTGTTACATTTGATTGGCATCAGAGCTACGGTTTAGTCGATTCTAGGACTAACGTATAGTGTAAAAGTCTAGCTATACATGTCATATGTTATACTGTGATAGTGTGATGACTTCTGACATTTGAAAATGTGTTTTCATATAGTAATGGATCTTGATCGAGCCGTAGCTGATGATGTCGAGAGTGTAGCGCCTGCTCCCGCACAAGGGATAGCTCCGATAGAGCGTGTTTTAAATGTGGATCCAGAGATCATTTTATTCGGGAGTGTCCAGAGATAGTTGATCAAAATCCAGTTCAGAATACTAGATCGGGTAATACTGCAGCTCGAGGTATACCACCCAAAAATACGGGTATTGTAAGTGGTATCCAGAGAGGAACTAAAGATTCAGCTGTTAGATTTGAGGCTCGCGCACCAGCTAGAGCTTATGCTATACGTGCACGTGAGGAGGCTTCATCCCCAGATGTCATTACTGGTACTTTTACTCTTTATGATACTACCGTTATTGCTTTGCTTGATCCTAGTTCAACTCATTCCTATATGTATGAGACTTTGGTGTCTAGTAGACTTTACCTGTTGAGTCTACTGAGTTTGTAATTAAAGTATCGAACCCCTTAGGCCGGTGTGTCTTGGTTGATAAAATATGCAACAATTTTCCGCTGATGATTTGATATTCATGTTTTCCAGCTGATTTGATGTTGTTGCCATTTGATGAGTTTGATATAATTCTAGGTATGGACTGGTTAACTCTGTATGATGCTATCGTGAACTGTAAACGGAAGACTATTGATTTGCGATGCCAGAATGATGAGATTATTCGGATTGAATCTAATGATCTGAATGGTTTACCAGCAGTGATATCCTCTATGACAGCTCAGAAATATGTGAGAAAGGGTTGTGAAGCTTATTTTGCTTATGTGCTTGATTCTAAAGTGACAGAAAAGAAGGTTAAATCAGTACCTGTTGTATGTGAGTATCCATATGTGTTCCCTGAAGAATTACCGGGTTTGCCACCTATTCGAGAAGTTGAGTTTGGGATTGAATTAGTGCTGGGGACAACTCTGATTTCTATAGCTCCATATAGGATGGCACCTACAGAATTAAAAGAAATGAAAGTACAGTTGCAAGAGTTGACAGATAGGGGATTTGCACGACCAAGTTTCTCTCCTTGGGGCGCACCAGTTCTATTTGTGAAAAAGAAAGACGGAACCATGATAATGTGTATTAACTACAGGCAGCTTAATAAAGTGACCATAAAGAATAAGTATCCATTACCGAGAATTGACGACCTATTTGATCAGCTGAAAGGGGCTACAGTGTTTTCAAAGATAGATTTGAGATCGGGATACTATCAGTTGCGAGTTAAAGACTTTGATGTGCCAAAGACTGCTTTCCGGATGAGGTACGGACACTACGAGTTTCTAGTTATGCCTTTCGGACTTACTAATGCACCTGCTATTTTCATGGATCTGATGAATCAGATTTTCAGACAGTATTTGGATCGGTTTGTGGTAGTGTTTATAGATGATATTCTGAACTACTCCCAAGATGAAACCGAGCATGCCGAGCATCTGAGACTTGTGCTACAGACTTTGCGAGATAAACAATTGTATACAAAGTTTAGTAAGTGTGAGTTCTGGTTACGTGAAGTCAGTTTTTTGGGCCATGTTGTATCAGCATCAGGTATCAGGGTTGATCCGAGCAAAATTTCAGCTATACTTGACTAGAAACCACCGAAAAATGTTTTTGAAGTTCGAAGCTTTTTGGGACTTGTTGGTTACTACAGACGGTTCGTGAAGGGTTTCTCTATGATTGCTACATCGTTGATAAAGCTGTTATAGAAAGATGTTAAGTTTGAGTGGTCAGAGAAGTGTCAGAAAAGTTTCGATCAGTTGAAAGCTCTTTTGACCGAAGTTCCAGTGTTAGTTCAGCCTGAATCGGGTAAAGAATTTGTCATTTATAGTGATGCATCTTTGAATGGTTTGGGTTGTGTTTTAATACAGGAAGGAAAAGTTATAGCTTATGCCTCGAGACAATTGAAGTCACATGAAAAGAACTATCCGACACATGATTTGGAACTAGCAGCCATTGTGTTTGCGTTGAAGATATGGCGTCATTATCTGTTCGGTGAGAAATGTCATGTTTATTCTGATCACAAAAGCCTGAAGTATTTGATGACTCAGAATGATTTGAATTTGAGACAACGCCGATGGTTAGAGCTGTTGAAAGATTACGAGCTAGTGATTGACTACCATCCCGGAAAGGCTAATGTTGTTGCTGATGCTTTAAGTCGAAAGTCATTATTTTCTCTGCGTGCAATGAACACGCATATGGTTATATCGATGATGGTTCGATAATAGCTGAATTAAAAGCAAGGCCGTTGTTTGTTCAACAAGTTTGTGATGCCCAGAAAGTTGATAATGATGTGTTAGCAAAGCGAACTCAGTGTGAAACTAATGTTGAATCAAAATTCTGAGTTGATGAAAATGGTTGTTTGAGGTTCAAAAATCGAATATGTGTTTCGAGGAATTTAGAGTTGATTCAGATGATTTTGAACAAAGCTCATAGCAGTCAGTTATATGTTCATCTAGGTAGTATGAAAATGTATAATGATTTGAAACAGTTCTATTGGTGGTCTGGTATAAAACGAGACATATCAAATTTTGTTTCGAAATGCCTAGTCTATCAGCAAGTGAAAGCTGAGCATCAGGTACCTTTTGGGTTACTTCAGCCAATTATGAAACCTGAGTGGAAGTGGGATAGAGTCACGATGGATTCTGTATCCAGTCTACCTTTGACACCGAGCAAGAAAGATGCAATCTGGGTTATTGTGGATAGATTGACTAAATCTGCTCATTTTGTTCCAGTTCGCACTAATTATTCACTTGATAAACTGGTTGAATTATATGTATCTCAGATTGTGAGATTATATAGTGTGTCTATTTCTATTGTTCCGGGCAAGGACCCGAGGTTCACACCGTGGTTTTGGAAGAAATTGCAAGATGCTTTAGGTACGAAACTACACTTTAGCACAGGTTTTCATGCGCAGACAGATGGTCAGTCCGAACGAATCATTCAGATACTTGAAGATATGTTGAGATGTTGCATCCTTGAGTTCGAAGGTACGTGGGAACGATACTTACCTTTGATTGAAATTGCTTACAATAATAGCTTTTAATCTAGTATCAAGATGGCACCCTACGAGGCTTTATACGGTCGTAAATGTCGTACACCATTGTATTGGGCTGAGCTTAGTGAAAATAAGATACACGGGGTTGACTTGATCAAAGAAACTGAACAGAAAGTGGCAGTGATCCATGATAGCTTGAAAACTGCATCAGACCGTCAAAAGTCATATGCAGATTTGAAACGTAAAGATATTGAATTTCAGATCGGAGATCAAGTGTTTTTGAAAGTTTCATCGTGGAAGAAAGTACTCAGATTCAGTCGTAAAGGTAAGTTAAGTCTGAGATTCATTGGGCCGTATGAGATCACAGAACGTATCGAGACGGTTGCTTATAAATTGCAGTTGCCACCTGAGCTAGAAAAGATCCATAATGTATTCCATGTTTCGATGCTTCGTAGATACCGATCTGATCCTTCACATGTGATTAGTCCAACAGATGTCGAAGTTCAGCCTGATATGACATATGAAGAGGAACCGATTTGTATTCTGGCTCGTGAGATAAAATAATTGAGAAATAAGAAAATTTTGTTGGTCAAAGTATTGTGGCAAAAGCACGGGGTTGAGGAAGCAACTTGGGAGTCAGAGAATACGATGAAAGAACGTTATCCAAACCTATTCACCAATAAGATTTTCGGGGACGAAAATCCCTAAGGGAGGAGAGTTGTAACAGCCTGATTTTGACCCTAAATAGAAAAGTGGTTTTGGGATCACAAATTCGAGTCCGAAAAATATTTTAAATTATTTTTCATTTTTATTATGTGAGAATTTGTTGGTGTTAAATTTTAGTGACTTAATTTTGTTGTTTAGGTACCCAATTAAATAAAAGGACTTAATTGCGTAAAATGTAAAAGTTACAAATTAATGTGTAAAGTGCTTAATTGATAGTGGCTTTTGAATATAAAGTATTTAAAAGGCAAATAGCCCATTTTTAGTTATAGTGGACGCACAATGATAAACTGTAAAAGTAACATATTTTAAGCCCACATTTAGCATGCTTTTGGATGATTTAAGCCTTGAATTATGTAATTTGGTGCTCTTAATCCTTTGTTTTCATGTTTTATACTCAGAAGAGCACCGAATGACGAAAAGAATGGAAAGCGAGCCCAAAACGGAATAAATGGGCCATATCACGAAATCCACATGGCCTGGGCCCAAGACCACACGGCCGTGCCTCATAAATAGTCTCGAACACGGCCTGGCCACGATTCACATGGGCGTGTTCCATGGGCGTGTCCCTGCTGTGGGAAAGAAGAAGTTCACTCGAAATAGGAAACTTGGAGGCAAAAAAACACATTCCAAAGCCTATTCAAACACCCTAGTAGGAATTCTACTTGAATTAGGATACTTAGGGGCCAAGTAAGGCATCTTAAAGTCTATATAAACACCCAAGGGGGCAACTTGAAGAGGAGTTCGGCAGAAGCCTTCTGCAAGGACTTTTGTCGGGGAACCCAAGGCTTTAGTCAGGGGGCATCCAGCTAGGCCAAAGAAGGCAGAATTGTGGAAATTTACTCGCAGATAGCCAGTTGATCCATCTCAAGAAGCAGGAATTATACTCAAGGTGGAGGATCTATCCTTCAATTCCTTCAGGGGGTTTTAGGGATTTCTTATGTTTCGTTTTATCTTTTCTTTTGAGATGTTTTCTTTTATTGTTATGAACTAAACCCTTATATACCTGAGGGGATGAAACCTAAGATGAATCTTGTTATCGTTTGCTGAACTATATGATAAATATTTGACTTGTTCTTAATTATGTGTTCTAAATTCTTGTGTTGATATTTCTGGGATATTAATTCAAGTGTGATGTGCTTAGGTGGAGGAGCAAAAGTCCCCGCTTAAGAGTAGATCTAGCATAATTAAGCGGAGCTGATCGCACGCCTTGAGATAGGGTGACGAGATTTTGCCGGATTAGGGTGAAACCTAATATGGGAGTCCATAGATCGAGTTAATGCATTTCTAGGGGTTTTAATTAGAAAAAGATTTCAATTAATCAACCTAGGGTTAGACGTTAGTCGCCTCGAGAGATGGATTAATTATATTAGGGAATCTTATGGATCAAGTCAAATGAATAAATCGTCTAGTTCAGAGTTAGATAACAAGTGATGTCTAGGTGGATTCTTCCTTGGGTGTCGTCTTAATCAATTGGTTTTTCCTCAAAGTATTTTTTCCAATTTCATTCTTCTTTGTCTTAGAGTTTTTAGTTTAGTAGTTAGTTAATTTTAGATTAAATAAAAATCACTTTAATTCTTGGGCTAAATAATAAAGAGTGAGTTAGTATTAGTACTTTCGGTTCCTTTGGGTTCGACATTTCGGTCTTGCCTTAACTATACTACTGTTCGATAGGTGCGCTTGCCTCACATCGTTGTCATAGTTAGTTTCCAGGTTTGATCATTCTTTTTATAAATTTTAAGACTTTGATATCGCATAAAACTACGATCACACAAGGACTAAAATAACCTTGTATTATATGTTATATATATTAGTTATAAAAGGTTAAATAAGTAATATAATAATAAGTTAATATATGTTAAAATATAAAAAATTGAAAGCCATTATCATCTTCTCCCATTATCGAAACTTAGAAAACAAATAAGGTTTAAGAACTTTGAATATTCGGCCATAAAAGAAGCTTGATTCAAGGTTAGTTTTTGTTCGGTTTTTGATAATTTTTACGTTTTTGAGATCGTTGCTTTGAATACTTCAAAACCCATGTCTTAATTTTTGTTTGTGATGAGGATTTTGTGTTTTGGCATTGATGATACCTTGTGGTCTTTGTTGTTTGATGATGAAAAGTGAAATATATATGTTAGATTTACAAGTTTTGTCTTTGAATTTTTGATGAATTTGAGTAATTTGTACTAAATTGCAAAAATAAATTTTTGAGGGACTGAAATGTGAAATAAATGAAATGTATGGACTTGTATAAGGACTAGGAAGATTCGGCCCTTGTATGGTGTAGTCAAATTTTGTGTATTTTGTGTTTTGTGCAAAAAGGACTAAATTGTAAAAAGTCTGAAATATTAGGGGCAAAATTGTAATTTGCCCATTTATGTGTTTTTAGGCTAAATTGAATAGAATGGTGTTTAAATAAGATTAATTTGAGTATGTTTAGATCAAGAATTAAAGAAATTGGATTTGGACCAGGGAAAGACAAAAGTGGTCGAATAGCCGATTTCATAGTCGTCGACGTCCGAGGTAAGTCAATAAGCATTTAAATGTTGTTATATCTATGAATATATATCTGTTACATAATCAAAATGAATTATTTGAATTATTTCTGCTATGGCCGAATGTGATTGTGGTGATTGGCTATATTCCGAGCTTGATTCGATCGAGTTTCGACGTCTGTAAGTCCCGTACGAACCTTAGGAATAGATAGGATACATATGTCAAGACATAGGATATCCGATATGTGTTATCGTGTAAGACCAAGTCTGGGATGTTGGCATCGATTTGTGTTTACGTGTAAGACCTTGTCTGGGACAGTGGCACCGATATGTGATTACATGTAAGACCATGTATGGGACGTTGGCATTGTACGAGCTTCCGACTATCCGCATATCCATTTGAATTCTGAATGGTTCAACGGGAATGTGTAAGGGAAGGCCAATGTGAAATTTGAACTAAAAGAACTATGGTACGTATATAAATTGTGTTATGAAGAGAAAGGTAAGTTATATGTTTAGTTCATTTTACAAAGGTTAATGTATAAACATGTGAAATATGTATAAGTTTTCAACTATGTGTATTCGGCCAAAGGGTATATTGTGTGACTTTGATATTGAAATTTGAGTAATTATTTGTGATTGTATATAATTTACTACTTGATATAATTTTGTATATTTGATTCTACTAAGTTGGTTGATATTACTTTGCTGTTGACTTACTAAGCTTAAATAGCTTACTTTGTGATTTTCTGTCTGTATCTGTTTTATAGATTTTGGATATGTTACGTGCTCAGGGATCATCAGCAAGACTATTTACACTATCGACAGTCTCCTTTGGTATTTTGCTAAGTTAATTTTTGAACATATGGCATGTATAGCATAGTAAGAGGTTGAATATGGATAAGTACTTTGTATGTAATTAATAGCCATGCGAAAATGGCTTATCTTCTTTGATCGATTTGGATCTATGCTTATGTCATAATGGTCCATTGAAAATGAGCTTATATTTATGCCTATTTGATTAAGGTATATGTTTCATGATAAGTAAGCATGCATGATGTTTTATAATTAGACTTGTTGAATTGGGTATGTGATTAATACTTGTATTTTGGTTATGCTTTGTACGATGGATTGAATTAGTTAAGATATGGACTTGAACCGAATGTATACATGGATGTTTTGGCTATGGGTAAGTGATGATTATATTATGGACATGTTGAATTCGATTAGGTAATATATATATATATATATATATGTTCGAATCCAACAAATAGGTATGTGATCATATTAGTCATCAAGTCTTGGATAATTGAGATTGAAATAATAATGTTAAATACATATGTATTCGGCAATGATATGAAATTATGATAGATGTTTAAATGTGATGCAAATGAACTTAGTTTTGTAATTAGATTATGAAATTTGTATTGGTAAATGGTAAATGTTAGATGGAATTTTGGTTTGTGAAATAATGGATATGTCTCATGATTAATTGGTTATATAATGTGATATGAAATTGATTAGGAAATTATGTATGTATTTATATAGTTATTCGGCTATACTTGGTTGAAATATTTGATGGTTGTTAATGAATTGTTCTTTATGGGATATTTGTGAGATTATGGAAAAGTGATTAATATGTTATATAAGAATATGTGTGTATTAATTTTGAAAGGTAACATAATTAGGTATAACATTTACCTGTTTAAATGGTTGATATGTATAATATATCATAAGTTGTTTAGCTTGATATTTGAATAGCGCATGAAATAAGTGACTAAATATGTGCTTTAATTGATTAATGATATGTATTAAAATGATTAAGCATAAGATTAGTTTGATAATTGTCTAATAAATGAAATTGAAATAATGAATGTCCTATTGCTTGGTAAGTATAAGATGATAAATATGTTTGAATTTATAAAGATTAGTATGGTTTGATTTAAATAGAAAATGTGCAACCTCATTCTGTTTGGATAACTAAATACATAAACGCTAGCTTTGATTTGAATGTTAAGTATGTGTCTTCAATCTGAATGCTAATAATGTGAATATAATATGTTATGTAATGATTATTTTTACTCTTGAATGTACCTGATATGTTTATTTTAATATATATATATCTGTGTGTGTGTGTGTCTGTTATGAGTTGTGTTTTATTCGGTAATGCCTCGTAACCCTAGTCCGACGACAAATACGGGTTAGGGGTGTTACAGGTTTTTATGCAATAACATGAAATTTTTCATATTTTCTTTCCTACTAATCACATTCAAAATTTATTTGTTTTCACTCATTCTTTTGATGTTTCTATTTTTACACTTAATGAAACACACCCTGAAAGTTGTATAAAAAATGTAGAATACTTTGAGCAGCCTTAAGTTATAACCCTCTGAAACCAAGAGTGCTGTCCATAGAGTCCTAGAGAGAGAGCAGTATCTATTGCGGCTTGGGATGGAGGAGAGTGGTGGCGGAGAGAGGGAAAGTGGCCAGGAGATCTCCTTGCTAGCTGAAGAACTTATTCAATTATCAATCAAAAGATCGATGGTAGCACCGACGGCGAAACTCACTTTGATCTGTTCAGTATGGACCAAAAAACACTTCAATACTGAAAGTTTTAAGGCGCAACTGAAGAGTATCTGAAAAACAAAGAAGAAGTTCGAGATTCGACTAGAGGGGCAAAATTTATTCTCAATAATTTTCGATCTAGAAGAAGATTTGGAGTTGATTCTGGAAGGGCACCCCTGGTTATTGCGTAAATATCTTCTTTTATTTGACCGATTATTTAGTCCAATTGATAGAGATCAAACATGTCTTACTTCATCGCCATATTGGATCAAGATTGGCCCGTGTTTACCAGATTTCGACAAAAAAGATCTTCTACATGCAATCGGAAGTACTTTTGAAGGCGTTATCAGATCGGAGATTAATGATGATTTCTGCAGACTTAGAATTATGTTAGATGTTCAGAAACCTTTTAGGAGAGGTATTTTTGTTTCAAGTAGCAACAGTATTAATGCATGGATCCCTTTCAAATATGAGAAATTACCATTTTATTGTTTTGGTTGTGGAAGATTGGGCCATGGCCTTCATGATTATGTGTTGTTAAGTCCTGAAGAAAAAAACAGAATTAAGGATGACCCCCCTTTTTCTATTGCACTAAAAGCAGAATCAAAAGCAATGGGAAAAGAAAGCATGAAATTCACTGCATTCACGAAAAAACTGGGACCCCAATGCTCATATACAGGTTGTCTGAAGGAGGAGGCTGATGGTCGTGTCAATTTGGCAGAACTTATTGCAAAGAAAGATAACATGTTAAGTGGAAGACAACTGGCTAATTGGGAGGAAGGCTTAAAGTATAAGGAATATGTTTATGATATGGTGGAGTTGGGTATGGTAAATAAATCAGTGGAAAAAGCTAAAGAAGCCTCCAAAAAGACGAGCTAGAGAAGAATGGATCCAAGGAGTATGACAGAAATCCGGAAGAGTGAACGGGTTGCGGGTAAGAGGAATTTTTTTGTAAACGAGGATGACAGAAATTGTGAGGAGAATTCAAGAATGGAAGGAGCGAAAAGGTTAAAATCTGATGATTTTGTGGGTCATAAAGACATTTTTATAGATGAAACAATTGAGATCTCAGAGGATAATGTGGTTTCAAACACTTTTATATCGGCGATTGCCATCAGGCAAGCCGACCGAACACAATGAAAAGCTTATGTTGGAACGTTCGTGGGTTGGGGAGCCCACGGGCAGTTCAGAGGCTGCGCTACTTGTTAAGCAGCACAATCCCCAGCTGGTCTTCTTAATAGAGACGAAACTAGATAAGAATCGGATGCAAAGGGTCAAGAGAAGATGTGGTTTTATGAGTGGAGTTGAAGTTGAAGCTGGGGGATCTAGGGGAGGTCTTTGTTTAGCATGGAAGGAAGATATTAGAGTTAATTTGAGAAGTTTTTCTAAATGGCACATTGATGTTATTATTAAGGAGGATAATGTTGAGGAAAGAATGGAGGTTCACTGGTTTATATGGCTCCCCCTATTTAAAAGATAAAAATACAGTATGGAATCTGCTCAGAAGACTCGATCAAGAGGATAATTATCCTTGGCTTGTCGAAGGGGATTTCAATGAAATTCTCTATTCCTTTGAGAAAAGTGGAGGAGTATAAAGGGATAAGAAGAGAATGGAGGCCTTTAGGGAGACGTTAGAGGATTGCCAGTTGGTGGATATTGGGTATTCGGGTGTTTGGTTTACATGGGAAAGGGGAAACCTATTAGAAATGAATATAAGAGAAAGACTGGACAGGGGGGTAGCATATGAAAAATGGATGAAGTTATTTCCAATGGGTATCATTCAACATCTTCCTTACTCTTCATCAGACCATTGCCCTCTTCTCTTAAATACAAAAAAAAATCTAATGCATTCACAGGGAAGTAGAAGATTTCACTTTGAAGCATGGTGGACCATGGAAGAATCCTTAGAAAAAGTCATTAGAGAATCTTGGGAGTCAGATAAAGGAACGTTAATGGAGAAATTAGAAAAATTGCAGATTTTCTTGAAAGAGTGGGCACGTGCAAATAAAAGAGAAAAGGAGGGTTTGAAAAGAGAATTAACAAAGGAGCTAGAATTATTGCTGGAAGGGGAAAGGAACGATGACTCTATGGCAATCATTGACACCAAAATACATTTGAATATGGAAATCGACAAAGATGAAATGTATTGGGAACAACGAGCGAGAGCAAATTGGTTAAAGATTGGGGATAAAAACTCGGCCTATTTCCACAAGTGTGCCTTAGTCCGGAGGCGAGCAAACACAATCTCAAAGATGGTAACGGAGGAGGGGAAGGAAATCGAAGAGGGATCAGAAATCATGGATACAGCCTCACTATTTTTCCAAGATTTATTTAAGTCAAAGGGAGGTGCGAATCCTTGCAAGGTGTTAGAAGGTATTGAAGAAACGATATCGCATGAGGAAAATGAAATTTTACTACCTCCCTTTCAGGAAGAAGAAATTCAAACAGCTTTGAAAGGGATGGGTCTACAAAAGCACCAGGATCTAATGGTTTTCCAGCACTATTCTTTCAAAGGCACTGGCACATTGTAGGAAAAGATGTTGTTGATTACTGCTTAGGAATTCTGAATGATAAAAAGGATTTTGAAGATTTCAATAGGACAGATATTGTGCTCATTCCAAAAGTTCAAAACCCTACAAAACTGGTTAATTTCAGGCCCATCAGTTTGTGCACAGTTATTTACAAAGTTGTGGCTAAGGCTATTGCTAATCGGCTGCAGAATGTCATTGATAGATGCATTGATAGAGTTCAAAGTGCTTTTATCCCAGGACGACTTATTTCAGATAATGTGCTTTTAGCCTACGAAATTTTACATACGTTTTGTCAAAAGTGTACAGGGAAGAAAGGTGTTATGGCAGTTAAGCTTGATATGAGTAAAGCCTATGGCAGGGTAGAATGGGGGTTTATTGAAGAAGTAATGACAAAGATGGGATTTGCTAGTGAATGGGTGGAGCTTATAAGAAGATGTGTTACTATAGTCTCTTATGCAGTTAACATTAATGGAAGGAGGGGAAGTCTGTTTCATCCCACTAGAGGACTTAGGCAGGGTGATCCATTAAGCCTATTTCTTTTTCTAATTTGCAGTGAGGGACTTTCATATCTAATGAGAATAGCTAAGAGAAAATGACTTATAAGAGGCGCTAGAGCAAGCAGGCGTGGGCCAGAGATTTCACATTTGCTATTTGCAGACGATTGCATACTATTTGGAGAAGCAACCAGCAGAGGGGCAAAAATTATGAAGGACATATTACAGGTTTATGAAAGTTGCTCGGGACAATGTGTGAATTTTACCAAGTCCACAGTTCTTTATAGTCCGAATACAACTGAAGAGAATAAAGAAGCTGTGTCAGCTATGTTAGGAGTCAGAATTTCAACAAATCCAGAGAAATACTTGGGACTCCCTAATATGGTTGGTAAAAGGAAGAAAGAGTCGTTTCAAAACCTCCTAGATAGAATTTCCATGTGTATTGAAGGGTGGAGTAATAGGTTTTTATCCCAATGGGGCAAGGAAGTTTTCATCAAATCTGTCCTACAGGCTATACCAACTTTTGCAATGTCGTGTTTCCTTCTACCAAATTCCTTATGTAGAATGATGAAGGGTGTTTTCGCTAAGTTTTGGTGGCAAAAAGGCAAGTGAAGAAAAGGTATTCATTGGTGTCAGTAGAGCCATTTATGTCGCCCTAAAATTGAATGTGGTTTGGGGTTTCAAAATCTGGCACAATTTAATATAGCTATTTTGGCAAAACAGGGATGGTGTTTTTTAACAAACCCAAATTCATCAGTTACACAGGTGTTCAAAGCAAAATATTTTCCAAATAGTAATTTTCTTAATTCGCAGTTGGGAAATAAGAACTCTTATGTATGGCGTAGTATTTGGGCTGCAAAAGGTGTTTTGGAGAAAGGTCTTATTTGGAAAGTTGGAACGGGTACGAGCATATCTATTAGTAACGATGTGTGGGTTCCAAATCTTGTTAGTTCTAGATTATTATCTACTTTTGAAGGTTCGAATGAAAGTAAAGTTGCTGAGCTCATTAATAGTCAAGCAAGGGAATAGAACAGGGAAGTGATTGATTATACCTTTGCAGCTGCTGAGGCGGAAAGGATTCTCCGCATTCCCTTGGTGAAGATTCCTCATGATGACTTTCTAGCCTGGAGTGGCAAATCTTCGGGGGATTTTTCGGTCAAGAGCACCTACAAACTATTACAGAGCTTTGATCCTAAAGCTTATGCTGTACAAAATGTCTACAACGAATTTTACAGAAAATTATGGAGCATTTATCTACCTAAAAAAATCAAAATTACTACTTGGAAAGTCTCCTAGAACTATTTACCCACACGGGCAAACTTATTATGCAAAAAGCTAATAGCAGATGCCTCATGTCCTTGCTGTGGTTCGGAAACAGAGACAATGAATCACCTATATAGAGAATGCCCAATATCAGTAGAAGTTTGGTCACATTTATCATATGTTAATTTTCTACAGCTTATTACTCTTGACTTTGATCAGTGGCTTACCAAGACTTTAGATCTTCTCCACTTAGAACTGTGTAGAACCTTTTGTGGGGCGTTATGGGCCATCTGGAGGGATAGTAATGCTCGGATACATGAAAAAACAAATAAAACGGGTAAGGAGATTGCAAACTATGTGATGAACTACATTAAAGAATTAGACGGTGTGAAAAATAAAACAACAAAAGTCACTAAGGTTGAAAGCAGATGGCAACACCCACCTCAACAGGCTGTGAAAATTAACTTTGACGGAGCATATGATAAGGAAAAGCACCAATCGGCGTCAGCGATTGTGGCCAGAGATAGCGAAGGGAAAGTTCTTGTTTCCAGATCAACACTACATGAGAAGGTGGCTTCTGCTTTCGCTGCCGAAGCCATTGCTTGTCAGGGAGCACTACAGGTAGGGATAGACATGCAGAAAGAAGAAATCATTGTTGAAGGCGACTCATTAACAGTAATAAAAAAATGCAGAAACTCAATGCCAGATAAATCACAGATCGGGGCATATATTAATGATATTCATAAGTTGAAGGCAGAAATCAAGAAACTAAGGTTCAATTTCATTCCTAGATCAGCAAATAATCTTGCCCACATTTTAGCGACAAAAACGTTAAAGAAGAAAGAGGAGTTGTACCTAATCGGAGGAGTACCCTACTATGCCGAAACCCAGGCGAGAAACGAAAACATGCGGGAGCCGGACTGATAAATCGAGATAAGGAAGGAAAAGATGAAAAAGAGGGATAAAAAGTGACGTTTGTGAAATAGACTCAATGCAAAGAAACCCCTCGGTTGCTGCAAGCCATTAAAGAGTGAAATGACCGAAAATGATGGAAATGTCAGGCGATTGGATTGCTGATTGGGCATTAGGGCGGTGACAGCCTTTACTTCTAGACTCTTTGTTTTTTTAATAGTTTTTCCCTATTTTAATTTATTACTGTAGGCTTTATTTTTCACCGGCTTAACAATCTGATTGAACTGGACCCATAGGTATTATGTTGATGTTGTTTTTCTTTCATTTTATAAGAAATAAAAGCCGAATCTGTTTTAGTTCAAAAAAAAAAAAAAGAACTGTAGAATATGCAAAAGAGTGTTTTAATCATAATACATGTTTTTAAGGCTTTATTTAAGAGTGTAAAAAAGAAAATAAATTGTGGCGGAAAAGAGATGTTATGGTTGAGTGAAATGTCTGCGATTTTGAATCATGATGTTCGTTCTTCTTTTGGTTGATAATGATGATGGAATGGGTTTCAATTACAAACTCATGTTCTTGATTTTAATTTTTTTTAAATTAAATTAAATTGAAATAACATGTAGAATCAGAATTGAATTAATAGAACCGATAAATATTAAATAACTAAATTTATTATCATATCAATAATAAAAAAAAATCAATTTGTGTCAATAAATTAAAGGTAAACTACCTATGTGGTCAACCAACTTTTGGGTAGATTCTCTTTTGATCACTTAATTTAAAATGCTTTCAATTTTATTATCAACATTTTCAAATTTTAAAATTTTAGTTGCTCAACATTAAATATTTAATGAAGAGTTGACTTGAGCCTTTTTTTTATTGGTGTAATATTAAATTTAGCTTTTTAATATTTATATATTTTATCAAATTGATCCTAAACTTAAAAATTCAATAAATTTAGCTCTTAATATTTACAAAATTTATCATTTAGTTCTAATTCTAAAAATTTCAATAAATTTAACTATCAACATTTACAAAATTTATAAATTTAATTCTAATTTTAAAAATTTTAAAAAGAAAATTTATTTTAAAAAAAAAGGGGGGGGAGGGTGGGGAGGCAGGGTAAAGGTGTGTATATTGGCATTTGACAATCGGCTTAATAGATCACGTCAGTTCCTTACATTCCTCACTCTTTTATTTGGTGCAGGCTTGCGACCTGCCTCTGAGTAGGCAACTGCACTTAGCTGGGTAAACTTTTATTTTAGTTGAAGAATTCATACTGAATGTGTCTTCAAGTTTGCATTTATTTTGTTGATGAAAAGACGGAATGCAGCATCTGGGAAAGCTCATATGTAGTCATTTGGGTGCAAGAATGTACTCAGAACCAAAACCTTGATTTTTCATATTTTAAATTAATTTAAAATATTTTTCCTTTTTCAAACTTTTAGAACTATAATTAAATTTAAAAAATTTGTAAATATTAACAGCTAAATTTATTAAAATTTGGCTTAGTGTTGTAATAAACCATCAATTTTTTTTTTAAAAAAAGCAATTAAGCCTTTACTTTTTTTTTGTTACACTTATTTAGGTACTTGAACTTTCAAAATGCATCAAAAAGGCCCTCAAGTTTTTTTAAAAAAAGCAATTAAGCCCCTACTTTTTTTGCACTCAATTGGGTACTTGAACTCTCAAAATACATCAAAAAGTCCCTCAAACTTTTTCAAAAAAACAATTAAGCCTCTGCTTTTATTAAAAATTAGAAAAAAGTTATAAAAATTTAAAATCAATAAAATCTATAAATATTATTAAATTTTAGTAAAAATTCAAATATTAAAAATTTATTAAAATTATAAAAAATATAAAAATCGTAAAAAATATAAAAAAGTGTAAAATTTTATAAAAATCGTAAAACAATTATAAAATATAGAAATATAAAAAATTTATAAAATTTTATGAAGTTGTAAGAAAATTATACAAAATGTAAAGAAATATAAATTTCGTAAAAAAAAATTATAAAAATTATCGTATCAAAAGAAGCATTTTATAATTCTTCTATAACTTTATTGATTTTTATTTTTTTATCATTTTTCGCCATATGTCACACTGTGTTGTGACATGTGATGACTTTAATTGAAAAAAACTGTAACATCCTGAATTTTTGGGCCTATGCGTTTAATAGGTATGATATGTTTAATGTGTTAATTTAAGTGTTAGGGGTCCAAATTAGGCTCAGGCTTAGGTAGAGGCCTTGATTAAAATTTTCTGTTTGGACATTATAGGGGTTTAAAAGGTAGTATCTACGTTTAAAATACCAAAGTGGGCTTGTGGCCCAATCTTAGGAGGTGACGCCACACAAGGGAGTAAGGGGCCCAAATTTAAGTTTCATGGAGCCCAATTCTTTTAATTTAAGTTAGCTAAATTTTGGGCATTAGGATTAGGTGGAGTGGATGGCAACAAGGCTAAAATTTAGGGGTTTTAATGTTTAAAATATGTGGATAATAAGCAGATAAAGGCTATTATTTAGGAATTTATTTTATGAGAATAATAAGCAGATAAAGGCTAAAATTTAGGGATTTTAATGATTAAAATATGTGGATAATATGCTGATAAAGGAGGGAGGAGTTAGAGATAATTAAGTCTCTTTTAGATGAGCTAGTAGATTAAGATAAAGGAGAAAAGATAGGATTTATCTGCAAGGTTAGGTAAGTGCCGAAATTTCTATAAATAGGGGGAATATCTCTTCAATTTCGGCATTTGGGGTTTTTCTCTCATTCTTTTCTCTTCTTCTTCGAGTAAAAGCCGAAAACTCCTAAAGTTCCATCTTCTTCTTCATTCTCTGCAAAAGCCGAAATCTCTAAGCCTATTCCCTCATCGTCACTTTGATTCAAAAGCCAAAACTACACCTATTCTTCTCCTTAATATTCATTGGCCGAATCTCCCTTAGCCATCTTTTCAATTTTTAGTTCTTTCAAAAGCCGAAAGTGCGATAGATCATCTTTCCGGGATTTTTCCTAGAAGCCGAAACTCATAGATCTCTAAGTTATAGAATCGTGTTACATTCAGGATTTCAAGGTAAGAGGATTTGTTTATTCATATATATAAAATCGGGTAGAATACTAACTATGGCCGAATATAGGAGAGGCCTATTTTCACATCTTTCCGGCTTTTTGAAGCAAAGCGTAGATCGGTTTAGCAATGGTATCTACATTAATCAGGTGTGTAATACTTCCCCACCATCTAGATCTAATCATAAAATGCATGATCATAAGATTTATATATGTTTTGATAATTGCCAACATCTCGGTTTATTGATGAAAGCCCAAGGAGGGTAAAAGCGGATCCCAGGTTAGTAAATAATCTGTTTAAATGTTATAAGTAAAATGCTTGTATGTGATTGCATGGGTTGGGTTGATGAAAGGAGGAAGTTATACGTTATATGTGTAGCGGTTTTTACCGTGATCTGATGTAGCGGCTAATGCCGTGAACTGTTATATGGGCTTCGGCCATTAAATATTATACGGGCTTCGGCCATTATATGTTATAAGGGCTTCGGCCATCATACGTGGATAAGTAGCAAGACTACCATCATGGTGTGTAGCGGTGTGGGGCGATTGTAGAAATCCCCAATGGTGTGAACGGTTGGTACGGGGGCGTGTAGCGGATGGAAACCTAGGCAAACGGGTTGGGCCTTGCATATTATTTGTTATTAATGTTTGTTATGAGTATTAAATTGTTTATTTTGCTTAATGGGCTTAAGGCCCAAAAATCTAGTGGTGCATGAGGGTTGCACACTGAGTCTCGCGACTCACCCTTTTAATTAACATTTCAGGTGATACCTAGTGCTTCGGACCGGGCTGGAGAGGAACGCAAGGTGGCCATGCAGCAGAATATGTGGATTTAGCAAAATGACTCAAGTTATTATTTTATATTTTTAATTAATGGATTTTAAAATCTCATTGTAATAAGGCCATGGGCCACTAGTTTATATGTTGTTTTATTGTGGGCTTTTATTACTTTTAGTTATTTAAATTTTTATTTTAATTAAACTAAGGCATGTAATTAAGTTTGAGTTTTATTTTACAAAGGTATATTCTATATAAAATATATTTGGGCGTTTCTGAAAATATGATATGTTTTCCAAAATTTTTCTTAGTGACATACCAGATCCGGTTGTAGTGTTTGGGCCGGGTTTGGGGTGTTACAAATTGGTATCAGAGCCCGGTTCAAAACTCGGCTTTGGAGTTTTTGGGCTCAAAACGTTTTCTAAAAATGGGTTTTTGAAACATGTATATTTATAAGTGAAACAGGATGGTTTTCTCGGCATGGCACCTGCGTCTCCGACCCAAGTCTGCTAGGTAAGTATTCTAAACTATTGTGTGATATAAATATGTGGGCTTGATGGGCTTTATGGGACGTAGATTAGTTAGATTAGAACTTGATGGACTCTAGGCTTAGCTGAAACAACTCCTTAAATCTCATAAGACTTAATTTCACTAAACAAACCCATAAACGAGTCGCAAGACTAGGGTGTGGCAACAGGCATGCGCATGTTTAGGATTGGATCCGGAAGAGCCTGGTACTTAAGCAGTCCTAGTGACTCACCTCCTCTTCGCTGGAATCCTACCTGGTGCGTAGTGACTATTCACCCTAGCCACGAGGATTTGTTGAGGGGCCAAAATCTATAATTAAAACCCAAAAGGGACCAGCCACATTATTTTTACAAAATAGCCAAAATACTCTTGATTTGTAAAATTACCAAATTACCCTTGATTTGTAAAATGACCAAATTATCCATGATTTGTAAAATTACCAAATTACCCCTGATTTGTGAAATAACCAAAATACCCTTGATTTGTAAAATTACTGAAATCCCCCGGATTACAAAATTACCGAAATACCCCTAGATTGCAAAAATTACCAAAATACCCTTATTTCATGAAATCAACAAGGAACTCTATTTTGAAAATTACGAAAATACCCCTGTAGGATAAATTAATGAAATACCCCTGGGTAGTGAAATGACGAAAATACCCCTATGTATTAAATCTGGGTGTATGGATGTTGTCAGTTGAATGTATGTAGTTCTTAGAACTAAGAAAGGTGAACTTGAGACTGAATTGCGAATTCGAAAGAACTACTCTTAAAACTACTAATCATAAGACTGTTCATGGATAATCAGTGGAAGAAAACCAATAATTCATAAAATTTTTAATCAGATAAACGCGAACCGATAGCATGAGTACAAGGGGACGAGGACGCTCTAGATGTGAATACCGGTGCGTACTCTACCATAGAATACTAAGTGTTTATTTTGGGTTTAGAATTGGAGTGCGCAGCGAAAGCATGGTAGTGAGACTTAGGTAGTACGATTAATAGTTAGTTGGAAATTTCGAGGACAAAATTTCTTTAAGGGGGTAGAACTGTAACATCCTGAATTTTTGGGCCTATGCGTTTAATAGGTATGATATGTTTAATGTGTTAATTTAAGTGTTAGGGGTCCAAATTAGGCTCAGGCTTAGGTAGAGGCCTTGATTAAAATTTTCTGTTTGGACATTATAGGGGTTTAAAAGGTAGTATCTACGTTTAAAATACCAAAGTGGGCTTGTGGCCCAATCTTAGGAGGTGACGCCACACAAGGGAGTAAGGGGCCCAAATTTAAGTTTCATGGAGCCCAATTCTTTTAATTTAAGTTAGCTAAATTTTGGGCATTACGATTAGGTGGAGTGGATGGCAACAAGGCTAAAATTTAGGGGTTTTAATGTTTAAAATATGTGGATAATAAGCAGATAAAAGCTATTATTTAGGAATTTATTTTATGAGGATAATAAGCAGATAAAGGTAAAATTTAGGGATTTTAATGATTAAAATATGTGGAAAATATGCTGATAAAGGAGGGAGGAGTTAGAGATAATTAAGTCTTTTTTAGATGAGCTAGTAGATTAAGATAAAGGAGAAAAGATAGGATTTATCTGCAAGGTTAGGTAAGTGCCGAAATTTCTATAAATAGGGGGAATATCTCTTCAATTTCGGCATTTGGGGTTTTTCTCTCATTCTTTTCTCTTCTTCTCTGAGTAAAAGCCGAAAACTCCTAAAGTTCCATCTTCTTCTTCATTCTCTGCAAAAGCCGAAATCTCTAAGCCTATTCCCTCATCTTCACTTTGATTCAAAAGCCAAAACTACACCTATTCTTCTCCTTAATATTCATTGGTCGAATCTCCCTTAGCCATCTTTTCAATTTTTAGTTCTTTCAAAAGCAGAAAGCGCGATAGATCATCTTTCCGGGATTTTTCCTAGAAGCCGAAACTCATAGATCTCTAAGTTATAGAATCGTGTTACATTCAGGATTTCAAGGTAAGAGGATTTGTTTATTCATATATACAAAATTGGGTAGAATACTAACTATGGCCGAATATAGGAGAGGCCTATTTTCACATCTTTCCGGCTTTTTGAAGCAAAGCGTAGATCGGTTTAGCAATGGTATCTACATTAATCAGGTGTGTAATACTTCCCCACCATCTAGATCTAATCATAAAATGCATGATCATAAGATTTATGTAACAGTCCGAATTTGACCCTAATCGGAACGGTAGTTTCGGGACCACGAATCCAAGTCAGAAAAATATTTTTTATATTATTTTATGTGTTAATTATATATGATTGAGCATGTGTGGAAGTTACATAAGATAATTTGCTTGTTTGTGTGATTAATTTAAGGAAAAAGGACTAAAGTGCATGAGTGGTAAAATTTGTTATTTGCTTGATTGGGGGAATTAAAATAAAGTGTCTTTTTAATTAAGGGGATTTGCATTGCAATTATTCCTATTATTACTATAGTGGACGGCATGGTAATGTGAAATGTGTAAATATATTATATAATATTATAGTTAGTGGTATATGTTAATATAATATTATAGTTAATTATGTATAATGGAATAAAAACCACAAAAGAATTAAGGAAGCCATTGCATGCTCATCTTTTGAGTTTCCTTGGTCGAATGTAGCAAAGAAAAAGAAGAAAAAAAAAACAAAACTCCTTAGAGATTCGGCATTCATCAACTAAAATTGGTAAGCTTAAGTCTTGGATTTTTTGATAATTTTTGCATTTTTGTGATTGTTGATCAATTTCCTATCAAGCCCATGTGATAATTTTGTGTATTGCTCATGTATGTTGATTCGGCTATTGATGAAAATTCATGTTTTATGATGGTTGATGGTTATAAATAAAATGTATGTGCTAGATTACTACATTTTGTGTTGGAGATTTTGATTAGGTTGAGCTTTTAGGATTAAATTAAAAAAATAATAAATTTAAGGGCAAAAAGGCAAAATCAATGAAATATATGGATTAGTATGAGTATAAGGAAGATTCGGCCTAACTATGATGTGGTGAGATTTTGTGTATTTTGTATTTTGTGCAATTAGGACTAATTTGTAAAAGTATGAAATATCAGGGGTAAAATGGTAATTTTCCTATTTGTGCTGTTGGATTAAATTGAATGAAATTGTGTTTAAATGGGGTTAATTTGAAATTATATAGATCAAGAATAAAAGAAATCAGACTTGGATCGGGGAAAAACGAAAGTTGTCGACTAGTCGTCCCGTTCCGTTTTATATCATCCGAGGTAAGTTTGTAGGCAAATAAACGTGTTTAATTGTAGATAAATGTCAAATATATATGCTGGTATGAAAAATATGAATTTATACATGCTTATGCCGAATATGAATAAGCTTAGTAACCATGTTCGAATAGCCGATTTATAACGTTCGTCGATATCCGAGGTAAGTCCTTAAGCGTTTAAACATTGTAAATTGTGTATATAATTTAATAATATGCTGATTTGGAATTTTTGGAGTTTGTATTGAGATAGCCGAAAATGAATAAATCTAGATTTAATACGTTTAAGTTTAGTTCGATTGAGTTATAATATTTGAAAGTTCGTATGAAGTTTATGGAGTACATGAAAGTTTTGTTACATGATATGTGCATGAGACAGCTATTAAGTACGGTTATTCGGGCCTTGGGCCTAGCAAGCTTTGAGCTGGTGAACTTAAATCGGGCTTCGTGCCTAGCAGGCTTATTGCCGGTGAGTAAATATCAGACCTCGGGTCTAGCAGGCCTAGTGCCGGTGTGTGATTCAGGCTTATGCCTAGCAGGTTTTATACCGGTGATTTATTTTCAAGTCTATGTCTATAAGACTTCTCATTTATGTGGAAAGTGAGCAAGTAAGTTGATCTAAATGAGCTTGTATATTCGACCACATAGGTATGTGCATATGCGATGATGTATTGAACTTGTATATTTGGCCACATGTGATGTTATATTAAACTTAAATAATTGAGTAGCAAGTACATATGTGAATGTGAAAAAGGTATTCGGCCTTGTAATAAAAAAAATAATATGAACACTATTGAAATTATTTTTGAATATATGCAATTGGTGGTATATTCGGCCATGGATATAAATATTTTTATAATTGTTATACTTTGATTAACGAGTGTATGCATATAAGTGTATGTGTATTTAGTATGATAAAAATGTTTTGGCTTGGTCATTGAACGATAGTAGTTAATGTATCTTATATATAAAAGTGTTCTTTCAACCATTACTGTGCTTATGCATAAGAAGTTGTACTTTGATTCATGAGTATAAGTAAATGTGTCCACATAATGATATTTAGCTTTGAAATTGAAGGATATTTATATATATGTCCATTCGGCCATGAATAATATACAAGTGTAAGTACTTATAAAATACATGAAATTGTAAGTTTAAAGATGTAAAGTAACTATGATAAAAAAAACAAAAAAAAAAACAAATGGTTTAGTTTATATGATTTGATTATGTAGCTAAGTTCTTTATTTGCTTATGACTTACTAAGCTATTTAAGCTTACTCTGTGTGTGTTCATGTTTACCTCTGTTTTATAGATTTTGAATTCAAGTTTCGAGCTCGGGAATCGTCAGAGAAACTTATCACACTATCGACTGTCATCGGTATTTTATAAGCTGAATTTTTGAACCTATGGCATGTATAGGCTAGATTGAAATCTGAAATGTTGGATTTTGGTTTTATATATATAGCCATGTGAAAATGGCTTGATTATGATGTTAATGGTTGTGTATTAGGTTTTGTCTTAAGTTAAATTTGGAAGTATGTTTTATGGTAAATATGTTTGTAATGTGGTTATATGATTTTGCAATGAGACAGTTTTTGATTAGCAGCAGTGACGTGATTTTGAAAAATCACTAAAAATAGGAGAAATGGAATTAGAAAGTGAATAGGATATAGACCTAAAGCTTATTATGTCTATTTTTATATGAAAGAAATAGAGTAGGCAAATGAATTTTATATTATGAGATATTTAAATTTTAGTGAGACTGGTTCTGAATGACTTTGTGATCCCCTATTCTGTATTGGAAAAATTGTTAAAAATTGTACAAAAATAATCATGGAGCATAGTTTATATTCTTAGAATCCTTAATGAGTCTATTTTTTATTGGAATAAACAAGAACATTATTGAAAATCTGTACAATGAGATAACTGAGTTTTTGTAAAGATAGGTCAGAACCATCAAACAGTGAAATAGGGGAAACTTTGATGAATAAACTGTGCTAATTGGCCATATGAAAAATTCTGGAAAACTTTTGATAAAACTTATATGAGTCTAGTTTCAAGGAAAATTTACGGATCTAAATTTTGAGTTTCGTAACTCGAGTTATGGTCAATTTAGTCAGCATGACGCAGTTTGACAGTTTTAATTTTTTTGCCCCGAATTAGTAGTCAAGTCTAGTAATGCCTCGTACTCGACTCCGGCAACGGTCTCAGGCAAGGGGTGTTACATTTTATTGGTATTAGAGCCATGGTTTAGTCGGTTCTAGGACTACTATAGTGTATGTGAGTCTAGCTATACATGCCATATTTAATCTGCGATAGTGTGATATCTCCTGACTCTGACGAAAATTATTTTGATGAGACAGATTAATTTTCAACCGAACTAATTTTGATAGTACGGAATGTGTATTCGAATGTTTAAATGGAAATGGGTTGATGAAGAGTTGAAACTCATAAAGGTATGGATCAAAGAGTACGATATATTGATGTTGACAAATGTTATAATTATATGAGCACATAGATTATGATATGTGAGTTGTGATTGCTATCTTAAATGTTTTGATCGTAAATTAATGATTTGAGTTGGTATATAAATTAAGTGCTAAGAATAAAGGTGATTAAAAGCAAATGTTTATTAAACGTTTGAACAATGTGAAATTATTAATGAATTGACTATTTGTGAAAGTGTGTGTTGTATGTATATGTGTAAGTTAAATTTGAGGCTTTATTACCCTCACCCCCCTTATTAGTGAAATGTTACTATGAAATCTGTAAGATCTGGGTTGAATACGCTCAAGAGTGTGGAATTACAGAAGTCCATGTTCGAAGGATTAATGATGTGGCTAGAAGAGAGATTGAATCAACAAATGAAGATAGTATTAAAAGAGACATTGGATAGTTCTACAAATTATTCAGATTACGTGACGTCGCTGTTAAAGAAGAAGTTATCTTTGATCAAATGACTTATTCGGGTATGTTAACTAAGGGATAATGTGAAAATTTCTAATGGCAGAATTAGACAGTTGAAATAATGTTCGAATTGTATAGAGGGCTAAGTGTGGTGGTTATAGTCAGGCAGTTATTATGATTCCTTTTGGGTATTCTATGTGATTATTTATAAGAGATGTCCATTTGAAGGAAATAGTTATAAAAGTTGTGCTTCTGCAATGGTTGTTGTTCAAATCATATTTGATCTTCTTCTGGGTTCAGATGCTTCGTTACTAGTCGAGATATTATCTGTTGTCACGGGTAAGACAATAATACTATTATGACAATATGATTTCTATTTGATGACTGTAGTATATATAAAGATATATTTGGATTATTCTTTCTAACGAGAAGAAAAGACTTCTTCGAAAAGACCGATTCTGTGGTTTAATCTGATCTGAAACTATTTGATTGAAAATGTAACTGGGTTATATGAGTTTGAATCTACCCACTAGATCAGAAACAAACTTTAAATGTAAATGTGTGATCTGAAGGATAGTAGAGAAGTAGAACTTGTATTTTTGAGGATTTGATACAGAATTATGTCTATCGGAATAATCCTATCTGAGAAATGTTGTGGTAAATTAAAGTTAGTTCAATTGTTGAAGCTTTCTTTTGCACAAAGACATTATTCACTAAAATATTAGTTCTAATTTAGCCTAAATTGAACGAAGAGTTTACGAACCTCATTCATATGTCAATGGACGGGTTGAAGTATAATAATGGAGCACACAGAGATATCCTGTGATTCTTTATGGTTAGAATTGTTAAAGGACTATGAGCTTGTGATTGACTATGATCCGAGAAAAGCTAATGTTGTTACTGATGTTTTAAGCCGAAAATCACTGTTTGCTTGGTGATCAATGAATGCGTATATGACTATGTCTGATGATAGTTCAATAATAGTTGAATTAAAAGTAAGACCGTTATTTATCAAAAAAAAATTAGTGATACTCAAAAAGTTGATAATGATTTGTTAGCAAAGCAGGTCCAAGGTGATTTGAAGGTTGATTCAGAATTTTGAAGTTGATGCTGAAATTTGTCTGAGGTTCAGAAACCAAATATGTGTTCCGAGGAAATTCAGATGTTGATTCAGATGATTTTGAATAAAGCCCACAACAGTTGATTGTATGTTCGCTCAGGTAGTATAAGGATGCATAATGATGTAAAACAATTTTACTGGTGGTATGGTATGAAATGAGATATTTCTGACTTTTCATTGAAATGCTTAATCTCTCAACAAGTAAAAAGTCGAGCATCAGGTACCTTCTGGGTTGCTTCAGCTGATAATGATACCTGAATGGAAAAGGGATAAAGTCATTATGTATTTGGTTTTCCGTTAACACCGAGCAAGAAAGATGCAATTTGGGTTATTTTCGTTTGAATGGCTAAATCGTTTTATTTTGTTTTGATATGTACAGTCTACTTGTTTGATAAGTTGGTTGAATTGTATGTTTCTTAATTTGAAAGACTACATGGTGAACCTATATCTATTAATTTGAACAAAGATCCGAGGTTTACATCGGGGTTTTGGAAGAAACTACATGATGCTTTAGGCACGAAATTATATTTCAGCACAGCTTTCCATCCACAGACAAGTAGTCAGTCTAAACGAGTCATTCAGATACTGGAGGATATGTTGAAATGTTGCATTCTTGAGTTTGAAGGTACGTAGGAACGACATCTACCTCTGATTGGATTTCAGTACAAAGAAAATGGCACCTTATGAGGCTTTATATGGTCGTAAATGTCATACGTCGTTGTATTGAACTGAGCTCTGTAAAAATAAGATATACAGGGTCAAATTGCTCAGAGAGACTGAACTGAAAGTAAAAGTGATCTGTGAAAATCTGAAAATGACGTCAGATCGTCAGAAATATGCGGACTTGAAACGAAAAGATATAGGATTTCAGTTCGGGGAAAAAAGTTATTTTGAAAGTTTTATTGTGAAAGAAAATATTCAGAATCGGGTGAAAGGCAAATTGAGTCCGAGGTTTGTTGTGTAGTATGAGATTATAGAGTGTAACGGGTTGATTGCTTATAGACTGTTATTGCTATCTGAGTTAGAAAAGATTCACAATGTATTCTATGTTTAAATACTTCAAAGATAGCGATCTGATCCCTCACATGTGATTAATTCGTCTGAGATTGAGATTAAGTCCGATATGACATATGAGGAAGAACTGATTCATATTCTGGCTTACGAGATTTAGTTCGATTGAGTTATAATATTTGAAAGTTCGTATGAAGTTTATGGAGTACATGAAAGTTTTGTTACATGATATGTGCATGAGACAGCTATTAAGTACGGTTATTCGGGCCTTGGGCCTAGCAAGCTTTGAGCTGGTGAACTTAAATCGGGCTTCGTGCCTAGCAGGCTTATTGCCGGTGAGTAAATATCAGACCTCGGTTCTAGCAGGCCTAGTGCCGGTGTGTGATTCAGGCTTATGCCTAGCAGGTTTTATACTGGTGATTTATTTTCAAGTCTATGTCTATAAGACTTCTCATTTATGTGGAAAGTGAGCAAGTAAGTTGATCTAAATGAGCTTGTATATTCGACCACATAGGTATGTGCATATGCGATGATGTATTGAACTTGTATATTTGGCCACATGTGATGTTATATTAAACTTAAATAATTGAGTAGCAAGTACATATGTGAATGTGAAAAAGGTATTCGGCCTTGTAATAAAAAAAATAATATGAACACTATTGAAATTATTTTTGAATATATGCAATTGGTGGTATATTCGGCCATGGATATAAATATTTTTATAATTATTATACTTTGATTTACGAGTGTATGCATATAAGTGTATGTGTATTTAGTATGATAAAAATGTTTTGGCTTGGTCATTGAACGATAGTAGTTAATGTATCTTATATATAAAAGTGTTCTTTCAGCCATTACTGTGCTTATGCATAAGAAGTTGTACTTTGATTCATGAGTATAAGTATATGTGTCCACATAATGATATTTAGCTTTGAAATTGAAGGATATTTATATATATGTCCATTCGCCCATGAATAATATACAAGTGTAAGTACTTATAAAATACATGAAATTGTAAGTTTAAAGATGTAAAGTAACTAAGATAAAAAAAAAAACAAAAAAAACAAATGGTTTAGTTTATATGATTTGATTATGTAGCTAAGTTCTTTATTTGCTTATGACTTACTAAGCTATTTAAGCTTACTCTGTGTGTGTTCATGTTTACCTCTGTTTTATAGATTTTGAATTCAAGTTTCGAGCTCGGGAATCGTCAGAGAAACTTATCACACTATCGACTGTCATCGGTATTTTATAAGCTGAATTTTTGAACCTATGGCATGTATAGGCTAGATTGAAATTTGAAATGTTGGATTTTGGTTTTATATATATAGCCATGCGAAAATGGCTTGATTATGATGTTAATGGTTGTGTATTAGGTTTTGTCTTAAGTTAAATTTGGAAGTATGTTTTATGGTAAATATGTTTGTAATGTGGTTATATGATTTTGCAATGAGACAGTTTTTGATTAGCAGCAGTGACGTGATTTTGAAAAATCACTAAAAATAGGAGAAATGGAATTAGAAAGTGAATAGGATATAGACTTAAAGCTTATTATGTCTATCTTTATATGAAAGAAATAGAGTAGGCAAATGAATTTTATATTATGAGATATTTAAATTTTAGTGAGACTGGTTCTGAATGACTTTGTGATCCCCTGTTCTGTATTGGAAAAATTGTTAAAAATTTTACAAAAATAATCATGGAGCATAGTTTATATTCTTAGAATCCTTAATGAGTCTATTTTTGATTGGAATAAACAAGAACATTATTGAAAATCTGTACAATGAGATAACTGAGTTTTTGTAAAGATAGGTTAGAACCATCAAACAGTGAAATAGGGGAAACTTTGATGAATAAACTGTGCTAATTGGCCATATGAAAAATTCTGGAAAACTTTTGATAAATACTTATATGAGTCTAGTTTCAAGGAAAATTTACGGATCTAAATTTTGAGTTTCGTAACTCGAGTTATGGTCAATTTAGTCAGCATGACGCAGTTTGACAGTTTTAATTTTTATGCCCCGAATTAGTAGTCAAGTCTAGTAATGCCTCGTACTCAACTCCGGCAACGGTCTCGGGCGAGGGGTGTTACATTTTATATATGTTTTGATAATTGCCAACATCTCTGTTTATTGATGAAAGCCCAAGGAGGGTAAAAGCGGATCCCAGGTTAGTAAATAATTTGTTTAAATGTTATAAGTAAAATGCTTGTATGTGATTGCATGGGTTGGGTTGATGAAAGGAGGAAGTTATACGTTATATGTGTAGCGGTTTTTACCGTGATCTGATGTAGCGGCTAATGCCGTGAATTGTTATACGGGCTTCGGCCATTAAATATTATACGGGCTTCGGCCATTATATGTTATAAGGGCTTCGGCCATCATACGTGGATGAGCAGCAAGACTGCCATCATGGTGTGTAGCGGTGTGGGGCGATTGTAGAAATCCCCAATGGTGTGAACGGTTGGTACGGGGGCGTGTAGTGGATGGAAACCTAGGCAAACGGGTTGGGCCTTGCATATTATTTGTTATTAATGTTTGTTATGAGTATTAAATTGTTTATTTTGCTTAATGGGCTTAAGGCCCAAAAATCTAGTGGTGCATGAGGGTTGCACACTGAGTCTCGCGACTCACCCTTTTAATTAACATTTCAGGTGATACCTACTGCTTCGGACCGGGCTGGAGAGGAACGCAAGGTGGCCATGCAGAAGAATATGTGGATTTAGCAAAATGACTCAAGTTATTATTTTATATTTTTAATTAATGGATTTTAAAATCTCGTTGTAATAAGGCCATGGGCCACTAGTTTATATTTTGTTTTATTGTGGGCTTTTATTACTTTTAGTTATTTAAATTTTTATTTTAATTAAACTAAGGCATGTAATTAAGTTTGGGTTTTATTTTACAAAGGTATATTCTATATAAAATATATTTGGGCGTTTCTGAAAATATGACATGTTTTCCAAAATTTTTCTTAGTGACATACCAGATCCGGTTGTAGTGTTTGGGCCGGGTTTGGGGTGTTACAAATTGGTATCAGAGCCTGGTTCAAAACTCGGCTTTGGAGTTTTTGGGCTCAAAACATTTTCTAAAAATGGGTTTTTGAAACATGTATATTTATAAGTGAAACAGGATGGTTTTCTCGGCATGGCACCTGCGTCTCCGGCCCAAGTCCGCTAGGTAAGTATTCTGAACCATTGTGTGATATAAATATGTGGGCTTGATGGGCTTTATGGGACGTAGATTAGTTAGATTAGAACTTGATGGACTCTAGGCTTAGCTGAAACAACTCCTTAAATCTCATAAGACTTAATTTCACTAAACAAACCCATAAACGAGTCGCAAGACTAGGGTGTGGCAACATGCATGCGCATGTCTAGGATTGGATCCGGAAGAGCCTGGTACTTAAGCAGTCCTAGTGACTCACCTCCTCTTCGCTGGAATCCTACCTGGTGCGTAGTGACTATTCACCCTAGCCACGAGGATTTGTTGACGGGCCAAAATCTATAATTAAAACCCGAAAGGGACCAGCCACATTATTTTTACAAAATTGCCAAAATACTCTTGATTTGTAAAATTACCAAATTACCCTTGATTTGTAAAATGACCAAATTATCCATGATTTGTAAAATTACCAAATTACCCCTGATTTGTGAAATAACCAAAATACCCTTGATTTGTAAAATTACTGAAATACCCCCGAATTACAAAATTATCGAAATACCCCTGGATTGCAAAAATTACCAAAATACCCTTATTTCATGAAATCAACAAGGAACTCTATTTTGAAAATTACGAAAATACCCCTGTAGGATAAATTAATGAAATACCCCTGGGTAGTGAAATGACGAAAATACCCCTATGTATTGAATGTGGGTGTATGGATGTTGTCAGTTGAATGTATGTAGTTCTTAGAACTAAGAAAGGTGAACTTGAGACTGAATTGCGAATTCGAAAGAACTACTCTTAAAACTACTAATCATAAGACTGTTCATGGATAATCAGTGGAAGAAAACCAATAATTCATAAAATTTTTAATCAGATAAACGCGAACCGATAGCATGAGTACAAGGGGACGAGGACGCTCTAGATGTGAATACCGGTGCGTACTCTACCATAGAATACTAAGTGTTTATTTTGGGTTTAGAATTGGAGTGCGCAGCGAAAGCATGGTAGTGAGACTTAGGTAGTACGATTAATAGTTAGTTGGAAATTTCGAGGACGAAATTTCTTTAAGGGGGTAGAACTGTAACATCCTGAATTTTTGGGCCTATGCGTTTAATAGGTAGGATATGTTTAATGTGTTAATTTAAGTGTTAGGGGTCCAAATTAGGCTCAGGCTTAGGTAGAGGCCTTGATTAAAATTTTCTGTTTGGACATTATAGGGGTTTAAAAGGTAGTATCTACGTTTAAAATACCAAAGTGGGCTTGTGGCCCAATCTTAGGAGGTGACGCCACACAAGGGAGTAAGGGGCCCAAATTTAAGTTTCATGGAGCCCAATTCTTTTAATTTAAGTTAGCTAAATTTTGGGCATTACGATTAGGTGGAGTGGATGGCAACAAGGCTAAAATTTAGGGGTTTTAATGTTTAAAATATGTGGATAATAAGCAGATAAAGGCTATTATTTAGGAATTTATTTTATGAGGATAATAAGCAGATAAAGGCTAAAATTTAGGGATTTTAATGATTAAAATATGTGGATAATATGCTGATAAAGGAGGGAGGAGTTAGAGATAATTAAGTCTCTTTTAGATGAGCTAGTAGATTAAGATAAAGGAGAAAAGATAGGATTTATCTGCAAGGTTAGGTAAGTGCCGAAATTTCTATAAAATATCTCTTCAATTTCGGTATTTGGGGTTTTTCTCTCATTCTTTTCTCTTCTTCTCTGAGTAAAAGTCGAAAACTCCTAAAGTTCCATCTTCTTCTTCATTCTCTGCAAAAGCCGAAATCTCTAAGCCTATTCCCTCATCTTCACTTTGATTCAAAAGCCAAAACTACACCTATTCTTCTCCTTAATATTCATTGGTTGAATCTCCCTTAGCCATCTTTTCAATTTTTAGTTCTTTCAAAAGCCGAAAGCGCGATAGATCATCTTTCCGGGATTTTTCCTAGAAGCCGAAACTCATAGATCTCTAAGTTATAGAATTGTGTTACATTCAGGATTTCAAGGTAAGAGGATTTGTTTATTCATATATATAAAATAGGGTAGAATACTAACTATGGCCGAATATAGGAGAGGCCTATTTTCACATCTTTCCGGCTTTTTGAAGCAAAGCGTAGATCGGTTTAGCAATGGTATCTACATTAATCAGGTGTGTAATACTTCCCCACCATCTAGATCTAATCATAAAATGCATGATCATAAGATTTATATATGTTTTGATAATTGCCAACATCTCGGTTTATTGATGAAAGCCCAATGAGGGTAAAAGCGGATCCCAGGTTAGTAAATAATCTGTTTAAATGTTAAAAGTAAAATGCTTGTATGTGATTGCATGGGTTGGGTTAATGAAAGGAGGAAGTTAGATGTTATATGTGTAGCGGTTTTTACCGTGATCTGATGTAGCGGCTAATGCCGTGAACTGTTATACGGGCTTCAGCCATTAAATATTGTACGGGCTTCGGCCATTATATGTTATAAGGGCTTCGGCCATCATACGTGGATGAGCAGTAAGACTTCCATCATGGTGTGTAGCGGTGTGGGGCGATTGTAGAAATCCCCAATGGTGTGAACGGTTGGTACGGGGGCGTGTAGCGGATGGAAACCTAGGCAAACGGGTTGGGCCTTGCATATTATTTGTTATTAATGTTTGTTATGAGTATTAAATTGTTTATTTTGCTTAATGGGCTTAAAGCCCAAAAATCTAGTGGTGCATGAGGGTTGCACACTGAGTCTCGCGACTCACCCTTTTAATTAACATTTCAGGTGATACCTAGTGCTTCGGACCGGGCTGGAGAGGAACGCAAGGTGGCCATGCAGCAGAATATGTGGATTTAGCAAAATGACTCAAGTTATTATTTTATATTTTTAATTAATGGTTTTTAAAATCTCGTTGTAATAAGGCCATGGGCCACTAGTTTATATTTTGTTTTATTATGGGCTTTTATTACTTTTAGTTATTTAAATTTTTATTTTAATTAAACTAAGGCATGTAATTAAGTTTGGGTTTTATTTTACAAAGGTATATTCTATATAAAATATATTTGGGCTTTTCTGAAAATATGACATGTTTTCCAAAATTTTTCTTAGTGACATACCAGATCCGGTTGTAGTGTTTGGGCCGGGTTTGGGGTGTTACAAAAACCTAGGGGTCGTTAATTTTTTTATGATTTTTATAAAATTTTACAATTCTTTATTTTTTTAAAGATTTTTATAAAAAAATTCTAATTTTTAATAATTTTTAAATTTTTTATTAAAATTTAATAATTTTTCTAATTTTTTTTATGTTTAATATATTTTTTCTAATTTTTAATAAGAGCAAGGGCTTAATTGCTTTTTTTGAAGAAGTTTGAGGGCCTTTTTTATGCATTTTGAAAGTTCAAGTGCTCAATCGAGTGCAAAAAAAAAGGAGGGGCTTAATCGCTTTTTTTTTTAAGTTTGAGGGTGTTAGGATCGACCCAATTAAGCAATAAGAAAAAACAGCGGAATAAATTGAGAAATTGAACACACAAATTTAATGTGGAAAAACCTTTTCAAAGAGGATAAAAAATCACGGGCAAAGATAATTTTACTATAATGGCAAGAGAACAAAGAGTACAAAAGATGGAGATAAAAAAAAACTAAACCCCGAAAACCCGAAAACAAAGAACCCTCAAAACGTGAACACAAAATTCTCTAAATGTGTTATGAGTTCTAATATCTAATGGGTATATTTTCTAAGGTTGTAAAAGAGCCTATTTATATGCTAAATTCATAAGTCAAATAATTATAAAATAATCTAAACTAATCAGTGTTTGATTGAAACAAATAAACAGAATTTAACTAGAAGATTACTTCTCAAAAGGAGTCATACTTAACAAATCTTCACCTTGACTCATATTTCCACAACGCCATCTTTGCCAAAGCCCGCCACGAGCCTATCTTGAACCATGCAGGGAATTAACTGAGTCGAATCTGTGCTTAGAAATTGGAAGACTTCTAGCCTTCGACTGTACACTGCTAAATCAAAACTAACACGGGTTTGATTTTCACGAACACAGTGCCCTAACTTTTCAAAACCTGCATCTAAAAGAGAACCTCTCTTCAACGAAACGGTCATACATTTTTTCGTCCTATGACCAAGTTGCCTCCGCTGCAAACGAGTTGACTTCGACTATGTAACGGACGAGGGACGTCCGATTTCACCGGTCACTGTAGAACCTTCCAAAATATAAAGACTTCCAATTCTTTTACCTTTTAACAAAACGAAAGCTCCACGAGATACTTTAATGTCGTTTGACTCGATGTTGATTCTGCACCCTTTCAAATCTAAAATACTCAATGAGATAAGATTCTTTCGTAAATCAGGTACATACCTGACATCTGAGAGTGTCCTAATCGTCTCATCGTGTATCCTAATTTTAACAGTACCAATACCAATTACCTTACTAGATGAATCGTTTCTCATGCGCACAACTCCACCTTCAACTGAACTGTATGTGAATAACCATTCTCTATTGGGATACATATGGAAAGAACATCCCGAATCTAGGATCCACTCGGACGTGAGCTTGGAGTTATCGCTCGTTGACACTAACAAGAAATCATCACTGCTTTCATCAGCCAAATTAGCACTAGCTACATCTTCCTCATTACTCTCAACAGCTCTTTTATTTCATAGTTTATAACAATCTGCTTTGACGTGACCTAACTTTTGACAATAGCGACACCTTTTGTCTCGTTTCTTTGATGCTACCAAAATGGAAGCTTGCTTATCTGCCTTGTTATCCAAACTAAACCCATTGTCGAGTTTGTCTCTACTCAACAAATGACCCTTCACATCTTCGAACGAGAGTTTGTTTCTGCCATAAATCAGGGTCTCCCTGAAAGACTTGTATGAATGGGGTAAAGAGCACAATAATAGCATAGCCTGATCTTCATCGTAAATATGAACCTCAACATTCTTTAAATCATTTAAAAGAGTAATGAATTTATTGATGTGATCTCTAAGAAGCTCACCTTCGTTCATGCGAAACGTTAATAGACGTTGTTTCAACACTAAACGGTTAGCCAGAGACCTAGTCGCATAAAGAGTTTCTAACCCTTTCCACAAGGCGGATGAGGTTTGCTCCATCAATACCTCTTGCAATACCGTATTCGTGAGGCACAAGTAGATTGCAGACAATGCCTTTTCATCAAGCTCTTCCCATTCTGTTTGATTTAAATTCTCAGGATTTTTCCCGGTAACAACCTTTTTCAAGCCGGTTTGAACTAGAATTGCCATCATCCGAACTTGCCACAGATTGAAATTTGTCTCACCATCGAACTTCTCAATTTCAAATGTCATATCTGAATGGGCTGACCTATGAAATTTGAACTAGCTCTGATACCACTTGTTAGGATCGACCCAATTAAGCAACAAGAAAAAATAATGGAATAAATTGAGAAATTGAACACACAAATTTAACGTGGAAAAACCCCTCCAAAGGGGATAAAAAACCACGAGCAAAGATAATTTTACTATAATGGCAAGAGAACGAAGAGTACAAAAGATGGAGATAAAAAAAACTAAACCCCGAAAACCCGAAAACAAAGAACCCTCAAAACGTAAACACAAAATTCTCTAAATGTGTTATGAGTTATAATATCTAATGGGTGTATTTTCTAAGGTTGTAAAAGAGCCTATTTATAGGCTAAATTCATAGGTCAAATAAAAATAAAATAATCTAAACTATTCAGTGTTTGATTGAAACAAATAAACAGAGTTTAACTAAAATATTACTTCTCAAATTTGACTGAAATATGAGTCATACTTAACAGAGGGCTTTTTACACCCTTAAGCCTTGAATTTTTTAGAATTAGAACAAAATGAGAAATTTTGTAAATATTAAGGGGTTAAATTTATTGAATTTTTAGATTTAAGATCCAATTGATAAAATATGTAAACACTAGGCTAATAGAGAAAAAGAAAAATTCAGGTCAACTTTGGGTTAGGTATGTATAGATGAGTGATTAAAATATTAAATTTAAAAAATATTGACCAAAATAAAATGTAGCAAAAGTGAATAGCTTAATATTTTTGATTTGTTGGGCGAGATGGGATAGAGAGCAAAACGGAGGGTGGTTAAATTCATGTGTTGATAACTGAAGTGTTAGTCTGCAAACCTTATAAACCCATTTAACTTATTAGATCTGCTTGAATGGATAGCAAATGTATGTATAATTATATTAATTTGCCCTTTCCAAGCTGAGTTTGTAAGGAGAAGAAAAACAAAGGAGCCGCATAGCCATTTTTGCATCTAAATTTGATAGAAGATGAGGTTGTTAGAATATTTTTAGTTGACTATTCAGTAACACCTGTGCTCTCTGGAATATAAAAACTCGTTTTATATTGACCCAAGTTTGGGTCTATTGCTCTAATATTTATTTATTTTTCAGAGATAATCCCCTCCCCGGTATAATCCCCATCCCATGTTTCTTGTTCAACTTGAGTTCTTTTTATATAAACCAAACCAATGGTTTTGCACACATCACCATGAAAGCAATGTCTTATTTGACTTTTTAACTCTTTCATCTGCAACTTCTGCCTAATAATCACCCATCACATACAGCAAAAATGGCAGAAATATTGGAAAGCAAGCTTTATGAAGCAGCAGCAGAAGGGAACGTAACTATTTTCTTAGAATTAATTCGACAGGATCACCTGCTTCTTGATAGAGTGCTGGTTAATTATGCCACTGAGAATCTTTTACATGTTGCAGCTATGCTTGGACATATAGATTTTGTGAAGGAGATTATACAAACGAAGTCAGAGTTCACCAGAGAACTAGATTCAAGAGGTTCATCACCTCTCCACTTGGCATCAGCCAAAGGATATGTTGACACAGTTAAAGCATTGCTATTTGTAAACCCTGACATGTGCCTGGTTGTGGATATAGAAGAAAGAAACCCTCTTCATCTTGCAGCCATGAAAGGCCACTCAAGCGGCTCTCGTTACCATGTCATGGGGAGAGACCATATTGCATTTGTGTGTCAAGTAGGGGTGAGTATTCGATCGAATCAAAAAATTTCGAGTTAGTCGAGTTGACGAATCATATTTTAGCAACCGAACTCAATTTGAATTTTTTTCGAATCAAATCGAATAGAGTGAAAAAATTTCGAGTTAAGTCGAGTCGAGTTAACGAATCATATTATTTATACTCAATGTTGCGTTTACATGGAACGTAACTATTTTCTTAGAATTAATTCGACAGGATCACTTGCTTCTTGATAGAGTGCTGGTTAATTATGCCACTGAGACTCCTTTACACGTTGCAGCTATGCTTGGACATACAGATTTTGTGAAGGAGATTATACAAAGGAAGTCAGAGTTCACCAGAGAACTAGATTCAAGAGGTTCATCACCTCTCCACTTGGCATCAGCCAAAGGGTATGTTGACACAGTTAAAGCATTGCTATTTGTAAACCCTGACATGTGCCTGGTTGTGGATATAGAAGAAAGAAACCCTCTTCATCTTGCAGCCATGAAAGGCCACGCAAGCGGCTCTCGTCACCATGTCATGGGGAGAGACCATATTGCATTTGTGTGTCAAGTACGGGTGAGTATTCGATCGAGTCAAAAAATTTCGAGTTAGTCGAGTTGACGAATCATATTTTAGCAACCGAACTCAATTTGAATTTTTTTCGAATCAAATCGAATCGAGTGAAAAAATTTCGAGTTAAGTCGAGTCGAGTTAACGAATCATATTATTTATACTCAATGTTGCGTTTACATGGAACGTAACTATTTTCTTAGAATTAATTCGACAGGATCACTTGCTTCTTGATAGAGTGCTGGTTAATTATGCCACTGAGACTCCTTTACATGTTGCAGCTATGCTTGGACATACAGATTTTGTGAAGGAGATTATACAAAGGAAGTCAGAGTTCACCAGAGAACTAGATTCAAGAGGTTCATCACCTCTCCACTTGGCATCAGCCAAAGGGTATGTTGACACAGTTAAAGCATTGCTATTTGTAAACCCTGACATGTGCCTGGTTGTGGATATAGAAGAAAGAAACCCTCTTCATCTTGTAGCCATGAAAGGCCACGCAAGCGGCTCTCGTCACCATGTCATGGGGAAAGACCATATTGCATTTGTGTGTCAAGTAGGGGTGAGTATTCGGTCGAGTCAAAAAAAATCGAGTTAGTCGAGTTGACGAATCATATTTTAGCAACCGAACTCAATTTGAATTTTTTTCGAATCAAATTGAATCGAGTGAAAAAATTTCAAGTTAAGTCGAGTCGAGTTAACGAATCATATTATTTATACTCAATGTTGCATTTACATGGACCGATTATTTAACTAGTAGATGAAGTACAAGATTATTTAACTACACAAAACAATATAATTGTTTTACCTTTTAACTTAATGAGTAAATATTTATCAAAACAACGTAATTTTGTCTTTTAACTTAATAGTTTTGACTTTTAACTTTAAACGTAGTTTTACCTTTTCTTATTCGGATTTTCGAATAACTCGAATTGTGTAATTCATATTCGAGTTAAACCAAAAAACTTAATTTTTTATTCAATTTGATCCGAATAACTTGATTAACTCAAATAGCTCGAACTATTTAATTCAAAATTTGAATTTTTTATCGAGTTTTTCGAATCGAATCGAATTTTGCTCACCCCTAATGTCAAGTATAGACAATTTGTCTTTTAAGGCATTGGTTGAAGTAATGAACAACCAAGAATTTGTGAATGTTAAAGATGATTATGGCATGACAGTTTTGCACCTAGCTGTTGCTTACAAGCAAATTGAGGTATGGATTAGATTGCATCACCATAATATTTCAGCTTTAAGCTTTTTATTGCTTTTGGTAATGGTATTAATCTTATGTGTACTGATCAAAATTGCGCAGACAATAAAATTTTTGCTTACCAGTACCAGCGTTGAAGTAAATGGTCTAAATGCAAATGGTTTAACTACAATGGATGTTCTTGCATAAAGTAGGAGAGGGTTGAAAGACTTTGACATTGCCGAGTCCCTTCGAGATGCCGGAGCTCTAAGAGCCGCAGAAATTTTGCATTGGAAGACTGAAACAACACCTCTAATTGCTCAAAATGTTGCAACCAACCAACTAGACACAGAATATCAGTGGGTGCAAAAGACTTACAAGAAGGAAGATTGGCTAACAAGAAAACGAGATTCATTAATGGTGGTGGCATCACTTATGGCAACAATGCCTTATCAAGCTGGACTAACCCCTCCTGGTGGTTTATGGCAAGATGATTTCACAGGAACAGCCACCGAGAGATCTCACGAAGCAGGACATTCAATAATAGCAGATACGAACCAAAGCTATTATACTAGGTACCTTGCTGCCAACACAATAAGTTTTGTTGGTGTTTAGTCAGCAATTAACAGCAAGCAGCTGTGGCTTGAACAACAAGGCTCGAGGCTTGCGATAGAAGAAAGAACAAAAATTTGCTAAAGAGAGAACGAGAAGTAAGAATGGAGCATAAATTTTGAATGAAATTCAAAGTGTTTTTCATTACAAATTAACATTGGCTTATAGCCATTACAAATACCAGCTAATGACAAAACAAATCATAGCTAGTCATCACCTAATTTCTACCTAATCCCACTAATAACATGGAAACTTAAAATACATTGCTTGTACACTAAACTAAAGCTGATTAATCAGCCTTATCACTATCATTACACCATAAAATATCAGCCTAGCATAATCCAAAATGAACTAAACTAAGTTACATTGACTAAAGGTTACAAAATGATCAAAATAAGCACTTAGAGTACATAAAATAATAGTTTCAGTATAGCTTGACTGCATAAGCTGCTTCTGGACATTGCATGGGCTACATAGGAGGCCAACTTCTAGCACTCTTCCTTGGTCTCCATGCTGTTGACTCCTAGCTCATTCCTCAGTTTAATAAACCTAGTTGCGCTGAGGGCCTTGGTGAAAATGTCAGCAATTTGATCCTCAGAATTGCAATGAATCAGCTCAACCTCTCGAGCTTGCTCCATCTCCCTTATCACATGTAGCTTGATATTAAAGTGTTTGGTTCTACCATGGAAGACAGGGTTCTTTGCAATTGCAACAGCCGACTTGTTGTCACATAGGATCTCTGTTGCTCCCTCTTGTTGTAGGTTCAAATCAGCTAGAATTTTCCTCAGCCATATGGCTTGATTCACAATAGCAGCAATAGCAACATACTCAGCTTCTGCTGTTGATTGAGCCACCAGACCTTGCTTCTTTGAGCACCAGCAAAACATTGCTAAACCAATGGTAAATGCATATCTAGATGTACTCCTCATATCATCACTCGAGCCAGCCCAATCACTGTCAGTGTAGCCTATCAACTTTATGTTTTCAGCTTTGTCAAACTGCAATCCATAGCTCAGGGTTCCTTTGATGTACCTGAGCACTCTTTTTGCTGCTTGTAGGTGCTACTCATTGCAGCAATGCATGAATCTTGACAACATGCTAACAGCAAACATAATATCAGTCTTAGTGGCTGTTAAGTACAACAGACAACCAATTAAACTTCTATAGGAAGATTCATCAACTTGCTCATAATCTCCTTGGCACGACAGCTTCACTCCAACAGCCATAGGTGTGCTTGTTGGCTTGCTATTCTCCATAGAGAACTTCTTTAAGATCAAGGCAAATGTTTGTTGACCTAAGAAGATTCCACTTCTTGTCTAGGACACCTCCATTCCAAGAAAATAAGTCATCTGCCCCAAGTCAGACATTTCAAACATCTTATTCATTTTGGCCTTGAAGTCAGCTACTATGCTTTGGTCTCCTCCTATCACCAAGAGATCATCTACATATAGGGACACAATGAGCTGCGTTTCAGCTTCATTCTTTTTGACATACAATGTAGGTTCACTAGCACTTCTTTCAAATCCCAAGCTGACTAGATAACTATCAATTCGTGCATACCAAGCTCTAGGAGCTTGTTTCAGGCCATATAGGGCCTTTTTAAGTTTGTAAACCATGTGCTCTTTGCCTGGCACAACAAAGCCTTGAGGCTAATCAATGTAAATCTCTTTATCAAGGAAGCCATTAAGAAAGGCTGATTTCACATCAAGCTGGTGAATTTTCCAATTCATTTGAGCTGCTAAGGCAACTAGCAGTCTTATTGTATCAAGTCTGGCTACTGGTGCAAAGGTTTCCATATAGTCTAGGCCATACCTTTGACTAAAGCCCTTGACAACTAGCCTGGCCTTCAGCTTATTCAGACTCCCATCAGCATTCTGTTTGGCTCGATAGACCCACTTGACACCTATAATCTTCCTGTTTGTAGGCCTTTCAACCAGCTCCCATGTTTGATTCTTCTTGATCATTTGAATTTCATCAACCATGGCTTGCTTCCAGCCTTGGTGTGCTTGAGCCTCTTCAAAGCAGCTTGGCTCAACAATGGCCACTTGTGCCCTTTCATAAACTTCTGCTAGAGACCTTGTTCCCCTAACTGGCACATCATCAAAGTTCATTTCTGGACCATCTCGATCAGGCGCAATCTGGCCTGTTGTGAGTTTTTTAAAAGTAGCCACTGGCTGATTCTTTTCCCAATTCCAGCATGCCTTTTCATCAAAGACCACATCCCTGCTCACTAAGACTTTGTTTGTTGAGGGATCCAAAACTCTATAGCCCTTTTTGATTGAGCTATAGCCCACCAGTATGCCTGCTTGAGATCTTTCATCTAGTTTGTTTCTTCTAACAGCTGGAACCTGTGCATAGCATAGACAACCAAAGGTTCTAAAGTGAGCCAGTGATGGCTTGAACCCAAACCATCCTTCAAATGGAGTCTTGTGAGCTTGGGCTTTGGTTGGAAGCCTGTTCTGAAGATAAACAGTAGTGTTAACTGCTTCAGCCCACATGTTTTTAGGCATATTCTTCTCAAACAACAGACACCTGGCCATATCCAACAAGGTTCTATTCTTCTCTCACTCACTTCATTCTGTTGGGGAGTATAAACATTTGTTAGTTGATGTTTTATGCCAACTTCAGTGCAACTAGCTTGGAACTGAGCTGAGGTGTACTCAACTCCATTGTCTGACCTTATGGTCTTAATCTTGCAACCTGTTTCTGTCTTAGCTTCAGCTTTGAACTTCAAGAACACTTGAGCTACCTCATATTTGTGCTTCAAGAAATAAATCCAGCAATATCTTGAAAAATCATCAATGAACAAGATAAAATACCTATTACCACTGAGTGATTCAGTCATCATAGGACCACACACATCAGTGTGCACAAGTTGAAGCTTTTCTGATGCTCTCCAGGCTTGATTCAAAGGAAATGGATGCCTGGCCTATTTTCCCAGCTGGCATACTTCACAAACACCTTCATTGATCACTGAGTTGGTGAAGTTTTCAACTAGACCTTCACTAACCATCTGAGCCATTGATCTAAAGTTGGTATGCCCGAGCCTTTGGTGCCAAAGCTTGGAGTCTTCAGTTGAGGCTGTATAAGCTGAGTTTGAGCCACTTGGCCAGTTGACCTCAAAACACTTATTAGTCATAGTGACTGTCATAAAGCTTAATCCACTTGGATCATCAATTTGGCACTCCTTGCCCTTAAACACCACTGTATATCCCTTGTCTAGTAGTTGAGCTATGCTGAGCAAGTTTCTGTCAATTTCTGGTACAAGCAACACATTTGAAATAAGCTTGTTACCTGTGGAAGTGCTTATCAGCACATCCCCTTTTCCTTCAGCCTTGATAAACTGACCATTGCCAACTTTAACCTTGGTTTGGCAGCTCCTGTCCAAGGTCTTGAAGATGCTTGCATCTGGTGACATGTGGTTGGTGCAGCCACTGTCAAGGAGCCATCCTTTAGAGCCTTTCTTCTGTCCATCTAAGCATGACACAACAAAGACTTGCTCCTCATGATCACTCCCTTCTTCAGCTACCCGAGCCTCAGCCTTTGCCTGTTGATGTTGAGCCTACCTTGGTCTGCCCTTATTCTTGCAAACCTTTTCAATATGGCCCTTCTTCTTGCAATACTAGCATATTGCATCTGGCCTGAACCAGCATTTGTCTTCAGGATGACCTGGTCTTTTACAAAATCTGCAAAGCTGGTCACCACTCCTTGCAGCATCAGGCTTAGGCCTATTTTTCCAAGTCGTGGAGGAGCTCGAGGCAGTCTTAGCTTGGCTTGTAAAGCACCTTCCTAGTGCTCCTCATTTCTGCTGGCCCTCCTTTGTTCCTGAGCATACAATGCATTGATTAGCTCAGTCAGGGAGATGCTGGCCAGGTCACTCGAATCCTCAAGGGATGAGATCTTTGCTTCATATCTCTCAGGCAGTGTTGAGAACACTTTCTCCACGATTCTTGCCTCACTAAACTCTTCACCTAGCAATCTTATGCTATTAACCATAGCTATTATTCTGTCTGAATACTGCTTAACAGTTTCTTCTTCTTTCATCTTCAAATTCTCAAAGTCTCTTCTCAGGTTCAAGAGCTGCTGCTACCTAGTTCTTTCAGTGCCTTGCAACTCCTCCTTGAGTTTGTCCCAAGACTGCTTTGGTGTTTCACAGGTCATAATCCTGGTAAAGATAACATCAGATACACAATTCTGAATGCATGACATGGCCTTATGTCTTTTGGTCCTCTCTTCAGTGTGCTGCCTCATCTAAGCTACTGTAGGATTGGCTTGAAGAGGAGTTGGCTCAACATCGGTGTTAATCACTTCCCACAAATCAAAAGCTTACAGGTAAGTCTTCATCTTCACAGCCCATATGTGGAACCCTTCACCACTGAAAACTGGTTGTGCTACTGGAGAAAAGTTTACAGCCATTCGACTTGAGTTTTTACAACAGCAGGTCCTCTAAGACAATGGCTCTAGATACCAATTGTTGGTGTTTAGTCAGCAATTAACAACAAGCAGCTATGGCTTGAGCAACAAGGCTCGAGACTTGCGATAGAAGAAAGAAAGAAAGAACAGAAATTTGCTAAGAAGAGAACGAGAAGCAAGAATGGGGCATAAATTTTGAATGAAATTCAAAGTGTTTTTCATTACAAATTAACATTGGCTTACAGCCATTACAAATACCAGCTAATGACAAAACAAATCATAGCTAGTCATCACCTAATTTCTACCTAATCCCACTAATAACATGGAAACTTGAAATACATTGCTTGTACACTAAACTAAAGCTGATTAATCAGCCTTATCACTATCATTACACCATAAAATATCAGCCTAGCATAATCCAAAATGAACTAAACTAAGTTATATTGACTAAAGGTTACAAAATGATCAAAATAAGCACTTAGAGTACATAAAATAATAGTTTCAGTATAGCTTGACTGCATGAGCTGCTTCTGGACGTTGCATGGGCTGCATGAGAGGCCAACTTCTAACAAGTTTTATGGCATCGATGTGTAAGAGTATGCCCAAAGATCAATCATGAGATGGTTGTAATAACATACTTTATTTATCATATTTATTAATATAAAGCGTTGTCATTATTATTTCAGTTTTTCTATCTGTGTATACAAATAAACTGTTTTATAATAATGTCCTGAGAATAATATGATTATTCTTAAAAGATCCTTAGTCGAGTATTATTGTTGACTAGGACAACAATAATGCATTAAGACTAACATGTAGTTGATTGATGATAAAGAGTTGTCATTGATGTGGATTGTCAAAATCAATGCATGAATATGTGTGTTAGAGAACAACATATTGGATTGACCCGTTATGAGTATGTTTATTGGATTATTATGTAATTGTCACAACATTACTCATAGTGATTAATATGTATATGATCCTCAAACTTGAGATAATTATTGTCTCAACATCGTGAGTTGTATATTTTGATACAGTCAAACGTGCACCGTAACTGGTTGTTCTATAAAGGCTGATGTTGGATATACCACAATCTATGTAAAGGGATATGGTTGATCAATATAGGATAAGTCCCTCCTACATAATGGGAGTAATATCTTAGGCCACTTGATTGAGTGAGACTAGAAATGCATGGCCATGCTCAAATAAGTTGACATGAGATGTCATACTAATTTGTATATCATAGTCTACTCAAGATATCAAGAAACATGGGATGGACTATACAAGTGTGACTATTCCATGACTTGTGTCCATTCCAGAGATAAAGGACTTAAGGATTAATGCATGAAAGGTTAATCACAAAAAGTTATGTGGAACCATGACTTCTTGTAACTTAGGTAGCAATGATGCATTGCTAGATGCCATTCATTGTTTGTGACATTAGAATCGTTCTATTATTACTGCTAACGTTGCAAGAACCTACAGGGTCACACCCTATGGTTTAAATGAACAGAATAAAATATAATTGGTATTGTTTTTGGTTGTCACATGAATTAAATTAATTAAAGAATTAATTTAATTGGGCAATCAAATATTGAACATATTATATGTACAAGGATGTTGTACACATAATGACAACATAATTCTATTAATATATGAATTTGATTCATATATAAATTTAAATAAATATAGTTTACCGAAATCCTTATTATAATTAATGTAATTATAATTTTCAGATATAATTAATGTAATTATAATTTTCGGTTAAAAACTTTATTGTATTTATTTAATCTTATGATACATTCAAGAGATACCAATTATAAAAGGGTATTAAAAGGATACCAATTATATGGGCCCAATGAAAAAGATACCCATTATAAAAGGCCCAATTAAAAGGATACCCAATATAAAAGGTATTTAAAAGAGACAAAGCTTATGAAAAAAACCCCAAGTGATTGCTTGTTAGGTCTAGCAGCCGTCAAGCAAATAAACCTCCAAAACAGTTTTGGAGATTTCTTCCGTTCATAGTCAAACCTGGTGGATTACGTAGAGGCCGACATCGGAAAAGGTTGTGGCTTGATTCGACAGTAGATCAAAACTCTTGTTGACAAGGCGTCGCTGTCTACTCAGATTGAAGTTTTGGTAATTTCGAAACCTTTATTTCACCCCGATTCGTTCCTCACACATGGATTCATGATTTAGATCGCCGGATCTAATTTTATTCTGCTGCGCCATGGGGTATCCTGCGTTCCAACACGATGAGCATCATCTTGCTGCTGGTTACAGGATTGCCTTTCCAGCGAAGATTTTTCATGTGGATTTTGACTGTGATTGTGTGAATTGCTATCACATCCATGGCCATTACATACAGAATTTCACTTCTTTTCATTACACCAAAATCACAGGAACTAGACGTCACTCAAGTGCTCGATTATGCTCTCAGGGCATGGCTTGCGGTGATGTCTTTTCTTCTTTTGGCTCATACCATACGCTTGACTCTAAATATTTTCAAGAAAGTAGAATATGTACTAGGGAAAATGGAAAGGCCTCCGGCCCCATTACCGTACCCAAATAACATCGACTTATAAGCAATCAGCTCTACTTTATCATCATATAATCATCATAACTAATATGTATATATATGTTTCTGTAACCATATGTCAAAGATTCACTATATGAATGAAAACCCATTTCTATAAAAAGTTTGGAATAATGGAATTTGAATGCAAAAGTTGGAAGCTTCTTCCTAATTCATCTATATACGATGACCTTTCTCTAAAACATCAAATGAAGATTCATAACAATGGATTCTAAAGGCCTGTAGGAAATTTCTATGAAAATGTAGCATGGTCTTCACTTGTGGGAGGTGTTTGAGATAGGATTCTTATTATATTAAAGAAAATTGCTTTCAATAAAACTTCAATTAGCTATATCATAATCTTATCTTGTTGAATCCTCAAAGAATAAAGAAACAAGCACTAAGCAAATAGATTTTTAAATGGTTAATAAGAAAGAGCAGTAAAAGCTTATCTTTATTTATATTATCAATCCATTTTAGTTTGTTTATTTTGAGCGTGGGCTTATTTTAATGCGAATATGGTGCAGAGCTTTGGGCCTAAGAAATGCAGCATAAACAGCATGCAATTTCAAGGGCCCTGGAATTATTATTTATGACCCAAAATAAAGATTGGAAAAGCAAAGAAAATTACAGAACTTTCATTCGTCTTCTTCATAGTTCTAGACACAGACAGGTCGACATGACATTACAGTTTATTATTCTCTAGAACTCTCCCCCTACTCATGCTTATCTCCTATATATACGAATCAACACCAATCCTTGCAAATTACTCTGAAACAAACGTGGATTTTACACATCAAAGCGTCATCTGCATTTCTTTTCCCTTGATCTTTGTCTTCGTCTATATTTTTAGAGCTTGATTCATGGATTTCAGGAACTTTGGGTTCAATTCTCCGCTGATAACAATCCTGGAAGACATGCTGGACATCCCGGAGGAGCAAGAGAAGTCGAAGAACAACCCATCTCGAGCCTACGTTCGAGACGCAAAGGCGATGGCAGCGACACCGGCCGATGTTATGGAGTACCCGACATCCTACGTGTTCATCGTGGACATGCCAGGGATAAGCCACAGCGAGATCAAGGTGCACGTGGAAGATGAGAACGTGCTGGTGGTGTGTGGGGAACGAAAGCGAGAGAAAGAGAAAGATGAGAAAGAAGGGGTGAAGTATGTGAGGATGGAGAGGAGAGTTGGGAAGTTTATGAGGAAGTTCCAGTTGCCTGATAATGCGAACATGGATAAGATTTCAGCTGTATGTCAGGATGGGGTTTTGAGAGTGACTGTGGAGAAACTGCCCCCTCCTGAACCTAAAAAGCCTAAGACCATTGAGGTCAAAGTTGCTTGAGCTACACATATGTTTTGAATGGGTGTTTGTTTCAGCTTGGCTTTGGTTTGTTTGAGTTGTAATGACTACTTAATAAAAAAAATTTATAGTTTGTTTCTTGTTTAGTCCCTTGTTTCTTGATTTTTATCTACGAAAAACATTTTGTGCAGCAAAGACTGTTTAATTCATGAACTGCAGAATAGGATCTATAGTTGCATGTTATAAAGAACAAAGGATCAACTTGTGTTAAAACTGTTAAACTGCTTTCCTTAAATTAGTATAAAGAATTTGTTTGAAGGTCTGAAAAATAAGATCTCATTATGCTTTCCTTAATTCATAAGGAACTTTCCCACGCTGCATAGTCCTATTCGGACATCCTTTTTCTCTATAGATCTCTTAACAATTTTTATCGATCAGATCATTTAGGCAAATCCTCACCTTAAAGTGATATTTGGCGGACTCTCTACTTTTCTAGCAACCTTTTTGCAATTACACTTGAAATTTTAGAGATATGATGAACCGTTACATACCTTTAGCCAATGATTCTACAACATCTGTAATGGATATTTCTGCTCCAGTATCTTTGAAGAAAACATCCCTTTCTCATATGCTGCGTTTAAGGCGCTTTTATTAAATCTCATTATTTTTGCTATTTGGCGGACCTTTTTGTTTAGGACGCTTATTCGCGTTACTCACTGCGCAAGTTATACAAGTACCTCCCTTTTCATGCCTTGATAGACTTCTTATTCACCATTCTAGTTGGACTTTGTGGTTATCATGAGTAGTACTTGCTCGTCATTGGATCACGCCATGGCTTAACAATGGTATTTTTGATTCCGAAGAATCGAATAACCCTTTTCGAGGTGCGGTCTTGAAGGATCAATATGATGTTTACACGGTGTCACCTCGAAGGATCAGTCGATAACCGACATCGCGGTGTCACTCCATAGAGTCGATAGACCGTCATCACGGTGTTGTTCTAGCGAGCTAGTAGATACCATTCCACGATGCCGCCTAAACTCCCTTGTATCCTCCTATCAACCTACCCATTTCTCCATTATTCATATTTACATTTACCTCGTTAAGGTAAATTTCCCCTATACTCCGCATAATAATATAGACATGCATTTCATACATAACATTCCAAATACTATAGCACTAAGGAGTACATTATATTTGATACAACAATACACTGTCCTCTCATATATAACATACCTTACTTTCATGAATTTATGCAGCTTTAAACACACACGTCATGCTCATTCACCATACTTATGAATCACCAAAATTTCAAACAGAGTTCATAGCAGACATAAACTTAAATCACAACACTCATCCATCATTCATCCAAAACTAAAGTATAAAAACTCATCTGAACTCATTTATCATTGTCAGCTTGTCCAAACGCTAAAGCCTCATTCGTCCTAGCAGCTAAGCATGACAATCATTTATCGGTTAAACCAAAGGTGTTCAAACCTTAAAAAAATCCATAACCCATTATATAGAGACTCATTAAGAATCCTAACTCTTATTCTTCCTCTAATCCACCAGTACAGAAAGATGTGAAAGCTTATCAGTTTATCTACTTCTAGACTTAGAATCTCATGACTACTGCTCTATGCAAAACTCTCCTAAATTTTTTCTTCTTCGGAATAATCAAAGAAGACGATGCAGGTGGAAAGGATTTTGCAAGAAAATGGAAAAGAATCCCTTTTTCGGGAACATCTATTCTCGCCTACATATATAACTCCTCTAGATGGTCTCCAAATCTCTGTTAGTCACTCACCGACAATCATTATAGCTCCCACTATGGAATCAATCGGTTCCAGCTTAACCAAACCAGAATTGAAACCCAATTAATTGCCCATCAACCACTAAAATTTCTAGATATTCCAATAGAGCCCACCAACTTCTATTTTTATTCAACTAACTCCCAAACTTCCTTTAAATTCAGGTTCTTAATGAAACCCGGGTGTGACAGCTCCCTCACCCTTAAAGAAAATTTTGTCCTCAGAATTTCTTTTCGTAGTTAAATCTATAAGCAGACCCCGCGTAATAATTCCTTTCTTGGGTAACTCCCTTCATAACTTAGAGGTAGGCACTTTTTCCTTTTGTTGATGCCTTAGCATTGATCACTTAATCTCATACTCACCTTAGACCCATCCTATACAAAGGGAGGACTTACCTACACTCCTTACATAATGGGTGGCTGAATAATGATAACCTTACTGTTATCCAGGCAGAGTCTCTAGCCTACACTTTGTGCCCAAAATAACGCCACGTAGCGGATTCTTGTTGCCAAATATCAAATTGGTTGTTACTCACTAAACATGTGGCTTTGGTGAACACTCCCATTTTGGCATGCTAACGGGATTATGAGAACCCTTCCCATAGTTGACACATGTCAACTATGGATTAGAAAACCCGAACAGCCTATTCCAATTTTTATCTCAAGCTTTTCTTGGATGTTTGGCTATTTAAATTGAGATGCAAAGAAAGGAAACCCTTTCATCTAAAATAATTTCCCCCTAATTTTTTGCTAGTTAAGCTTTCTTTTGAAACCCTAAGTTTCCTTTCTTTGCCTCCTCCCATTTCATTGTCTAAGTCTTGCTTCTTTTCTTCCCTTAACCACTTCTCAGCATTTTTTTAGGTAATTCTTTGAGTGTCCTCTTTTTCTTTCATCTTTTCCAAAATGGTCAGGATTAGAAACAGTCACATTAAGGGTAGAAGTAATCGCTACGGTAGTAGTAGGAGAGGTCATTGGGGTGGTACAAAGGGTGATGGGGTTGGGCCTAGTGGTCGCGAAGTAAGTACCCTAGTGGAAACCATTTTCTTTCGGTGTTCAACGACCTGGGAGAAGATGATCGGACATCTAGGCATCAAGGGAATGCAAGTGCCTAACTTTGCATATGAATTCAGCATCGTCCACGGAGAATGTCAGCTAAGTGATAGTTTCGATGGTATCATCCTACCCCTCTACTTGTTCAAGGTTGGGTTTCTGTAAACGGAAAAGTATATAGGATTTTTCCTATGTAATTTATTACCTTTTTTACTTAAATTCGTTGTTAAAACTAAGTAATTGTTTAATAAATTAATGAAATATGTGAAAATATGAAATTAGGACATAGAAATTATTAAAATGTGATTTTATGCTTTATTATATAGTTTTCATACAATAAATGGCTTATTTTATATTAATTTGAATATATTATATTTTTTAAGACATAAAGTGGGCCATGCATGATTAAATTAAATAATAAAATATAAAATTATATTTAATAATTCATTTTAAAATATTTCATTAATAATTTGGGTTTTAATTAATTATTTAAATTGGATAAATTTTATTCTTTCATCCTTTAACTTGTTGACTTATTCTGGACAGGTCTGATAGCTTTGCTGGATTACATAACCATCCAAATTGGAGACCAAGTCAACCCAATATCCGGCTACACATGGCTATCCATTTAAACCAATCTTTGGTTTAATTACACAAGGTCCTTGCAGTGTTGAAGAAATTAGAGATTTGCCCGAAGATTTACGATTGACAGAGTCTCAGTCCTGAGTTGTGTGGCATCCAAAATTGCTTAAAAATCAAGCAAAAATCAAGTCAAAAGCCACTAAGCATGGTCGGCCACAATTTGAGGAGATTTGAAGAGGTTAACATCACTATTTTTAGCAAACTATCCCCCTCTCCTCACCTATAAATAAGACCCTCCCATTCCCTCATCCATCATCCCTCAATAATCCTTCAATCATTCCTCATTCATTCTCATCATTCTCATCATTCATCATTCTCTCCTCTCTCCAAATTCTCTTAGCCTTTTCTATTCCAACGCCTAGCATCATCTCTTCATAGAGATTTTAGCAATTAAGCCTCTTAAAGAACCTTTGGTTGGCCAACTTGGAGAGCCATCAGCAAAGGAGCAAAGTAAAGGAATGAAGGAGCCTCGTCAGTCAAAGTCTTGGGTGACAGCCACTCTGAATTTGGTTTAATCTTTCTTTTCTTTAATTTAATCTAAAGATGTTTGCCATGTGTTCTTTGTTCTTGTTTACAACAATGTTAACTTAATTTTATTTAAGCTAGGATGATTGCTTTGATTAAATAATATTTATTTGATTCATGCTTATAATGTTTGTTATTTAAGTTAGGATGATTGCTTTGATTAAATAATATTTATTTGATTCATGTTTGTGCCTCAATCGATCATGTTTTCAATTAAAATCAAGTCTGTATTTCGTTCATATGTGATTAAAATGCACCTGAATTAGCTTAGCGATCCTGACCAGAAGACGGCTAATGGACACATAATTGAAATGTGCATGCTCAATTTAGATCCTGACCCGATTAAATTGTAGGTTGCATAACAACTCTGACCAAGCTCTGTTATCTGCATAGTTTTTAGATTTGTGTGATTGAACTGTTTCAAACCTGACACGTCCCTGTTACCTCACACGAATGCTAAGAAACCCTTAGTAAATAAGGATCAGTAAAATGTGTATTTACTAAGTAAAGGATTCCGAAAGGACCTAATGTGGTTTCCAAACTCATGAAAGATCGAGTTGCCATAGAATGTTTTTCTGAATATTATTAAGCATGTTGATAATAAATTGAGTTTAATTAAAGTAATTTTCCTAGTTTATTTATGTTATAATTGTTGCAAATTGTGTTTAATTTTACTAAAATCTATTTCATTCATATAGTTTGCATACTTAGGATAATTTGCATTAGGGATCATTGCATTTAGTTTAATATATTTTAATCACCACTTCTCAACTATATTGTGTTTTTATTTACCAAATTGTTAATATAACTTTACAAATTAAGTGACTTAGCACAAATACAATTCTTGTGGAAACGATAACTCGATACTTACTTATTACTTGATAACGACTGTGTACACTTGCACAAACCTACGCGTTATAAGTTTTGGGCGCCGTTGCCGAGGATTGTCAACTGTTTCCATAGTCATTTCTTTCGTGAAATTATTTATTTTTAGTTTGATTTATTTCTAACATTACTAACTTATTCTTTTTAATTTTTGTGATTTTCTTTTCAGGTGTTGATGAGCATAGATCGAATTATCGACTTACTCCCTGTAGACCTTGAAATTGAGCGAACTTTCAGACAAAGAAGACATGAACGAACAGCTCAAAGACAAGTCGATATTGTAACACCGCTTACCCGTATCCGATGCCGGTACAAGGTATGAGGCGTTACCTTACTTAAATGCATACAAACATATAATTCTAAGTCGTAAAAGTTCATTCAAATTCAAAAATTTTCAAACTTCCTCTCAACATCCTTAATAAGGGCCTACAAGGCCCAAAACACACTTTAGAAATAGTTTGGGACCAAACCAAGCTCTTTAGAAAAACTTTGGAAAATGTCACTAAAAACAAGGACACACACCCGTGTGGAAGGACGACACGCCCGTGTGGCCTAATAACATGGCCATGTTGAAGGACCGTGTAACTCACACGGCCTCAGCATATAGGGACACGCTCGTGTCCCTTGCCCGTATGGATTTATTTTTTTCAAATCAAACCTACAGGGGTTTTCACACGTCCTGGTACACGCTCGTGTCCATGGCCCGTGTCCCCCACACGGCCATGACACGCCCGTGTCTCAACCCGTGTGCAAAAACCTTGACATTTTGTTTCTGACATCATCAATCATTTAAGGTCACACGGCCAAGGCACATGCCCGTGTGCAAGACCGTGTGAGAATTCTAAATTTACATTCAAAGTGCAGACTTTACACGGCCTGGGCACATGCCCAAGTCCTATGGCTGTGTCTTCCACACGGTTGAGACACACGGCCATGTCTCAGCCCGTGCTGTTAATACTAGTCATTCTGTTTTGCCAACTTAAGGTGCAGGGGGCACACGGCCGAACTACACGCCCATGGGGCAGACCGTGTGTCACACACGGCCTAGACACACACCCGTGTGTCTACACGTGTGGACAAAAACAAGTCTATTCACCAAGCCCTTTTGCCACCCTCACTTGCACCAATATAAGCCACATCAAGTAAGGCCAATTCACATACTTTATCAATTCAATCTTGCAACCTACTCATTCATGCATTAATAAACCAAATACTCAACCATGCAATTTCCTCCATCATGAAAATCATCATCATATGCATAAATCAACAACAAATATTAGCCATCATCCATGGCCTTATATAAAATGAATCAATCTTCAAGACAAGCCAACACATTTGGCCAAAACAATATGACACTTGACAAAATACCAAGTCCCTATACATGGCATACTCAAAACGATAAATCTAACTATACCAAATGCTTCAATTGATAGTGTGATCGATGCCTCCAGTGTCTGTTGATTCCAGAGCTAGCTTGGCGGCTCTATAAGAAAATGGAAAGGAGAGGGAGTAAGCATAAAGCTTAGTAAGTCGCATGTAAATAATTAACAACAATTACCATGCATTATCATACTTATAATGTATTATAAACTTGCCCATAATTCTCATATGATTTAAAGGCATAACTTACTCATTTTCACCCTTACTAATCATACAACATAATTTGAGCTCATTTCTCATGAATTTCATGTAGGTACATGTATCACTTACAACATAGTCGTAACTTTTCTCATTTTTGACACAAGCTTTAAATTACCCGTTGAACCAGTTGGAATACCAAAGGACACCCAACATGCCTCACACAAGAGGGTACAATGCCGATGCCATGTCCCAGACATGGTCTTACAGTGGCTCACATATCGAGGCTAATGCCATGTCCCAGACATGGTCTTACACTGGCTCTCATAATGTGGCTGATGCCATGTCCCAGATATGGTCTTATACTAGCACACATATCACCCAAATGTCATGGCGTGGATATCCAATCTATTCCTAAGGTTCAACAGAGAGTATACCACATCAAATTTCGTTATGCGTATTCATAACAATAATCAAACAATTTATACAATATAAATTTTTTGATGCATAATAACAATAGAGTTGTATTATTTACGTACAACTTACCTCGGTGTACAAAATATGGACGACTAGTTCGATTTAGTCCAATAGTTTGGTTTTCCCCCGGTCTAAGTTCAGATCCTGTTTTTCTTGATCTATAATGACCAAATTTACTTATTTTAATCACCACATTAATCAAGACATTCCAAAATTCCTACTTTGGCAAAATTATCGTTTTGCCCTTAGGCTTTCACATAATTACAATTTTGCCCCTAGGCTCGTAAAACGATTTTAATCAAATTTCCTCCTTTAAAAAGCCTAGCCAAATCTAATTTATACTTGTAGTAGCTCATAATTTCTATTATTTCTCACATTTACCACCTATTTTATAAATTTCACAAAATGATCCTTTTAGGTGTTTTCATGAAAACCCCTTTCACAAAAGTTGTTTATTTAACAACCAAGATTCATTTTCTTCCCTAAAATTTTCGCAAACAACATGAATAATCACTTGGTAAAACTCTAAACTCTCAACCATTTTACAAAATAGTCCCTCCATTAGTTAGCTTAAGCTATAATGGTCACAAAAATACAAAAATCATCAAGAATGACCATCAAAAACACTTACTTGCAAGAGGGAAGTTTTGCTGAAATTTTAAGCTGCAAAGCCCCCCATTTTTGTTGATATTTTCAGTGGAGAGGAGAAAGAATGAAAAAGGATGAAGCTTCATTTTATTTTATGATTATTTTATCAATGAAGTCACCTAATGTCACCAAACTTTGACCAATTTCATGAATTAAAAATTCATGTCCAGCCACCATAATTTCATTGATCTCTTTACTTAATAAGGACATCTACTTTAGTGTTCCATAGCTATTTAACACCTTTAGCTTGTAGTGTAATATCCTGGGTTATGGCTTATGTATAATTGCTTAATTGAATGTGAAAGCATGCTTATGAACATTGTGAATGTGTATTATGAATTTTGTGAACTTTAGAAAATAGAAGAGTGCCTTAGAAATTATTAGATTTTAAGTTTAAAAGAGGGAGCTAAGCCTGATAGGCCTTAAGAAAATAAATGGGGGAGATATGACACACAATTGGGCTTGGTTAAGTGGCTTGGAGGCGCCACTTAAGGCCTCTGGGAATGACGCCACAAGCTTGGTGCAGGTCTTGAGTTCGAGCTGCATGGGAAACAAATAAAAGAATTTTATTTTGCTGCATGAATAAGCAGCAGTGGACGGCATGGGGACTCCATTAAGATGAGGATTATTCTTTTAAAATTCGGATAAATAAGGGATAAATAATGGATTATTTTTATTAATTTTAGATGAGGTGATAAGAGGAGAAAAATGAGGGATTTGATAAAGGAGCATGTGTTGGCCGGCCAAGGGACTCTCTTGGTAGTATTTTCGGCCAAAGGAGGAATTAAGGCCATTATTCAATCTTTTCCTTTTCCTTCCTTTCTCTCTGCCGAATTCTCCCTGCAACCACTCTCTTTCTCTTTTCAATTCTCCAAACCGATTTCTTCATAGCATCAAAAGCCGAATCCTTGATCAACCTCTTCTTTTCTTCTTCTTTTCGTAATCTTCCCAAAAGCCAAAAGCAAGTTCTTGCTAGCCTTAGTCGAAACTTCTCTGAGGGTTCAAGCAAGGGAGTAGTTGACAATAACAGTAAGGGTAAGGATCTATTGTTATTATTCTTTAAATCAAAATTCAAGATTCTAATTCCATATATGTTCTTTGGCCAAAACCATGAAGGATTCTTTCGGGATTTGGCTTATTGTTGACTAACAAAGGAGGAAGGTTTCGGGACTTTTAAAGATTCAAGGTAAGTCATGTGTATATTCGGCCAAGGGCTATTTACTTGGGATTAAATGTTAGAAATTGATCTAACATGTGTTTATAGGGGTTTCGACAGATACCAAGAGTAATTAGCAATTTCGGGATTTGAGAATCGTAAGGTAAGTGCACCTACACATTCGGCCAAGGCCTATTTAGGAACCTAGATCTATTTCTTACTTCGTTTAAAAGCCGAAACTAATTAGTTAAGTGATTTTAGTGCCTAGCTGATTGCAAGGGAGGAACTCTGCGAAGTTTCGGGATTTGGTTGGTAACCAAATCGGCGGCAAGGTATGAGGTGATTTCGATAATCCTATTGGGATTTGGTTTTACGGCCGAATGGGTTTTATTAAATTACTAGTGTTGGCCGAATATAGGAATTAAAGATCTAAAGCGATAGATCGGGTTTCGGGATTTCAGTGAACTTGCTAAGCGAATCAGGTGTGTACCCCACCCTAAGCCCTAATAGTTTTATGGTACTGTTTATATGTATGTGTTAATAAGAATGTGTAACATGTGGCTAAGAGTACCATGCAATGGTACAAAGTACTCAGGTACGTTTTCCTACTCCTACTGTGAGTATGATTTATGGCACATAAGTGAATGTGATAAGAATGTGAAATAAGGCTTAAGGCATGATATTGCATGATATGTATGACATGGGGCATTTGGGTGATTATGAAAGGGGAAGTGAATGTGGTGACTATTGTCACGATATCTGAATGTGGTGACTTCGGTCACATTATCTGAATGTGGTGTCTCATGACACAAAATATTATCTGGTGGCTATGCCACGAATTTTGTAAGGGCGATGAGCACGTCGACTGCAGCGACTGCCTTCGATGGTGTGTAGCGGATGGAGGGTTGACTTAGTAGTCCCCACGGTGTGCAGGTTAGTACGGGTGATGTGTAGCGGATGGCATCTAGGTTTGGTTTCGGGAATGCATCATTAATTGTAAATTGTGATATGTACGTGTATGACTTGATATGCCTGAATCTGTTTGGACTTAGTGTTGGATGTACACATTGAGTCTGTTTGACTCACCCCGTTGTGGGAACATTTTTCAGGTGATGATCAGTGATGGACCGGGTCGGCAGGAGCTTAGTGGTGGCCATGCTCAGCAAGGAAATTTATTTTATTTGGACATTTTATTTTATTTAAGTACTTTAAATTTAATTTGGGTTTGTTTTAATGTAATAAGGCCATAGTATGAACTGTTTCATGCATGCACTTTAATTCTTTTATTACGATATGATTAATGTTAAATCGAGGTTAAACCAATTTTTTACAAAAATAAATCTTTAAATGTTTTGACACTTAAATTCAATTGATCCTTAATTTAAAAGTGAAATCTTTAAAACAAAATCGGCAAGTCTTTTTAATATAAAAACAAAGTTTTTAATAAATCCCGGATTCTAAAATTTACAAAGTTTTCAATTTGAACCCAAATCAACTTTTCTCCAAAATCACTCAAAGTTTTTCAAAGAACAAATGAACTTGAATCGGTTTTACTTAAGGAACATACCAGATCTGGTCGAGGCTCGTGGGCCGGGTTTGGGGTGTTTCAGCTTGGTATCAGAGCCCAGTTTTTAAACTCTCGGCCTTGGGTTTAAGGCCCAAAACGTTTTCAAAGTAAGCCCAAAAGAATTTTGTGAAATAAACAGGTTTTCTGGCATGGCACCTAAGTCTCCGACCCGAAGTCCACCAGGTAAGTACCCCTATCCCTTGTGTGATTTATATTATGATTTGTAGAAGGGTAGAAATGGAACGTAGATTAGTATAATAAGTACTTGAACCATAGGACTAGGTTACCCCAACAATTTCATAAAACTTAAATGCCTAATTAAACAAACCTGTGACTAAGTCGCCGAGTTAGGGTGTGGCAACCATTGTGCGCATGTCTAGGATTGGATCCGGAAGAGCCTGGTACTTAAGCAGTCCTAGTGACTCACCTTCTCTTCGCTGGAATCCTACCTGGTGCGTAGCTACGGTTCACCCTAACCAAGAGGACTCATTCACGGGCTAAACCCAATAACTAAAACCCGAAAGGGATTAGCTGTATTTTCATAAAAACTCCGGTTTTAAAATCACCAAGTTACCCCTTTAGCTTGTAGCAAAACTTAGTTTGAAGATTTTCCAAAATATTTCTGGTTTACAAAATTACCTAAATACCCCCAGTGGTAAAATTACTAAAATGCCCTTGGTTTCTAAAATTACCATATTACCCTCGATTTCAATAACATTTTCTTACTTTACAAAAGTATCCAAAAACCCTATTTTGCAAAAATCCAAGATACCTTGATTTGGAAAATTTACTAAATTACCCCTGGTTTACCTCAATTACCAAAATGACCCTACTTTCCGAAATTTTGCCATACCTGTGATTTGAGAAAATTTTCAAAAATACCCTGGAGTTTTGAAATTTCAAAGTGTTCTAATTTATTCAAATTTTCAAATTGACCCCGGTTTGTTACCAAAAATACCCTTGTAGGACAAATGACGAAAATACCCCTAGGGTAGGAATAGACAAAAATGTACGAAGAGTGAATGTGTATGGGAGATATTACGGAATGGATGTGTTTCCTTTGAATTAGGATAGAAGACTTGAAACTTTGATTGATCGAAAGAACTACTACTAAACTCTTTACATAAAATTTCTTCGCGGATAATCAGTGGAATAAAGGCTAATTCATAAAACTTTCTTAATCAGATTAAAGCGCGATCGTAGAAATGAGCTCTAGGGGGACGTGGTCGTAATGTGCGAGGACGCGGTAGAGGCAGAATGACCGTGTCGAAACCCGTTAGATCGGGTCAAGGGTCTTAGAATGAGGTACCACCGCCACCACCACCAGCAGCTGTTGGTGTCGAGCAACAAGATCAGACGGGGGATGATGCTGTATCGCAGGCTGTGCTGCGAGTTCTGGAGATGGTGGCTGGAGCAGGTGGGAATATGGGAGCTCGGAAATCTGTACCCGAGCGACTTCGAGCCAATGGGGCTGAAGTGTTCCGTGGAGTATCTGGTGTGGCACCCAGTACAGCTGAGTATTGGTTGGAGGCGACGGAACGAATTATGGATGAGTTGGATCTGACCCCTGAAGAGAAACTGAAAGGAATGGTGGCGCTGCTACGTGATGAAGCGTATCAATGGTGGCTCACAGTTCGGGATGGTGCCACAGCTGAGGATCTTACTTGGGAATATGTTAAGGCGGCATATCAGAAGAAGTATGTTGGCACGCGTTACACTGATGCGCAGAGGAAGGCATTTCTGGGGTTGAGCCGGTATGCTCGAGGAGTGGTGGCTACGGAGCATGAGCGGTGTGTCCGGTTTGAGGACGGTTTAAGGGATGACCTGAGGTTGTTAATCGCCCCACATTAGGAGCGGGAGTTTTCTGCATTAGTAGAGAAAGCTAAGGTAGCTGAAGGGATTAAGGACTCTGTAAGGCAAAACACGAACCGGAATAAGCAGAAAAGAGGATTTGGGCCGTCAGGGTCATCTGGGAATGTGCAAAAGAGGCCTAGAGTTGATGGGCCGCGAGGTCAACAAGCTGGTACTGGAGGGCAATATCGTACTTGTGAGCAGTGTGGGAAGAGGCACTTAGGAGAATGTTGGAAGAAGACCGAAGGATGCTTTAAGTGTGGGTAAAAGGACCATATGATTAAGGACTGTCCTATGAAGCCGGATGGGAATCGACTAGTAGCTCCGAATGTTAATCAGGCTGGTAGAGGTGGACAGCAGCCTCAGCGAGGTCGTGGTCTGAATGGCCGAGGTAACGGGGCTGGAAGAGGACGTGGAACACCTGGTAGAGGTGCTGGGAATACAGAGGCAAGGTAGCCGGGTCTAGTGTATGCGGTTCGCTGTAGGGAGGATGGAGACGCGCCGAACGTCATAACTGGTACGTTCCTTATTTTTGGCAAGCCATACTTTGCTTTGATTGATGTGGGCTCGACCCATTCTTATGTTGCATGTAGAGTAGTTGAAACTCTAGACATAGCCTCTGAACTTTCTGATAGGGAGATGACTGTAGTAAGCCCACTAGGTCAAACTGTAGTGGTGAATAAGATGTTTCGGAAAGTGCCTTTAGAGATTCAGGGCGTGATATTCTCTGCCGACTTAATGGAACTACCTTTTGGAGAATTTGATCTCATACTTGGCATGGACTGGCTAGTGGAATATCGAGCCATACTGGATTGTGCAGCTAAGCGAATGGAGTTAAGGACCCTAAAGGATGAGGAAGTGGTTATGATCGGAGAAAGAAAAAACTACTTATCTAATGTAGTTTCAGCGCTGAAAGCTGATAAGATGGTTCGAAAAGGGTGCAAGGCATTCTTGGCCTTTGTTAGTGTAGTAGATACGAAAGAAGGGGGAGTTAGTGGAGTTAGAATAGTAATGGATTTTGTGGATGTCTTTCCGGAGGAGTTACCTGGAATACCCCCAGATAGGGAGGTGGAGTTTGGAATTGATCTGCTGCCGGGAACAGCTCCTGTGTCAATCGCTCCGTACAGAATGGCACCAAAGGAGTTGGTTGAGCTCAAGGCTTAAATCCAAGAATTGCTTGATCGTGGGTTTATCCGACCCAGTGTGTCTCCATGGGGAGTACCGGTCTTGTTTGTGAAGAAGAAGGACGGAACTATGCGTATGTGCATAGATTATCGTCAGTTGAATAAGCTGACCATCAAGAACAAGTACCCTTTGCCGAGGATTGACGACTTGTTCGATCAGCTTAAGGGGGCAGCGGTATTCTCGAAGATAGATTTAAGGTCTGGATATCATCAGCTTAAGGTGAAGGAAGTGGATATCCATAAGACAGCTTTTCGGACAAGGTACGGGCATTTTGAGTTCGTAGTAATGCCGTTTGGATTGACGAACGCCCCAGCTGCGTTCATGGATATGATGAACCGGGTTTTTCAACCCTACTTGGATCGGTTCGTCGTTGTGTTCATCGACGACATCCTTGTGTATTCTAAGTCTGAGGAAGAACATGATGAGCATCTCCGGATTATGTTGCAAGTGTTGAGGGAAAAGAAGCTCTATGCCAAATTCAGCAAGTGTGAATTTTGGCTTAAGGAAGTTGCGTTCTTAGGACATGTGGTGTCTGCGGAAGGAATAAGGGTGGACCCTAGGAAGATTGAGGCAGTGTTGGATTGGAAACCACCTAAGTCTGTGGCTGAGGTTCGTAGTTTCTTGGGATTGGCAGGCTACTACAGAAGGTTTGTGGAAGGGTTCTCATCAATAGCCGCACCTTTGACAAAGTTGTTAAGGAAGGAAGTACCTTTTGTATGGACAGATAAGCAACAGGAGAGCTTTGAGAAGCTTAAGAGGGTCTTGACTGAAGCTCCAGTCTTGATTCAGCCTGAGGCAGGAAAGGATTTCGTGGTGTATTGTGACGCTTCTCACGCAGGATTGGGATGCGTACTGATGCAAGATGGGAAAGTAGTCGCTTATGCGTCTCGGCAATTAAGGCCACATGAAGTTAACTACCCGACGCATGACTTGGAATTGGCGGCTGTGGTCTTTGTTCTTAAGATGTGGAGGCACTATCTTTATGGAGAAAAGTCGGTGATCTACACAGACCACAAGAGCCTTAAGTATCTGTTGACTCAGAAGGAGTTAAACCTGAGACAGCGAAGATGGGTCGAACTACTGAAGGACTATGACTGTTCAATAGAGTATCACCCGGGCAAGGCGAATGTAGTGGCAGATGCCTTAAGTCAGAAAGTAGTGTCGGAGCTGAGGGCAATGTTTGCACATCTGAGCTTGTATGATGATGGAAGTCTGCTGGCAGAGTTGCAAGTTAAGCCGACGTGGTTGAATGAAGTGAAAGAGGGACAGTTGGATGATGATGATCTAAGTGCTAAGCTACGACAAGTGCAGAATGGAGAGTTAGAAGATTATGGTATTAGTGACGAGGGAGTATTGTGTTTTAAGGGTAAGGTCTGTATGCCGAAGAACGAGGAGTTAAGGCAGAGGATTCTTCAGGAATTGCATAGTAGCCCTTATGCTATGCATCCTAGAGGTAGTAAGCTGTATAGAGATCTAAGAGAACAGTTTTGGTGGCCTGGTCTTAAGAAGGAAGTTACAGAATTTGTCGGCAAGTGCTTAACGTGTCAGCAAGTTAAGGCTGAACACCAAGTTCCGTCAGGATTACTTCAACCGATAATGATTTCGCAGTGGAAGTGGGAGAGAATCACCATGGACTTCGTTAGTGGGTTTCCCCTTACGCCTACTAAGAAGGACTCGGTATGGGTGATTGTAGATTGGTTGACAAAGTCAGCGCATTTCATCCCAGTGCGAGTCAACTATTCTTTACAGAAGTTGGCAAAGTTATATGTGGCGGATATTGTGAGGTTGCATGGAGTTCCGGTATCGATAATCTCGGATAGGGATCCAAGGTTTACTTCTCGGTTTTGGAAAGCACTACATCAAGCTTTAGGCACCAAGTTGGACTTCACTACGGCTTTTCATCCACAGTCAGACGGGCAATCTGAACGAGTAATCCAAGTGTTGGAGGACATGTTGAGAGGCTGTGTGATAGACCTCAGAGGAAGTTGGGAAGAATATTTGCCGTTAGCAGAATTTGCGTACAACAACAGCTATAAAGCTAGTATTCGGATGGCACCATATGAAGCACTGTATGGACGGAAGTGTCGAACTCCTACATGTTGGACGGAATTAGGGGAACGTCGAGTTTTGGGTCCAGAAATTGTGGTAGAGTCCGAAAAGAATGTTGAGATAATTCGGGCACGGTTGAAGAAAGCATCTGATAGGCAGAAGTCGTACGCGGATCTCAAGCGGAAGGAAATAGAATTTGATGTGGGAGATCAAGTGTTTCTTAAAGTGTCGCCTTGGAAGAAGGTGATGAGGTTTGGTCGCAAAGGGAAGTTAAGTCCAAGGTTTATAGGACCTTATAAGGTTTTGAAGCGAATTGGACCAGTGGCATATCAGTTGGAGTTGCCACCGGAATTGAAGCAGATGCACGACGTATTTCATGTGTCCATGCTACGTCGTTATCGATCGGATCCATCTCATGTAGTTCCGATTGAAGAGGTGGAGCTAAGGCCAGATTTGTCCTACGAGGAAGAGCCGATTCAGATCTTAGAACGGGATGTGAAAGTGTTGCGGAGGAAGTTAGTTCCTCTAGTCAAAGTGTTATGGCGAAATCATGGATCGGAAGAAGCTTCGTGGGAGCCAGAGGAGGCGATGCGACAGCAATACCCTCACTTATTTCAGTCAGGTAATTTCGAGGACGAAATTATTTTAAGGGGGTAGAACTGTAATATCCTGGGTTATGGCTTATGCATAATTGCTTAATTGAATGTGAAAGCATGCTTATGAACATTGTGAATGTGTATTATGAATTTTGTGAACTTTAGAAAATAGAAGAGTGCCTTAGAAATTATTAGATTTTAAGTTTAAAAGAGGGAGCTAAGCCTGATAGGCCTTAAGAAAATAAATAGGGGAGATGACACACAATTGGGCTTGGTTAAGTGGCTTGGAGGCGCCACTTTAGGCCTCTGGGAATGACGCCACAAGCTTGGTGCAGGTCTTGAGTTCGAGCTACATGGGAAACAAATAAAAGAATTTTATTTTGCTGCATGAATAAGCAGCAGTGGACGGCATGGGGACTCCATTAAGATGAGGATTATTCTTTTAAAATTCGGCTAAATAAGGGATAAATAATGGATTATTTTTATTAATTTTAGATGAGGTGATAAGAGGAGAAAAATGAGGGATTTGATAAAGGAGCATGTGTTGGCCGGCCAAGGGACTCTCTTGGTAGTATTTTCGGCCAAAGGAGGAATTAAGGCCATTATTCATTCTTTTCCTTTTCCTTCCTTTCTCTCTGCCGAATTCTCCCTACAACCACTCTCTTTCTCTTTTCAATTCTCCAAACCGATTTCTTCATAGCATCAAAAGCCGAATCCTTGATCAACCTCTTCTTTTCTTCTTCTTTTCGTAATCTTCCCAAAAGCCGAAAGCAAGTTCTTGCTAGCCTTAGTCGAAACTTCTCTGAGGGTTCAAGCAAGGGAGTAGTCGACAATAACAGTAAGGGTAAGGATCTATTGTTATTATTCTTTAAACCGAAATTCAAGATTCTAATGCCATATATGTTCTTTGGCTGAAACCATGAAGGATTCTTTCGGGATTTGGCTTATTGTCGACTAACAAAGGAGGAAGGTTTCGGGACTTTTAAAGATTCAAGGTAAGTCATGTGTATATTCGGCCAAGGGCTATTTACTTGGGATTAAATGTTAGAAATTGATCTAACATGTGTTTATAGGGGTTTCGACAGATACCAAGAGTAATTAGCAATTTCGGGATTTGAGAATCGTAAGGTAAGTGCACCTACACATTCGGCCAAGGCCTATTTAGGAACCTAGATCTATTTCTTACTTCGTTTAAAAGCTGAAACTAATTAGTTAAGTGATTTTAGTGCCTAGCCGATTGCAAGGGAGGAACTCTACGAAGTTTCGGGATTTGGTTGGTAACCAAATCGGCGGCAAGGTATGAGGTGATTTCGATAATCCTATTGGGATTTGGTTTTATGGCTGAATGGGTTTTATTAAATTGCTAGTGTTGGCCGAATATAGGAATTAAAGATCTAAAGCGATAGATCGGGTTTCGGGATTTCAGTGAACTTGCTAAGCGAATCAGGTGTGTACCCCACCCTAAGCCCTAATAGTTTTATGGTACTATTTATATGTATGTGTTAATAAGAATGTGTAACATGTGGCTAAGAGTACCATGCAATGGTACAAAGTACTCAGATACGTTTTCCTACTCCTACTGTGAGTATGATTTATGGCACATAAGTGAATGTGATAAGAATGTGAAATAAGGCTTAAGGCATGATATTGCATGATATGTATGACATGGGGCATTTGGGTGATTATGAAAGGGGAAGTTAATGTGGTGACTATTGTCACGATATCTGAATGTGGTGACTTCGGTCACATTATCTGAATGTGGTGTCTCATGACACAAAATATTATCTGGTGGCTATGCCACAAATTTTCTAAGGTCGATGAGCACGTCGACTGCAGCGACTGCTTTCGATGGTGTGTAGCGGATGGAGGGTTGACTTAGTAGTCCCCACGGTGTGCAGGTTGGCACGGGTGATGTGTAGTGGATGGCATCTAGGTTTAGGTTCAGGAATGCATCATTAATTGTAAATTGTGATATGTACGTGAATGACTTGATATGCCTAAATCTGTTTGGACTTAGTGTTGGATGTACACATTGAGTCTGTTTGACTCACCCCGTTGTGGGAACATTTTTCAGGTGATGATCAGTGATGGACCGGGTCGGCAGGAGCTTAGTGGTGGCCATGCTCAGCAAGGAAATTTATTTTATTTGGACATTTTATTTTATTTAAGTACTTTAAATTTAATTTGGGTTTGTTTTGATGTAATAAGGCCATAGTATGAACTGTTTCATGCATGCACTTTAATTCTTTTATTACGATATGATTAATGTTAAATCGAGGTTAAACCAATTTTTTACAAAAATAAATCTTTAAATTTTTTGACACTTAAATTCAATTGATCCTTAATTTAAAAGTGAAATCTTTAAAACAAAATCGGCAAGTCTTTTTAATATAAAAACAAAGTTTTTAATAAATCCCAGATTCTAAAATTTACAAAGTTTTCAATTTGAACCCAAATCAACTTTTCTCCAAAATCACTCAAAGTTTTTCAAAGAACAAACGAACTTGATTCGGTTTTACTTAAGCAACATACCAGATCTGGTCGAGGCTCGTGGGCCGGGTTTGGGGTGTTTCATGTAGAACAAAACTTTCGCACTTTATGAGATTTAGTCCTTTTTCAAAATTAAGCATGAAATCGCTAAAATTATTTTACCAAAATTTTCAAACACTAATATAATCATGTCATAAAACTTGAAATAATATTAAAATAATTTCTCTGACCTCGAATTTATGGTCTCGAAACCACTATTCCGACTAGGCCCAAAACCGAGTTGTTAGAGAGATGGACCTTGGAAATCAGAATCAAGACCAAGGTAGTGAAGCTGATCATGTACGAAATCCCATCCTCATTGCCAATGATAGGGACTAATGCATCAGACAATATGCTGTGTCACTTTTCAGTGAGTTAAATCCAGGAATTAGAAGGCCAGATATTGAGGCAACCCAATTTAAATTGAAACCAGTGATGTTTCAAATGCTACAAAAAGTGGGCCAATTTAGTGGTATGCCCACGAAAGATCCACATCTCCACCTTCGATTGTTTATGGAGGTGAGTGATTCATTCAAGATAGCTGGTGTGACTGAAGGCGCACTGAGGTTAAAGTTGTTTCCGTACTCGTTGTGAGATCGAGCACGAGCATGGCTCAATTCATTGCCAGCAAGTTCCATATCTACATGGCAAGAATTAGTAGAGAGAGTTTTGTTTAAGTATTTCCCACTTAGCAAAAAACGCTAAGTTGAGGAATGAGATCACAACTTTCCAACAATTGGATGATGAGTCTTTGTATGAGGCTTGGAAGTGATTCAAGGAGTTACTTCGTAAGTGTCCTCATCATGGGATTCCTCATTGTATCCAGTTGGAGACATTCTATAATGGTCTCAATGCACATACAAGATTGATGGTAGATGCTTCTGCGAATGGTGCAATTTTGTCTAAGTCTTATAATGAGGCTTATCAGATCATCGAGAGGATCGCGAGTAATAACTATCAATGGCCAACAAATCGAACAGCTTCAGGAAGACGTGTAGCCGGAGCTCATGAAGTTGATGCCCTCACTTCGTTATCAGCTCAGGTATCGTCTATTTCCTCTATGTTAAAACAGTTTACCGCTAATAGTGCTAATAATTTTGCAGCTCAACCACCAAGTCCGTTTGAAGTAGTTTCCTGTGTGTACTGTGGGGAAAGTCATTCTTTTGAGAATTGTCCATCAAATCCCGAGTCAGTGTACTGTGGGGAACCAATATCAAAATAGGAGTGGACAAGGACCCCAATCCAACTTCTACAATCATTCATGACGTAATCATCCTAAATTTTCTCGGAGCAACCAAGGAAATGGATCGAACCAAAACTTATTGCAGCATAGACCCAACCAATCTTAAGGGTTTAATCAGCAAGCTCCAAAACCACCTCAAGCTGAGGTATCAAACAGTTTGGAGAACTTATTGAAAGCGTACATGGCAAAGAATGACACTTTGATCCAAAGCCAAGCAGCAACACTGAAAAATTTGGAAAACCAAATAGTTCAGCTAGCTGCGGAGCTACGTAATAGACCGCAAGAAACCTTGCCGAGTGATACCGAGAATCCAAGAAATTTGGGTAAAGAACATATCAAGGCAGTGGCATTGCGAAGTGGTAAAATTTTGGAACCCCGATTGATTAATGTCAAAGATAAGCCCGTTGAGAAGAATCAACCAGCTAGTGAAATTCCTACACCAAAGGAATCAGAATCTGCAAAGTCTGACAAGGTAAACCCTGACTTAGTGAATTCAAATATTTTAACATCTTCTTTGGATACAAATTTACCTACTCAGAATATTTTTCCGGTTCAACTAAAAGTTCCATCACCTCCATATCCGCAAAGACTGCAGCAACACAAGCAGAAATAGGAGGTGCAATTCAAGAAGTTTTTGGATGTTCTGAAGCAGTTATACATCAATATTTCGTTGATGAAGGCTTTAGAACAAATGTCGAATTATGTGAAGTTTATGAAGGATATAATGTCCAAGAAGAAACGACTAAGTGAGTATGAGATTGTTTCCTTAACAAAGGAGTGCAGTGCATTCCTGCAGAACAAACTACCATCGAAGTTGAAAGACCCAGGAAGCTTTACTATACCCTGTAACATTGGAGAATCTTACTGTGGTAAAGCTTTGTGTGACTTAGGAGCGAGAATCACCTTGATGCCTAAGTTTATTTTCAATATGTTAGGGATAGGTGAAGTAAGACCTACAACTGTGACGCTTCAGCTAGCAGATCGATCTTTAGCATATCCCGAAGGAAAGGTCGAGGATGTTTTGGTAAGAGTCGATAAATTTATTTTTCCTGCTGATTTCATTGTCTTAGATTTTGAAGCAGACAAAGAAGTGCCTATCATCCTTGGGAGACCTTTCTTAGCCACGGGAAGAACTTTAATTGATGTGCAGAAAGGTGAACTCACCATGCAAGTTCAAGACGATCAAGTAACCTTTAACATTCTTAAAGTGATGAAATTTCCCGATCCAGCAGAAAATTGTTTAGTTATGGAAGAGATAGAAACCTTCGTTTCTATGGAAAGTAATTTTGAAGAAGATCCATTGGAGAAAGCCTTAGATCTTGACCCTTTGGAGGATGAAGAAGGTGAAGAAAATATGGCTTTGATGGAAACCAATCCAAGAAATTTTATTCAATCCACACGGTTTGAACCGTTAGAGTTGGAAGTTAGAGAATTTGTGCAACCCAAGTTGTCAATTGAAGAACCACCTAAACTCGAACTAAAGGTACTTCCTTCCCATTTGAAATACGTTTATTTAGGTGACTGTTCTACTGTGCCTGTGATTATTTCAGCGAAACTGACGAAAGATCAAGAGGAGCAACAAATTGTTGTTCTAAAGAAATTTAAGAAAGCAATTGTTGGACCATAGCTGATATTCGAGGTATAAGCCCTTCTTTTTACATGCATAAAATCATTTTAGAAGAAGGTGAAAGAGCTCGAATTGATGGGAAAACGAGGCTCAATCCTATTATGAAAGAAGATGTGAGAAAGGAAGTGATCAAATGGTTAGATGCAGGAATCATGTATCCTATTTCAAATAGTTCATGGGTATGTCTGGTGCAATGTGTGCCGAAGAAAGGTGGAATCATGATTGTTGGAAATAAGTGTAACAAGTTAATTCCAACAAGAACTGTTACTGGTTGGAGAATCTGTATTGATTACAGAAAGTTGAACAGAGCCACTCGGAAGGACCATTTTTTGTTGCCTTTTATGGTTTAGATGTTAGATCGACTGGCAGGTAATGAATTCTATTGTTTTTTAGATGGCTATTTGGGATATAACCAAATAGTTGTAGTCCTAGAGGAACAACAGAAAACAACCTTTACTTGTCCATATGGTACGTTTACTTTTAGGCAAATGCCTTTTGGTTTATGCAACGCACCTGCAACTTTTCAACGATGCATGATGGCAATATTTGCTGATATGGTTGAAAATTATGTTGAGGTTTTCATGGATAAATTTTCTGTTTTTGGTAACACTTATGATATCTGTTTGAGTAATTTGGCTAAGGTACTGAAGAGATGCGAAGAGACGAATCTTATCCTTAATTGGGAAAATATCATTTTATGGTCAATGAAAGGATTGTCTTAAGTCATAAGATCTCAAAGAAAGGAATTGAAGTCGATAAAGCAAAGGTGGACGTAATTGAAAGATTACCGACCCCAATGAATGTAAAAAGAGTCAGAAGTTTCTTAGGCCATGCCGGTTTTTACCGAAGGTTTGTCAAAGATTTCTCGAAAATTTCTAAACTGTTGTGTTTGTTGTTAGATAAAGATACAGTGTTTGGTTTCAACAAAGCTTGTTTGGAAGCTTTTAAAGATCTAAAAAAGCGGTTAATCTCAGCCCCAATAATCATTACACCTGATTGGAGTTGATGTGCGATGCAAGTGACTATGCCGTTGGAGTTGTGATGGGTCAAAGAAGAAACAAAGTGTTTCACCCTATTTACTGTGTAAATAGAACTTTGATGGGAGCCCAACTCAATTATACAGTAATCAAAAAGGAATTCTTCGATAGTTTTTTGCTTTTGACAAATTCCGCTCATATCTTATAGGTACCAAAGTTACAATATTTACTGACCATGCGGCCATTAAATACTTGCTCACGAAAAACTATGCAAAACCAAGCCTAATTCGTTGGACACTTTTACTCCGAGAATTTGACCTTGAGATCCAAGATAGAAAAAGTGTCGAAAATCAACTAGCTGATCATCTGTCAAGGTTGGAGCAAGATGAGGTAACTCGATCATGTGTGCCTATCAACGAGAATTTCCCAGATGAACACTTATTTGAGGTAAATCAAATTCATGAAATACCTTGGTTATCTTGCATGTGGAATAATTCCTCAAGAAATGACATACCAACAAAGAAAAAAATTCCTTCATGATAGTCGATATTATCTTTGAGAGGATCCATTTTTGTTTAAACAATGTGCAAATAATATAATTCGAAAGTATGTAGCTGAAAGCGAGATTGTTGAGATCTTGTATCATTGGCATTCATCTCCAAGTGGGGGACACTTTGGTGGTTCACGTACTACAGCAAAGATTTTGCAAGCAGGTTTCTTTTGGCCTACACTATTTAAAGATGCTTTTGCTTATGTGAAGAACTGTGATAAATGCCAAAGGACTGGAAATATATCAAGGAGGAATGAGATGCCCTTGACAAACATTTTGGAGATTGAATTGTTCGACGTATAGGGCATTGACTTCTTAGGCTTGTTTCCTTCTTCGTATGGGAACAAATACATCTTAGTTGTTGTGGACTATGTATCCAAGTGGGTTGAAGCTGAAGTATACCCTACAAATGATGCTAAGGTAGTCATGCGATTCCTACATAAGCATGTGTTTACATGATTTGAGACACCAATAACTATTATTAGTGATAAAGGTTCTCACTTTGTGAACAAATGGCTTAAGTGGTTGTTTGACAAATATGATATGAAGCACAAGATTGCTACTGCCTATCACCCCCAATCAATGGGCAAGTTGAAAGAGTGAATCCCAAAATCAAAGGTATCCTTGAAAAGGTAGTATGCCCTAGCAGAAAAGATTGGTCTCGAAGGCTCGATGATGCATTATGGGCCTATCGAACAGCATTTAATACACCGTTAGGAAAGACTCCTTATTGTTTAGTATTTGGAAAGGCATGTCATTTGCCAATAGAGTTGGAGAATAAAGCTCATTGGGCTTTGAAGCAGTTAAACTTTGATCTTAAGCAAGCCGGTGAGAGAAGGATGTTACAACTTGATGAGTTGGAAGAGTTGAGGTTGTTTTCCTATGAGAATGGCAAAATGTGTAAAAAAAGATCAAAGAGATGGCATAATAGTCATATACAATCTCGTGAGTTTAAAGAAGGTCAGAAGGTTTTGTTGTTTAATTCAAGGTTGAAGTTATTTCCTAGGAAGCTTAAATCCTGATGGAAAGGACCTTATACCATCTACCGAGTTTATCCTTATGGAGCTATTGAATTATACAACAATTACGGAGGTACATTTAAAGTTAGTGGTCAACGTCTCAAACACTACTGGGATGGTGAAGTTGAGCGAGTTGAATCCTCGTTCAAATTAACAGACCTTTAATTTTTCATGAACTCATTTTGTAAATAAATAAATAATTAGAACTTATTTTCTTAACTTATTACATTTAATTAATTCTGTCTAAGGAAATTGGAACATAGGCGGGACAGCTGTGACCCCTCCAACCTTTCCTAGAAATTAATTTAATGTAATTTTTAAGAAGAAATTTTCTAATTAAGATTTAAAATTTTTAAGTTTCATTTGTTCTGTTTAAATTTTAAATTTTTATGTTAATAAAGGGGGTCAAATTTTGCCCAAGTACTAATCAGTTTTTTAGTAAGATACAGTCTGAGTTTGAGGCTCAAGACAGCAAAAAGGAGGGAAAAATCCATGCCTTGTTCACACCCATTGGTTGCCTGTAACAGCCCGATTTTACCCTAATCGGAATAGTGGTTTCGGAATCACAAATCTGAGTTTGAAAAATATTTTAATATTATTTTTTGTGTTAATTATGTGTGAATTTACATGTGTGAAAGTTTCGTGAATTAATTTTATTGTTTGAGTGCTTAATTTGATAAAAGGGCTTAATCTCGTAAAATGAAAATTTGATGGTTAAATATGAAAGTGCCTAATTGTTGTTGTCTTTTTAATATGGGGGATTTATGTTGCAATTTTGCCATTAATAAGGATAGTGGACGGCATTATGTTTATATTATATATAGTTTTTATATTATTTATAAAGGTTAAATAATATATATATTATATTATAAAGTTATTATAATAAAAGACAGACATTAAAGAAGCCATTATCATCTATTCTTTGTCGAAATTAAAAGAGAAAGAAAATAAGAAATAAGCTAGGTATTCGGCCCTTGTTCAAGCAAATTAAGATCAAGAATGAAAGAAAACAGAATTAGATCAGGGAAAATCGAAAGTACACGAATAGTCGATTAAACCGTCCAACAACATCCGAGGTAAGTCCATAAGCATATAAACGCCGTTAAATTTGATAATATATATATGTTACATGATGAATAGAATTTTTGTGAATATATTTGTGTATGGCCGAATGTGTAATGAGCAAAGGAGCTATATTTCAAGTTCGATCTGATCGAGATTCAATGTTCGAAAGCCCCATACGAACCCTAGGAATAGTTAGGATACATATGTCATGACATAGGATCTCCGATATGTGTTTTAGTGTAAGACCACGTCTGGGACATTGGCATCGATTTGTGTTTACGTGTAAAACCATACCTGGGACATTGGCATCGTATTTGATTTGTGTAAGACCCTGTCTAGGACAGTGGCATCGATATGTGATTACATGTACGACCACGTCTGGGACGTTGGCGTTGTACGAGCTTTCCGATTATCCACGTATCCTTTTTAATTCTGAACAGTTCAACGGGCAATGTGAAGTAAAAACCAAATGTGAAATCAAATTAAAAAGGTTCAGGTATGTATTCATACTATGTTATGAAATTAAGGTAAATTGTATACTTGAATTGATGATTTAAAGTTATGTGAAATATGAATTATGTGTTAGCATATTTGAACATATAAGTGATTAGGCCTATTGATGTATTTGTGATAATATAAGTGATTCAACCTATTGATATAGTTGTGATATTTAAAAGTGATAATTATATGTGTTTATGAGTATTTGTGCATTTAGCTATATGATGTTAAATGCTAATGTATATTTGATAACATATAAACTTGAGAGTGATATATATGTATATTTAATTAAGGTTTGGATTGACTTGGCTAATTGATTTAGTGTTAATGTTCATATGATTATTGTTTGCTTATGACTTACTAAGCTTATATAGCTTATTGTGAGTATGTTCTTGTTTACCCCTATTTTATAGATTTTGGAGTCAAATTACGAGCTCGAGAATCGTCAGCAAAGTCTATCACACTATCGACTAACTTCGGTATTTTATAAGCTGAAATTTCTTTGAAACTATGGCATGTGTAGGCTAGCTTTGGAGTTAGTTTAATTCGAAAGTGTATGTATAAAAGCCATGCGAAAATGGCTTAATTTCCTTGCTTGTATTCGGTTTTGGTTTAATTATGGCTTAAGTTTATTTTGGTCATGGTTTAATCTTATATGAGTAATCACATGGTATGGCATATATATATGGTGGTGTTTTATTCATGTGTTTTGGCAATGAGGTAAATGAGGTATGTTTGGTGTATTTTAGTAAGATAAATAATGTTAAGTTTAAGTGATTTTGGTTATGTGTTATATATATATATATATATATTTATAATATGTGTGGTATGTTTGGATTTGGTATGTAAGTGAGTTTGGGTTATGACATATGAATTGAAATGTACATATGAAGGTTGGAGACTATCTATATTCCAGCTTATTAATGGGTAAAAGAATGATTATATATTCGAGTGTGTATTGAATTAAAATTTGTGGTTTTATTATTGAATTGAAATGGCATGTTTTAAATGGGTAAATTGGTTTAGAAATGATAATTTAATTGTATATGTATATTAGGCTAAGGAGATGGCCAAAAATGATAATCATGATATTTGGTTTATAACATATAAAGATACTATGGATTGGATGATATACACTACCGAATATGTAATGACTAGCTTTGTAGTGATAATAAAATATGGACACTCGAAAATGGCTCTATTGTGTATACATTTACGCAAGCTTGTAAATGGGAAGTATGCATGTTTTTGGTTCTTTGAAAGGTTAAATAATTGTGTATGTTACTTATGATCTTGGTCATTAAGCTTTATGTTATGATTTGTTAAATCTACTAAAAGTAGGTATCCTATTAAGCAAAAAGAATTTTTGGTAATTATTATTATTCGAATATCATTGTAATGATGATTACATATTTTGTAACATCCCGAATTTGGGCTTAGTAGAATTGGGCCCATTAGACCTTGAGCGTAGAATCGTTTTAAAAGTTTTTAGAATATGAGAAAGGTAATATTGTAAATTGGACTTATTAGATAAGTGATTTTAGAAAGTTACGGGGTTCTATGAAGTTTCGGGTTCAAGTTGGGCCTTAGTGAAAGTTTGTGTTTAAGCCTATTAAGGAGAGATAGTAAGAGGCATCAAAGCTTATGGAAATAAGTGAGTAAATTGTTAACATAAATGAACTATTGGTAAAGAGGTTATGGCATCAAGTGGAGAGCATGGAGGGAAGGGATTCAAATCTCATCTTTTGCAAATTTTGGATTTATTTTTTTGTGCTCTTCCAAGTGTCATCCATGACATCATTAAAGGAATGAAATAAAAGAAAAATGAAATGATGACTAAAAAGATAAGGTAAGGAGGAAAACAAGGAAAAAGAAAGGAAAAAGAAATAAAAGAATAATAATAATTATGGAATTTGAAATAATGGAGTAGGTGAGAAAAAAAAAGGAATGATGGAGAGTGAATTAGGGAGCATGTTGGTTTTTTTTAAAGTTTTGGGTTGTAAATTTTGGCTTATTTGCAAAGGCATGGACGGTTGAGGTGAAGAAGAGGGTAGCTAAATTTGTTTTAGTCATTTGGTAGGATTTTTGGTGCTTGATAGGCCTAATTTTCTTTTGGCATCCTTTTGTGTTCTTTTCTCCAACTTCTCCTATCATTGCCACAACTTCAAGTCAATACCGAACCTCTCAATCCATAATCACTCCTTCATAAATTCTTTCTCATTTGGGTAGACACTCTTTTCTTCGATTAAATCATGTTCTAAGTGGATGGCCGTGTATCATTCTAGCCATAAGTCAAGTGGGGGAAATCGGATCCAATATTAATAAGGTAAGGAGTTCTTATGGATTATTAATATTATTCAATATTCGATTGGTTGCTAACGGAGTAATAATTTGAAATAATCGACTATATGTTTTAGGGACAAATCACTCGATATATTCTACCTTCGGACATAGTGGTAAGTGATTCAAGTGTGAGTGATACGAAATATTTTGGAAATCCGAGGCTAACTTTTGGTTGGTATTGTTCTAGGGGCAACGAAGAGTGGTTCTTAGGGAATCCTAATCAAGGTGTGTAATCTCATACCCTTCCAAATACATGTTTGAAATGGTGTGTAATCTCACACTTCTCTGAAATTTTACATGAATGTTCTGTGATTTGGTTGAAATACCAAAGAAAACCGGAAATCGGCATCTATGACCACTCGGGCGTACATATGTTCGTAGTGGTAACCATACTTTGCAATAAAACAGTTTTGGTTAGCAGCAGTGATGTGATTTTGAAAAATCACCAAAAATAGTGGAAATTGAATTAGAAAGTGAAGGAGATATGAATTGAAAGATAATTGAGTCTATTTTTTTATAAAAGAAACGGAGTAAGCAAAGGATTAGTATATTTTGAGATTTTTAGATTTTTGTGAGACTGGTTCAGAGTGATTTCGAGATCCCCTGTTCTGACTTGGAAAAATCACTATAAATTGTAGAAAAATAATTACGGGACATGGTCTATATTATTAGAATCCTTATTGAGTCTATATTTGGATCAAACGAAACCAGTATTTGAGTTCTGTACAATAAGATATCTGAGATTTTGTGAAGAGAGGGCAGAATTGTCAAACAGTGAAACAAGGGATAATTTGAAGAATAAACTGTACTAATTGGCTAAGCAAAAAATTCTGGAAAAATTACAGTAAGAATTTATATGAGTCTAGTTTCAGGGAAAATTTACGGATCTAAATTTCAAGTTTCCCAACTCGAGTTATAGTCAATTTAGTCAGTGCGACGCAGATGGACAGTTTTGATTTTTATGCCCCAAATTAGTAATTAAGCCTAGGTTGCGAAAATTACCATCATACCCTTAGAGGGTAAATTACCGAATTACCCTTAGTGGGTACGATTATCGAATTATGAAAATGCCCTTATGGGCCAAATTATGAAAATGCCCCTAATGGGTTGAATTACAAAATGTCTTTATGGACCGAATTACGAAAATACCCTTAATGGGTCAATTTGATAAATTGCTATATGGGCCAACTTGATAATTTGCTATATGGGCCAACTTGATAAATTGTTATATGGGCCAATTTGATAATTTTCTATATGGGCAAATTTGAAAAAAAAATTGCTAGATCGATATATGGGCCAAAAACTGCTAGATCGATATATGGGCCTTTTGTTAAAATTCATCATGTGAATGTATTGTTATGTTTTATATATATACATGATTGCATGGGTTGGGAAAATTGATGAAGAGAAGAAAGGCCTGTTGCCAAAATCTAGTTCCCGTGGCTCTGCCACAATCTAGTTCGAGTGGCTCTGCCACAATCTAGTTCGGTGGTTTAACCACAATTTTTAAAATGGCTTTATGCCTGCGATTGGTGTGTTGGCGGGGTGGGTTGACTTGATCCCCACAGGTGTGATGGTTGGTACGGGTGGTGTGTAGCGGATGGAAATTAGGCTTGGTTGGGAATTGCATATCACATGCATTTTTATATTTGATTTATATAATGCACATTTGTAAATGGGCACAAGCCCAAATATATGTTTATATGGTTATGGCCCAGTAGACACAGTAAGTGGGTTACACACTGAGTTCTAAGTAACTCACCCCGTTTTCTTACCCTTCTCAGGTATTGACAATTGATGGAGGCTTGGGCCGGGGATGACTTCGTGTGGAGGCCATACTACGAATGATGAGTTATAAAAACTTTGAACTTCTTTTAAGTTTTTTTTTTATCTAAGTATTATTTCAATTGCGATGTAATAAGGCCTCTGGTATTATTTTTATGGATTTTTATTCGTGGATGGATTTTAATATGTTTTAGTTACTTAAATGGGGCTGTTTAATTCTTATAAATGTTTTCTTAAACTTACGTATAAAAATGGTTTTTCTTAAATATCACTTACTCGTAAAATTCCCGTGAAAACTCTTTTATAAATTTATTTCAACCAATTATTTAAGTTTTTAACCAATTATTTCTCTGAAAATCAAATTGTAAACTCTCATGTTTTAAAGTCATGGTTTTCAAATAAATCTCGATTTTTGATAAACTCTGTCTTCAAAATCGTTTTAAAAAATTGTTTTCATTAAAAGCATTGATGACTGAACGTAAGTTCGAATTGTGTGGCATGCCAAGTCTGGTCTTAACGCATAGGCCGGGTTTGGGTGTTACATATTTCGTACAGTGCATGTGCATATAATATGCTAATAGATTATGTATATCATTAATCTATTATTTATGGTTAAATATGGTGCATTATTTTGTGACTTAAGAAATTGTATATAATATGTTCGGTCGTGGTATTATATTAATTAATGCCGCATATATGAATAAGAACAAAATAAAAACTAGACCATGTAATATAGTTGTTATGTTTCTAATATGTGCATGTACAGAAAGTTATAAAAAAAAATGAAATGATTAACAGTTAGTCTATGAGATAATTGTATTGACAATTGTTCAATGCATGAAATGTAAGGATATATGTTTGAACATGTATTCAGGAAGCAAATGCCAATACTGTTGACGTCATATAGTTCACAACTTATATGTATTAAGTACACGTAACATGGCTTTGCTGCATATTAGTTATTTCGAAATATGTGGATAAATAATTGATATTGACATGCTTAAAATTTTTAAAGCATGATTTGCTTGTGAATTTTAAGTAGTGAAGCATGATTGGGCTTTTAGCTGGTTAAGTGAACTATATGTATAATAATTATTTGAATGTGTTTTGATTTATAAGTTGTGTGATATTGTTATTAAATATAAAATGTATGTGTATTGATGTGATTGAATTACGAAACAAGAAAGGTAGTAAATGTCTGTTCTGATCTGTGCTATGTCCAGTAATACCTTATAACCCTAATCCGACGATGGATATGGGTTAGGGGTGTTACATTGCCACCCAAGTAACCCTAATGTAGCTAAATTTTTGCTACATGTTGCCCTAATTTTTCCCTATATAAACCCCTATCCATTCTACTAATTTTCATATCCCTCAAAGCAATTTGCTTACACCCTAAAAATCCCTAAATCTCTCTTTTGTGCCGTCAACCTCAAATCCCGAAAGAAACCTTAGTTCTCTTCCCTTTTTGCCAAAATTCCCTATTGTCGCTGCAAAGAGATTTCCGAAGCACCACAGTTGTTGTCACACGTCGTCGCTGCCGCCGCACCATCCTTGCCGTCGCAAGATTTTTACCGTAGAAAGTTCTACCCACTTTGCCAATTTCTCTCTTGTGCAAAAACTTCGCTGAATTTTCGAGAAAAGAAACCATGTCTCGCAAAAGAACCTGATCTTCAAAGACTACTCCTGAAAACCCGATTTTGATCGATGAAGAAGTGAAAGAGTGATTTGATTCAATCTTCAAGCATCAACCTGTGATGCAGGAAAAATGTTTTGACTTGAAGAATAATGATTTGATGGTTGTTCCTATACCAGTTAGAAAGAAAATCAATGCTCTCAAGTGGGAACAATTTTGTGACACTCGTTCATTTCTCGATGATGAACTAGTTCGAGAATTCTATGCTAGTTTGACTACGCAAGATGCTACTGAAGTCAACGTTCAAAAGAAAAAGGTACCTCTTACTTCTAAGTCCATCAATAATTTGTTTAATTTACCTGATGTTGAAGAAGAGGAGTACTACCCTATGATGAACAATATCAATTGGGATTTTCTTCAACAAGTGCTTGATGTTGTGACAAATCCGGGATCCCAATAGATTATAAGAAAGTATGAGAGCCATTCTTGTCAAAGAGAATACTTAAAACCAGCAGCAAAGGTATGGTTTTATTTCGTTCGCTACAGTTTTATGCCTATCTCATATAGTTCCACCATCTCGATGGAATGGATGCTTTTGTTATATGCAATTTTGACAAAAAAAAAGTCCATTAATGTTGGGAAAATTATCCTCAAGGAGATTCACGATTGTGCTAAAAAGAAGGCAGAAAGTGCTTATTTCCCATCATTAATCACTTCACTTTACTTAAAGGCCCGTGTTAAAACACAAGCAAATTTGAAGGGGCGATATGTTCAAGGATGTATTACAAATTATGATCTTGAAAGATTAGGAGAGAGGGTGCATGAGCTAAATCAAGGTGAGCAAGAAGAGCCAATTGAGCCGGATACCAAGGAGTCAATAGATGGAACAGAAACTGAAGCTAATTCAGTTACAGACACTGAAGGAATCGAACATTCCTAGACCAAGGGTTGAGCTAGAAGAAGAACCAATCAAGCTAAGTGTTGAACCTGAATATACAACTCCCATGCCGACTTCTGCAAGTACTTCAAGGAAATCGGAGTTGTCAATTTTGATGGATATGTGCAAGTTCATGCACAATCAACAACAAACTTACTGGAAATATGCAAAAATTAGAGATGACTCAATTTGAAATACTTTTAAGAATATCTTTAATACTTTTGTTCCTAAGTTCTCAGATGCTATCTTTGAGACATGGACAGAAGATACTGACTATGCAAGCGGAGATGGAGCTAAAGAAGACAATGGGAATGAGTCAAAAAAATAAAAGGGGGGATTCTTGTCTTGTTATTTATTTAATTATTTTTAGGTCCTTAGGAATTTATTTCTTTCATAATTAGGATTTAATTTCTGCAGAATAACACATAGCAAGCATGAAGAATCTTAACACTTCTTTATAAAGAATAAGAGTAAGTGATGTGGTAATGGGAATGAACATGTCTAGGATTGGGTTATTAAGGAAGACTTGGTATTTAAGCAGTCTTAATGACTCACCTCTTTTTCTTTACAACCCTACCTGGTGTTCAATTTTCATTCATTACTTTGTTCTTGCAATGAGAACATTGCTTCTTTTTAAAGGGGGTAAGGCAAATAAATTGCTCAAACTTTTAAATTTTTTCAAGTATATTTCAATCATTTCTTTCATAAGTATGTTTTAATAAATGAATGTTTAGAGATATTTTTTGTTACTAAGATAATTTGTATGCAAGTATGAATGATGATTTTATCTAAGTGAAAGAATGTTATCATGAAGACTGGAAGGCTTGTATGATTTTAGCCTTAGTGATGTTTGCCATGAAAACTTAGTTTCTTTTGAGATTATACATGCATAAAGGTTTATATCTTTAGAATTGACTTAGTAACTTTCTTGAGGAAAAATCCTAGGGGACATAAAAATCTAAAATGATATAGGCACTATTTCTTTGTACTGTTTGAGCCTTTTCAAGCCAACCCTATGATATTAGACCCTTGAAACTGTAAGTTTGAGCTTAAAGGCCTCTTTTTTTTTTTTTTTGCAGTGAACCTACGTTATAAACCAATTACCATCTTTTTAAAGTTATCCTAATTTTGTGCACCTATCTTAACTAAAGTTGTCTTGGGAATCAACATTTGAGGAAATTTTCATAAAGATATATGTGCTCATGCTTAAAAAAAAAAGAGCGAAGAAAAGTTTGCTCAGTCTCTAAAAAGGAAAAATGTATGAGCTTGAGTTCAAAATAAGTTTGGGGATGTTCCAAAGGTTCACTTAAAGCAAAAGGTTGTATTACGAGAAAACCAAGACAGTTAAAGGTTAAGATTTTTTTTACCGAAATGTCTCATCTCTTAAAATCCCTACCTTTAACCAAGCCCCATTACAACCTTATAAAAGACCTATTGATTTGATGATTATGTCACCTACATTAGTGGAGAGGAAGTCCTGAGTTCAACATATGAAGATCATAAATAAGCCTTGTGATTGTTTGCTTGATTAATAGGAAATTATGTTGAATGAATAACGTTATCTATAGCTGTGACATACATGCAAACTATGATTCATGTTGCCATATTTTGAAGCTTAGTAAAATCTTAAGGAATGTTTGCATATGAATTACATGTTTATATATGAATTACTTGTTAATAAAGAAGATCGATAAGCATGAAATTATTAATGCATGATTATCTGACAAAGATTGATGTTGCTTACACAATTAGCAATTTTGCCTTAGCAAGACGTTTTGCTGTGCATAAACATTACTCGAGACGAGCAATGATTTAAGTTTGGGGGTGTGTAAACGGAAAAATATATAGGATTTTTCCTATGTAATTTATCACCTTTTTACTTAAATCCATCGTTAAAACTAAGTAATTGTTTAATAAATTAATGAAATATGTGAAAATATGAAATTAGGACATAGAAATTATTAAAATGTGATTTTATACTTTATTATATAGTTTTCATGCAATAAATGGCTTATTTTATATTAATTTGAATATGTTATATTTTTTAAGACATAAAGTGAGTCATGCATGATTAAATTAAATAATAAAATATAAAATTATATTTAATAATTCATTTTAAAATATTTCATTAATAATTTGGGTTTTAATTAATTAATTAAATTGGATAAATTTTATTCTTTCGTCCTCTAACTTTTTGATTTATTCTGGACAGGTCTGATAGCTTTGCTGGATTACAAAACCGTCCAAATTGGAGACCAAGTCAACCCAATATTCAGCTACACATGGCTGTCCATTTAAACCATTCTTTGGTTTAATTACACAAGGTCCTTGCAGTGTTGAAAAATTAGAGATTTGCCCTAAGATTTACGATTGACCGAGTCTCAGTCCTGAGTTGTGTGGCATTCAAAATTGCTTAAAAATCAAGCAAAAATCAAGTCAAAAGCCACTAAGCATGGTCGACCACAATTTGAGGAGATTTGAAGAGGTTAACATCCACTATTTTTAGCAAACTATCCCCCTCTCCTCACCTATAAATAAGACCCTCTCATTCTCTCATCCATCATCCCTCATGCATCCATCAATCATTCCTCATTCATTCTCATCATTTATCATTCTCTCTTCTCTCCAAATTCTCTTAGCCTTTTCCATTCCCACGCCTAGCATCATCTCTTCATAGAGATTTTATCAATTAATCCTCTTAAAGAACCCTTGGTTGGCCACCTTGGAGAGCCATCAGCAAAGGAACAAATGAGCCTCGTCAGTTAGAGTCTTGGGTGACAGCCACTCTGAATTGGGTTTAATCTTTCTTTTCTTTAATTTAATCTAAAGATGTTTACTATGTGTTCTTTGTTCTTGTTTACAACAATGTTAGCTTAATTTTATTTAAGCTAGGATGATTGCTTTGATTAAATAATATTTATTTGATTCATGCTTATAATGTTTGTGCCTCAATCGATCATGTTTTCAATTAAAATCAAGTCTGTATTTCATTCATACGTGATCGAAATGCACCTGAATTAGCTAAGCGATCCTAACCAGACGACGGCTAGTGGACACATAATTGAAATGTGCATGCTCAATTTAGATCCTGATCTGATTAAATTGTAGGTTGCATAACAACTCTGACCAAGCTCTGTTATCTGCATAGTTTTTAGATTTGTGTGATTAAACTATTTCAAACCTGACACGTCCCTGTTACCTCACACGAATGCTAAGAAACCCTTAGTAAATAAGGATCAGTAAAATGTGTATTTACTAAGGATTCCGAAAGGACCTAATGTGGTTTCCAAACTCATGAAAGATCGAGTTGCCATGGAATGTTTTTCCGAATGTTATTAAGCATGTTGATGATAAATTAAGTTTAATTAAAGTAATTGTCCTAGTTTATTTATGTTATAATTGTTGCAAATTGTGTTTAATTTTACTAAAATCTATTTCATTCATATAGTTTGCATACTTAGGATAATTTGCATTAGGGATCATTGCATTTAGTTTAATATATTTTAATCACCACTTCTCAACTATATTGTGTTTTTATTTACTAAATTGTTAATATAATTTTACAAATTAAGTGACTTAGCACAAATACAATCCCTGTGGAGACGATAACTCGATACTTACTTATTACTTGATAACGACTGTGTACACTTGCACAAACCTACGCGTTACAGTTTCACCTCCCACTGAATCCCTTTTTCTGTATCATGCTTGTAACAGCCTATTTTTCAGTGGTGACGGAACAGTGGTTTTGGGACTACAAATTTTTGTCGTGTCGACCTTTAAATATTATTTATAGAATATTTACGGAGTCATTAGATTCGTGTCAAAACTTGGTTAAAAAATTTTAATGTTTAGATAACTAATTAAGGAAAAATGACTAAATTGTAAAAGGTGCAAATCTTATTAATTGTTGCATTTGGATGATTTAATGGCTTAATTATTAAATGTGGGGGGCCAATAAGGCATTTAGACCTTATGTTAATTAAGCGGACGGTCTAGTATGGTTTTTAATGAAATTTTAGTTGATTGTAAAGGGTAAAAAGGTAAATAATCATTAAATAAACAAAAAACAAAACATGAAATTATCATCTTCTTCTTTAATTTTCATGTTAAAACTGAATGGCCATGGTTTCTTATGCTTGGAGAATCAACCAAGTTCAAGACATTGCATGTGAGTGATTTCTCTATCTATTTCTTGTAATTTTTATGTTTTTGATATAGTTACAACTAGGTCCAACTAGCCCGTACGTTCGTTTTTGAATCTGTTAAAAATTTTACAAGTTTCCATTGATGAATCTTGAATTTTTTTTTATGATAATTATGTGTTTGAAACTTTAATTGTGGTATTTGGTTTTTTTTGTGAAGTGATTTTTATTAGATTTTGATTTAAGGATTAAATTGTTAAAATATTAAAATTATATGGTTTATTGGTGATTAAGAGGTTTTTTTTGGACTTTTTAAGGGCCTAGAATATTTTTCTATAATCTAATTTCTAAAAAATGGTCAAATTGATGATTTTCGGGTTAATGGACTAAATTGCATAAATTGTAAAAGTTTGGGGCAATTGTGTAAATTTTGAAAATAAAAGGGTATAAATGTAGAATAAATTGGAATATGAATTGTAAGCTAATAATTGATAAATTCTACATTTTAGATCAAGACCCTATTGATTTATGTGGAAAAGGAAAAATTGCAAAATAACCCCTAAACTTCTGCAACTATTACAACTCAGTCCAGGTAAGTTCGTACAGATTGTAATTTAATATTTATATGAATTGTATGATGACTTGATATGAAATAGTGGATATAAACTATACTATTAATGATGTAAGTTGTTTTTGGAAAATGTTATTGATATCAATGATTGGGCCGAATGAACGCAAGATAGAGTACAACTGAACGATGGAGTATTAGGCGAATTTGGAATGAAGATTGATGGGGAGAGCTTTATATAGTTTACTAAGTATATTGAGGTTCAGCATTTGTTGTGAACTCTCATGTTATACTACCTTAATTTGGCATATTATAGGGGAGGATGTATAGCCTACGGGCTAGGCACTTAGTGCCATGGCATGTCATTAGATGGATTAGCTTTTATGAGCATTTGGCATGTTTTCGGTTGGATTAGCTCTTATAAGCATTTGGCGTGTTTTTAGTTGGATTGCTTGTGTACTCTTATCTATAAGTCATTCATCAGGTCGTAGATTGTTGTATTACAACTTATTTAATGATTTTGAATGGCATGGCATGTATTTGACATCTTGAATTGACTTCGTTATGAATATATAAGTTTTCCTGAAAATTACCATTTGAGCTTTGAATTAAATTATGCAATTCGCCAATTCGACTTTGTGAATGACAGGAAACACTTGTTGTTGAGATATTTTTTTATTGAATTGTTATATTTAATTCAGTAAGATTTATCGTTTCTGTAAGTCGAACTTACTAAGCTTCAATAAGCTTACTTGTGTTAATTTTTGATTCATGTAAATACTTTTGAAGGTTGGACGATTGGATCAGCACTCAAGTCACACTATCCATCTGATTTCAGTAGATTATGAATGTTTATTTTGGATTATATGGCATGTAATAGGCTTGTTTTGTCATTACTTTTGTTTTGGTATGTATATTTGTAAAGAGTGATCCTAAGAACAAGTTGGTAACATGAGCATCACTATATGATCTTGATGGTTATTTGGAAAATGTTTAGATAATGACTTGCTATGGATTATAAATGATGGAAGATGACTTTGATATAAACTTGTAGTATATGTATGACTAAAATGTCTATTTGAATTGTTGCGATTTGAGATGCCTATGATAGGCATATTGGTTAGAAATTAGTTGTGTGAATTGACATGTTTTTCTTGATGATTTATATTGTTGTATAAGTGTGTATACTTATGGTACCAATGAATGTACATTGGTTAGGCACCTAAGATGGTTGAAATAGCATGCTTTGAGCTTGTTTGATGTCATTTTGAATAGGTCTAAAGGTAGGTAAATGTGTTACTTAGTGTCCAAGAAATCTTGAAATGGTAAACTTGACATTAAGGTTCATTTAGGTGCACACGGCATGGGACACACTCGTGCCACTTGGTCGTGTGCCACACACGGCCGTGTGTATTAAGTCAGTGTGTTACACGACCTGCGACACGACCGTGTGTCATAAGTCAGAGAGTTGCACGGTCTGGCACACAGTCTGCGACACAGCCGTGTGGCCTAACTCAGCGAGTTACAGAAGTAGGGACACGGGCTGGGACACGGCCATGTGTCCCTATTTTGAAAGTTACATGGCCTGGGGCATTCCACACGGCCGTGTGTCCCCTGTTTTTGAAATTTTTCATATTTTCCTGAAATTTTTTGATTTATTTCAAATTAGTCTCGAATTGCTTATAAACTATTTTTAAGGCCTCGAAGGCTCGATTTAGGGACAAAATGCTTATGTTTGATATATTATGAATGAGATTAAATTATTGAATGTTATGATGATAAACGTTTTTCGATTGATCGGTAACTTTAATCCGGCGACAGAAATGGGTTAGGGGTGTTACAATGCTGAACGAGTACGATATTGCCCCCGGACAGTTGGCTGGTTCATCATGGTGGATTATGGTTGCTTATTTCATCGATCGTAGTCTAAGAAACGATTTTACCAATTAAAGGTTACCACCTGATGTGCCATTGTTGGAATGGTGCACTTTAGTATTCGCCAGCTAAGTGGCACTTGATCACCCAACTTTCATAAGTTTTCCTTTTAGACATCAAAATTAAAAAATCACAAATTGAGCATTGTCGTTATCAACCTTTTTTATTATATACTCATTTTAGTCTCTCAACTTTTTCAATTTGATCACTCATTTTATTTTAAAAAAAATTAATTTTGGTTTTTCTCCAATAAAAAGAAAATTTTGAGTTTTTATATGAAATTATCTAGATTTTTATGGGAAAAACTTGGATTCTTATAGTGAAACATTATTTCTTTTTCTTTTTAATTTTCTTTATTTATTCTTTTTTAGAATTAATTTTATTTAATTTTCTAATAAAAGTAAAAACATATGATTTTACAAGAGATTTTATAGAAAAACCAATTTATCTTTCTTTTCTCTTTTTAAAATTAAATTTTTATTTTTTTTTCAGTATAATGAAAAACCTGGAGCTTTATAGAAACGACTTAGGTTTTTATATGGAAAACATTTTATCTTTTTTAATTTTGTCTATATTTTTATTTCTCGATAAAAAGGGAAAATGGGTTTCCTTAAAAAAATCGAGTTTTTAAAGAGAATTGAGTTATAAGGAAAATTTTGGACTTCATCTCCACATTTAGATAACTCAATATCTTGCAAATACCCAAGTTTTATTTTTTTGGAAAAAAATTAATTTTAATTTTTAAAAAGATAAAATCAATAATCAAAATGAAAATTTATTAAAGTTTGGTAACTAAAATGAGTATACAATAGCATTGAATTAATGTGAGTGACCATAATGAAAACTTTTTAAAGTTGGGTGAGTAAAATGAGTATACAATAGCATTGAATTAATGTGAATGACCACAATAAAAACTTTTTAAAGTTGGATGACTAAAATGAAAATAAACGTTAACAATAGTGCCCAATTTGCATTTTTTATTTCGATGCCTAAAATAAAAAAAAATTATGAAAATTGGGTAACCAACCGTATAAAAGTTAGTACATATCTCCTTTTAAGTGTAATAAAATATGGGATTTTTACTAAAATAATATAAAATAAATAATTATTTTTCAAAATGACATGGGTGGGTAAGAGTGTTTTATTTCACCAGTGTCAAATCCTCTCTCAAGCCTTTACGTTTTTATTTTTAATTCATGCGTGCGCATTTTGAAAAATCAATTTTTACAAAATACGCTTTTTTATTTATTAAGGGTTTAAATATGCTAAACGTTTATCCTTTCAAAATTTAAATTTTAGTCTCTATATTTTAATTTGAGAGATTGAGTTCATGTTTTTTTTTAAATCTTGATTATTTCATTTTTCAATTAAAATTAACAATGTCAAAAGTAAAATAATTTTTTAGCCCTTAATATTTATATTTTTTTCAATTTGGTCCTGACCCTTTAAAAGTACATAAAAATTTTAAAAAGTCATATTTTAAATAAAAACATAAAAATTATCTTTTTGAAAAATAAAAGAACTATAAAAAATTATAAATTCTAAAATTATAAAAATATAACTAAAATTCTAAAATTCTAAAATTGATCAAACCAACAGTTGAACCAATTTTGAACTATTCTGACAAATTGGTTCCCAGAACAACCAGTTAAAACAAATAAATTATTAAAAAATAAAAAAATCAAAATATTAAAAATTTATAAGAATTGATTCAATTATTAGTTCAACTGACATTTTAGCCCTAGTTCAACCAATCTATATCGGTTTGCAAGTCAACTTGTTTATTAAAGATTTTAAACATTTTAGTACTCAATATTTATAGTTTTTTTTGTCAATTTATTATTTACCCTTTAAAAGTACATAAATTTTAAAAAAAATTAAAAAAATTCTTATTTTGAAAAGTTTTTGAAAAATGTAATTTTTTCAATAAAACAAAATAAAAACATATGAAAGAAACAAAAACTCTTTAAAATTCAAAAATAAGAAATAAAAAGATGTTTTAAATATTTATTTTAAAAATATAAAAAGATTCAAAATCCAATGTTATCTAAACCGGATTAGATTGGATCAATGACCAACTTGAGCATCAGTCAAGAAAAATATAAATAAATTTTAGTATTTTAAAAATATATAAGGAAAAATATATTAAGATAAATAGTTGATGTTTTAAAAAATAAAATATATTTAACATAATGTTATATTTTGAAAAAATATATATTTTCATCATATTGTTACATATTTATCATTTTTTTCTATATAGATAAAAATTTATTAATTAAAAACATGAATTAAAAGTAAAAAAATATACAAGGAAAAATGTGGCTCCTCAAACCTGGTTGGGACAGTCCGACCCGAATTTCAAATGTCACATTAGCCACTGAAAACCAACACACCGCAGACCAATCATCACACTAATTTAAAACATGCTTAAATAGGTAATCTTAAACAAACAATTCTAAAACTTGTTTCGATCATCATAATTCAACGAAAAAGGACCAAGGGTAGAACATTAAATACATAAATCATAGATTTGGACCAACCTGTTTCCTGAGCATTTTATTTTAAAGCATTCGTTAAAAATTTGGTTCAAAATGATATTTAAAACTTACTTAATTCCAAAACGAACTTTAAGGACTAAATCATAATTTTTTCTAAAATATCCGGAAAAGTTATTTTAAGAAATTGAAACTACCTTACTAAAATTCAAGTGATGAAATTAAGATATGGAAATTCTAAAACATGCTTTTTCTAATCACATAAAAACTCAAATTACACTAAGAAAAGGAGCAAACACATAAACACCTGCGAACATTTACTCAGAAATCTTAGCAGCTCGCGAACCCTAAACCTGCGAATCCCTATCACCAGACACATGCGAACCCCCTAATTCATTTGACAATTTAACAATCTATCTACCACTGCAGCATTTTTCAAGCATATTTCAAGCAGTATAAACACACAAATAGTTATAAAAGTCATTAAACAGTCCAAAGAAAGTCCAATAACAAATCCAAATCAAAAGTAAAATCTACTCCCTCAAGTTTGCACCCACATTGCCATCTTTATGAACCAAAAACCATCTCACAAGCACACTTAAAGATGCCTTTGCATTTGGATCACCAACTTGCTCTCTTCACCACTTCATTCTAATTATGTCACTAAAAAAATGTTCACAAAAGAGTGTGAGCTTAACCAAGCTAAGTGAGTACTCAAGATGCTATAATAATCCACAAACTTAAGAGTTAAAACAAGCATGCTAGACACATTTATCACATAACATCGCTTATATCATATCACATTGAGACACTGATTATTTATGAGAATGAAAATGCATGTTAAAACACTCATTGGATACACGGATCTCCATTACCTCGTACTTGACTCGTAGAGTCTATATCGGACCCATAAAGTATAGCATGTAGCTAGCACTCTCCAATACACAAACATGACCCATGAATGAAGCAATGCTCAACATTCCCTTATCCCTCCACATGGCACAACATCAAACACATATACGAGTACTTAAAACCTATGGCATGCCAACCATATCCAATGTTTTCAAAGGTTCACAATGCCAATATATTCATTTCACACATTAATTTTCTAGTTTTTGCACACTCACACATCACGTTCATATCACTTGTCACTTTCACATAATGCACTTCATGTGCAAAAACTTTGCTCAATGAGCCAAATACACTTTTTATTTCAAATGTGTGTGCATAAAATCAACTATTCACAAGGCATATACAATCATATATTCAACATACATATTCACATCACACACTTGCACATATCACAACACATGTAAGCTTGTTTATAAAATAACAAAGTTCAAGTAAGAACACTTACTCTTAGGACTTAGATTAGATGATTAGTGTAACACCCCTAAACTCGGCCTAGAAGTTAGGCCCGAATTCGGCGTGTCACATTGAAGTGTTTTTGCGAAAATCTTGGTTTCATTGAAAACCCTTCTAGAGAAAAGTTAAGTAAAATCCAGTTTGCTTTCAAAACAAGGTGTATCCAAAAACCATTTCCTTGTTACTATGTAAAAAAAAAAAACCTTTGATAGCGGAAGCTCGTTCTTAAAACACAATTATTTTCAAAAACTTGAAATGTGCTTAAAAGAAATAAATCCAGGTTCCGTTTCAAAATTTCAATGCATAGTGGAAGTAATGGAATAATAACTAGAGGGAAAACCTTATTACAATCCGGAATAGAAAAACTCAAAATAAATAACCCAAAACCTAGAATTTGGATAATAAGAAAAACAAGTCTAATCGTCTTGCTAGTTGGCCACCTCTGAGTCCCTCCATCTGTCGAACAGCCTACTGAGGATCACATGAGAAAAATAAAAGAAGGAGTGAGTTTTCGAAAACTCAGTGTGTACGACCCTCGTCAAGCAAATAGCATACATATCATATAATAACATAATAATATCATACATGCAATGTTGTGCAAACCCTCCCCAAATAATCTATCCGGTACACTTCGTCTTCGTCCAACCGAAACACTTCTGTGGGGATTTCTAAATCGACCCACCCATCCAATACACTTCAAGGGTAGCCTGGTTGCGGTACTACCTAACGTTGCAGCAAAGCTGCTTATCATATAATAGGCTTAGAAAGCCATCGGTGGATCCACAGTTGTCAAGCAACCATGCGATCCTCACATTCTTCCTCCGTTCCATAATTCCACCCATATGCATCCTAAACATAATATCATATGAATGCAGCAAATGTACATGTAACATACATAAATCTTACATTCAACACATAGGGGCATTTTATTCATTTCACAAATCAAGGGCATTTCGATAATTTTACAATTTAAGGGTATTTTTGTAATTTTACAATTTAGGGGTATTTTAGTAATTCTTAACATTATGGGTTTTAAATTACGAACTTTTGGCCTGTCAAATGTCCTCGTTGGCTAAAGTGAACAGACACTATGCACTAGGTAGGATTCCAGAGAAGAGGAGGTGGGTCACTAGGACCGCTTAAGTGCCAAGCCCTCCCTAGATCCAATCCTATACATGCATATGTCCATTGCCACACTCTACCCTAACAACTTGTCCACAAACATGTTTAATTATTAAATTAAGTTTTATGTTGTTTAAGAATTCATCAGAACTAAGCCTAGAGTCCATTAAAACCCTAGCATGCATTTCTAAAATCCCATAAGGCCCACTAAGCCCAATCATATACATGTAGCCCATTAAGCCCGATCATAATCAAATCATACAACCATCCATATCAATCCATCATTCAATTTCATATATCAACTCTTGCCGATTTGGGCCCATGAGCTCGGCAGGCCCATTTAGCCCCTTTTGGCCCGGTTGGCCAAACAGTGGCCTGAGACCATGAGATCATCTCTTGGTCCCGATATTCATATCGGTGTTCCCACACGAATGTTCGCACGCTCGTGCGTTGCCGGCGCCAACCTTTCGGCTTTTCGGCATTCTGGTTTTTCGATATTTTGGCTTTCGCCGATTTGTCGTGTGTGAAGTGTATGTACACACCTGGTAAATGAGACATGTTACACTATCCTCAACCTTGAACCTACAACCAATACCAACCTCCAATCAAACACACACTTAACCATAATATTTACCAAAAACCGAAGCCTTACCTTAACCTTACCGTGTGCCACCAGTCCTAATAGTCATTCCTTAGCTACTACTCACGAATATCCCCTAGATCTGCATCAATCTTAATCGTTAAAGACAAAATAATAGGTGACTTGTATCCACTTAAGTCACCTTTTTCCCTTACTATAGACTATTCGACCAACTTATCCCAAAATCAAGAACACTTACCCAAAAGCCGAAACGTATGGATAGCTTTTCGATAGAGACTTGTAGATCCAAGCTTGATTTCGATTTTCCAAGATCCGATCCACCAAAAATCAAAGGAATGATGACAGCACGACAGAGATTTGGTCACTAGAGTATTCGGCACAAGGTTTGGGGCGATGAAGAAATCGGCTCCAAGAGCAAAGGTTTTCGACTTTTGAAGTCACGAATATTCAGTCCCCAACAATTGAGATGAAGGTGGGACGGCACAAGCAATGGAGAAAAAAGAGAATGATATTCTATTTAATGCTTTTGGAGAGAAGAAAAGAAAACCCATATGGAAGAGGTGAGGTTTAGAACAAAAAAAGTGAAGGAGAATTTGGTAGAGGACTATAGTTGCCGAAATAGCACAAAGGAAATTCCAATTGCCGAAATAGCACATAGGGAATTTGACACCCCCTATTTATACACAAAATCGAAACTCTGCCTACCCCCTTCAAAGTCTCAATCGGCTCCAACTCTTCCCGATAACTCCCCAATCATTTTCCTAAATTTTCTTTTCTGATCACTCTCCTTAGAGTCCATCATCACACCACTTCCAACCTTTTCGAATGCCAAAATTAAACTCCTAAAAAAAAATACTAAGCTAGGATTCGAACCTAGGATCTCTTTGCTAGCCCATAATGCCACCTTCTTATACCTTAAGTGGCCTCACTTAGCCACTCCACCACAAGGCTCTTTGATGCCATTTTTCCCTATTTTTATTTAAAAGCGCAACTACTCACCCCCTGGTTCCTTTAATAATTAATTAGAAATTCCTTCTCCTCAAATTTTGAACCCAGCACTTCTCCAACACCCCTAGACATTCCAAGTTTATTAAACCCTTAAAGCCAACATGTCATTTGTCATTTTCTTGCTAAAAAAAATTATGAGACCTAAAGCCCAATTCATCTAGGCCCAAAATTCGGGGCATTACAATTAGACTAAGCCCCCTTTAACTCACTGATTTGGACATCAATTATAGCACACAAGACCACTCACTTTAGCAATTTGCTTGCACAACAAAACTCAAGTAAGCTTTTGCTTACCTTTGTCCTTGCTTGTGGAGACTCCTAATTGAGTTGACACTTCACATACACATTAAACATAATAAAAAGGCATTATAAACAACATCAAACACAATTATATCCCTCCAAAATCATATATCACAACCTATTAACTTTTATACCGAAAACTTAGCTAGTTTTGCCAAAATAGATATTTAACCACTCATATCTCGTTTCTAAGCTTAGAGTTCAACTTCATACATCCTAAATATCACCTAATTACATATCTAAATCATCGATTTTATCTAATTACATGGATCTAATTTTTCTGGAAAAATCAAGCTTATTTGAACATCAAGAAGGGGAAACGTTCAATTTGTTTAAATTACCAAAGGATTTGTTAAATCAATGGTAAAAATCTTTTTAATTAGATCAAAATAAGTTAGAAATCACTTTAAAATCGAAGCTCAACTAAGTAATACAGGATCCATCCTTTTCAAGCCAAAAATCAACTTAAAACCATTTGATTTATTTAAATCTTGATGAAATCATTTAAACCTCAAATTGAAATAACAAATCACTTAGTTTAATCATAAAAAGTTAGAATCTCACCTCAATTCGACGAAAATGACGAGTTTAAGATCAAATTCGAGCTAGGACATGTGAAGAACAATAGAGAATTAAAGGATGACAACATGATTATTCTTTGAAATCGAAAGATTTAGGAAGCTTAAGATTCAAAAAGGATGAATGAATTTCGGGAGAAAAACTCTAATTTGGTGCTTGGAAAAATTTTGAATGATTTGAGAAAATGAGAGGGAAGGAACGGTGGAGGCTGTTAAATAGGCAACCAATTTTTAAAAATTGGGTCATTGCCCATTTAAGCACCTCCAGTTTCTTCACTTTTTCAAATAGGTCCTTTGTTCAATTAAAACTTATTTTCTAAATTATTTTCAAATCCGATCTCGTTTTTAAAATCCGTTTAAATAAAACTAATTCTCGAACACTTAATTTCAATTTCTTAACCCAAAATTTTAATTCTAATTATTTTAATATTTTATTTAATTATCTAACCTAATTACGGTTCCTGACTCACTAACCCCCGATTTTCTATCCTGATTCTACTAGTCCGGTTTTTGGGGTGTGATAAGAAATATATCAAAATAATTAGTTGATGTTTTAAAAAAATAAAATATATTTAACATAATGCTATATATTGAAAAATACATTTTCAGCATATAATTACATATTTATTATTTTATCTATATAAATAGAAAATTAGTAATTAAAACTTAAATTAAAAGTAGAATAAATACAAAAGAAATATATCTGTGAAAAATAACGTCGGTAATGACAATATATCGCAAAGAAAAAAAGAAATAGATTTTACGTGGAAACCCTTTCGGGAAAAACCACGGGCAGAGGAGAAGAAAATTCACTATGTCGAATTCGAATCAATTACAAGAGGAATAGACCATGTCTATTTATAGGCTTATAAAGCCATATTTTAATAGGAGTGTAGTAAGATTGAAACTCCTTATTATAATCAATATCAAATAGATGGAGTTTAATAAGGTTTAAAAAACCTTATTTAAAATGAAATAAAAGAAGTGTAATTCTATAGGGATTCTTCTTTTATTTTATTTTACCATTGTATTTTATTTAAATAAGAATTTGGGTCACTTAATTCTAACAATATCAAAATAATTAGTGGATTTTAAAAAAATAAAATATATTTAATATTATATATTATATATTTTCATCATATAATTACATATATATATTTAATGTTATTAATTAAAACATGAATTAAAATTGAAAAAATAAAATGTTTGAGAGAGAAATTGAACTAACGAAATACCAGTAGCAACAATAAGCGTATTTTGTCCCCAAACATTTTTATGAGTAATTAGTTATTCATTTAAAATCAAAATTCTTCCACAAAATTTTAAAATAAAATTAGAAAGACCCAAGATTCAATGTCACATTCTTGATGTTCAAAAATCATTAAATTGAATAATACAAATTTTAATAATTAAAAGAAATGAAATTTGGAATTAGAAAGGGCTAAGTTTAAATACTTTCAATGCAAATGTATTGAATGATTTTTTTTTAGAAATATTTAATTGAATATTAAATACGAATTATTTAACAATGAATACCATGAACTTTAATAAGTAAAAATAAATAAATTTACTGAAATAAAAAATTTATATCTCTTTGAGTGCTAAATGAAAAGTTTATTTACCTTTTATCGTGAAAAAGAAAACGTAAAAATTATTAATTCTTATGATAAAAAAAAAAGTTGGAAGTAGACTTAAAATCTTCAAATTAAAATTGATATTTTTAAAATTTTAAATTGATATTTAAGTTATAAATGAAAACAAAAGTGTAAATAAGAAAGGGTTAAGAAAATGTATCATGCAAAGTTTTATTATATTCCGAGAGATCAAAATGAGCTTGTGGATCACATGATTAAATGTGCTGATACAATGAATTTTTGGTTCTATTTATTAGTAGTTCTGCTGGTTTTAATTAAAGATTTGTTGGTTGAAAATCGTAATGGATCTAAATTATTTTAATTTATGAATTTATTATTGTAATAGCCTAATGTTGTCTCTTTTCTACAAAAAAAAAAAGAATATAATATAGAAAGTTAATAAAAAAAAAGGAGATTTTGAAATGAAATTCAATAAAAAATAGATTAAAGGTTTTGAAATGAGATTAAGTATCGGAGATTTCATAATTTATTGAGAGTATATAAGAAATTAATAGATTAATTGAAAATATTAAATAGAAATAATTGTAACACAACAGAATACTTGTAATCAGACAGAGTTGAAAATTAGAAGAAGAATTTTGTTGAGGCCTGTATAAACAATTTCCTTAAAAGACAGATTCGACATCTCCTCGGTGTTTTGAGTAACGTTGGACGTCTGTCTCCCAGGATACAACAACAAACAATCGCAGTAATAACACAACAACAATGATCAATCGAACACAATCTTGCCTTTTTCTATCATTAGGAGGAATGAATTTAGAAGGAATTTTTGATATTGATGGTTTTTGATGATGTGTTTTGGAAGTCTCTAACTTGGCTTTATATAGATGAAAGGAAATGACTGAAGAGATTTAGACCGATTCATGAGGAGTTTTGTTGAAAAGTTAATAGATATAAGTGAACAGACACAATGAATGAAAAGATGCAATATTAAACCAAAAGTAATAAATCTATTCACCAAGAGATACAATTGTTCAAAAGATACAATTGTTTATCAAGAGACAGAATTATTGTTTAATTTGAGTATCAATTTATCATTTATCAGTTAACAATTTTGAGCATATCATATAGAATATAAATCCATAATTTATTATTCAAAACTTCAATTTTATTAATAAAATAATATGCCTTAAAATTTCAAAATATCTATTATTTTCCAACAACAGATAAACTATCTTCTTCTAACTATAATGAATTAAAACTTTCTATAGTTAAAAGTAAAAAAAGAAAAAAAGAAAAAAAATCAATGGCATCCCGATTTCTACCTGAGTACTGCGGGAAACAATGTCCATCGAAGTTTCTATGATTTCATAGCATAAATTGATGTCTTACTATCTTACCTGGTAATGTCCAGTACATGATATGAAATTTACGTTCCATCAGAAATGAGACTATCCGTACATTTTCTATCTTACTAATGTGCCTTTTAAGGTATATATATAGGTATTGAATAAAAGTGAGAGCTATGTTGTATATATAAAATATTAAAATAAGTATTTAAGGATATAACTTTATTGGAGGGATTATTTTGCTCCTTCATCAATTTACAATATTGAATCAAAATATAATTTGAAGTATAGTAGAGGCACTTTTACCAATAAAAATGATTTTGTACTTCTAATTTAATTCCCATTTCACCCTCAAATGTCGTCTGGCTTCCAGGAACTAGGTATATAGTTGAAAAAAACAATGATTTGACACTAGGCAATACAAATTAAATAAAAAATTTAAAATAATTGGCATGTTTTAAAATTGAAATTGACCCGAAGTGAAAGGTGTAATGAAATAGTATTGTATGTTATATAATATCCAAAGTTATACCAGCTTATAAATATCATGAAAGATGATTTTATTTGATTTAATCTCCGTTTCACCATCCTTTACTCTTTTTAAATTCCGCCGTCTGGCTTCCAGGAACCAGGTATGTAGTTGAAAGAAAAGAAAGGATTATTTATGGGATATAGAATGATTTGACACAAGGCAAAATATATGCCAAACATATATCTATAGATATAGATATATGGTTGACTATACTATAAAAAAATATTAAGAATTGCCTTAGGACAAAAATGAAACTGAAATAATAAAATAGTAAGCCAATCAGATAATGCAAAGGATGGAAAATTAGAAAAGTTCTACAGTGACAAATGAAGTTTCATGTAAAGTTCTGGGTTAGTCAAGGATTCTTCTTTTATTAGGTAAAGAACTGGAGTATTGACATGAACCCATAGTGTGCCTTAATGATGAAGATGGATTTGTCTCCATTCATGGCTTAGTCATTATTAACCCAACATTAAGCCTTGCATTTTATCCTGTGTTGCATGCACTGTATGAATGTCAAGAAAAAATGGGTCTTACCTCTTAGGTTCTGATTATAGCAATGCATAGTTTTCCTTCCAATGGGTTCATATATATATATATATATATATATATATATATGTATGTATAAAAGACCATGATAATGTTTTATGATAGTTGGGGTCTTAATCACTTTTGACTTGTCTTCAGCCACAACGTTGTGAAAGGGTTGGTCTAAGCACGAGACTGGTGAAAATAAAGAAAAGAAAAGCTAAATTTTCACACAAAACAAAGCAATGAAGTCTTCGTCTTCTCAAGTCATCAATGGGGGAAGCCCCACTTCCTTTTAGCTTCTTAATGGAAAAAACCTGGGACCCAAACATCTTTAACATCAAGCATTGAAGCAATGAAGCTTCCTGCAATTCCACAGGAAGGTGATGGAGAAACCACCTTGCTGATAGTTAATCTGAATATAATATATATGTACGTTACCATCATCCATACGGTAGAGAGTGGTCTTTTTAGTTTCAATATCTAAATGTCTAGCAGCAATTTTAATCCGCCCGATTCGCCGGAAAGTGACCGTGCCGACCAATCCAATTTTGAGTTCCCCGAGGACTGGGTTCTTGATGGTTGGCTGGAGGATTATCCTGAAACTATCATCACAGGGCCAATTCAGTTTCCTTTTAATCAAGCCGATGAAGTTAATAATGACTCTGCTAGGACTAGCAGCCTCCTTCAAGTATCTGGTAATGAAATTACTGTTTTTAACTTGTTGAAGTTCCTACACTAGTATGTGGTTGATTGAGTGAGGATCATCACTTTGTTTGTGTTAATGGCAGAAAATGAAACTGCGAGGGAAAGGAGGGACGTCAGAGAAAGATTTGCATTCAAGACCAAGTCTGAGGTTGAGATACTGGATGATGGATACAGATGGAGGAAATATGGGAAGAAATGGGTGAAGAATAGTCCAAATCCAAGGTATTTTTTATCCAATGCTTGTACGGTTTTTAATCTTTATACAATTTGAGCATTGCAGCCTGGAATCATCATCTGCTACTAAGCTAAGAGCAGATAAATTTTGATTAGTCTTTCAAAAACCAGTTTCATTTCTTATTGTTTGATTGATAGGAACTACTACAGATGTTCTATTGACGGATGCCCCGTGAAGAAAAGAGTCGAAAGAGATAAAGAGGATCCGAGTTACGTAATTACAACTTACGAGGGGATCCATAATCACCGAAGCGTTTCTTGAATCGGTGGTTAATTTTCTCAGGACGTTCGAGTTCTTTTACCGTTACTATCTCGCAGCCAACTCCTGCAGAAGGCCAACTTCGATCTGCAACGATCACATCGTCTGTGTAGAATATCAAAAAAGTCTCACTCCATTTTATCCATGTCGGTATCTGTAAGAAAATCCAAGAACCAGACTACATGGGGTTTGGCCAACTCTTATCTTGTTATCGCTTGTTAAGCTTTGGTAGAACCCTAAGCTTTAGTTTTGACAACACAAAGTCAGGGTCTGTTTTTAACTTAGGAGGATCGGTGGAGGTTGTTAGGATCGGTTCTTCGAACATTCGATATGATATTGCCAACTGCAACCGAAATCATCAATAAAATTTGTAGACTTTTGGTAAGCCATGTGATAGCAGCATGAAGAAACCATTGCAAGAGAATAGAGGGCACGGAACAGGCAGAAAACTTTAGCTATATGCTTCATTTATCAAATGGATATGAATTGATTACATTTGAAATGGGTATTCAACTGTAAAATGGATTCTTATTGGACTATACAATCTAGACAACTATAGTTGCAGAAAAGCTGGCTGTTACATATAGGAACTAAAATAAAAAATCCTTAAACTCACTGAACTCTACACACAGGTATATTCATATTCATAGTAACAACTCAAAAACAGCATTCTACAACAAATATGACGACTTAATTTGGGAGGATGACATTAGGGTTTCGAGAATGTGGACCAAAATCTGCCAATTCGTTCCAATTTGTTCCAGTTTCATGAACATTTGAGGTTAGACTCCATAGAACATTCCCAGGCTGCATCTTTCTCATCATTGATGGGTAGTATCTTACCATCGCTTTTGACTTCAAAAATGTTTTCTTATTGGAGTTAGCTATGCCACTAGCAAGCAACCAGCGTGTCCCGGACTGTTGCTGTGCTTTGCTACCCCAAAGATGCTGCTTATGAGGCCCAGTATTTAACCCTGCAAGATGGATTTCAGTGATTAAGAAAAATGGAGCACCATCTTTTTCTTCTGCAACTTCGGATTCAGGGCTCTCTTGCTCATCTCTTTCTGGCTCTATAGCAAGAGAAGCTCGCTCTACTTGAATTAATGCAATCATCGAAGTGCCGATTGGTTCATAGTTTCGAAGGGGATCTCTAAGTAACACCATGACAGCAAGCGTAAAGTTGTTCCCCAACAGCCCATGCTCTCTACCAGATGCTTTACCTAAGTTAACACGTTTTATCAATTTTCCACTAACTGAATCAAGGCACTTGGCTTCATGAGCCTCAAGGATCTGAATCTTATGATCACTAATATGGTCTCCGTGGTCTATAATCCCAGCGTCCAGCCGTAACCACTCATCCAATGTTATGGAAAGGCTCATTAATCTATTAACATAATCAACATCATATCCAAAATCCAGGTCCAGGGAATGTGAACTTGCAGCTCCCTCAAAACTGAGTAACTTACTGAAATTTGAATCCTTGCCTATAATAAATGGCATGTTGCTTGAGGAAAAAGGACTGATGCTTGATGGTGCATCCTCGTCTGACATGCCACATTGAATTCTCAAACCCTCTAATGCAAGGACTTCAATCCTACTCATGACCGATGGAACAAGGTTTTCCATAGATACACAACCTGGGTCAATCTGACCACATATGAGACCTGAGCTCAGATTATCGCAAGTCCAGCAAAATTGAAATCCTTCAACTTCATTTCTCTGATCAAATGAATCACGCTCACATAGTAATTCTTGCTGCAACTCATCCCCCCTGTCAAATAATGATTTTGAGTTAATAAAACAGGATAACAGATGAAAGAGAAAGAGAAAATGAAAGAGAAAGAAATTGAGAAACTGATGGCGAGATTAATGCATACCTCTCTAGCATTATAGCTCTGGATGCAACTTCCAGTGCAACTTGTTGCAATGTTTTCCCAGTAATATCCTCCAAAGGCATTAATTTGTTTACATGCAAGGAAAGATTCTCAATTCCGAGTGAAGCCAAGTTTTGTAATATCTCCATAACATCAGTACCCAATCTTGCAGGAAACACAGCAGCTCTAGATACTTGGATGGCCGGGCACCCAACATTTTTACAATTTATAAAATGTAAAGGATTCATGGACCGCAGGACACCTCCATCCTTTGTTGGAACAAAATGTCCAAAGCCTTCTCCCAGTGGAGGTAATTCACTTTGTTCTGATGAAAACTCTATTGGACTTCCAAATCCGTCGGTCTGAACACACGGAGAACTTTGAAATGCCTTCTCATCTAAGCCCCACTCACACATCAAGGCTTCAGTCTCCAAGTATTCAAGCATTTTGATCGACCTTCTGTTTGCCAGTGACTGATTTTCCTCCTGCTCCTTCCTGGGCAGAATAACTGAAGAGAAAGCAAAATCATCATAATTAACCCTGTGACAAGGACCAGGAGTGGTGGATCCAACTTCCTCCTCTTCTCCCCCAGCACCAAAATTTAAGATGAAGTCACCGGAAGCTAAGGCTTCATCCTCAAATTCTCTCAACAGACGTTCTCTAGGAGACTCAACAGCATTGTCAGAATTCAAGCTAAATGGACCGTGTTCAATTTCCAGCATCTTTAAGAAATCACTAGCCACAGAGTCGGCAATTTCATCCAGACTAAGTGATTTCTTTATTGAATTGCTAGGTGTGTAATGTGATTTAACCTCCATATACTTTTCATGCTCGATGAACTCATCCAAAGCAGAAGAAAATTCTGTAATCAATATGTCATCAAAATCTGACTCCAGCCCCCCCAAAGTCATTGGTTTTGAATGTATAGCACTCTTTTCCTGTATGCATTCATCTACCCCAACCTCCTCCGTACAAACACTGGAGCAGTAGACATCTAAAAGCTGTTCTGCTTCCTCATCAATGTCAGTGTCACAATCTTTAAGGATCTCTTCCACATTGATAATATCAATGGTGGAGCCATCAATAGTCTGAATAGCACTCTGTTCAAGTTTAGATGGATCATTATGACACATTTCTACACCCTGTTCAATAACAGAAAACTCAATGTTTTCATACTCATCTATAACTTTATCAAAATCGGAAAAATGTTTGGGTGGCTCCACATGCTCAGACAATTTATCTAAGCTTGACACCCTGTGCAAGTTCCCTTCATTAAGTTTCTGATATAAAAAACCTAATGATTTGGAAAGTTTCAGTCCCACACTTGGCAACAATTCAGTACCAAACTGTAAATCAACAGATTGAGGTGACAGGTAAGACATGTGGTTTACATTACTCGGAACAGTCCCAAAATGTTGAAGTATCCCATTCCCTTTGTCTGGATTAAGAATCCCACTGTGTCCCATTGCACTTGACCCCTTCTCTGTTAGATTTAAAAAACTCGATGCATTTGTTTTGCCACTTGATTCAACTAAATCATCCCCAGTTGCCAAGAAACTGAAGCTGACATTTAGAGTCGCACCTTTAGCCTTGCCAGAAAGTTTAAAGCTGGTAGTCCATTTACCTGACCTCTTCTCCCCAACTAAATCCTCCAAAGTAAGTGGTAACAGCCTTGTGAGATCAATCCAATGCTCTCCTATATCATTCCCCAAAGCGCCAACAATGGATGCATAGATCACGAAAAGCCTGGCCTCGTATTTTGCTGAATTACGAGGCCCACTTTTACTACCATACACACAACATTTACACATTAATGTCTCTTCAAATTCAGCAATTCCATCCACAACCCTCACTGCACGAGTAGACAATACTTCATCCTTCATCTTCCAATGCACACATAAGCTCAAGTCATTTAAGAAGGCAGGCAAGCCATCAATAGAATGCACATGGAGAAAGAAACAAATATCAAACCTTTGATGCCTGATATGAGTTAATGCTTTAAAAGGCTTCTTCCAATTCCATAATGATGATGAAGATGATTTCTTTTCCTTATGCATCACATCATTATAAAGGTTTCTTGAATTCTGCTTTGATTTTGATTCTGAAAGATGGGCTTTGCCAGCAGATTTAGACCTAACATTGGATGTGGTAATCAAAGCAGTTGATGAAGGTTTCTGCAAGTAAAGTGCTTTACTTATTTCCTCAATGTCACGCAATAACTGACCATCATTAGAATCAGCAACTCCATTATTCTTATCCATTAAATTCAGTTTCTAGAGATATCTTCAACAACCCACTTGAATCATTAAAATCATGCACCACACAAAGGAAGAAAAATTGTTTTAAAAAATGAATTACAATAGAAATCATTTAAAACCCAGAAAGAAATTAATCAAAGTAAATTAAAAGCTACTTACTCGAAATCTGATTCCTTTTTCCTGCAGATCAAACTGTAAAACCAAAAACTTGATCGATTTCAGTAGCTCAGCTTTTTGACTAAAACAAAGTCAAGAATAAATAAACCCTTTGAAGGCGATTGAAAATTGATAAAGGAAGCTGAAATTGGTTTAGTTGGGATTTTATTGGGATCGTCTAAATTTCTTATATATATACTTTGTATTTTCACGGAAAAGTAGACGGGACAAAATGATTTTGTCTTTGTATAAACAGCTTGTGAGTTGTAAGTAGTTGGTGAAGCTGAGGCAATGCCGAAAAAGCCCAACGCAGTTAAGATACTGAGGTGCGGACCGGTTTATTTATTTATTATTAAAATAAAACAAAAAAAACAATTTAGGGTGAAGTACAAAAGTTGTCAATAAATGATTAAACTTTTAATTTTTTATTTAATTATTAAACTATTTAAAATCAAAATTTTAAATAACCCAAAGTTAAAAATCATTTGAAATTGCATAGAAATGAGAACATATTTTTGATTAATTTACTAATAAATTTAATTATCTAATACTTATAGATTTTAATAAACAGCATTGCATGATAACCAATGGATACCTGAACTGATTTCTAGGCCCGTCCCATCAACTTTTTGCAGTAAAAATTTCATTGATTATGGTAAAAAAGAGAGAGAGAGAGTAAATTTCAACTACCCTTTCCCTCTCCTTCACCTCCCTCTCGTCTTTTACTCTACTCTTTAATCTTTCATTTTCATCCTCAACTCTCAAGCAAAAAATCAAGGTAAAATTCTTTTTCATATTAATAGTTGTTTGAAAAATATTAGATATATAATTTGTTTTAAATATTTTTTTATATATAAAACTGGTTTTTTTTTCCTGTGATGCATGAGTTTATCGTATGTATTGTTTAGTTTTTTTTAATATGTAATATTGTCATAAAAAATTAAAAACATATTTTCTGTGATTATATTTATTTATAAATTAAACTTCGGAACATAACATTAATAAATTATTTTTCTGTGATATTTATTTTTAACAAAATAAAATTTATAATTACTTAAATAATTTATTTAATTTTTGACTGAAAGGTGATTTTTTAAGAACAAATAGAAAATGATAGTCTATAATAAAGGAATTTCTTGATTTTTAAAGGTTGGAAACAATAAAGACTTAAATTATGATTTAGAAATGTTAAGCACATTTAAATAATTTAAGAGAACATGGATGGGTTAAAAAGGGATTTACCATTCACAAAAGCTATAAATCTTTATTTTATTGCCTTTATGTTCATTGTACATACTATTGATTATTGATTTGAGAGTATAAAAACTCCTCAAATTTTTTCAAAAAAAGAAATTAAGTTTTTGCTTTTTCTTTTTTTTCACTTAATTAGGCACTTCACCTTTCAAAATGCATGAAAAGGTCCTCAAACTTTTTCAAAAAAAAGTAATTAAACCCTTATTTTTTTCACTCAATTAGGTACTTGCCAAAATAAATCAAAAAGGCCATTTGACCATTAATTTTAACAGTTGACTGTTAAAGTTACCTGACCCTATTTTTTTTAATTAAAGCCACCACATGTCACACCACAACGTGACATATGACAAAAAATTTATAAAAAATAAAAAAAAATTATTAAATTTTAATAAAAATAAAAAATATTATTTCCCGTTCACTCGTCTTTTCTTGCGGGGAATATTTAATGTACTTCAGAGAATATTTCCTGTTCATCGTCTTTTCTTGCAGGGAATATTTACTGTTTACTTCAGAGAATATTTCATGTTCACTTGTCTTTTCTTGCATCATTTTTTCTTGGTCCTGGTGATAGTTACTGAAGTGGTATTATCTGCAAGATCCACCGTTTTGATTGAAGACACTGAAGATTTCTCATCTTCAGATTCAGAATCCATTGAGCTGAGCATTTCAGCCATGAGTTTTTTGTATTCCTTCTTGGTCTTGGCTTAAGCTAACATCGCACTAGCTGTCGATTTTGCTTGAAGGAAAATACAAGAATGCCACCCAAACTCCGAGACAAAAGAAAAGGAAAAATAGGAGAGTCATCCAAAATCCAAAATTCCTCAAAACCAATTAAGTCATGGTATAAAATTTGCCATGAAGAAGACGAGAGATCATCATCATCATCAAAATCCTCCAAAAATACAATCGTTCAAGATGCACAAGATCCAAATGAAATTGGTTCCCAAATCAAAAAATGGATTGAGTCCCTTTCTCAATCCCCAGAAGTAACATTGGCCTTTTTCTCAAATGAAAGAGGAAACTCCTCTCAAACAAATTGCTGGTGAAGCAGCAAAGATTTCAAAAAATAAAGAGATTGTTTTACACAAACTAAAATCTCTCAAAAATGTTTTAAAAGAGACATCTCTCCAAGATGTTTTTCCAAAAGAAATAGCAGTGTCTTCACAGACTGTTACATAAAAATCCTCACAATATTTTCCAAACAAATGTTTTGAAAAAATTCTTGTTATGGAGGAAGAATTTTCAGAAAAACCTCCACATATACTTGCAAAAGAACTTTTCAATAGATGACATTTCAAACCATTAGATTATCAAAAACCCCAACAGTATTATGAAAACACACTGGTTCAAACTGGATCAGTGATGTTCAAACACTACACAGACCCAAAAGATCCAAATTTTATTACCCATTCAATAGCCCAAATATTAAAAATTCTTCGACTAAAGGATTGGAGTGAAAACCCAAATTCTCCAAAGAAATTTCCAGCCAAATTTACCACCAAAATTGACCACCACCCATATTTTACATATTGGGATTACCAAATGGCATGGTACAATGCCTTCTAATGAACAACCAACACATGATACATTCTTGGCTCATATATTTCAAATACGGTACCCAATTCAAATTCCCAAACTGGTTCCAAGAATGGTGGAATTGGTATGGACCATCATCCTTTGAGATCCTACCAGAAAAAATTCAAAATTTATGGCCCAAATTCTTTGACAAATTTCAGCCTGAACCAGACCAAAAACACATTTACAGAACAATCCATTTTTTTCTCAAAACTGTGCATTTCTTGGATTGTTTCTTGGAATTATTCCTATGAGCAAGATCAATGTACTGGAATTCCATTACTAGTTCGAAACTACAGAACTAAATGGTGGGACAAGTTTAATGATGAAAAATATGATTCAAAATATTTGGATAATTTTTTCAACAAGAATCCGAGATTATGTAAGTCCGCAGCCCCGGATCAAACCACAGCAAAATTCCTTCAAGCAAAATTGACAGCTAGTGCGATGTTAGCTCAAGCCAAGACCAAGAAGGAATACAAAAAACTCATGGCTGAAATGCTCAGCTCAATGGATTCTGAATCCGGAAATGAGAAATCTTCAGCGTCTTCAATCAAAACGGTGGATCTTGCAAACGATACCACTTCAGTAACTATCACCAGGACCAAGAAAAAATTATGCAAGAAAAGGCAAGTAAACAGTAAATATTCTCTGCAAGAAAAGACGAGTGAACAGGAAATATTCTATGAAGTAAACAGTAAATATTCCCTGCAAGAAAAGGCGAGAACAGGAAATATTCTCTAGCGTAAACAGTAAATATTCCCTGGCAAGAACAGTAAGATTTTCTGACGCATGAATAGTAAATATTCTCTGTAGTTTGTATTTTTGTAACCAGAGAATATATTCTCTGAAAAGTTTTAATTATGTAATCAAAGTTTCAATTATGAAATGATGAAAGGGATTGAATTTCCCGGTTCAAATGATGTAAAGAGATAATAGCCCTCTACAAAAGGTTATCAGATTTAGAATGAAAAGCACGATGGGAAATACCCATTTCAGAAATCAAAACTCGTTTCTCCAAAGTTTTAAAGTTTCTCCAAATTTTAAGTTTTCAAAATTTAAGTTTTTAAATTATTTTCCCTTTCAAAAATTTAATCAAACAATCTTTCAAATTTTATTTTCAACTTACAAATTACGATTACGATCCTCAGATCCTCGGGACAATCTGGTATCAGTTCACCATATGTAAGCTTTTCATGTGGAATAATACCTCAATAATTTTCTCTTATTTGGTTTCTAACTTTTTCTCCTAACAAAGTAGGAAGTCCTGCTAGAAACTTTTCTTTCCAAAATGGTTGATGGTTATCAGATCTTTGCATAACTCTAGTCATAAAGACATCTTTATACCATTTAAAATCGGTTAATTTTTTGCATTTTAAATTTGATAATAATTCTGAATTTCTATCTTTAAGATGAGAAGGATCTCCTATAAAGTGTTTAGAGATTGAGAAAATTAAAGTTGCTACTGCATCTTGGATTTCTCTTCCTTGTTCATCTAAAATAATTCTTCCATGATCATCCTTTTTTATTGCTTTTAAAATTTTCTTCCTGTTGGGTTTTAGTGAGTGCATGATCCCACCATCCTTTTAATTGACCAGTAAATCCAGCAACTAAAAGATTGGCTATAGCATGATCACTGATTAATCCATTTTGGTTTTGGGTTTTATAAACATTTGAAACCATCGTCATTTGTTGTAATAAACTAAGAATATTGTATTCAGACATTCCATCTATATTCCATTCATAAATTGTATTTGTAACACCCATTGCCCGTATTCTAAGACGGAATCGGACACGAGGCATTATCGGACTTCATCTCCTTAACTACACGACTTTAATCAATAGCTTTCAGTATCGACTAGACATATCTCTATGGCCATCATAACAACCTCATTGAGGGCCTACGAGCCTTAAACATTCATACGAGGGGTTTCGGAACCTTACCGAAAACCTTTGTGATCTTAAAAATTTTCACCTAAACAAGGGCCACACGCCCGTGTGAAACGGGGCACACCCGTGTGGTCACACACGCCCATGTCCCTACCCCGTGTGGGATTTATTTTCATTACAAACCTACAGGGGTTTTCACACGGCCTAAGCACACATCCGTGTGCTCCACACTGCCTAGACACGCCCGTGTGTAAAACCTGGGTATTCTGTTTGTGAAGTCAGCAGCTTTATAAGGGTCACACGGCCTAGGCACATTCCTTGTGGCTAGCACATGGTCGACACTGACTTGCAACACCAATATGCAGGGGACACACGGCCAAGTCACATGCCCATGGGGCTGACCGTGTGTCACACACGGCCTAGACACACGCCCGTGTGCCTACCCGTATGGACAAGATCAAGGCTATTTGCCAAGCTCTTTTCACTTCTCTAGCTCACACAACATGGATCCATTCAACAAATCATCAAACAACTCATATTTTGCAATATAAACTTCCATAAATAACTACATCTTTTCATATATACACAAAGGGCCAACACTATGGCTAGATACACAAGAGTTTCTCATTAAATGGGGTCAACACTCCCTCGGCCAAAATAATAAAACAATAAACCTAGTCTAGCCCCTATACATGCCATACTCAAAATCACTAAATCTAGATGTACCGAGATGAGCTGATAGTATGGGCGGTCTTTTGGTTATCCACGTATCCCGACTCGGCTCTTTAACTCTATAAAAACAAGGGGAAAAGAAAGGGGGAGTAAGCTTTAAGCTTAGTAAATTTACATGTAAACAATATAACATTATAGTATGTGCTAAACAATTATATAGCATTACATACTAAACAAAACAAAAAAAACAAACAATCCACATTCATAATCATGCTTACTCATTTCTTCCATTTTCACATTCCAACCATATCACAAGCTTAATGTATACATTCATTAGCATGCCTCCCTACACTTAGCACCACAATGTTATATAATACAACACATCACAATCTCTTAATCAACTATTCATAATCAAATTACTCGGTGGTTTCGTACTTACCCCACCATCAGTCTTTATTAGGGTGGTATCGCACATAGCCCACCGAAAAGGTTAGTTACGGTGGTATAACACATAGTCCACCAAATGATAAATAGATGATGGTATCACACATAGCCCATCGTAATTAAGTAACAAGGTGGTATCACACTTAGCCCACCATCAAGTGTTGTCATTACACATTTATATGGCTATTTCGTCATTCATACAATAATTATTTGATAACTACCGCATTCAATCCACTTGAACCGCACATGTTCTCAATCATTCCATGCACTAATTAGCAACAACAATGTGTATATAAAAATACATCGTTTACACATAAACTTACCTCGGTACAAAATGTATCGGTTTGTGGTTTAATCCGTGACCTTGCCTTTTCCCCGGTCAAGGTTAATTCCACGTTCTTCTCAATCTATAACAATAAAATTTATTCATTTAGATCATTCTATGATCATAACGCATCAAAATCTACACTTGGGCAAAAATGACCATTTTGCCTTTGCACTATGGCAAAATTACGATTTTGCCCCTAGGCTCGTAAATCGTTTTTCAACTCACTTTCTCATTAAACAAGCCTAGTTGAACATTTATTTCTCTTACAACTACTCACAATTCCAACTATTTCATGCATTTATAACACAATTTAATCTTTGCATTCAAGTCATGTTTAGGTGTTTTCATGCTAACACCTTTCATAAAAGTTGTTTCTCACCTCCCTAACATTAATTTTCTTCCATAAAAATTTAGATAAAAACATAAATACTCTCATGGCAAGTCCCTAAACTTTCAACCATATCTCAAATTAGTCCCCTCATTAGCTAGCTTAAGCTTTAGGGACTCCAAAAACACAAAAATGATCAATTAAAACCACCTAAATCACTTACTTGAATGAGAATTGAGTGGCTGGAAGTTTGAACCCCCAAAAGCTCTATTTTCTCTTCAATTTTCGGTGGAAAGAGATAAGTGAATAGTGAAAGATGATAGTTTTTCTTTTTACTATATTTTATTCATCTTTTCTCATCTAATTTCACCCAATTTTGACCAAAAATTAAATGCTCTTGTCCCCCCTATGCACATGGCCGGCCAACACATTCTAATTGGACTAATTGCACTTTAAATACCTCCAATTTAATATTCTATGGCTATTTGACAACTCTACCTTGAAAAATAGAACTTTCACTTTTATGCGATTTAGTCCTTTTTCACAATTAAGCATGCAATCATTAAAATTAAAGCACCAAAATTTTCACATAGCCATATATTAATGCCATAACACATAGAATAATATCAAAATAATTTTCCTCAACCTTGAATTAGCGGTCTCGAAACCACTGTTCTGATTAGCCCCAAAATCGGGCTGTTACAACTCTCCCCTCCTTTAGAGATTTTTGCCCTCGAAAATCTTACCAGCAAAAAGGTTTGGATATTGCTCTATCATGGCTTCTTTCGGTTCCCACGTAGCCTCTTCTACACCGTGTTTTTCCAATAACACTTTTACTAAGGTTATATCTTTATTCCTCAACTGTTTCACTTCTCGAGCCAAGATTTTAATCGGTTCCTCCTCATATGTCATATCCGGTCGTATCTCAATTTCTGTTGGAGGAATCACATGAGAAGGATCAGAGTGATAACGCCTTAACATCGATACATGAAACACATTGTGAATTTTCTCTAACTCTACCGGTAAAGCCAACCGGTATGCCACTGGCCCAATTCTTTCAGTAATCTCATACGGTCCTATGAATCGCGGACTCAATTTCCCTTTTCGATCAAACCTCAATATTTTCTTCCACGGCGACACTTTCAAAAATACTTTGTCACCCACATTAAACTCGATTTCCTTTCTTTTCAAGTCTGCATACGACTTTTGTCGGTCTGAAGCAGCTTTCAGACTATCCCTGATCACTTTCACTTTTTCCTCGGTCTCTTTAACCAGGTTGACTCCATGAATTCGCTTCTCGCTAAGCTCAGTCCAATACAAAGGAGTCCGGCACTTACAACCATACAAGGCTTCATACGGCGCCATCCGTATACTCGACTGATAACTGTTGTTGTAGGCAAACTCAACCAAAGGTAGGTATCTCTCCCAACTACCTTCAAATTCCAACACACAGCATCGGAGCATATCTTCAAGAACTTGAATTACTCTCTCAGACTGACCGTCAGTTTGAGGATGAAATGCAGTACTAAAATTCAATCTTGTACCCAAGGCCTTTTGCAACTTCTTCCAAAACCTCGAAGTAAATCTCGGGTCTCTATCCGAGATAATAGATACAGGCACTCCATATAATCTCACTACCTCCGCAATATACAACTCAACCAACTTATCCAGTGAATAATCAACACGCCCTGGTATAAAGGGAGCCGACTTCGTTAGTCTATCAACGACAACCCACACAACATCTTCTTTTTCGGAGTCATAGGCAACCCCGTCACAAAATCCATGGTGATCCGATCCCACTTCCACTCGGGAACCATCACTGGCTGAAGCAATTCCGGAAGTACTTGATGTTTGGCTTTTACTTGTTGACAAATCAGACATTTCGTCACAACTCAGAGATGTCTCTTTTCATACTCGGCCACCAATAAAATTTCTTCAGATCATTATACATTTTCGTACCGCCGGGATGTACTGATAAATAGCCACTTTGTGCTTCATATAATATTTTTTGGATCAACTCATCATCTCTAGGTATACAAATCCTATCGTGAAACATCAAACAACTGTCCGAGCTCACCCGAAAATCAGAATCATTACCCGATCCACACTGGGCTCTCTTAGCTTGCTGCTCGTTATCATTCTTTTGAGCTTCACATATTGTTGAATAAATAGTGGTCTAGCCCTCAACTCGGCCAATATAGCACCATCATCAGACAATGCTAAGCTCGTGCTCATGGCTCTTAAAGCATACAGGGATTTCCTACTCAAGGCATCCGCAACCACATTAGCTTTGCCCGGATGGTAATCGATCACTAGCTCATAATCCTTCAATAATTCAAGCCACCGCTATTGTCTCAAATTTAATTTCTTTTGATCTATCAGGTACTTCAAACTCTTATGATTCGTGAAGATTCGGCACTTCTCACCATATAAATAGTGTCGCCAAATCTTTAATGCGAAAACAATCGCAGCCAAGTCCAAATCATGAGTCGGATAATTCTTCTCGTGCGGTTTTAACTGCCTCGAGGCGTAAGCAACTACCTTACCTTCTTGCATCAACACACAACCGAGACCATTTAGCGACGCATCACTATAGACCACAAACTCTTTCCCCGACTCAAGTTGCACTAAAACCGGTGCCTCAGTCAACAATGTTTTCAATCTCTCGAAACTCTGTTGACATTTTTCAGTCTATTCAAACTTACATCCTTATGCAACAGTTTCGTCATCGGGGTAGCAATCATAGAAAACCCCTTTACGAACCATCTGTAGTATCCTGTCAAACCCAAAAAGCTTCTGACTTCCGACACATTTCTTGGCGATTTCCACTCCACAATAGCCGAGACCTTACTTGGGTCAACTCTAATACCATCACCCGACACGATGTGTTTTAGGAATCTGACCTTTCGAAGCCAAAAGTCGCTCTTGCTAAATTTAGCATACAACTGCTTGTCTCTTAAAGTCTACAAAACAATCCTCAGATGCTCTGCATGATCACTCTCATCCTGAGAATAAATCAATATGTCGTCGATAAAGAAAACTACAAACTTGTCTAAATATGGTTGGAAGACACAGTTCATTATATCCATAAAAATCGCAGGAGCATTCATTAGACCAAATGGCATGATAAGAAACTCATAATGGTCGTACCTCATCTAAAAAGCAGTTTTCGACACATCTTGCTCCTTAACCCGCAACTGGTAATAACCAGACCTCAGGTCTATCTTGGAGAATACCGTAGCTCCCTTCAGTTGATCAAATAGATCATTTATCCTTGGTAAAGGATACTTATTTTTCACCGTCACCTTGTTGAGTTGTCAATAATCTATGCACAATCTCATCGACCAATCTTTCTTCTTCACAAAAAGTATCGGAGCACCCCACGGTGAATAGCTCGGTCTTACAAAACCCTTATCCGTCAACTCTTGCAACTGAACCTTCAGTTCTTTCAATTCTAATGGTGTCATCCTATACGGAACAACCGAAATAGGTGTCGTTCCCGGAACTAACTCAATCACAAACTCGACCTCTCTAACTGGAGGCAATCCGGGTAACACTTCCGGGAATACATCTGGATACTCACATACCACCGACTCTGTTTCAATTTTTTAATTCAGACTCTTGAGTATTTAGCACGAAAGCAAGATAAGACTCACACCCTTTTCTCAAATATTTCTCAGCCACCAAGGAAGAGATCATCATGGTAAACTATCTGACCCACCTAATTCAACCCGAATAACATCTCCATTTTCACATTTCAATTCAATAAATTTATTACCACAGTTCACTAAAACAATATGGGTAGTCAACCAATCCATCCCAAGAATCAAATCAAATCTATCAAACGGCAACAACATAAGGTTTGCCAGAAAAAAAATGACTCCTAATTGTCAGAGGACAATTCCTACACACCTTGTCAACTAACACATGTTTACCTAACAGGTTTGACACATTTACCACAAATTCTGTAAACTCAACAATCATGCTCATACGAGATGCTAATTTCATGTAAATATAAGAATGGATAGACCCCGGATCAATCAAAGCAATAACAGAGGTGTCATGAAGAGAAAAAGTACCCGTTATTACATCTGGAGATGATGCCTCTTTACGAGCGCGAATGGCATAAGTCCTTGCAGGTGCCCAACCTTCCGGTCTCACAGCAGAGTCTCGTGATGCACCTCTACCACTAGTCCCACCCCACGGGTTCTTTTGTGGCATACCTCTAGAACATACACTACTTGATCTTATCTCTTGCTTCCTCTTCTTATCATCCCTCTCAGGGCAGTTTCGAATGAAATGGTTGGGGGAACCACACTTATAACAATTTCGATTATTTCCCCAACACTCCCTAGTGCGATATCTACCACAACTTGGGCATTCCGGTTTGGACTTTGGATTGCCCACACTTGCCATCGAGGTGGCTTGAACTCTTGAACCTGAGTACGTGTTGCCTTGCTCTCTTTGTGAAAATCCAACTGATGCAGTCGTTCGAGAGTTTGCTTCCTTGGACCTCTTCGATTGAGCTTGGTAGGATTTACTCATCGGCCTTTTTCTTGCATCCCGGGCCTCACTCACGGCCTTCCTCTTTTCCTTACTCAATTCTTTGGCCTTACTAGCCCTATCCACCAATACCACAAATTTTTTTAGTTCTAAAATCTCGACTAAAAGTCTGACATCCTCATTCAACCCATCTTCAAACCTCTTGCATAAAATGGCTTCTGTAGACACACACTTTTGCGCGTACTTGCTGAGCCTAACAAATTCGCACTCATATTCTTCCACAGTTATTTTTCCTTGCTTTAACTCAAGGAATTCCTTCCGTTTCTGGTCAAAAAATCGCTAACTTATGTATTTCTTTTGAAACTCCTCCAAAAGAACTCCCACATTACTCTCTCCTTAGGAACCACTGTTGTCAATGTTTTCCACCAATGGTATGCCGAGTCCCTGAGTAAGGACACGTCACATTTTAAACTCTTCTCAGGTGTACAGGAGAGTTCATCAAATACTCTCATTGAGTTCTCAAGGCATAACTCTGCCCTCTCAGGGTCATTATCTATATTAGCTCGAAAGTCCTCAGCCCCTTGCTTCCGAATTTTGTCTACCTGGGGCTTAGTTGTCCTCACTAATTCTATACCTTGGGGAGCCACAGGAACTGGCTGAGGTATAGAAGGGGGTGGAGGCGGTTGAGCATTAGGGTTTGCTCGTACATACTCCGTATACCAGTTACTCATCATTTGGAGAAAGGCTTTCCGAGCCTCTTCTCCTTAACCCCTAGTCTCGAGTCCACTCTGCACAGGCGCGGTCCCTTGCGCGGGAGCCGGCGCATTACTAGCTGCGTCATCAGCAGTTATTAATCAGGATCCATACACTATATAAAAACAAGGTTAAAAAACATCAAAAGCCACCACACTATCATTAAACGCTTATGGCATGTGTAGCTAGACTCTTACACACGCTACGGTAGTCTAAGAACCGACTAAACCATAGCTCTGATACCACTAAATGTAACACCCCTTACCCGTATTCTAAGCCGGAATCAGACACTAGGCATTACCAGACTTCGTCTCCTTAACCACACGACTTTAATCAATAGCTTTCAGTACTGACTAAACATATCTCTATGGCCATCATAACAACATCATTGAGAATTTACGAGGCCTTACACATTCATACGGGGGGTTTCAGAACCTTACTGGAAACCTTTATGATCTTAAAATTTTTCACCTAAATAGGGGCCACACGCCCATGTCCCTACCCCGTGTGGGATTTATTTTCATTACAAACCTATAGGGGTTTTCACACGACCTAGGCACACGCCCGTGTGCTCCACACGGCCTAGACACGCCCGTATGTAAAAACTTGGGTATTCTGTTTGTGACATCAGTAGCCTTATAAAGGTCACACGGCCTAGGCACACGCCAGTGTAGCTAGCCCGTGGTCGACACTGACTTGCAACACCAATATGCAGGGGACACACGGCCAAGTCACATGCCCATGGGGCTGACCGTGTGTCACATACGGCCTAGACACACGCCCGTGTGCCTACCCGTGTGGACAAGATCAAGGCTATTTGCCAAGCTCTTTTCACCCCTCTAGCTCACACAACATGGATCCATTCAACAAATCATCAAACAACTTATATTTTGCAATATAAACTTCCATAAATAACTATATCTTTTCATATATACACAAAAGGCCAACACTATAGCTAGATACACAAGAGTTTCTCATTAAATGGGGCCAACATACCCTCGGCCAAAATAACAAAATAATAAATCTAGTCTAGCTCCTATATATGCCATACTCAAAATCACTAAGTCTAGATGTACCGAGATGAGCTGATAGTGTGGGCGGTCTTCTGGTTATCCACGTATCTCGACCCAGCTATTTAACACAATTTAATCTTTGCATTCAAGTCATGTTTAGGTGTTTTCATGCTAACACCTTTCATAAAAGTTGTTTCTCACCTCCCTAACATTCATTTTCTTCCATAAAAACTTAGTTAACAACATAAATACTCTCATGGCAAGTCCCTAAACTTTCAATCGTATCTCAAATTAGTCCCCTCATTAGCTAGCTTAAGCTTTGGGGACTCCAAAAACACAAAAATCATCAATTAAAACCACCTAAATCACTTACTTGAATGAGAATTGAGTGGCTGAAAGTTTGAACCCCCAAAAGCTCTATTTTCTCTTCAATTCTTAGTGGAAAGAGATGAGTGAATAGTGAAAGATGATAGTTTTTCTTTTTACTATATTTTAATAATCTTTTCTCACCTAATTTCACCCAATTTGACCAAAAATTAAATGCTCTTGTCCCCCCTATGTACATGGCCGGCCAACACATTCTAATTAGCCTAATTGCACTTTAAATACCTCTAATTTAATATTCTATGGCTATTTGACAACTCTACCTTGAAAAATAGAACTTTCGCATTTTATGCGATTTAGTCCTCATTCACAATTAAACATGCAATCATTAAAATTAGAGCACTAAAATTTTCACATAGCCATATATTAATGCCATAACACATAGAATAATATCAAAATAATTTTCCTCAACCTCGGATTAGCGGTCTCAAAACCACTGTTCCGACTAGCCCCAAAATCAGGTTGTTACAGTATTAGCATTGTATTTATTCTGGAAAAAAGGTTTTCTTCTTTATTAAGATCAGGTGCAGTGGTTTTTGGATAATATAATCTTTTTGGATCTTTCCAAGCTATCTTGTTAATTTGTTGTTCATCTGACTGGTTAGAGTCAGATGGGAGGATTGGTGTAATGTATTTACTGAATGTTGGGCTTGCATTGGGGTATCAGGTGCAATTAATTCAGACTTGTAACTTCCCAAAGCATCAAGTCTATTTTGGATTTCTGTTAAGAAATCATTTTGGGGTTTTTCGAAAGGTTTTGGAATCTCATAATATGTGAATATTGGTTCTTTAGAACTTTTTCTGTTACCTATTTTACTGGTTCTTTCTTAATCGGTTGACTTTCCACCAAATTCTCAATATAATCTAATTATTTTCCTATTATAGTTGTTTTGTTCTACTATCATTTTAATATCTTTTGATGAGATTTGTTCTCCTGCATCAGGAGCTCTCATTCTTAAAGGATTTGCTTTTATTCCAGTATTTTTGTGAAGATATTGAACCTCCATTAAAGGGGGATGTCGAGATTCAACTTCTCCTTTATTAGTTTGCCATCTAGTATTATGTTTTATTGTATTAACAGATTCTGAATAATATTCTTCAAACCATTCAAAGAATTTTATATGAATTTTATGGGTATTCATAAATTCATAATATTCTAGAAGAATGCTTTCTTTTTTACCATTATAATTTTTAAAGTAATCTTCTCTTTTTTGCTTATTTTTGTTGGAATAGAAGTGCTTTCTACACCATTCTTTGTTTATCTCAAAAGTTTTTTTCTAAAACAAATGTTTTTGAATTTTCTCCTTGTCTTGCATTATTAGTCATTGATGAATATGTTGGTGACATATTAGGTGAATTTTGGGGACTCTCTTCCTGTTTGGCATAGATAGGTTGAGCTATATTTGAGGAATTATATATTCCTTGTAAATTGGTTCTAAATGTTGTTGGGATAGAAGAGACAGAGGCTCTAGCTGTCCTAAAATCTGCCGTTTGTGTTTCTGGATTTGACTCTCCTTCTAAATTTAACTTCCTAAAAGCTGTGCTGGTACTTCTTATTTCGAAAGAATGTCTTGGAGGCATTCTTCGTGGCCTGTTGAATATTAATTCAACTGTGCCATCCTGGTGTTGATAGATTTCACTCAATGAAGTGTTTCTTATGGGAGTTGGTGCTACAAGGTCTGTAGCACCCTCAAGTTTCCAACTATCAGGAAGGTTTATTTCATGCCAATGTATTGTTCTTGGGATTGGGGTATGAGATCTTGAAGTATCTATTTCTATTAAGAGGATTTCTCCTATTGGGCTTTGAAGTAAAGCCTTGGTATTAACTACAGAATACATAGCTTTAAAATGGAGTCTATAGACTAATGTTAATACTTTCATACCAGGAAGCATTTTGTAGTTATGGGTATGTATTTGGAGGGTCAAAGATTGTAAAATATTTTTGTCAGTCAAAGAAACCATAAAATTTGGATAACAATTAAAATGCATTGGGCCGGTACATAGGCTTGTTTCTATAGTTCCTAATAATGAGTCATTAAACATGATGTGTATTTGGTCTCTTAAGACAATTAAAATTGATTTTTTTTAGTGGCTTCAACACTAAGAGGTTTGACACCAACCTGGACTAGTCCAAAATGGACATATTTGTATTTTTGTTCTTTGAGTTTATTAATGACAACTCTATCTAATAATTGGATTGTTTCATTTTCTTTTTGAATAGGTAAACTCCTTTCTTTTGTTTTTATAACGTAACTGCAAAAAGCATTTAAATTTTCAAAAGTTGTTTTCTTGTAGACTTGGTTTTTTGAAACTCTTGTAAGAGTCCAATTATCAAATCTTTGGGGAATATTTTCATAATGTTCTTCTTGTTCATTAACAGTGTTGTTTGAGATTTGGTCGGACTCTTGGGATTGATTAGAAACAAAGCTTACAGAAGAATTGGTTCTTCTAAGGAAGGGAAACATTCTTTGTTTTCTTATTTCCTACAAGGGAGTTCTACTATCAAGATTTCCGGATTATTAAAGTTGCCTACAGGGATACTTTGTTCTTGACACGCCTAATCCATGGCTAACTGGACAGTGTATCAATACTCAGTAAAATAATAATACATTAATGAAGACAGTTAAACTAGAACTCGGAAATATTGAAAACAAATTGAAGATTTCTAAAACTTAGAAATACCTGTTCCTCCTTGGCTCTGATACTAGATTTGTTCTGAGCGTAAACAATAAATATTCCCTGGCAAAAACAGTAAGATTCTCTGACGCATGAATAGTAAATATTCTTTATAGTTTGTATTTTTATAACCAGAGAATATATTCTCTGAAAAGTTTTAATTATGTAATCAAAGTTTCAATTATGTAATGATGAAAGGGATTGAATTTCCCGGTTCAAATGATGTAAAGAGACAATAGCCCTCTATAAAAGGCTATCAGATTTAGAATGAAAGGCACGACGGGAAATACCCATTTTAATAAAAATAAAAAAATATTAAAAATTTAAAAAATCGTAAAAAATTGTAAAATATATAGAAATATAGAAAAAAATATAAAATTTTATAAAGTCGTAAGAAAATTATAAAAAAAATATAAAGAAATATAAAATTCATAAAAATTATGAAAATTATCTACCAAAAGAAGCATTTTATAATTTTCCTATAACTTTTATCGATTTTTATTTTTATCATTTTTCACCACATGTCACACTGTATTACGACACATGATAGCTTTAACTGGAAAAAAAATTGGTGTCATTAACTTTAACAATCAACGGTTAAAATTAATAGTTAAATGACATTTTTTATGCATTTTATAATTTTTAATGATTTTTATAAAAGTTTATAATTATTTATATTTTTTACGATTTTTAATTTTTAATATTTTAATATTTTATTAAAATTTAATATTGTTTATAAATTTTATTGATTTTTATTTTTTATAATTTTTTTGCCACATGTCACGCGGTAGTTGTGACACGGAGTGGCCTTAACTGAAAAAATTAGAGGCAGGTCAAAGGGTTTTTTTGATGCATTTTGACAGTTTAAGTATCCAATTGAGTGTAAAAAAAAAGTAGGGGCTTAATTTCTTTTTTTAAAAAAGTTTGAGGGCCTTTTTGATGTATTTTGAAAGTTCAAGTACACAATTGAGTGTAAATAACAAAGGGCTTAATGGCTTTTTTTTTAAGTTTGAGGGCCTTTTTTATGCATTTTGAAAGTTTAAGTACACAATTGAGTGAAAAAAAAAAAGTAGGGTTCTAATGGCTTTTTCTGAAAAAGTTTAAGGGTATTTTTGATAAATTTTGAAAGTTCAAGTACCTAATTGAGTGCAAAAAAAAAAAAACATGAGCTTAATTGTTTTTTTTTTTTTTTGAAGTTTAAGGGCTTTTTACAACCATTGATTATTCTAATTGAATGAATCAATATTTTTTCTTGTGTATTTATTTTAAAAATTATTATTTTAATTTGATAAAAATATTAAAAGCAAGATTAGTCATTTAAATAAGTGAATATAATGCTTGTGATTAAAATAAACAATTTATATATAACCATTAATTTAAGAAAATAATCGTGTAATGATGACAATTAGTTAACTAAGATTTGATTTTAATTATTTTTATTTAAAATTAGGTTTTAATTTTATGCTTAAATAACAAAAATTTGTTATCGATATCTTCACCTTCATAATATTAATTAATAATGAAACTAATTATTTTAAATTTATAAATAATGTATATCTTTGAAATAATATTATTTTAAAAAATTTAAATATTTAATACTTTTGTTAAATTAATTTTTGATCTATTAATATGATGTTTTTAATTGTTAACATTTTATCAATTTTATAAAATACGTGCATAGTAGAATGTGTAATTTAAGTATTTTATATATTTAAATTTACAAATTATTGATAATATTGGAACAATGTATTAAATTTTTTAAATTTTATTCTGTTTTAAAAATAACAAACAAAATATAGATAAATAACATATTGCCATGTTTCAATACAATAAATATATCATACTTTAATAAATTAAACCTCCATGTCATCTGGAATTGACATCGAATCAACAGTATCCTTTCAACGTTTTCAATAAAGAAGATATATTTTTAACCCGATTCGTTCCTCATACATGAATCCATGGTTGTGGATCACCAAAATACTTTTTTATGCTATGTCATGGGGTGTACTAGCAGTCCCAACATTAACGTCATTGTTGAAATCCTTGACTTTAAGATTCTAAACTTCCTTTAGACTTTGGCGAATACTTTTCTGGTTCTTGATTGGTGGATAACCATACGTCAATTCTACCTTTAACCACCTCATAGACATTTCACCCAAATGGAGGAATTTCAGACTTCACATAAATCCTTCTTCATAATCCCTTTAAAGATAGTAATTGGATACACATCTCAAAACGATATTCATCAGATTCTACTCTTAGCAGATTCTCTTACAGACTCCAGCGATTATCAGAACATCAGTTACTTTATAACTTCAAATCAACCCAAACAACAGACTTAAAAGAATATAGTATTTTAATTCACACAATAGAATCCCAAATGACTTCCATACAGAACATGAAAATTCCTAGGTATGGCGGGCAACTTACATCACCTTTAAATAAATGCAATGGTTATAGCCCATAAAACTAAGGTGGTTCCTCCAAGCCAATGGGAAAACTGTAGGGGATCCTAAGGGTTTATGTCACTTCTCAAGCTTCTTTTCCTCTAGCATGTATCAACTCGTACAATTTACAATTATAGAAACTCGTTTTACATACGAGGGAGTAAGATGAGAAGAGAAGTACAAGAGAAATATAGAAAGGCATGACAGGCCGACCATATTTATAAAATTACAACCTTTGCAAATAATAAATTAAATGGGTTATCGGGTTATAACCATGCATTTCCAAACATCGTGCATATCAAACATAGTATACAACATGTATCTCATATAATCACATCAACCAATAAATTTAATCCTGAATCTGTGTAGTACAAGTGGTTCTAATACCACTATTAGGACCACTAGTACGCCCCGTGGCTCAGCAGAAAAATATTTCGGTGATCCACAGCCAATGATCCATGTACAAGGAATGAATCAGATTGAAGTAGGGTTGAAAATATACCTTCTTTACTGAAAACGTTGAAAGGATGTTACTAATTCAATGTTGATTCCAAGCCATAATGAAAACATCCCAGCCTCTATGTAGTCCACCTCGTAAAAACCGAACAACCACTTTTTTTTGAACTTTTCAGATATAATTAAAAACGATTGCTAGACATTTTAAATCATTAAGTTGGTAACCTTAACAAACAAATGGATTATCATCTTTTTATCCTCTTTGATATCACATATTAAAAAGGAAATCAGGATTATTCCCTTATTAATAAAGAAGGCAAATAGAAAGTTAGAAAAATGAATTATATTCTAGAAAAAGGAATTATATTCTTTCCAAAAGAATATTAACTTCTATGTCTTTTATATTTGATCGAAATTAATTAATATAACTATTTATATTAATAAATTTAGTAAAATATATACAATTAATATTTTGTATGAACCAAATTCATATATTAATTATATCTATGTTCTCTATTTGTGTACAACAAGTTTGTACATAAAATGTGTTTAATATTTAACTACATGAGACAACTAAATACAATACCAAATGTATTTGAATTCTATTCGTTTCAACTATAGGGTGTGACCCTGTAGACTCTTGTAATGTTGGTAGTAATACTAGAATGTTTCTAACATTACAAGCGATGAGTGGCATCTAGCAATGCATCATTACCATCCAAGTTAGAAGAAGTCGTGATTCAACATAATCTTTTTGTGATTATCTTTTCATGTATTATATCATTTTATCCTTAATATATAGATTGGACACAAGTCATGGAATAGTCACACTTGTATAGTCCAATCTCATATTTTTTGATTTTCTGAGCAGACTATAATAAACAAATAAGTGTGATATCTCATATAAACTTATTCGAGCATGGTCATGCATTTCTAGTCTCACTCCATCAAGAGGCCTAAGATATTGCTCTCATTATTTAGGAGGGATAAATCTTATCTTGATCAACCATATCCCACTACATGGATTGTGGTATACCCAACATCAGTCTTTATAGTACAACCTGTTACAGTAGACATTTTAATTATATCAAAATATACGACTCACGATGTTAAGACAATGATAATCTCAAGTCTGAGGATCATATACATAGTTATCACTATGTGTAATATTGTGATTATTACATAATAATCCAAGAAACATACTCATAGCGGGTGAGTCTAATATGTTGTTCTCTAACACATATTCATGTATTGATTTTGACATCCCTATTTCAATGACAATTCTTTGTCATTAATCAACTACACATTAGTCTCAATGCATTATTGTTGTCCAAGCCCACAATAATACTTGACTAATGACCTTTTTAAGAATAATCATATTTTCTAAGGACTTTATTACAATTAAATTTATTTATATACATAAAAAAGTAAATTGAAATAATAATGGCAATGCCTTATATTAATAAACAAGGTAAAATGAATATGTGATTACAATCATCTCATGATTGGTCTTTGGGCATACTCTAACAGTTAAAAGGTAATACTAGGTGAGACTCGTTAAGTACCATTGAACTTATGGGTGTTTATTTGCAATGCAAGTTGTTAGGTTTGGGTCAGTTCGCCAAGAGGGACCAAGCTAGGAACACACCAAAATAGTTTATTGTAGAGAGATATTATGAATACAGAGGGGCATTTTTGAGAATATGTTTTTAAATATAAAATAATATTATACGCCATGATTGGATCTGTTTTAATAAAGTTTTATATGGTATTGTCTTATATTATCACTAAAAATCAGTTATATCTAATAAACGTTTATCTTCAAAATCTATTACTTAGAATAATAATGATTAGTGAAGTCTTCACCCATTTTAAATTTTTTGTTAAGTGTTTAAGTCTAGTGGCATCCTATATTCGGATCCAATAAATTGGGTTGGGTATAAGGTGTTACAATTTTATTGATATCAAAGCTTTCAGTTTAGTCGATCTTCTAGCAGTTAAGTTAGAGTTAGCCTTGTATGTAACAGCCCGATTTTGGGGCTAGCTGGAATAGTGGTTTCGGGACCACTAATCCGAGGTTGAAGAAAATTATTATTATATTATTTACATGTTATAGCATGATTATAAGGATATATGAGAATTTTGGTGCTTTAGTTTTAGCGATTGAATGCTTAATTGTGAAAAAGGACTAAATCGCATAAAGTGTAAAAGTTCTATTTTACAAGCTAGGGGTGTCTAATAGCCATAGAATATCAAATTGGAGGTCCTTAAAGTGAAATTAGACCCATAGAGAATAGGCGGCCGGCCATAGGGGAGAAAATGAAGTCAAAATTGGTTAAGTGGTTGGGTTAGGTGGATTAAATTGAAGGAAATAAATACCATAAAGAAAGAATGATATCACCCATTTTATTCATCTTCTTCCCACCAAAAATATCAGCTAAGGAAGGGTTTTGGAAGCCAAAAATTTTCAGCAACTTCTCACCCTTGAAAGTAAGTGATTTTGGTGGTTTTATTTGATAGTTTTTGTACTTTTGGAACCCCCAAAGCTTAAGCTAGCTAATGAGGGGACTATTTTGCAAAAATGGTTGAAATTTTAGGAACTTTCCATGAGAGTGTTCATGTTGTTTGCTGAGTTTTTATGGAAGAAAATGAATGTTAGTGAGTTAAGGAACAACTTTTGTGAAAGGTGTTACCATGAAAACACCTAAATGGGACCTATTAGTAAAGGTTGAACTTATGTAATAAATGCATGAAATAATTGGTTTTGTGAGTTGTTGTAAGAGAAATAAATGTTCAACTAGGCTTGTCTAATGAGAAAATATGATGAAAAATGATTTACGAGCCTAGGGGCAAAATTGTAATTTTGACAAAGTATAAGGGCAAAATGGTCATTTTTGCCTAAGTGTAAATTTTGATGTATCATGAGTTATAAAGTGATTGAATGAGTAAATTTTATTATTATAGATCAAGAAGAGCGTGAAAACAACCTTGACCGAGGAAAAGGCAAGGTTACAGACTAAATCGTCGACTAATACATATTGCATCGAGGTAAGTTTATGTGTAAATGATACATCTTTAATATATATGTTGTTACTCATTGGTGCATTGTATGAATGAGATCAATTATACTTGAGATTAATTGAAATTGATAGATAGTGAATAATTCTCGTATGAACCTCGGAATAGATATGTAAGTGCGGAAAAATATCCGTAAATATTCTTATTGGTGGGCTATGTGTGATACCACTGTAATTATTCTTTTTGATGGGCTGTGTGTGATACCACCTTATTATTTATTCACAATGGGTTGTGTGCGATACCATCGTTTGTATTATCATTTGGTTGGCTATGTGCGTAACCACCGTAAATATTCTTGTTGGTGGGCTATGTGCGATACCACCCTATTATTGATTAATGGTGGGCTGTGAGCGAAACCACCAGGTACTTAGTATTATTCCGAATGGTTCATCGAGAAATTATCTATGTAAATGTTTCATGTGGCTTTGTGGTGATGAGTACAGGATATGTGAGCAATACAAATGTTATACGGTTGGAAGGTGGTAAGGGATGAGATGAGTAAGCATGGTTATGAAAATGTCAATTATTCTTGTTTAGTATGAAATGTTATTGACTGATTAGCACATGCTATGATGCTTATTGTTTACACGTAAACTTACTAAGCTTAAAGCTTACTCCCTTTCTTTTCCCTTATTTTTTTAGTGTCACAGAGCCGGCTTGGGATACGAAGATAATTTGAAGATCACCCACACTATCAGCTCATCACGGTATATCTGGACTTAGCATTTTGTGTATGGCATGTATAGGGGCTAGACTTAGTGAAATGTTATGTTGTTTTGGCTAACTGTGTTGGCTCTTTCAAAGATGAACTCTTTTGTATATGGCCATAGTTAATGGCTCATTATTATTAATATATGAAAAGATGAAGGTATTCATGAATGTGTATGATACATGATTGAGTTGCTTGGTAAATGGTTGAATGTGATTGATGTGGTATGAGTTAGGGTGATAAAAAGAGCTTGGCAAATAACCTTGTTCCTATCCACACGGGTAGGCACACGAGCATGTGTCTAGGCCATGTGTGACGCACGGTCAGTCCCATGGGTGTGTGACTAGGCCGTGTGTCCCCTACATATTAGTGTTGCAAGTCAGTGTCGACCACGGGCTAGACACACGGGAGTGTACCTAGGCTGTGTGCCCCTTATTTGGTTGATGACGCCACAAACAGAATACCCAGGTTTTTATACACGGGTAAGGACACGGGCGTGTCTAGGCCGTATGGAGGACACGGGCCAAGAACAAGAGCGTGTGTCCGGCCATGTGAAAACCCCTGTAGGTTCGAATTTCAAAAATAAATTCCGCACAGGCTAGGGACATGGGCGTGCGTGACCACACGACCTGCCCACACGAGCGTATGGCTCTGCTTAGGTAAAATTTTCCTAAGTTTACAAAAGATCCCGGTTTGATTCCGAGGCCCTCCGTTTGCATGTGTAAGGCCTCGTAGGCCCATAATAAGAATGTTATGAATGTGAATGAAAAAAATTTTAAATTGGAATGAATATGTTCAAGCAAGATAACTCCGGTAATGCCTCATACCCGGTTCCGACGTTGAATACGGGTAAGGGGTGTTACATTTAGTGGTATCAGAACTATGGTTTAGTCAGTTCTCGAACTACCGTAGCGTGTGTGAGAGTCTAGCTATACATGTCATAAACGTATAATGATAGTGTGGTGACTTTTGACAATTCTAAACTTTGTTTTTATATAGTAAATGGATCCCGACTGAGTGGCTGCTAATGACGCTGCTAGTAAAGCGCCAGCCCCCGCACAAGGGACCGTGCCTGTAGAAAGTGGATCTGAGACTTTGGGTCAAGGAGAAGAGGCTCGGGAAACCTTTCTCTAAATGATGAGTAATTGGTACAAGGAGTATGTACGAGCAAACCCTAATGCTCAACCTCCTCCACCTCCTCCTATATCTCAGCCCGTTCCTGTGGCTCATCAAGGTATAAATTTGGTGAGAATGACCAAGCCCCCGGTAGATAAGATTCGGAAGTTCTAACTTGAGAACTCAATGCGAGTATTCGATGAACTCTCCTGCACGCTTGAGGAGAGCTTGAAATGCGTCGTGACATTGCTGAAGGATTCAGCATATCGTTGGTGGAAAATGTTGACGTCGATGGTTCCAAGGGAGAGAGTAACGTGGAACTTCTTTTTGGAAAAGTTCCGAAACAATTACATAAGTCAAAGATTTGTGGATCAGAAACGGAAAGAGTTCCTTAAGTTGAAGCAAGGTAAAATGACTGTGGCAGAGTATGAGCACTAGTTTGTTAGGCTGAGCAAGTATGCACAAGAGTGTGTGTCTACAGAAGCTATCTTGTGCAAGAGGTTTGAAGATGGGCTGAATGAGGATATCAGACTACCAGTTGAGATCTTGGAATTGAAAGAATTTCTAATGTTGGTTGATAGGGCATGCAAGGCCGATGAGCTGAATGATGAAAAGAGAAAAGCTATGATTGAGGCCCGAGATGCAAGGAAGAGACCGATGAGTAAATCGTTCCAAGCTCAATCAAAGAGATCCAAGGAAATAAACCCTCGGACGACTGCTTCAGTTGGGTATTCACATCGAGATTGAGGTAATACATATTCGGGCTCGAGAGTTCAAGCCACCTCGATGGCAAGCGTGGGCAATCCAAAGTCAAATAGACCAGAGTGTTCAAATTGTGGTAGGCAACATACTGGGAAGTATTGGGGGAATAACCGTAATTGTTACAAGTGTGGTTCACCCGATCATTTTAACCAGAATTGTCCAGAGAGGGATGATGATCGCTGGAATTAGAATCTTAAAATTTATAAAAAGAATGATCGAACCTGCAAACTAACTCTGACAACGATTAAAGGCAAGTGTACCTATCGAACAGTAGTATAGCTTAGGCAAGACCGGATTGTCAAACCCAAAGGAACTAAAAGTACTAATACTAACCTTCTTTTTATTATCTAGCCTAAAATAAGTGAAGTTGTTTAGACTTAACTACTACTAAGCTAAAGACGCAAAGACAAAAAGAATGAATTGGGAAATAACTTGAGGGAAGACTCAGTTGATTTAAGACGATACCCTCAGGAAGAATCCACCTAGACTTCACTTGTTATCTAACACTGAACCATACAATTTATTCACTTAACTTGATCCGTAGGACTCCCTAACGTATATTAAACCCTCTCTCGAGGTGAATAACGTCTAACCCAGGTTAATTAACGGAAATATCTTTCTAACTTAATAACCCCCTAGAATAGCAGTAAATCGATCTATGGATTCCCATATTAGGTTTCACCCTAATCCGGTAAAATCTCGTCACCCTATCTCTAGGCGCGCGAACGACTCCGCTTTAATTATGCTAGATCTATTCTTAAGCAGGGACTTTTGCTCCTCCACCTAAGAACATCTGACTTGAGTCAATATCCTGAAAACATTAACACAAGAATTAAGCACACATAATTAAGAACAAATCAAGTACTTATCTTATAGTTCAGAAAATAATAACAAGATTCATCTAGGTTTCATCCCCTTCAGGTATCTGAAGGGTTTAGTTCATAACAAATAAAGAAAACATCTCAGAAGAAAAGATAAAACAAAACATAAGAAATCCCTAAAACTCCCTGAAGGAATTGAATGAGAGATCCACCGTCTTGAGTAAAATTCCGGCTTCTAGAGATGGATCAACTGGCTATCTTCGAGTGATTCCCACAATTCTGACCTTTTCGACTTGGCTCCTTGGCCTAGCTAACCGCCCCTTTTCAGGTAACACTTAGGGGGTTTATATAGGCTCTTGGAATGTGTTTCTTTGCCCCAGAGTATCCAAATCCGAATGAAATTGCTCTTTGCCACGATAGGGACACAGCCATGTCACACGCCTGTGTGACTAGTCTTCAAGCCGTGTTTGGACTTCTTTAATGAGGCACAGCCGTGTGACTTGCAGGTAAGGCCGTGTTCTAGATGATCAATGTGGCACGGTCGTGTGGGCTTAAGTCCATGTAACACCCCTAACCCGTATCCGTCGCCGGACTAGAGTTATGAGGCATTACCGAACTAGATTCAGACCATCGTAGGCATTTATAGCAATTCATACATTTATCAAATCCCAAAATCGCATACTTAACTTCTCAATATCCAACTAATAATTCATATCAAAGTTCAGATTAAATCAAATAATCACTCAACTCAAAGTTCACATGAATTTATTTGCATGCATATAAATGAATCTAGGATGTTTATACAGTACATACTTCGCATACCCATATGATCATATATTACATCATGATCATAAAGAACAGTTCTTAACATACTAATTTCGTTTGCTTTAAAAACAAATCATCATACATATACCATTTTATTTCATTACCAAATTATCATCTAGTCTATAATTGTTTTAAGCATTTTGAACAATAGTAACAAATACAAATACACATAATTCGAATGACCAAATAGAATAGTTAAAATTCGTACATTGAACTAATAAATAACTACCTATTCGGTTACATTCATTATTTCTAACCCAATTTAATCATACCAAATTTCCTATATATAAATCTAAACCAAAAGTTCCACATTTTACCAATTACAAGTGTTATTACACATTTTTTTACCAAAGTGAGATTAAAACCTCATTGACATACTTGAATACCAAACATAAACATAACAAACATATCATCCTTATATCCCCTGACTAAATTTCATATGAATAAGACATTAATATTAGCATATGGTGTCATTACTCGCAAGACCAAATTGTACCAATTACAAACACCTAGACCATGGCCGAATATAAAGTAAGCAAATCCTTACTACTTTTGCATCACAATGACATAACCATATGCATCATCTAGTCATTAAAAAGAAAATCATATATATCCTCATTATAACACAAAAATAAAAGCCATGTTCATATGACTATAATACATATGACCAAACTTAATATCCATTTGTAAACATATTGGACTTAAAGAACATGAAATCATTTTAATCGCAAACATGCTCTCTATGTATCATATATTGACCTAAATTAGCATATAACAATCCAAGAATAAATTTGCCAAGCACCGAACACATCAAGCATTCAACCATTCATACATATATCCAACTAATATATCAAAGAGCACAACAACTAAAATTAATCAAAAAGAATAAGCCTTTTTCGCAAGGCTAAGTTATGCTTATAAACAAAACCAAAGTTCATTGATTTAACAACTTAGTCTAACCTATACTTGCCTTTTTGATTCAAAAACCACATATAAGTACCAAAAAGGAGTTGATAGCGTGGATGATTCTTCTGACAATCCTTTGAGCCCGTAGCTTGACCAAAGTCTGTAAAACAGACAACGAATACATATAATGTAAGCTCTCTAGCTTAGTAAGTCTAAGGCAAATTCGGTACTTAACTAAACATTCAAACATTACTAATTCGAATGGGATATTAAATACAATAATTTATCCTATAAATTTCACCAAAGTCATATGTCATGAATCTCGTTTAGCAAATTGGCTAACCATCTATCGTAAGCATGAAACTTCAACACTTAAATACCTTAGGTAGTTGCATAATTCAAGACTATTAATATAATACACATTTCAACCATATATGACCTATTATTCACATATACCAATTATACATATGCCGAATCTCATTAGTATAACATAACCAAACCTATACTTCAATACACATATCTTATCATATTTCAATATGAATGAAATTGCACTTTAACATTTCAACAAAAGCTTCGGCCATACCTCAATTTACTTGATTCGAAAAGGGTATTTATATATATACTTACCTATTTACTTACATCTTAAGTACAACTTAGGCTTACCCGAACCTTTATCTCATTGCCGAAGCTACATTTCACCTTGTAAATGATCCATGGCTTTCCAATTAAAAATGTCACCGACATTAAGCCTGCTAGGCATCAAAGCCCGAAGTACACACCGGCATTAAGCCTGCTAGACCAAGGTCTGAAATTCATTCCACCGGCACAAGGCCTGCTAGGCATTTAGCCCGATATACATATATGTGTAACACCGGCACAAGGCCTGCTAGGCTCGAAGCCCGAATGTCATCATAATCAACCATTTCGTGCACATTAGTTAATGCCAAAGTCACATACAATACATGTATTTTATTTTCATTCTACCATCACATATCAAGCTTAGATAACTTAATCACTTTACATCAAATAAAATTTGAATCTAAATCATCACGATAACATTCGGCTAACCACAATTATATATCCAAAATTTCAAATTTCTATCATTTGTTATACTTCGTAATTAGTTTTCGACATATAATTGCTCATAGACTTACCTCGACTATTGACGGACGACGTAGACCGGCTATTTGATAATCTTCCCCTTTCCCCGATCCAAATCCGTTTTTCTTTGCTCTTAATCTAAACATATTAAAATTTAGCTCATTCAAGTACATTTCATCTCAATTTAGTCCCAAAACACATAAATAGCCAAATTACCATTTTACCCTAATGTTTCACATTTTTACAATTTAGTCCTATTTGCATAAAACACAAAATACACAAAATCTCACTAATTTAGTCAAGGGCCGAATGTTCATAGGGACCCTAAAAGTCCATTACTTTCATTTATTTTGCATTTTAATCCCTCAACAATTTGACTTTTACAAATTAGCCCTAAATACTAAATTTTACCAAAACTTCCATTTCAAAACTTGTAGATTTCTAACATAACCTTAATATTTTTCCATCAAACATCATAAAACACTAACATTTAGCCATGGTTGAATATCAAGCATGCTCAAATTCAAAATTTCTCACATGGGTCAACTAACATTCTAAGCAACGATCTCAAAAACGTAAAAATTAACGAAAACTGACTAAAAACTCACCTTGAAATTAAGCCTAGAATTGCCGAAAATCAAAGGATTTCAAAGCTTCCTTGTTTCTCCAACATTCGGCCAAGGATGAACCAAAAAGATGATGGCTTTATTTTTATGATATTTTAACATATAAAGTAAGTAATTGTTTAATTACTAATTTAACCTTTCAAATAAAATAAAACTAATATATAACTTAAGGTCATTTATGACATATGCCACCCACTAACTTAAAAATGGGCTAATTGCCCTTTTAATGCCCCATATTAAAAAGCCATCATCATTCTAGCACTTTACACTATAGTATGCAACTTTTACACTTTACGCGATTTAGTCCTTTTTGTTAAATTGAACACACAAACGATTAAATTTTTCTACGAAACTTTCACACACATTAATTCACATATAATAAACACAAAATATAATATTAAAATATTTCTCGGGCTCAGATTCGTGGTCCCGAAACCACTGTTTCGATTAGGGTCAAATTCGGTTTGTTACAATTCAGGCCGTGTGGATTTCGTGATATGGCCCATTTACTTCGTTTTGGGCCCGTTTTATGTTCTTTTCGTCCTCGGATGCTTTCCTGGGTATAAGACATGAAAAGAAAGGATTAAGAGCACCTTTTTATATCAATCGAGGCTTAAATCATCCAAAACCATACTAAATGTGGGATTAAAATATGTTGTTCTTACGGTTTATCAAATACCCCAACTGATACGAACCGGCTCAGGATGAGTCGAAACGTATATGAGATACCCAATCGTCTACGAGGAGGAATCAAGCCTTTGGAAAATAATCGGAAAATATGGATGAATTTGCGGAAGCTTTAAGTAAATAAATAGGAGTTGGTTCGGTTTGATAAAAAAATAAAATAGACAAAAAGGATAATTGGATGGAGATGGATAAAAGAACTTAAACGAGAACCGATTCAACACTAAAGAGTGTCACCCTGGGTTCTATAGTGTTTAAGGTGGAAAATGGTAATCGAAGATGGAAACGGAAATACGAACTTAACTTAAGAAAGATTCAACACTATCTAACAGTGTCACCCCATTTCTTATATTGTTAAGGTGAAAATATGGAATTCGATGATGGACCAAGACCCGTTATCTAAAAAGATAAGAACCGTTGGTATAAATAAATGGATGAGAAACGACTGACGCCACAAGCAAAGCTTGATAAGTCGGAATCGAAACTCGTACGAAAGATAGAGTGGAGATAAACTCACTCAAATGAACAACAGTTCATAAAATTTCATTCACGAAAATTTTTTTAAAAAATCTCCTACAAATGAAAATAAACAACCTATTTATAGCTACTAGCCGAATGGCCAAAATACCAAGCTTGAAAGTGTTTTATCTTCAATTGTTTAATTCACGTGGGTGCCTTCAATTTGCATTATCTTCATGAAGTTGCCGTCTAAGCTTTTGAGCACCAAAGCTTTATGTTGTCCAACATGTATCCATTATCCCATAAAATAATCATGATTCCATTTCATACCATTTCATGCTCCAATGTGTCCACCGTCTATGCACCTTCAATTTAGCACATGTCTTTTAGAGGATTTTTAAATCTCAGCCCATGCTCCAATTAATTTAATTCTTAGCATGGACCAAGCCTCCATGCCGTCCAACAAGTGTTCCACTCCATAAGATTCCATGCATCCAACTTTTTTTTAAATAATTTAATCAAGGTTCCACTAAACACCACTCATGCACATGGATAAATTAAACATTTGTGCTTTCAGTCATGCTCCATCTTGTGCCGTCCCATGCTAGAAATTTAGGATTCATGAAGCTTGCCAATTTGTTCACCATGTGCTTTCCATGCTAGGAATTTTAAATTAATTTTATAGCTTGTTCTCCTTTGTGCCGTCCACTTACTCACAAGAAGACAAGGATTATGCTTGATTATTTTATTATCCCCATGCTTCCATAAGCTTTATATTTTAATCCATCTTTGCTTCATCCATCAATCTCCCACCTTGTGCCGTCCATCACTTATGGTGCCATCAAACCATTTGTTTATTCAATTTAAGAACGAAACTCCCCTTGTCCAAATTCACACATGCTTCCATATATTCCTTTTTTGATTTAATATTGCTTGGCCGTTCATGCATCCACTAGTTACACACATGCTTTATTTTATTCACCCATAATTTCCATGTGCCTTCCAAGTCCATAATATTCATCTTGCTTTCTCGCCTTGAAGAGCCGATTGTTCTACTTAAAGCCATCAACGTGCAGCAACTTGAAGAGCTCCATAATATGGCCGAATATCCCTATTGTAACCTCAAAGTGCAGCAATTAATAATAACCCATTGGCTCATAAAATTAGCAATGAACAACTAGACATAATAACTCAGTAATCACTAATTAAATTAATTAGTGACACATATTTATTGGCACAAATTAATGCATGAAAGAAGACAAGTTAATTAAAGCTTGGACAAATTAATTTTGACTAAATTATTTAATTAATTTAAACTAAATTAATCAAATTTCATTCCAGCAATTTAATTAACTTAAACTAAGTTAACTAATTTTTTTTTATTCCAGCAATTAAATAATTAAAAATGAGCTAAGAAACGAGCTCCATAAATTTGAAAATTGTCGGTGCCTTGAGCGTGCTCGTATCATCCCCTCCCTCTTCAAGACGATTCGTCCTCGAATTGACCTGTTGGTTTTCTCGAACAACATTCTCCAAGAAATGTTTTAAGCAATACTTGCAACCCGAATAAAAACAACACCAAACAAATAAATCGCATGCAGACAGACATAAACACTTTATCATACAAAAGGATCAAGGCCTTGTCAAAATTTTGGAACAAAAACAGATAAGTTTTAAAGCATGCATACGATCTAATTGGATTCCACAAGACAAGATAAACATGAGAATAACACATCAAGTGATAGATATAGTCGTCACAAGCAAGTAATGAAGAAAACGCACATGGCACTCGAAATTGAACATTCAAACCTTGTTTTGTACTCGCACATGAATAAAAATTATCAAACACAAAATTCTTTTTGTCTTCTTTTAAAACAAATAAACCATCAATAAACAAAATAGAGCATTCAAATAATTCATGATCTAACTTCTTTATAAAATGGCAATCATCATTATGAGCTCTTTCAACATCCAAAATGAACAAAAATGCTTCAACAAATGCTTCATGACACTTATCGAAAACAATTATCTTTTTGTCAAGAACCAAAACAAATAGTCCATTATCAAACAAGATAGAACAATGAAGAACATTACGTTTTAAAGATTTTACAAGAATGGATTCAGCAACGTGATTCTTGTCAACATCCGAAGAAAACAAAATGGGTTCATAGGTTTCAAATGTCTTACCTTTGGGTGTTGAAAGAAAGAAATCGACTTTACCTTTACGCTCGGTATGACAAAAGTCATTCTTACCTTGCTTGTCTTCACAAGCTGAAAATTGAAGATCGAATTTACCTTGCTCGATCAAGACGAAACATCTCTCCTCAGGCATGTAATGTAGTCGATGCTTTATTCGCGAATCAACACTTTTCAAACAAAATGGGAACTCCATGTACACGAATTGCATATACAAACACAAAATTTGCTTAAGGAACGAATAAAATTTGAAGACAAATTGAACAAAACTCGTTACCTTATCCAAGACCCAATTTCTAAATTGATTGAAATTTTTCAAGCACAATTGGGATTGGTTGATTTTCCAACAAGATATACCAGATGATACAAAACATATTCTCGATTTAAAAACATGATTTTGATTATTAAATCCAAGATGTGACAACGGTTTAGAAAAATCAAACATGTTAAACCAATAGGAATTGTACCAACTCAAAATCGAACGATCAAAATTCTTGACAAGTTTCAAAACTGATTTACAAAGTCTCAAAGATTTCATATTAGACAATGAACAAATCTCATAATATCCACAATCAAACAAATTGAGATTAAAAGAAAAATCATCGTCGTACCTAAACGAGTCTTGTATTAGCTGGACACACATGACTCCACCTTCATACTTTGCATCACAAGGATTTTTATTAGACAAACTCGACTTAACATCATTCAAAACATCACAACGAATGTTATTAGACAAACTTGCCTTACCATCATTTAGAACATCACAAAGAATCGAGGGATGGCAAATGACGGTATTATCCATATTGTCACATCCATTGAAAAAATTTGGTGGAGTCGAAATTGTTTCAAAACACTTACCTTCCTTACCTTTCGACTCGGGAGGTTCAACTTCACCTTCAACTTTACCTCTTTCAATCAAAGAAAAACGTCGCTCTTCCGGGAGGTATTGAAGTTGTAGGTTCTTGTGCGATACATCGGGAACCTGAAATGAAGAAGCAGAAGAAGAACAAACTTCAAATGAGTTAGTTAAATCAACACTCACTTCTACTTGCTCATCTCGTTTTCTCGTTTCTTTTTCACACACTTTTTCGTTTTCTCTTTTTTTCTTGTTCTTTTTCAATCTCTTTTTCTTTTCTCTTATTTTCATTTTCCTTTTTCTCGAGTTCGTTCCATATTCGCTCATTTTCTCTCATGATCTTCTCTTGCCTTTCTTTTCTTTTTAGTTCTTTTTCTCTCTTCCTTTCATTATGACAAGAAGAGGATACAAAAGAATCAAAATGAGTAAAATTTTGTTCAAGAGAAGGGATAGCGTTCTCATAGGTATCTCGATAAGTTTTTCGGGAATGTTTCTCCAATAGAGACTTCGTTGAAGCAAAAGAGGGATAACTTGTTCCTTCTCGTTCGTAGCCTTGAAAGGATTCGAACTCATATCTTTCTTCTCTCTGTCTCGAAGACCGCGTTGAGTAAGAGTCTTGGTAATAATCTCTGCTAGAATAGTCCTTGGTCGGGTATTGCCGTGCTGATCTTAACTCCGTTCTTTGTTTTGAAGAAGTTCGCCCTCGATGATAGGAAGATGGGAGGTACCGCTTGCGCATCACTTCTTTCATTTTGGACCACGTTAATATTGGGTATTCTCCATTTCGTTTTCGACTCTTGGTGAATTCATCCCACCAAGTCATGGCATAATCAGTGAAACTATTTTCTGCCAGCCTTACTTTCTTGCTTTCCAAATAATCGTGGTACCCAAAAACCATTTCTACTCGCATTTCCCATTCAAGGTATGCATCCGGATTGGCTCTACCTTGAAACGGTGGAATGTTTGACTTGTTATTCTTCTTGACGTCATTAGAACATCCTTGATCTCTAAAGCTTCGGTTTCTTTGATTGTATCGCCTTTCGCTTTGGTTGTATGATGGATCGAACCAATCGCCATCTGCAGTACTTCTTCTTTCAAAGTATAAAGACATGCTATCATTGCTGAAAGAAATATGTTATCAAGAAAAAAATAAAATAAAATAAACATAAAAAGTTAAAAATACCTTACCACAAAACTCACAAGTCACTCACAAAGAAAAAATCACTTACACTCGTGTTTCACTCGTTTTGTGGCTTTTTCTCTAATGAGTACATTCGTGCCTTTTACCACTCTTTCTCGCTCTCACAATTTCGTACTTCGTTTTAAAAGACTTATTGCGGCTTGAGGATCGGCTTCAAGTTGGTTACAAGGGTTAAATGATTTACAGGTATAGGTAGGCTGAAACAAAAAGAAGATATATTTTTTTTAAGATCGGGGTAGAAATATGAAAGTAAAGCAAAACTTGCAAACTTCACACTTTTTTTTTAAACTTCTCTCCCTTTTTTTTTTACTCGAATTTTTTTTTTAACCTCAATTTTTTCTTTGAACTTTTTTTTTTGTATCTCTTGTTTTTTTTTGAACGTCAAATATACTATAATGACATACAAGAAACAAAAATTACAACTTGAATATTTTGTTTTTGAATTTTTGTGTTCGATTTTTTTTTCACGAACCTATTTCAGCTTTCGTCGTACGTTGTCGTGCCCCTCGTTTTGTAGCTCTGATACCAGATGATACGAACCGACTCGGGATGAGTCGAAACGTATATGAGTTGCCCAATCGTCTACGAGGAGGAATCAAGCCTTTGGAAAATAATCGAAAAATATGGATGAATTTGCGGAAGCTTTAAGTAATTAAATAGGAGTTGGTTCGGTTTGATAAAAAAATAAAATAGACAAAAAGGATAATTGGATGGAGATGGATAAAAGAACTTAAACGAGAACCGATTCAACACTAAAGAGTGTCACCCCGGGTTCTATAATGTTTAAGGTGAAAAATGGTAATCGAAGATGGAAACGGAAATACGAACTTAACTTAAGAAAGATTCAACACTATCTAACAGTGTCACCCCATTTCTTATATTGTTAAGGTGAAAATATGGAATTCGATGATGGACCAAGACCCGTTATCTAAAAAGATAAGAACCGTTGGTATAAATAAATGGATGAGAAACGACTGACGCCACAAGCAAAGCTTGATAAGTCGGAATCGAAACTCGTACGAAAGATAGAGAGGAGATAAACTCACTCAAATGAACAACAGTTCATAAAATTTCATTCATGAAAATTCTTTTAAAAAATCTCCTACAAATGAAAATAAACAACCTATTTATAGCTACTAGCCGAATGGCCAAAATACCAAGCTTGAAAGTGTTTTATCTTCAATTGTTTAATTCACGTGGGTGCCTTCAATTTGCATTATCTTTATGAAGTTGCCGTCCAAGCTTTTGAGCACCAAAGCTTTATGTTGTCCAACATGTATCCATTATCCCATAAAATAATCATGATTCCATTTCATACCATTTCATGCTCCAATGTGTCCACCGTCCATGCACCTTCAATTTAGCACATGTCTTTTAGAGGATTTTTAAATCTCAACCCATGCTCCAATTAATTTAATTCTTAGCATGCACCAAGCCTCCATGCCATCCAACAAGTGTTCCACTCCATAAGATTCCAACGTCCATGCACTTGTTCATGCATCCAACTTTTTTTAAAATAATTTAATCAAGGTTCCACTAAACACCACTCATGCACATGGATAAATTAAACATTTGTGCTTTCAGTCATGCTCCATCTTGTGCCGTCCCATGCTAGAAATTTAGGATTCATGAAGCTTGCCAATTTGTTCACCATGTGCTTTCCTTGCTAGGAATTTTAAATTAATTTTATGGCTTGTTCTCCTTTGTGCCGTCCACTTACTCACAAGAAGACAAGGATTGTGCTTGATTATTTTATTATCCCCATGCTTCCATATGCTTTATATTTTACTCCATCTTTGCTTCATCCATCAATCTCCCACCTTGTGCCATCCATCACTTATGGTGCCATCAATCCATTTGTTTATTCAATATAAGAACAAAACTCCCCTTGTCCAAATTCACGCATGCTTCCATATATTCCTTGTTTGATTTAATATTGCTTGGCCGTTCATGCATCCACTAGTTACACACATGCTTTATTTTATTCACCCATAATTTCCATGTGCCTTCCAAGTCCATAATATTCATCTTGCTTTCTCGCCTTGAAGAGACGATTGTCCTACTTAAAGCCATCAATGTGCAGCAACTTGAAGAGCTCCATAATGTGGCCGAATATCCCTATTGTAACATCAAAGTGCAGCAATTAATAATAACCCATTGGCTCATAAAATTAGCAATAAACAACTAGACATAATAACTCGGCAATCACTAATTAAATTAATTAGTGACACATATTTATTGGCACAAATTAATGCATGAAAGAAGACAAGTTAATTAAAGCTTGGACAAATTAATTTTGACTAAATTATTTAATTAATTTAAAATAAATTAATCAAATTTCATTCTAGCAATTTAATTAACTTAAACTAAGTTAACTAATTTTTTTTATTCCAGCAATTAAATAATTAAAAATGAGCTAAGAAACGAGCTCCATAAATTTGAAAATTGTTGGTGCCCCGGGCGTGCTCGTATCACCCACACTTAAGCTTTTGCTTGTCCTCAAGCAAAATTCTAAACTTACAATTAAAACAAACTTTCGATGATTCATAATTCTTATCAATAATGTCTCATCATAATTCATAGATAATTTATACATGGATGAGTTAACTCAAAGAGTCCTAAAGATTCAAACAGTCAAAGTCATATATTTGTAGCATAAAAAGGTGTTTCCCCTTATCTAAATAATTACCTTTGATTCAAAATCTACAAGGATTGACATCCTCACTAAAGATTCACTCAAATCACTCGAGGTGTTTAAGGTTTAAAATTAAGCTCTCAAAAGTCGAACTTGAAAAGTTAATCCCATAGGCTTGCCTGAAAATCAAATCTCCACCACTGTAATATGAGATGATACACAAATCAAAAGGTCTTTAACAGGGTTGTAACGGGGCTAGGGTTAAAGGTGTGGATAAAGGCTGAATTAGAAGGTTAGAATCGAGATTGACCTGACAAATTGCCTAACTAAAAAAAATTGAACTAATCCTAAATAATCACATTAATTAAAAACTAATAATACGAGCTTTTTCCTCAAGATGTGGAATTTCAACATGTAAGCTCACTTAGTAGAACTAATACTGAATATACTTCAATTTTTTTTTAAGAACAAATCAAGTTTACATAATAAGGAATGTATCTGTTACTTAAAATAAAGATAACAGCTAGGCAACACATCAAATCAAATCTCGATATGAGGGTAGTCAAAAGGAATGGTGATAACAAATACAAAGGGGTTTTGGGTTAATATTAGCTGGTAAGTAAATAAAAAGGGTTGTTAGGATCAACGGGGTTCACTAAGGGTTAATTTATGGAGGTAGGCTTTTTAGTGGAGTGAGTGAGTTAAATCCTAGGTGCCTTTATCGTCTCTGTATATCAAATCATAGGTGTGGTCTCAACATGTATAATCGAGGCAAGTTCTAGAATGACAGTTCATAGTTGACACACTCATAATCAATAAAGTGAGCATGAAAAAGAATATATACTCTAATAGGCTCAAAATCTCACAAAAATTATGGGTGTTTTGACATCAACCTTGTAAATTTCAAACTTCCAGATAATATTCAGATTCAGCTCAACAACCTAGCAAAGATTTTAATTCTAAAAAAATAGACTTATCATGCTCGATTCTCTAATATTCTTCTAATTTAATCATCAATGCACAATTAACTATGACTTAATCTAAAACATATTAATAAAAATCATAAACTATCAGAAATTTCATCCTAATTAGTAATATGAGGAAATTACTTAAAAACAAGACTAAATTCAGGGATTTGAGAATAATGAAGAAAGTTAGGCCGGTTTTGAGAATAATGCAGAAAGTTAGGCCCTTTCTTTAATTAAATATTCACCCCCCACACTTAAGATGTACATTGCCCTCAATGTACAAAGACAGATATAAAATTTAAGAGAGAGGGAGAGGTGAAACTTCCTGAATTACGGATGAGATCTCGGAGTTGGAGGAGTCGGTCTGGATGACGATCCTGAGCTAGATGAAGAAATTGGGGAGCTCGTAAATAGTTAGCCAGGAGTTATTAAGACACATTTAAAATAAACGAAATATATAACTAAAAACAAGAAAGAAAAAGGAAAGGAGACTAAGAAGGAAAATAAACTAAGACTTGAAGATAAAAGGGCTTGAGAATCCTTATTGGTAGATGGTTCGTGAGGTGGGTGTGACTTCTAAGGCGAGGTGCTGGCGGTGGCGGAAGTGGCGTGATTCCCAAGTAGCCTTTACAACCTAACATTAAGAAATTGAAATATATTAAACTAGTTTAAGCATAAGATTGTCAAAGAGAAGGAAATTGAAGCAAAAGAGAAAAGAAAAATAAAAGATAAATGGTCTCAAAGACCCTTGGCTTGTTGTTTGGATGAAGCGGCCGGCATGAGCTTATGTATAGGGGTCACCTTTGGTGAGATTATGCTTGGCTTCTTCCTCTTCTTCGGCATGGTTTTGGTGTAGCTCAAGGGTTGGAGAGACTTGTTATGGAGGGGAAATCTGAGGATAGGGAATAAGAAAAGAGGTGGGAAGTAGAAGAATGGGGAGGAGTTATTGTTTAAATAGAGGCTCAAATCTGGTACGTTCTCACGCCCGTGGTGTGAGGGCGTGTTGATGAACACGGCCCCTTAGCACGACCGTATGTCTAGGCATGTTGTTTCTCCATGCTCGTTTTTTAACCGGCCACGCCCGTAGGGCACAAGTCAGTATGTTAGCACAGTTTTAAGGCACGGGTGTGTTCTGCCCGTGTCTTGCAAGTCAGTAGCTTCACACGGTCGTAGGGCATGGCCGTGCCACTTTGTCGGTGCCCGTGGGGGAGTGGTTGAGTCTGTGAATTCAAAAGTTGGTTAGGACTGATTCGTACCGCCATGTGCAAGGCCGTGTGGCTTGGAAATCTGCACTTTTGTGTTAGTTTAAAAACTAAATTTTCAGAACTAGGAAAAGAAAAGAAACTGAAAAATAAATGCGAAAGTAAATAGGGTTAATGCTCGGGTTGCCTTCCGAGAAGCGCTCGTTTATAGTCTTAAGCTAGACTTTCTTTGTATTTGAAAAAAGATCAGGGAGGTTTAAAGGTTTGAATATCTTCCCTCATGCATACAGTTCTATTTTCTTGATAAAGTTTAAGTCGAGCAGCGTTTACCTTAAAAGTGCCGAATGTTGGATTGCTTACCTTGACTGTTTCGTGTGGGAAGATATTGTGTACCTTAAGAGAAATTTCGTCGTTTACTTTCAGGCCTGATATGGTAATGCGAGGGTCAGCTTTGTCTAACAGCACATGGTCTCCTATTTTGAAGTGATTCGATGTTCCTATGAGCTCTTCTGGGGGCTCCTTAGGTTTTACTTCGTGCGGTTCCTGTTTCTCTTTGATTTGTGTTTTTTGCTCTTCTGAATTGTCAACCTTAAGGCTTCGTTTCTTATGTAATTTTTCTTTGTTGGTGCTAGGTTCGTGATTCGGCTCAAGTTTGTATCCTTGTAGTGTTTCCTGCGATGAAGCTTGCATAAATTGATTATCAACTGGATTGAGTTTCTTACCTTCATCGATTGTTGTCCTGGCCGAGTCAAGAGCTTGAAGACTGATTGATTCGTCGCCTACACAAAGTATGAGTTCTCCTGTGGCAACATCAATTTTAGTCTTGGCAGTTGCTAGGAAGGGTCTTCCTAAAATTAAGGGGATTGAATTATCCTCATCCATGTCTAAGACAACAAAATCTACTGGGAAAACAAATTTGTCGATTTTGACAAGAACATCTTTGATAATGCCCCTAGGAATTCTAACAGTTTTATCAGCTAACTGAATACTCATCCTAGTTTGTTTGGGCTTCCCTAGACCTAGTCGTTTAAACAATGTATAAGGCATGACATTTATACTTGCCCCTAAATCAGCTAACGCATTATCAACATTTAGTCTACCAATTAAACAAGGAATAGTAAAACTCCCTGGATCGTTTTGCTTCCGCGGTAGTCTATTCTGTAACATTGCTGAGCATACTACGTTTAATTCCACATGTGGCTCTTCATCTAATTTACATTTGTTCGTTAATAGCTGTTTTAAAAATTTCCTCGAATCTGGCATCTGAAAAAGGGCTTTAAGAAGAGGTAAGTTAATATGTAATTTCTTTAAAAGTTTAAGAAACTTACCAAACTGTTCTTTTGTATCATCTCTGTTCATTGCTTCGGGGTAAGGTATGCGAGGTTGGTATTCTTTGATTACCGGTTTTGGCTTTTCCTTCGTTACCTCTATTTTACCTTTTTCTACCCCGTTTTCTTGTATTGAGTTGGGTTCATCTAACCCTTTACTATCATTAGCTGTGATGGCTTGAATTTGCTCCTTTGGGTTGATCTCAATATTACTCGGTAGACATCCTTGCGGCCATTCGGACATTAACTTTGTAAGTTGTCCAACTGCTTTAGTGACTTCTCCTACTGACTTAGTAAGTTCCCTGATTCGGTTCTTGGTCTCCTCAGCCAATGTTTGTTGACTTTTAAGTGTTTTCTCAGTATTTTGGAGACGATTTTCTGTGCTTGGCATAAATTTTGTCAGCACCTCTTCGAGGTTTGGCTTTTTCTCTTGTGGATGTGGCTGATTTTCGAAATTTTGAGGAGGTTGTTGTCTTTGATTTCCTTGACCTCCCCATGAAAAATTTGGGTGGTTCCTCCAACCTGGATCATAAGTATTACTATAAGGATTATTGTTGGATCTGAAATTATTGCCTATATAGTTCATCTGTTCGCTCTCTGCGCCTGGTTGGTAGGGTGGGCACTCTGGATTCGCCACAGTTCCACTTGCATCGTATTGCATAACTGGGTGTACCTGCGAAGAACACAAACTATCAAGCTTTTTATTTATCATCTCTATCTGTGTTGATAGTGTGGTTACTGCATCGAGGTTGTAAACTCCGGCTGATTTTGTCGGTTTAGTCCTTGTAACTTGCCACTGATAGTTATTCAATGACATCTCTTCAATGAACTCGTAGGCTGCTTCAGGAGTTCTGTTGTTCAGGGTTCCACCGGCTACTGAATCAACTAGTTGCCTCGTTGAGGGGTTTACACCGTTATAGAAGGTTTGGACTTGTAGCCATAAGGGTAAACCATGGTGTGGACACCTTCTCAAGAGATCTTTGTATCTCTCCTATGCATCGTATAATATCTCTAAATCCATCTGCACAAAAGAAGAGATATCATTCCGTAATTTGGCCATTTTGGCCGATGGGAAATATTTCAATAAAAAATTTTCAGTCATTTGCTCCCATGTAGTGATTGACCCTCGTGGTAACGAGTTTAACCACTGTTTGGCTTTATTTCTTAATGAAAAGGGAAATAACCGAAGACGTATGGCATCATCAGAAATGCCATTTATTTTGAAGGTATCACAGAAGTCTAAAAAATTAGCTATATGAGTGTTTGGGTCTTCATCCTGCAAACCATCAAATTGTGCAAATTGTTGAATCATTTGTATTGTGTTAGGCTTTAATTCAAAATTATTAGCAGCTATAGCAGGCCTAACAATACTCGATTCTGCTCCTGTTAAATGTAGTTTAGCATAATCAAACATAGTACATGGAGCATTGTTTTCTCCCACATCATGTGGTTGTGGATTATTCTCGTCCATCCCTTCAGTAGGATTGGATCTGCCTTCTTGGTCTTCCTCTGTGTAATTTAGGGCTCGCCTGATTTCTCTGCGAGTCCTACGAACTGTAGCTTCAATTTCACTGTCATATACTAGTGGTCCTTTCGGGTTCCTTCTAGTCATAAACTAGAGGTACATGCTAGGAGAAGAAAGAAAGAAAATTTAGCAAAATCAAAATTTAACCTAAAAATAAAATTGCGAAAAATAAAAATAATGGCTAAAGTAATAAAATAGAGCTTTCTTAATATTTTAGTTCCTCGGCAACGGCGCTAAAAACTTGATGCTGGAATCAGAGTCTTAAAATTTATAAAGAGAATGATCGAACCTGCAAACTAACTCTGACAACGATTAAAGGCAAGTGTACCTATCGAACAGTAGTATAGCTTAGGCAAGACCGGATTGTCAAACCCAAAGGAACTAAAAGTACTAATACTAACCTTCTTTTTATTATTTAGCCTAAAATAAGTGAAGTTGTTTAGACTTAACTACTACTAAGCTAAAGAAGCAAAGACAAAAAGAATGAATTGAGAAATAACTTGAGGGAAGACTTAGTTGATTTAAGACGATACCCTCAGGAAGAATCCACCTAGACTTCACTTGTTATCTAACACTGAACCATACAATTTATTCACTTGACTTGATCCGTAGGACTCTCTAGCGTATATTAAACCCTCTCTCGAGGCGAATAACGTCTAACCCTAGGTTAATTAACGAAAATATCTTTCTCACTTAATAACCCCCTAGAATAGCAGTAAATCGATCTATGGATTCCCATATTAGGTTTCACCCTAATCCGGCAAAATCTCTCACCCTATCTTTAGGCGCGCGAACGACTCCGCTTTAATTATGCTAGATCTATTCTTAAGCAAGGACTTTTGCTCCTCCACCTAAGAACATCTGACTTGAGTCAATATCCCGGAAACATTAACACAAGAATTAAGCACACATAATTAAGAACAACTCAAGTATTTATCTTATAGTTCAGAAAATAATAACAAGATTCATCTAGGTTTCATCCCCTTCAGGTATCTGAAGGGTTTAGTTCATAACAAATAAAGAAAACATCTCAGAAGAAAAGTTTAGTTCATAACAAATAAAGAAAACATCTCAGAAGAAAAGATAAAACAAAATATAAGAAATCCCTAAAACTCCCTGAAGGAATTGAAGGAGAGATCCGCCGTCTTGAGTAAAATTCCAGCTTCTAGAGATGGATCAACTGGCTATCTTCGAGTGATTCCCACAATTCTGACCTTTTAGGCTTGGCTCCTTGGCCTAGCTAATCGCCCCTTTTCATGTAAAACTTAGGGGGTTTATGTAGGCTCTTGGAATGTGTTTCTTTGCCCCAAAGTATCCAAATTCGAATGAAATTGCTCTTTGCCACGATAGGGACACGGCCATGTCATACACCCGTGTGACTAGTCTTTAAGCCGTGTTCAGACTTCTTTAATGAGGCACGGCCGTGTGACTCAGGGGTAAGGCCGTGTTCTAGATGATCAATGTGGCACGGCCGTGTGGGCTTAAGTCCAGGTTGTGTGGATTTCGTGACATGGCCCATTTACTCTGTTTTGGGCCCGTTTTATGTTCTTTTCGTCCTCGGGTGCCTTCTTGGGTATAAGACATGAAAAGAAAGGATTAAGAGCACCTTTTTATATCAATCGAGGCTTAAATCATCCAAAAGCATACTAAATGTGGGATTAAAATATGTTGTTTTTATGGTTTATCAGATGAGAAGGAAAGAAAGCAAGAAATAAGATCAAGCATTGTGTATTCGAGGGGTAGATTACAAAAGAACCCGGGAGGTGGGACTTGTAATAGAGATGCGCCTAGAGACTCTGTTGTGAGGTCGAAGGGTTGAGCACCTGCAAGGACTTATGTCATTCGCGCTCGCGAAGAGGCATCATCTCCAGATGTGATAACGGGTACGTTTTCTCTTCATGATATTTCTGTTGTTGCTTTGATTGATCTGGGGTCTACCCATTCTTACATTTGCATGAAATTGGCATCTAGCCTGAGTATGATTGTAGAGTTTATGGAATTTGTAATAAAAGTGTCCAACCCGTTAGGCAAACATGTGCTAGTTGACAAGGTGTGTAGGAATTGTCCCTTGACCATTAGAGGTCATTGTTTTCTGGAAAATCTCATGTTGTTGCCGTTTGATGAATTTGACTTGATTCTTGGTATGGATTGGTTGACTGCTCATAATGTTTTAGTGAATTGTAGTAGTAAGTTTATTAAATTGAAATGTATAAATGGAGATGTCATTCGGGTTAAATCAGGTAGATCGGATAGTATGCCTGTGATAATTTCATCTATGGTAGCCGAGAGATACTTGAGAAAATGATATAAGTCCTATCTCGCCTTTGTGTTGAATACTCAAGAGTCAGATGTAAAGATTGAATCAGTGCCGGTGGTATGTGAGTATCCAGATTTGTTCTCGAAAGAGTTACCCGGATTGCCTCCAGTTAGAGAGGTCGAGTTTGGGATAGAGTTAGTTCCGGGTACGGCACCTATTTCGGTTGCTCCGTATAGGATGGCACCATTGGAGTTGAAAGAATTGAAGGTTCAGTTGCAAGAGTTAACGGACAAGGGTTTTGCAAGACCGCGTTATTCACCGTGGTGTGCGCCGGTACTTTTTGTGAAGAAGAAAGATGGGTCGATGAGATTGTGCATAGACTACAGACAGCTCAACAAGGTGACAGTGAAGAATAAGTATCTTTGCCAAGGATAGATGATTTATTTGACCAATTGAAGGGAGCTACGGTGTTCTCTAAGATAGACGTAAGGTCTGGTTACTACCAGTTGAGGGTTAAGGAGCAAGGTGTGTCAAAAACTGCATTTCGGATGAGGTATGACCATTATGAGTTTCTCGTAATACCATTTGGCTTAACGAATGCTCCTGCGATCTTTATGGATTTAATGAACTGTATCTTCTAATCGTATTTGGATAAGTTTATTGTTGTTTTTATCGACGACATATTAATTTATTCTCGGGATGAGAGTGAACATGCAGAACACCTGAGAATTGTTCTGCAGACTCTAATAGACAAGTAGTTGTATGCTAAATTCAGCAAGAGTGAGTTTTGGCTCTGAGAGGTCAGATTCTTAGGACACATTGTGTCTGGTGATGGCATTAGAGTTGATTCGAGTAAGATCTCGACTATTGTGGAGTGGAAACTGCCAAGGAATGTGTTAGAAATTAGAAGCTTTTTGGGTTTAGCGGGGTACTACAGACGGTTCGTAAAGGGGTTATCCATGATTACTACCCCAATGACGAAACTGTTGCATAAAGATGTTAAGTTTGAATGGGCTGAGAAATGCCAACAGGGTTTCGAGAAATTGAAAGCATTATTGACTGAGGCACCGATTTTAGTACAACCTGAGTTGGGGAAAGAGTTTGTGGTTTATAGTGATGCGTCATTAAATGGCCTTGGCTGTGTGTTGATGCAAGAGGGTAAGGTAGTAGCTTACGCCTCGAGACAGCTAAAACCGCATGAGAATAATTATCCGACTCATGATTTAGAGTTGGCTGCGATCGTCTTCGCTTTGAAGATTTGGCGTCATTATTTATATGGTGAGAACTGTCGAATCTTCACAGATCACAAGAGTTTGAAGTACTTGATGGACCAAAAGGATTTGAATTTGCGACAACAGCGGTGGCTTGAATTATTAAAAGATTATGAATTAGTAATCAATTACCATCCTGGGAAAGCGAATGTGGTTGCAGATGCCTTGAGTAGAAAATCTCTATATACTTTGAGAGCCATGAGTACGAGCTTAGCATTGCCTGATGATGGTACTATATTGGCCGAGTTGAGGGCTAAACCATTATTTATTCAGCAGATATGTGAAGTTCAAAAGAATGATAGTGAGATGCAAGCTAAGAGAGCCCAGTGCGAATCGGGAAATGACTCTGATTTTTGGGTGAGTTCAGATGCTTGTTTGATGTTTCATGACAGGATTTGTGTACCTAAAGATGATGAGTTGATCCGGAAAATTTTACATAAAGCGCACAGTGGTTGCTTGTCAGTACATCTGGGCAGTACGAAAATGTACAATTATTTGAAGAAATTGTATTGGTGGCCAGGTATGGAAAGAGACATCTCCGAGTTTGTTACAAAATGTTTGATCTGTCAACAAGTGAAAGCTGAGCATCAAGTACATTCGGGATTACTTCAACCGGTGATGGTTCCAGAGCAGAAGTGGGATCAAATCACAATGAATTTCGTAACGAGGTTACCTATGACTCCAAGAAAGAAAGATGATGTGTGGGTTATTGTGGATAGATTAACGAAGTCAGCTCACTTTATACCGGTGTGTGTTGATTATTCACTTGATAAGTTGGCCAAATTGCATATTGCCGAGGTGGTGAGATTGCATAGAGTGCCTTTATCTATTATCTCGAATAGAGATCCAAGATTTACTTTGAGGTTTTGGAAGAAGTTGCAGGAAGCCTTGGGTACAAGGTTGAATTTTAGTACTGCGTTCCATCCTCAAACCGATGGCCAATCTGAAAGAGTGATTCAAGTTCTGGATGATATGCTCCGATGTTGTGTGTTAGAGTTCGAAGGTAGTTGGGAAAAATATCTACCTTTGGTCGAGTTTGCATATAACAACAGTTATCAGTCGAGTATACAGATGGCACCGTACGAAGCTTTATATGGTCGCAAGTGTCAGACTCCCTTGTATTGGACCGAGCTTAGTGAGAAGCAAACTCAGGGGCCGATCTAATTAAAGATACTGAAAAGAAAGTGAAAGTGATCCGTGATAGTCTGAAAGCTGCTTCAGATCGACAAAAGTCATACGCGGATTTAAAAAGGAAAGAAATTGAGTTTCAAGTGGGCGACAAAGTATTTTTGAAAGTATCCCCGTGGAAGAAAATATTGAGATTTGGTCGAAAGGGCAAATTGAGTCTGCGATTCATAGGTCCGTATGAGGTTATTGAAAGGATTGGACCAGTAGCATACCGGTTGGCTTTACCGGTAGAGTTAAAGAGAATACACGTGTTTCATGTGCCGATGTTGCGGCGATATCATTCTGATCCTTCGCATGTGATTCCCTCAACAGAAATTGAGATACGACCGGGCATGACTTATGAAGAGGAACCAATTAAGATATTGGCTCGAGAGGTTAAACAGTTGAGGAACAAGAGCATAGCCTTAGTAAAAGTGTTATGGAAAAAACACGGTGTGGAAGAGGCTACATGGGAACCGGAAAAAGCTATGAGGGAACAAAACCAAACCTTTTTACCGGTAAGATTTTCGAGGACGAAAATCTCTAAAAGGGGAAGAGTTGTAACAGCCCGATTTTGGGGCTAGCCAGAACAGTGGTTTCGGGACCACTAATCCGAGGTTGAAGAAAATTATTTTTATATTATTTTACATGTTATAGCATGATTATAAGGATGCATGAGAATTTTGGTGCTTTAATTTTAGCGATTGAATGCTTAATTGTGAAAAAAGACTAAATCGCATAAAGTGCAAAAGTTCTATTTTACAAGCTAGGGGTGTCTAATAGCCATAGAATATCAAATTGGAGGTCCTTAAAGTGAAATTAGACCCATAGAGAATAGGTGGTCGGTCATAGGGGACAAAATGAAGTCAAAACTGGTCAAGTGGTTGAGTTAGGTGGATTAAATTGAAGGAAATAAATAACATAAAGAAAAGATGATATTACCCATTTTATTCATCTTCTTCCCACAAAAAATATCAGCTAAGGAAGGGTTTTGGAAGCCAAAAATTTTCAACAACTTCTCACCCATGAAAGTAAGTGATTTTGGTGGTTTTATTTGATAATTTTTGTACTTTTGGAACCCCCAAAGCTTAAGCTAGCTAATGAGGGGACTATTTTGCAAAAATGGTTGAAAGTTTAGGGAATTTCCATGAGAGTGTTCATGTTGTTTGCTGAGTTTTTATGGAAGAAAATGAATGTTAGTGACTTAAGGAACAACTTTTGTGAAAGGTGTTACCATGAAAACACCTAAATGGGATCTATTAGTAAAGGTTGAATTTGTGTAATAAATGCATGAAATAATTGGTTTTGTAAGTTGTTGTAAGAGAAATAAATGTTCAACTAGGCTTGTCTAATGAGAAAATGTGATGAAAATGATTTACGAGCCTAGGGGCAAAATCGTAATTTTTCCAAAGTATAAGGGCAAAATGGTCATTTTTGCCTAAGTGTAAATTTTGATGTATCATGAGTTACAAAGTGATTGAATGTCTAAATTTTATTATTATAGATCAAGAAGAGCGCAATTTTATTATTATAGATCAAGAAGAGCGCGGAAACAACTTTGACCGAGGAAAAGGCAAGGTTACGGACTAAACCGTCAACTAATACATTTTGCACCGAGGTAAGTTTATGTGTAAACGATACATCTTTAATACATATGTTGTTACTCATTGGTGCATTGTATGAATGAGATTGATTATGTTTGAGATTGATTGAAATTGATAGATAGTGAATAATTCTCGTATGAACCTCGGAATAAATATGTAAGTACAGAAAAATATTTGTAAATATTCTTATTGGTGGGCTATGTGCGATACCACCGTAATTATTCTTTTTGGTGGGCTGTGTGCGATACCACCTTATTATTTATTCACGATGGGTTGTGTACGATACCATCGTTTGTATTATCATTTGGTAGGCTATGTGCGTAACCATCGTAAATATTCTTGTTAGTGGGCTATGTGCGATACCACCCTATTATTGATTAATGGTGGGCTGTGTGCGAAACCACCAGATACTTAGTATTATTCCGAATGGTTCATCGAGAAATTATCTATGTAAATGTTTCATGTGGCTTTGTAGTGATGAGTACAGGATATGTGAGCAATACAAATGTTATACGGTTGGAAGGTGGTAAGGGATGAGATGAGTAAGCATGGTTATGAAAATGTGAATTATTCTTGTTTAGTATGAAATGTTATTGACTGATTAGCACATGCTATGATGCTTATTGTTTACATGTAAACTTACTAAGCTTAAAGCTTATTCCCTTTCTTTTCCTTATTTATTTTAGTGTCAAAGAGCCAGCTTGGGATATGAAGATAATTTGAAGATCACCCACACTATCAACTCATCTCGGTATATCTAGACTTAGCATTTGTGTATGGCATGTATAGGGGCTAGACTTAGTGAAATCTTATGTTGTTTTGGCCAAGTGTGTTGGCTCTTTCAAAGATGAACTCTTTTGTATATGGCCATAGTTAATGGCTCATTATTATTAATATATGAAAAGATGAGGGTATTCATGAATGTGTATGATACATGATTGAGTTGTTTGGTAAATGGTTGAATGTGATTGATGTGGTATGAGTTAGGGTCATAAAAAGAGCTTGGCAAATAGCCTTGTTCCTGTCCACATAGGTAGGCAGACGGGCGTGTGTCTAGGCCGTTGTGACACACGGTCAATCCTATGGGTGTATGACCAGGCCGTGTGTCCCCTACATGTTAGTATTGCAAGTCAGTGTCGACCACGGATGAGGACACGGGTGTGTCTAGGCCGTGTGGAGGACAAGGGCCAAGAACACGGGCGTGTGCCCTACCATGTGAAAACCCTGTAGGTTCGAATTTTAAAAATAAATTCCGCATGGGCTAGGGACATGGGCGTCTGTGACTACACGCCTGCCCACACGGGCGTGTCCCATTTCACACGGGCATGTGGCCCTGTTAAGGCAAAATTTTCCTAAGTTTTCAAAATATCCCGGTTTGATTCCGAGGCCCTCCGTTTGCATGTGTAAGGCCTTGTAGGCCCATAATAAGAATGTTATGAATGTAAAAGAAAAAAAAAACTTAAATTGGAATGAAATTTGATAGCCCAAAGTTGTATGGTCAAGCGAGATAAGTCCGGTAATGCCTCATACCCGGTTCCAGTGTTGAATACGGGTAAGAGGTGCTACACTGTATGCATAATACGTCAGACTTGGCTTAGTCCCTCAAGTAAGTTATATAATTTTGTATAGTGAATAATTTGGTACATTGTTGGTGTTAAGGTAAATGAGACAGTTAGAAGGAAAAATGATAATTTCATTGATAAAAGAAAATGAGGGGATGAAACGAACAAAATAAAGAAAGTACGTATAAGGAAAGATGAAAATTTTCAGTTTTCCGCCTCAACTGGATGGTCAATTGGTTCGGTGGGGGCTTCCTCTTGTTGAGGGTGTTCTCTAGGGACTTCTTCTAGATCAATTCAATCTTCTAAGTCCTCCTTTATTTTTGAAAAAATGAAAGTAAGGAAGTCGACAAATTATTTTCATTCTCTCTGGAACTTCTCCCAATCTTTGCCCTCAAGATTGTAAACGTTAAGGTTCAGGTATTGGGGGTGACCTTCTGTAGATAGTTGAAGTTCACCTAATTCAAGTTAAGAGGGTCCGTAGCAACTTGGGCATGGAGGATGAAATTGGACCTTAGTATGGGCAAAGCCTCTATCATATTTTTCTTTGAGTCCTATTGGTATTTTCTCAAAGTTTCTTCGTTGGATTGGCGTAGACATTCCAACTCTAATAAGTGACATTATTCTTGGGATTTGAGTTTCTCCTCCCAATTGTTGTCCTTATTCGTATGCTCGAACCGGAATTCAAAATCTTTATACTTGGCCTTCCAAGCTGAGACGCAATAGTTGAGATCCTCGAACTGGCTCACAGCTTCTTGATGAGTTTGGCATAGATTAGCCAAAGGCCGTTCGCCATATTGTACAAATTCCTGATTTTCTCGATAGGAGGTCGTCGACTCGTTTCAGTCGTTTAAGGACATGGGGTGTCACAGGAGATACAACAGGGGGTGGAGGTTGTTAAGCCGCAAGATTGGCTCGCATAAATTCCGTGAACCACTGACCCATTATGTAACGACCCGATAGTCAAGGGTGCTGGAAAGTGCATTTTGGAGACTCTGTTACCATAAATCGGACTCGTAAGTATTCATTAAAAATATTTATGAAGTTAGTTGTGTAGTTAATTAGGTTTTGGTTAGGTGAATTTGCATGAATTAAGAGTAATTAGGTTTAAGGACTAAATTGCATAAAGGGTGAAAGTTAAATTATAGATTAAAGAAAAAAATTAAAAGGACTAAAGAAGCAATTTTGCCATAATTTATAAATGAGGTGACATAAGGGTGAAATTATTATAAAATTTTAAGTTAAAATATATTATAACATGTTACTTAATATTTAAGTAAATATATATAATATAATAATAATAATAAAGTAAATATAATAAAGCAAAACAAATAAGTAAATGAATAAAGAAAGAAAGAAACAAAACGAAACAGAAAGGAAAGAAAGAAAAGAAAAGAAAAAACAGGAAAGAAAGAAAGGAGAAAGACAAGGCTAGGGTTTCAAAGTTTCCAACTTCAATTGGGTAGTCAATTTAGTTCCTTTTTTTCATGTAATTTTTATGTTTTTGGAATCCCAGTGTTAAATACTACTCGGCCTATGTCGAAATTTTAGCAATTATTGAGTTTTTAAATGTTGTTAATGTTGAATAATTTTAGTATTAGGGACTAAATTGATAGATTTTTAAGTTAGGAATGAAAAAGGATTAAATTGTAGAATAAATTGTAAATTTTAAGTAATAGGGACTAAATTGTGAAAAATTCAAAATTTAGGGATTTAAGTGAAAATAGGGAGTTAAATTTAGTTTAAAGTGAAATTTCTATAAAAATATAGGATTAATTGTAAAGAAATAAAGTTAGTCTCGATTTAGGGACTAAATTGAAAATTAGGTAAATATTGAGTCAAAAATTGAAATATCAATATGAAATTGAATATATTGATGAATTTTAATTGTTTTAATTCCGTAGCTAACGTCATACCAGAATCTTCGACTAAAAAGGGGAAAGATAAAGTCGACATCGAATAGCTCAAATTTTTGGTTTGTATTTCTATAATCTAAAACTAGTTATTAATTATTGTATTTTTTTATTTAATACATATGGTAAGTGTTGAGGTAAGTATTCGGCACTTTGACATTGAATTGAATTAAAAGTTGATTAAATGGATTGAATTGATATATATATATATATATATATATATGAATATATTGACTATTTGAATTGAAAATGAATATTAATGTGAAATTTGAATATTAGATATTTGTTGCATTTGGAAAGTGAATTGAAACCCTATTAACTATATCGGGCTGAGTTAAATATAGATGGCATGCCATAGGATTGAAAGAGATTACGGATTTCTTCGACTTTGAATTGATGAGGCACTGGGTGCCAATTTACTTCGATTTAACTGATGAGACACTGGGTGTCAATTTACTACTTCGGATTTATTCGATAAGACACTGGGTGTCAATTTACTACTTCAATTATCCGATGAGGCACTGGGTGTCAAACTGGTGTGTTGGTTGGATCTGTGTATCCATCTAAGTCCGAGTCCGAGTCGTGTTAATAGGGGTAAATAAATGATAAAGTTCTATAGTTGATATTGAAATGGCATGGTATGAGAAATGGAAGTGATATAGTGAATTGAAAATAAAATGTGAAATATGTTGGCAATATATGGAATATATGAGTTATATATAGAGGTGTGCATAGGCCAATTCCGGTCGGGCTCAACTAAAAATTTAGGCCCGTTTGCTAGGCCCGACCTGGCCCGAGAAATGGGCCTAAAATTTTGCCTGAGCCTGACCCAGCTCGCTCATATTAATTTTTATATTATTTTTATATAATTTAAAATAAATATAATACATCAAAAATACTAAAAACATCAAAATAAATATTTCTCAATAAATTGAAAATAAATTTTAAAAAACATGTATACTTGAATAGCACTAAGATAGATGCAACTTAACAAGCAAATGCATCTAAAATAATAACAAAATTAACAAATGTCTTTAAAATAATAACAAAATTAACAACAAAATAAGTTTTATACAATATCCAAACAATAACAACAAAATAGTAACATAATAGTAAAATGGTAGCAAAATAGGGAGAAAACAATAAGAAAATAATATTAAAAAAAAAGATTTTTTTGTCCTTAAGTGAATTCGGGCCAGATCAGGCCTGGGCAAAAAATGCCTTACTTGAGGCCCGACCCATTTTTTAAACGGGCCTATATTTTTGTCCAAACCTTCCCACATTTCGGGCAGGCCCCATGAAAGGTCTAGTTATATACTCATGAATGGAGTATGGTATGAAATGATGTATTCATGAATTGAGTATTGCATAACTGATGCCATTGTACGAATAAATATGGTTTGATATGTGAATAACCATTTATATAGCAATTGTGTGAATTAGGATATTGTTTAATAAATGAAAAATGATAGTTATGATATTAGACATTAATATGTCCTTATAATTTAATTGTGCCTATTATATTATCTAGTCTTTAAATATTCAGATTATAGAAATACCACTGAGTTTTTACTAAGCGTACGGTTTTATTTTCCGTGCGCAGATTAGGTACAGTTATTTTAAAGAGTTGTAATTGAGGTTGTGAACATTCATCTCATCATATCTCCAAATGCCAAGAGGGTATGTTTCAAAATTTTGAATAGAATGGCATGTACTTAGGAAGATCAAGTGTGTTCCAAGTAGTAGGGACTAAAATATAAGTTATCAAAATTTTATTTTTTTTAATGTTCGAATATATTAGTGATTAGTCAAAATCACTTTGGCACCAAATGTAATATCCCTATATCAGGTTCTTTGGGTCAAACCGGGTATAGGGGTGTTACACATTAGGTCAAAAAAGACATTTTAAACCTCACTATCGAACATTTGTAGAATCGGTAGGTTATGACTTACTTCCTATGCAGAAGTCGGGACATTACTATTTACTTCATCAGTCTCAGCATGATTAGATTTTGCCAACATTCTTTAAATCCATAAGAAAAACAAGGGTTAGATCGAATCAAATACATCACACTATCGCAGGTTTATGTGGCATGTAATTTTTAAACTCCAAACACACTACGTTCAGTTTGAGAACTGACTAAACCATAGCTCTGATACCACTAAATATAACACCCTTCGCCTACCTCCATCACCAGATTAGGGTTACAGAATGCTACGGTAAACAACAGGACAAACATTCGCTATTTCAATTCAAAATACAACTAAAAACAATCATTAATAAACAAACATTAGTTAAAAATGATGTTCATACAAAAACGAAGCTTAAAATGAGCTTTAAGATACAAAGGGGTTGGACTTGAGAATGAAAAAGGACCAAATTATAAACTTTTCAAATCTTGAACAAAGTATCGATATCTTTGTAATAAGTATCGGTATCAATACCATTTTGACATTTTACCAAATCTTGAAATTTTGATTTAAAACATTTTCTCGATACCTTTTTGGAGGTATCGATATTTTTAAAGATTTATCAATAGTGAATGAAAAGTACCGATACCCAATTGGCATCCTGTCAAATTTTAAAACTATTCATTTGATCTAGTATTGATACCTTGATCCTTTTTGTCAATACTTTCTTTAAAATGGTCAAAACTCATAAGTTTAAAGGTTCAATTCATGCTTAAGTCACCTGCTACTTTTAAAGATACATACATACATACACATCTCCACTTAAATATAAGCCTTTAACCTAATTCTATTATGCAACTAGCATGCAAATATCCATTCCCTAAACTTATTTAAGCACACTCTAAAACATATCAAAACATGCCACATACCTAGAGGTGTGCATGGGCTGGGCGGCCCGACCCGGCCCGAAGGCCTGCCCGAAATGTGGGAGGGTTTGGGCGAAAATATAGGCCCGAAAAATGGGCTTGGACAAAAAAATAAGGCCCGTTTAAAAAATGGGCCGGGCTCGGGTAAGGCATTTTTGGCCCGGGCCCGGCCCGGCCCGGCCCGAATTCATTAAAGGCAAAAAAAAATTTATTTTTTAAAAAATATTTTCTTATTGTTTTTCTCTTTATTTTGCTACCATTTTACTATTATGTTTCTATTATTTTGTTGTTATTGTTTAGATATTATATAAATCTTATTTTATTGTTAATTTTGTTATTATTTTAAAGACATTTGTTAATTTTGTTATTATTTTAGAGGTATTTGCTTGTTAAGTTGCATCTATTTTAGTGTTATTTAAGTCTACATATTTTTTAAAATTTATTTTCAATTTGTTGAAAAATATTTATTTTGATTTTTTTAATATTTTTGATGTATTATATATATTTAAAAATTATATAAAATAATATAAAAAATTAATACGGGCGGGCCGGGCCGGGCCCGGGTTTTAGTATTTTTATATGGGCCGGGCTTGGGCAAAATTTTAGGCCCATTTTTTGGGCCCAGCCCTGCCCGAGCCCAATGAATGGGCCTAAATTTTTAGTTGGGCCCGACCCGAACCCGGCCCGGCCCGGCCCATGCACACCTCTACACATACCTAACTCTAACCAATATGCCATACGGCACTATCATAAACAACAATCAAATCCAACATTCAAGGTCATTTCTATCTAATTCAAACTTGCCTAACTATGTTATACGAAATCACAAGTTATTACTAATTATTCATTACCACGACATTCATTCAAGCTATCGCTAATTTTCATTCTATAACAAATCATATATGTAAGACCCAATTATTGCCGGGGGCCCAACAAAATTCAAAACCAAAATAAACCCAATTTAATGGTCCAAAAATAAGCCAAAATGACCATTTACAAAATTACAACCCAAAATAGCCCAACTAAAACAACACCCCAGCCCGACCAAAACCGGCCCAAAACTAAACAAAGTTTGGGAACTCTAGGGTTCCCTCTCCCCTCTTGCGCCGCTTCTGCCCCCCATATGCCCATGCGCCTCTGCCACCACGCGCCTCAGCCTCCACGCGCGTCGTTCCCTGTGCCCACGCCTCCTGATGATTGGAGCTCCCCCAGGCGCCTTCGCCTCCATCGTTCGCACCCACAGCCACTACGCACGCCTCGCCCATACCCTGCAAAAGGAGTAAACGACCAAAAGCGACAGAGAAAACAAGAAGAATAAAAAAAAGAAAAAGAATCAAAATTGTAAAATCAGTTATAAAAACCGAAATGAAGCCACTGTATAGGAACTTTTTTTTTCGCATAGTCAGAGATTGAGAGGAGAACACTTCAAAAACAAAACAATCAGAAATCAAAAAACATTTAAGATCGACTCTTCTGCTCTTACGCATTATCAAAAATCAATAAGAAATGAGAGAAAAGTTGATTTCATTTTATTTACTATTCTTTTTATTTATTTATTTATTTTTTACGAATCAAAACAATAACGAAAAGAAGGGAAGGCCTACCAACTTATCACCGTCGTCGGTTCACTCTTTGTTTCGTCGAGATCGAAGTCCAGAGGGGGATCCATATCGTCGGTATTTGGTCTTCGTGGCGGCGCTGAGACAGGGGATTAAACCTAACACAAAAAAGAAAAATGAAAACCCCTTTTGTTTCTTTGAGTAGCAGCAGAAATGAAAGCAAAAAGGAAGAATCTGCCCTTTTATAAAGGGATGAAACGGCGTCGTTTAGGGCCGTTTCAGTGGCCTCAAAACGGCGTCGTATCGATCGTTACCCAACAACCTGACCCGATTCAGAACCCCAGATCCGCGCGTTTCTATAATTAATGGAGAATTTGCGCACCTGGTCCCTTTCATTTCTGTACAACTTTAAATTAATCTGTGATGCATGGTTTTATTGTTTAATTGATCTCCATAATTTGCGCGTTATTTTAATTTGGTCCAGTTTATGTGCTGTGTATTGTAACAAGGAACATTTGCTTGTTCAATCTTTCTTTATTCGCATGAAATGCAATCTGATCCTCTATTTGTTTAAATAGTTTTGTTTATTTTACAAATTGGCCCTCTAATTATATTTTTATTCCGATTAAGCCTGAAATTTGGTTTTTTTCCCCATGACTTTAGATCTAGTTATTATCTAAGCTTTTTAATAAAATCATTTTGGAAATTGAATTTATAACTTCTTAAATCCTTTATTTGTGTTGTTTAAATGTATTTTTATTCTTGGCATCATATCTACGCATTGTTATTTTGTTTAAAATATTTTTCCCCTATTATTTTATTTATATATTCTTCCTTAAACCAATCTATATATATATCTAGTTTTACTCAAAATTTCTTATATATATATATATATATATATATATACACGTGTATTTCCCTTTTAAATTTATAGTATATAATCCATTAATTTGAAAGGTCATATTTTAATGTTTGATTTATTTTCACAACATTTTTTTGTTATTACTTACTATCGTTGTTGTATATTTTGTGTTAAATTATCTCTGTAATTTGAATAATGTTAAGTTTGGGTATTATTGCATGCTTAATGGTATATTCATGGCACTATTTTATGGATTCGAGCCTTTACCTAAATGTTTCATTTTATTAAGAATTGTATATTGAGCCAAATTTTAAGATTTCATATTTGAAATTTTTTTTTAAAAAAAAAAAGTAAAGGCAATGTTTGTATGTTTGGGAGTGTGGGAAAATGATGCCTTAACGTACTGGGTGTTCATTTCCTATTCAACCAGATAGCCGAATACACTTTTAATTAAATAACTTGAGGATCAAAGATAATCTCGTGTCGAAGTACAAAAGTGTTATGTCCTAACGCACTGGATGTGACATCTTTATCCTTTCGAAACGAGCTAATCTTGAAGTTCAAAGATTTAATATGAGCTAACTTTCTTTAAGCAAACTTGCCCTTTATAGCATGTTGTTAATACGGTCTTAATTTGTGTATATTTCTTGATTAATGTTTATTACTGTTACGCCTCAAACTCTAACGTGTTCTAATTTTACTAAATGTTTTGAAATTCATTTTAAGCCTAATATAAAACTTCGTTTTTCAAAATAAGGTAATGTTTGTGCATTTGGAAAGTCAGAAAATGATGCCCTAACGTACTGGGTGTCAATTTTCTGTCCAACCCGATAATCAAATACCTTTCTTTAATTGCATGTCTTGAAGATCAAAGATGATCTCAGTGTCGGGGTATAAAGGTGTTATGTCCTAACGTACTGGATGTGATATTTTTATTTCCTTCGAGACGAGTTAATCTTGAGATTCAAATTCAATATTGATTAATTTTTCCTCAGAAAATTTATAATTTTTCCAAATTTTCAATGCAAGGACACTAAATAATCAATTAGGTACCAATCTTGGGCGTACGAGGGTGCTAACCCTTCCTCGTGCGTAATCGACTCCCAAACCCATTTTCTCGAATTTCGTAGACCAAAAATGTCGTTTTAGTAAACAAAATGTTTTATTAAAACAAAGGTGATCCGATCACACCAAATAAAGATCGGTAGCGACTCCCATTTTATTTTCATTTTCAAAAACCAAAGTCGAGTTCCGTTTTACAAAAAAATGGTTTCGACAGCTTGGCGACTCCACTGGGGACTTCGATTGAGAGTCAAGTTATAAATTGATTAATTTTTGTCCTTTCGATGGAAAATTTGGAAGATTGTTTTAAAAAAAAAACCGTGTTTCTTTCGATGCATTTGTTTGTGCTATAATGTCGAGTCTCGTGAAATACTTTGGCATTGCATTGCATGACTATTGTAGTTGCACCTTTAAGTGGGAGTGAGAAGCTATGCTTTTGTGGGGTTTTTCACCTCCGCATGGGCTAGTGGACTACTTCCGGGACACATCTGTACCTATGTGCTTCGTGAGGTTTTCACCTCCGCATGGCCATAGGGAAATGTGTTCCACTGAACTGAACTCGATCCATATGAGCCTATAACGGGGGAGGATTGAGTAATCTGCCGGTTCAAGTACCCTCTCTCTAGAACCAAACCACATAAAGTAAACCCCAGGAGCCTACCCTAGATAGAATGCCGAACCTTTAATGGTTACCCAGATGAGTGTTTGGTAATATTTTACCTGTTTTGATTTTTTATGCGATACTGACTTGTTTCAATTTGCATATCATTTCGCATTAAAGAGGTGTCGATTCCTGTTCGGTTGTTAAGATAGAAGGTTTGCAATGGAAAACAAATTTCTTGCTAAGGTAGAAGACAATGCTGCTGTTCGAGCATGGTCAGAAGGATTGCAATTAGAAAAGGGGGACAGTCTAGTTGAAGGATATGTTTCTGAGTCGTGCGATTACACCCACATTAGTGTAGCACAAAACGAGCTTCAAGAATTAAGGGATATTTGGACTTATTGGGAGGATGATACTAAACGGATGTTCTGTAGCAATTATGGTGATATCTCTCATTTGCTTGATGTCAGAGTAGATCGACACTTATTTCGGGCTATAGTTCAGTTTTGGAATTCGGCATATAGTTGTTTCACCTTTGGGAGCGTAGATCTGGTACCTACTATAGAAGAGTACACCTCTTTGCTTCGTTGTCCGAGGATCCAAGCTGATAAAGTTTATACTAGGATTGCTAATGTTCCGTCCTTCGTGAAAAAGTTGATGAGCATTACCGGGATGAGTGAGCAATGGGTTTCAGTTCGGATACAGCAAAAGGGTGAGGGAAGATGCATTCCTTGGGAAAATTTAAGGGACTTAATTTTGGCACACCCTGACATGAAGAAGAAGGTGGACATCTTTGCTTTGAGCATTTACGGATTAGTCATTTTCCCCAGAGTTCTAAGGCACGTAGATGAAGCAGTGGCAGATTTGTTTGATCAATTGAATAAGCAAGTTACACCAGTTCCCGTGATTCTTGCCGAGACCTTTAGATCTTTAAATGCATGTCGGAAAGCCAGAGAAGGTAGGTTTATCGGGTGTGCACAGTTATTGATAGTATGGTTTCATGGTCACTTTTGGAAGATAAATAAGATTTCTTACCGACCTTATTGTGAGAATTATTCACCTTTGAAAGAGGAATTGGCTGCACCAAGGCGGGAGGACATATCAGAAGAAAGGTGGATAATAATCTTGCAGAATCGTCAAGAAGACGATGTTGAGTGGAGAGCTCCGTGGATGGTACTCGACGAGATGCTGTACAGATGCGAAGGTTTTAATTGGGTCCCTTTACCGGGAATATGGGGAACCATTGGGTATGCTCCGCTACTTGCGGCAAGACAGTATAAATCTAGGCAGTTTATACCGGTAACGCATGGGTTGGCCCAAAGTGAATTTTCTTATAAAGTGGAAAATTACAAGAAAAAGAGTCGGGAGATTGCGGATGCTTGGATACGACCTCGTTGGATGAAGGGAATAAGCATGGGCAAAATGGTGACTGTTGAGTATAAAGCATGGTTAAGCAAAAGAATTAATGATAATATTCCGGGTCCGGCTTTAAATGATCAGTGGAAGAATGCCTGCGGGCAGTTCCGACGGAGTTGGAAATTATAAGGCGGGATTTTTTGAAGCAAAGTTCAGAACTTGGTAAGAAAATTGAGCAATTGGAGGAGGAAAAAATGCATTTGAAGTTGGATGTGGAAATACAGAAGTCAGAAGCAGAAAAGCTAAGAAAAGGGAAGAGTAAAGCTGAAGAGGATCTAGACAGCCTAAAGAAGGACTACAAGAAGATGCGTCTCTCAATGAGAACTGCGGGGCTAGGGAAGACTTCAGGTCAATGGCGACAAGAGGTGCAAGAAAAAAGAGCTAAGGCCGAACAATGGGAAAAGAAATTTCAAGAAATAAAATATCAGAAGGAGATCCTAGAAAGGCAAGTGTTAGAAGGCCAAAATGGAAGAAATGAATTGAAGTCTAGAGTGGCGGAGTTGGAAAGGTCCCTTAATTATTATCTAAACCGTAACTCGATAATAGAATTAAAGGAAAGTTTGAGTAGAATTGAAGAAATAGAAAAGAAGACCGAAGAGTTAGAAATGGCAATGCAGGATTGTTAGAATTATATTGGGTACTTAAAGAGAGTAAAGAGCAACAGAAGGAGGAGTTACATAATGCCCAAAATCAAATTGAAAACAGGGACTATTTCATGAGAGACGCCATAAATCAGATTCAAGAGGTGGCCGAGCACTTGCAAATTTTGGCAGCAGAGGCAGATGTGTTAAGCGTACTGCATGAGTTACAGACAAGCCGAGGACAGGAGTTGGCTTCGTTACTCTAAAAGATTAGGGCTCTAGGCGCTAAGGCCAAACCGTATCTGTAATTTGTTTTATGTAAAGAGCTTTGTTTTCTAATAAAGTTTTCTATGGGGAATTGAATCAAAGTTGACACCTCTTTGCATTCATACATCACATACATTACATTGCATCACATGACATTATAAGCATTAAAAAAATCATTAAAAGATTCTAATCAATGAAAACTATTTCAGAAACCTGGAAACCAACAAAATCCTACCAGAAACACATCCTTACGATACACGTGCTAAGTTGAAGAAGATGGATCAGAGGTTTGAACAATTCCAGAAAGACTTGCAGGATCAGATGCAAGAACAGATGACAAAACTTCAACAAGAGATGAGGGACTAGATGTTAGAGGCCCAAAGGAGTATGATGGCCCAAATGACCATGATGATGAATGGGATCATGGACAAAGGAAAAGGCCCTACAGCTAGTACCGGAGAAGATAGCGAAGGCCATCGCCCAAGATTCACTCCATCTCACGTCTATGCAATGCAAAGAGGATATTCTCAAGGAGAACCTGCAGGCCTAGAGCAACGACCTGCACCACCTGCTCATCTAGGGCAAGGTATATTCGTATCGAACCTCAGAGCTAATCCTCCTGATCCAATTGTTCCAGATTTGGATGATCCAGTAGAAATAGCCAGGTTGAAAATGGTTGATCATAATGCCCAAGATAAGTATAGGAGCTTGGAAGAAAGGCTCAAGGCGATAGAAGGTACTGAAGTCTTCTCTACACTAAGTGCCAAAGAGCTTAGTTTGGTGCCCGATTTGGTTCTGCCTCTGAAATTTAAAGCGCCAGATTTTGAAAAATATGATGGAACAAAATGTCCAAAGGCGCATCTTATCATGTTTTGTCGGAAGATGACTGGTTATGTGAATGAAGATAAATTGCTAATACACTGTTTTCAAGATAGCTTGGTCAGATCAGCCCTTCGATGGTATAATCAACTCAGTAGGGAAAGGATCCGATCATGGAAGGACCTAGCATCAGCCTTTTGTGAACAATACAAGCATGTCTCCAACATGGTGCTTGATCGACTAACTCTGCAGATGATGGAAAAGAAGCCGACGGAGACTTTTAGACAATATGCGCAAAGATGGAGGGATATCTCGGCCCAAGTAGAAACCCCATTAACTAAGACTGAGATAACGGTCCTCTTTATCTACACTTTGAAAGCGCCATTTTATGATAGGTTGGTAGGAAACGTCACAAAAGACTTCGTCGATGTAGTATTATCAGGGGAACTTATAGAAAATACCATCAAGAGCGGAAGGATAGAAGGACCCGAGAGTTCGAAAAGGGCAGTGCCTATAAAGACAAAGGAGGCAGAAACACATATGGTGGGGACTGGGAGCCACTATGCCTCTAAACCGTACCCAACCCAATCACGACCTCAATATCGCCCACCTCCAAACTTCTATTTTCCTCCTTAAAGTCCTTACTATCAAGCACCTCCTCATTGCCCCGTCTACGCCACAGATAGCCAAAGACCATTCACTATATTCCCACCAAACACTATGCCTACTCAAAGCCAACCTAAAAACGAACAAAGACTGACAAAACCCAATCCTGAAAAACCTCAATTCACCCCTATTCCTGTGCCGTATGGAGAGCTGTGCCCGAAATTACTAGAAAAACAATTAATATCCCCACATTATATGGCACCTCTGAAACCTCCATACCCGAAATGGTACGATCCTAATGCTAGTTGCATGTACCATGCTGGAAACCGGGGCATCCTATATAAAATTGTCTGGCCTTTAAAAAAAGGTTCAAGATCTTATTGATGCAGGCATTTTACGATTTGATAGTGTTAGTAATATGGCTGGAAATGTGCTCCCTAACCATACTAAAAGGAACGTGAGTGTGGTGACGAAGGAAGACAGATGGTCAGTCAAAAGTTGTGTTTCCGAAATAAGGACACCTTTGTGGAAAGTGTAGGAAATGAGGACTGAGAAGGGTTTATTCTGTCCACTCAACAGAAACTTCAAGGAAGAAAGTACAAAAGGTCAAAGTTTTTGTGTCTTCCATGGCATAGAAGGGCAAAACATCCAGTCTTGTGAGGAATTCAAAAAATTACTCCAAGACATGATGAACAATAAGGAGGTCGAGATTTTTAATAAAATGGAGGAGGCCGATGAAGGAGAAATATGCGCTTCTGATAATCAATCATTAGGTTCCCCTTATAGCGCCGATCGACCTTTGGTGATCTACTACGAGGTAAAAAAGGAAGAAGTGAAACCAAAGATGATAATTCAAGTACCTTCTCCTTTCCCTTACAAGGACAGCAAAGTGATGCCATGGAAATATGATGTCAACATTACCAAAGCTACGACTGGAAGTATTAGCGAGGTTGGGCATTTTACCCGCAGCGGGCTCCTGAGGTGGTTGAATCAAGTAAGAAGACTAGTGGCTCGAATCAAAAAGGAAAGGCACCAATGCATGAGGCTGAGGTCGAGATTGAAACTCCATCCGAACAGGAAATTAAAAGACCCGTGAATGAGGATGAAGCACATGAATTCTTAAAGTTCATCAAGCACAGTGAATATAACATCGTGGAGCAGTTGAACAAGCAACCGGCAAGAATCTCAGTGTTACCCCTACTGCTGAACTCAGAACCACATCGAAATGCTTGGCTGAAAGTATTAAACCAAGCATATGTGCCGAGCAACGTATCTGTTGAAAAGCTTGATAGGTGGGTGAACAACTTAAATTTGGACAATTTCATCTCTTTCAGTGATGACGAAATACCACCAAACGGTAGGGGCTCTGTAAAAGCATTGCACATCACAACCGGTTGCAAAGGCTATATAATACCGAATGTGCTTATTGACAACGGGTCTGCACTCAATGTCATGCCTTTGGCTACACTGTCCAGGATGCCAGTTGATATGTCTTATATGAGGCCTTGTCATTCCACAGTAAGGGCATTTGATGGGACACGACGAGAGGTTATGGGAAAGATCGAGATCCCTCTAGAAGTGGGCCCATGTACATATGATATCGAGTTCCAGGTCATGGACATCACACCTTCGTATAATTTCCTTTTAGGGAGGCCCTGGATCCATTTTGCTGGGGCAATTCCTTCATCTCTCCATCAAAAAGTAAAATTCATCATGGATGGTTGCTTGATCACGATCGTTGGTGGAGAAGACATTGTTGCATCTATCTCTACTGACGCACCCTACATCGAGGCAAACAAAGATGCAGCAGAATGTTCATTCCGTTCCTTCGAATTTATCAATGCTACATTTGTTGCGGAAGGAAATAAGACTCCCATGCCCAAGCTTCAAGGAATAGCAAGATGGGAATTAAGCTGACTGTGGAAAAGGGAGCCCGAGCGAAGAAATGTTTGGGAAAATATTAGCAAGGGATAGTTAGAGCACTAAAGCCAGTACACCATAAGGCTCGATACTGTTTAGGGTTCAAACCAGATGTGCGACAAAGAAAGAAACAGTTGCAGAAATATCAAGAAAGGAGGATTGCAAGAGCCTCAGGTCGGGAATTGGAATAGGAGCCCATAGCGTATCCTCCTTTGTCAAAAACATTTACATCTGCAGGAATGATGTACCCAGGGAGAGATGATTCACGAAGCATGTTGTTATTGGTTGAAAGGGGTCTGCAGAACGTCAGTATAAATGTTATTGACAAAAGAGATGATGCAATTAAAGATGTTTCAATTATACGCCATTGTCCTCCTGGATGCATTTTGAACAATTGGACTGTCGTGGATCTTCTTGTAGTTTCTAAGTCCTCTCCAGAGTAATGCTCAATGTTAACTCTCCTTTTTGTGGGCCCCTAAGTAATAGTGGGATCCTTTTGTAACAACTTATGTTTGATCTTTGTCATTTGAATGAACATTAATGGAGATACATTTTGTCATAGTCCTTTCATAATCGCCCCCTCTTCTCACCACCTGTCCTTACATGTACCTCATATCATGCCATAACATTATGTTTGTTTGGTTCCAATACTGTGATGCTCCTCTACAGTTTTCTTTTCCATTCACCTTTCAGGTGCTCAGATATCAGTGACATGAACAATCCCGTTACGAGTCCTGAAATCGATTTTAAGAAGCTATTTGTTTAGGAGAATTCGAAGCTCAGGGAAATGCTGAAGATTATGTATCGTCTCCTGACCTACTAAGAATGATAGAAGAATAAGATAAACAAATTCTACCCCATCAAGAATCTGTTGAGACAGTAAACTTGGAAGATGAAGAAAAGAGGCAAGAAGTGAAGATCGGGACCTCCATTTCAGAGAGCACCAAACATGATTTGATCGCCTTGCTTCATGAGTACAAAGATGTATTCACATGGTCGTACCAGGACATGCCAGGTTTGAATGAGGATGTAGTGGTCCATAGACTCCCACTGAAACCAGAATGCAAACCTATTCAACAGAAGTTAAGATGAATGAGGCATGAAATGCTTTTAAAGATAAAAGAAGAAGTCAAGAAACAATTTGATGCTGGCTTCCTACAAGTCTCTAAATATCCAGAATGGGTGGCTAATATAGTCCCGGTACCGAAGAAAGACGGCAAGGTGTGAATGTGCGTAGATTATCGCGATCTGAATCGAGCAAGTCCTAAAGATGATTTTCCTTTACCACACATTGATACGTTGGTGGATAACACAGCAAAACATTCGTTGTTTTCTTTCACGGATGGATTTTCGAGATATAATCAAATAAAGATGGTTCCCGAGGATATGGAGAAAACTACATTCGTGACGATGTGGGGTAGATTCTGCTACAAGGTGATGCTATTAGGATTAAAGAATGCCGAGGCAACATATCAGAGAGCCATGGTGATGTTGTTCTATGACATGATGCACAAAGAAATAGAAGTCTATGTCGATGATATGATTGCCAAATCTCGGGGGGAAAGAGAACATGTTGGGAACCTCAGGAAATTGTTCGAAAGACTAAGAAAGTCCCAGCTGAAGCTTAATCCAGCCAAGTGTACATTCGGGGCTACCTCGGGAAAATTACTAGGCTTCATCGTCAGTGAGAGAGGTATCAAGGTTGATCCAGATAAGATAAAAGCCATACAAGAGCTACCACCTCCACGCACACAAAAAGAAGTCAGAGGATTTTTAGGGAGGTTAAACTACATCGCTCGATTCATTGCTCAACTTACCAACCAGTGTGACCCAATTTTTCGGCTCCTTCGAAAACACAATCTTGGAGAATGGAACGAGGAGTGCCAAGTGGCTTTTGATAAAATAAAACAGTATTTGTCTAACCCCTTGGTGCTAGTACCGCCAACTCCTGGAAGACCATTAATTTTGTATTTGACTGTAGTCGAAAACTCAATGGGTTGCGTACTGGGGCAGCATGATGAGTCGGGGAAACGAGAAAAGGCGATTTACTACCTCGGCAAGAAGTTCACAGAGTATGAAGCAAAGTATTCGTCAACTGAAAAATTCTATTATGCTTTGGTCTGGGTAGTTCGAAGGCTCAGACAATATATGTTGTATCATACGACGTGGTTAATTTCAAAACTGGACCCAATAAAGTACATGATGGAACCACCTGCACTCTCAGGAAGAATGGCACGATGGCAGATCCTACTATCAGAGTATGACATCATCTATGTGAATCAAAAGTCGATAAAAGGGAGCGCAATAGCTGACTTCTTAGCAACTGGAACAACAGAGGAATACGAGCCATTGAGATTTGATTTCCCAGATGAAGACTTGATGTGCATTACAGAAAAGAATGTGAGTCGGTAAAAGAGAAATCATGGAAGATGAGCTTTGATGGTGCATCAAATGCATTGGGGCATGGGATTGGAGCAGTCTTAGTGTCACCAGAAGGGAATCATTATCCATTCACTGCCAGATTAAATTTCTTCTGTACCAATAACATAGCGGAATATGAGGCTTGTATCATGGGACTTCGTGCAACTATTGAACGAGACATTGAAATCTTAGAGGTGTACGGAGACTCAGCGCTGGTGATTTACCAAATCCGTGGAGATTGGGAAGTGAGAGATTCGAAATTGATCAAATATCGCGATCTCGTGGCAGAGCTGATCAAAGAATTCAAAGAAGTAACTTTTAATTACTTCCCACGAGAAGAAAACCAATTGGCTGATGCCCTAGCCACTTTGGCTTCAATGTTCAAAGCAAACTGAGAAACAGAAATAATGCCTCTCCGAATGAGCATATATGAGGCCCCTGCACATTGTTTTAGCATTGAAAAGGAGGCAGATGGACAGCCATGGTTCCATGATATCTTAGAATATGTCAAGAATCAAAGGTATCCCGAGCAAGCAAACGAGAACGACAAAAGAACAATCTGAAGAATGGTGGTAGGATTTGTCCTTGATGGGGATATCCTATACAAAAGAGGAAAAGATCAAGTGCTCTTGAGATGCGTGGATGCTGTTGAAGCCATAAAAATACTTGAAGATGTCCATGAAGGAATTTGTGGAACGCATGCCAATGGTTTCACTATGGCTAGGCAGATTATGAGACTTGGTTATTACTGGCTGACGATGGAAAGTGACTGCATTATTTACGCACAAAAGTGCCACAAATGTCAAGTTTACGGTGATAAAATTCATGCAGCACCTTCACCCCTTCATGTCATGACTTCTCCGTGGCCTTTTGCCATGTGAGGCATGGATGTTATAGGGCCAATTTCCCCAAAAGCTTCTAATGGACACCGATTCATTTTTGTGGTCATAGATTACTTCACAAAATGGATAGAAGCTGCTTCATTTGCTAATGTGACGAAGACCGCAGTTTGCAGGTTCTTAAAAAAGGAAATCATATGTCGATACGGTTTGCCTGAAAGAATTATTTCAGATAATGCTTTAAATCTCAACAACAAGATGATGAAAAAAGTGTGCGAGCAATTTCAAATAAAGCATCATAATTCCTCACCCTATCGCCCAAAGATGAACAGATCAGTAGAAGCTGCTAACAAAAATATTAAGAGGATTATTGGGAAAATGACCGAGACATATAAAGACTGGCACGAGAAGCTACCATTTGCTTTGTATGCATATCGCACATGTGTGCGGACCTCTACGGGGGCAACTCCTTTCTCTCTGGTCTATGGAATGGAAGCTGTGCTGCCCATAGAAGTTGAGATCCCCTCTTTACGAGTCTTAATGGAGTCAAAACTAAAAGAATCAGAATGGGTTCAAGCTCGATATTACCAACTAAATCTGATCGAAGAAAAACGCTTGAAAGTAATTTGTCATGGACAGATATACCAGAAGAGAATGATCACAGCCTATGACAAGAAGGTGCGACCAAGGGAATTTCACGAAGGAGAACTCATGCTGAGAAAGATTCTTCCAATACAAAAAGACTTTCGAGGAAAATGGGCACCGAATTGGGAAGGACCATATGTCGTAAAGAAGGCCTTCTCGGGTAGAGTTTTGATTCTCACTGAGATGGATGGGAAAGAGGTACCAAATCCAGTGAACTCAGATGCCGTGAAGAAATTTTATGCTTAAAAAAAAAAGAGAAGATGAAAACCCGAAAGGGGCGTCTTGATTAAAAAAAAAAGAGAGAGAAAAATGAAAAAAAATATCAAAATGAAAACCCGAAAAGGGCGTCTTAATAAACAAAAAGGTTTAGGATGAAAACCCAAAATGGCGTCCTAAGGAAGCAGATTTTGGCTTAAAGAGCAAGGGCGATTTGAACAGGGAGTCAAATGGCGAGATATTAATATTTGAAGCAGACTCAGAAGCTCAAAATCTTCTACACAAGAAGCTTCGCTCGAAAAGATCCAAGATGAAGGAATGTGGAGAAGTTCATGCATTGGACATCTAGAGCATTTGTGACAATTGAACCCTGCTTTCCTTTTTATAATGCTTTCTTTATTGAATTATTCCTTGTCAATTTTCTTTACTTGTTGCCTTTGAAATAAATATGGGTGTGAGGTATCCCTTTCATACCTACTTTTTCATTTTCATGCATCTCATTTATGATCTATTTAAATGATAAATAGTGAAATTACATACTCTAAACAAAAGGAATGTTAAGCATTACCTGGATGAGAATTTGGTAAGTACAAGAGCCTCAAAGCAAGAACAAAGTTCAACAGGGGGTAAAAGGGTGATATACGAGAAACACAGATTACTCGTAAAGCTTGAGGACGGGTACAAAACCTTATAGGAAAGTCAAGAATTGAAGCAATGAATACAGGTCATCATGAAAGTCGTAACGAAAAGAGATATATGACAAACAAGCCCAAGGCGCATGACATAATCATGTAGGCATAAAAGCATTTAAGACAAGCACGTGCATATCATGATAACATCACGCATGACACATACAGGTACGCCAGTAAAGCAAGAAGTTTTGACGATAGCTGTACCAAACCAAGGAAAAGAAGACATCTGAGTTCCACCAGATGATATGTTTTAAATTTCTGTTTTTCAAAATATCAACTCATATTACGAGGGGTGGGTTGAGCCTTAGGTCACACGCTGAGGTGTTTTTTAATATTTATTTTTCAAAATATCAACTCATATTGCGAGAGGTGAGTTGAGCCTCAAGTCACACGCTGAGGTTTTTTTCAATATTTATTTTTCAAAATATCAACTCATATTGCGAGAGATGGGTTGGGCCTCAGGTCACACGCTGAAGTGTTTTTCAATATTTATTTTTCAAAATATCAACTCATATTGCGAGAGGTGAGTTGAGCCTCAGGTCACACACTGAGGTGTTTTTCAATATTTATTTTTCAAAATATCAACTCATATCGCGAGAGGTGGGTTGAGCCTCAGGTCACACGCTGAGGTGTTTTTCAATATTTATTTTTCAAAATATCAACTCATATTGCGAGAGGTGGGTTGAGCCTCAGGTCACACGCTGAGGTGTTTTTCAATATTTATTTTTCAAAATATCAACTCATATTGTGAGAGGTGGGTTGAGCCTCAGGTCACACGCTGAGGTGTTTTTCAATATTTATTTTTCAAAATATCAACTCATATTGCGAGAGGTGGGTTGAGCCTCAGGTCACACGCTGAGGTACTTTTCAATTTCTGTTTTTCAAAAAGAGAAAAAAAAATCAACTCATATTGCGAGAGGTGAGTTGAGCCTCAGGTTACACGCCGAGGTATTTTTCAATATCTGTTTTTCAAAAAATCAACTCATATTGCGAGAGGAGAGTTGAGCCTCAGGTCGCACGCTGAGGTATTTTTTAATCTCTGTTCTTCAAAAAAAAATCAACTCATATTGCGAGAGGTGAGTTGAGCCTCGGGTCACACGCTGAGGTATTTTTAGTCTTCTTGAAGATAGTAAGGAAGCAGTTTGAAAAGTACAGATTTATTTCCTCGAAGTCCTAGTGGAGCAGTTAGTAGATCGAAGCTACAATTCCCTTCGTGCCCTGAAGTCATATTGGAACAAGTTAAAAATAAACAAATCTCACCCCTTAGAAGATTGAGGAAGAGCAAATTGAAGCTACAGGTCATGTCTCTCGGAAGTAGCAGTGGAGTGGATCAAAGCAACAAGTTACAGTAGAGTTTGAAGATACTTGAAGAAGACGAGGACCAAGAAGTCAAGGCTTGGCTAAGACCGGGCAAAATTGGTTCTTCTATTGTCTTTGCTCTATTCTCGTTTCATGACAATGAGCAAAGAGGGGCAGCTGTAAGACCCAATTATTGCCCGGGGCCCAACAAAATTCAAAACCAAAATAAACCCAATTTAATGGTCCAAAAATAAGCCAAAATGACCATTTACAAAATTACAACCCAAAATAGCCCAACTAAAACAACACCCCAGCCCGACCAAAATCGGCCCGAAACTAAACAAAGTTTGGGAACTCTAGGGTTTCCTCTCCCCTCTTGCGCCGCTTCTGCCCCCCATGTGCCCATGCGCCTCTGCCAACACGCGCCTCGGCCTCCAAGCGCGTTGTTCCCTGTGCCCACGCCTCCTGACAATTGGAGCTCCCCCAGGCGCCTCGGCCTCCATGGTTCGCACCCACAGCCACGCACGCCTCGCCCATACCCTGCAAAAGGAGTAAACAACCAAAAGCGACAGAGAAAACAAGAAGAATAAAAAAAAGAACAAGAATCAAAATTGTAAAATCGGTTATAAAAACTGAAGTGAAGCCACTGTATAGGGACCTTTTTTTCGCATAGTCAGAGATTGAGAGGAGAACACTTCAAAAACAAAACAATCAGAAATAAAAAAACATTTAAGATCGACTCTTCGGCTCTTACGCATTATCAGAAATCAATAAGAAAAGAGAGAAAGGTTGATTTCATTTTATTTACTATTCTTTTTATTTATTTATTTTTTACGAATCAAAACAATAACGAAAAGAAGGGAAGGCCTACCGACTTATCATCGTCGTCGGTTCACTCTTTGCTTCGTCAAGATCGAAGTCCAGAGGGGGATCCATATCGTCGGTCTTGGTGGCGGCGCTGAGACAGGGGATTAAACCCTAACACAAAAAAGAAAAATGAAAACCCCTTTTGTTTCTTTGAGTAGCAGCAGAAATGAAAGCAAAAAGGAAGAATCTGCCCTTTTATAAAGGGATGAAACGGTGTCGTTTAGGACCGTTTCAGTGGCCTCAAAACGGCACCGTATCGATCGTTACCCAATAACCTGACCCGATTCAGAACCCCAGATCTGCGCGTTTCTATAATTAATGGAGAATTTGCGCACCTGGTCCCTTTCATTTCTGTGCTACTTTAAATTAATCTGTGATGCATGGTTTTATTGTTTAATTGATCTCGATAATTTGCGCGTTATTTTAATTTGGTCCAGTTTATGTGCTGTGTATTGTAACGAGGAACATTTGCTTGTTCAATCCTTCTTTATTAGCATGAAATGCAATCTGATCCTCTATTTGTTTAAATAGTTTTGTTTATTTTACAAATTGACCCTCTAATTATATTTTTATTCTGATTAAGCCTGAAATTTGGTTTTTTTTCCCATGACTTTAGATCTAGTTATTATCTAAGCTTTTTAATAAAATCGTGTTGGAAATTGAATTTATAACTTCTTAAATCCTTTATTTGTGTTGTTTAAATGTATTTTTATTCTTGGCATCATATCTACGCATTGTTATTTTGTTTAAAATATTTGTCCCCCCTATTATTTTATTTATATATTCTTCCTTAAACCAATCTATATATATATATATATATATATATATATCTAGTTTTACTCAAAATTTCTTATATATATATATATATATACACGTGTATTTCCCTTTTAAATTTATAGTATATAATCCATTAATGTGAAAGGTCATATTTTAATGTTTGATTTATTTTCACAACATTTTTTTGTTATTACTTACTATCGTTGTTGTATATTTTGTGTTAAATTATCTCCGTAATTTGAATAATGTTAAGTTTGGGTATTATTGCATGCTTAATGGCATATTCATGGCACTATTTTATGGATTCGAGCCTTTACCTAAATGTTTCATTTTATTAAGAATTGTATATTGAGCCAAATTTAAAGATTTCATATTTGAATTTTTTTTTTTTTAAAAGTAAAGGCAATGTTTGTATGTTTGGGAGTGTGGGAAAATGATGCCCTAACGTACTGGGTGTTCATGTCCTATTCAACCAGATAGCCGAATACGCTTTTAATTAAATAACTTGAGGATCAAAGATAATCTCGTGTCGAAGTACAAAAGTGTTATGTCCTAACGCACTGGATGTGACATCTTTATCCTTTCGAAACGAGCTAATCTTGAAGTTCAAAGATTTAATATGAGCTAACTTTCTTTAAGCAAACTTGCCCTTTATAGCATGTTGTTAATACGGTCTTAATTTGTGTATATTTCTTGATTAATGTTTATTACTGTTACGCCTCAAACTCTAACGTGTTCTAATTTTACTAAATGTTTTTAAATGCATTTTAAGCCTAATATAAAACTTCGTTTTTCAAAATAAGGCAATGTTTGTGCGTTTGGAAAGTCAGAAAATGATGCCCTAACATATTGGGTGTCAATTTTCTGTCCAACCCGATAATCAAATACCCTTCTTTAATTGCATGTCTTGAAGATCAAAGATGATCTCAGTGTCGGGGTATAAAGGTGTTATGTCCTAACGTACTAGATGTGATATTTTTATTTCCTTAGAGACGAGTTAATCTTGAGATTCAAATTCAATATTGATTAATTTTTCCTCAGAAAATTTATAACTTTTCCAAATTTTCAAGCAAGGACATTAAATAATCAATTAGGTACCAATCTTGGGCGTACTGAGGGTGCTAACCCTTCCTCGTGCGTAATCGACTCCCGAACCCATTTTCTCAAATTTCGTAGACCAAAAATGCCGTTTTAGTAAACAAAATGTTTTATTAAAACAAAGGTGATCCGATCACACCAAATAAAGATCGGTGGCGACTCCCATTTTATTTTCATTTTCAAAACCAAAGTCGAGTCCCGTTTTACAAAAAAAATGGTTTCGACAATATATATGCACATTTCCTATCATACTCTCTCATATCATTTGTAATCCACATACAAGCCTCCATGCATTAGTTAATAGCAACTTTGTCATTTATCCATTCAACTAACATACATAACTTGAACTAGCGTAAGCATATATACTTCACAAACACATATGTACATATCTTAAACACACCTATTACATGCCATAAAACCAACTATAACAGTTTCAAAGTCTACCAAAGTAAAGTTGGATAGTGTGATCTTCAATTTGATTCAATCGCCCAATTCCACAAAACGAGATCTACAAGAAAACAGGAAAACGACACGAGTAACCTTTTACGAGCTTAGTAAGTTTATAGGTTGAAACGTTTTAACTTACTGTATAATCACAATTTTATAATTAATAAAATCAATAGCTAACATTAGCCTTGTCAACCACAACCATTCAACAGGTTAGTTTCATAATATGTGCCATTTAATCACCTCATTTACATAGTATCAACCATTACCAAGTCACAATATAATATCGAAAACCATGAAAATGTATACAAGTCTTGCACAAGGAATCATAACCAAATATCAATTACAATTCATCATTAAGTCATTTAACCATTAAAATTTCAACTCGATGAATGGTATAAACAAATATGGATACACGATTATCCACCCAAGTCATGCTAGAATACTCAACTGAACCAGTCCAACCAAGAACATGCCTAGGCACCAAGTGCCAAGCCTGTAAGCTTTACATCGACCCCTAGAAACACGCCAGAACCACTATAAATATAATTTGATAATCCGCAACAAATGCCAGACTCCAGTATATTCAATATGTAATAACAAGTTAAGAATCATCATCTCATCACAAATCAATCCCGTACAACGCGCAAAATAACTTATTGACATGCCAATTGTATCCTATCCCATGTTCATCTGAGTTTAATACACAAAATCACATATACTTTACAGTTCAATTACATTTCGCATCTTAAATCAAGTTATGATAGTTTAACTATATATACACATATTCAATAAATCAAAAATCACAAGTCAATATAGTATTACAAATTATACTAAATTAAACCATATGAACTTACTAAGGCCAAACTGAAGAGACAGTAAAATTTAGGGACTAATTAACAACTTTCCCTTTTACACAATTATCTACTGGTTCTTGATCATGCATGAATTATAACTTAGCCGAACCTTAGCATTCAAAATTGGATTGTAAAAGCTTCCTTTCTTTCCATTTCGGTCAAGGGAGAAAGGTGATAGCATTTTTAGATTTGGTTTTCTTAAACCAATTATCAAATTACAAAATTAGTTTCAGTTAACAACTAAATAATATAATCATGCATGGCAAAACTGACCACCAGTAATAATTATGACTAAATTACCATATTAGACCATTTAAATATGCTTTTTCACTCAAGTAGTCTCTTTAAACTAATAATAATTGACTTTTACAGTTTTTACGATTTAGTCATTTTTCTTTAATTAACTAACTAAATGTCAAAATTATTGGACCAAATTTCAATATGACACTATAATGACCTCTTAAATATTCAATAAGTAGTATTTATGGACTCACACGTCGAAATTGTGGTTTTGAAACCAATATTTTCTGACACTACTAAAAAACGGGATGTTATATGTTGTAATGCTCGGAGTTCTAGGAGCTGTGGCGCTCGGGTCCTGGGAGTGGTGGTGGGGCTTGGATCTCTAAGTGTAGGAGAAGTACTGGTGCGATTGCCATTTCGGACTTCGAACTTGAGCTTTTGGCTAGCGGAACGATGATTGGGGAAACCGCAAATGAAGTAGCGGTCATCGGTCTTATTAAGGGTAATCCTTACCTGTCCGGTGGTCAAAGTAGATATGGCATTTGCAATGCTGCAGTCGTCGTAACCATATTTCGTCACCTCTGCAACATTATGTTGTCCAGTCGTAAAATTAAACACTGAAAAAAAATAGTTGGTAAAAAACATTTACATATCATAATTAATATCAGTTTTTTTTAAAATAAAAAAAATAACCTAAAAGAGTCAACTAAACCCATTTCAGATTTAATTCTGGGTCCAGGCATAACGGGGGCAAGGCTAACAACCATAGGAGCCAGCTCAGCTTCATGCGTCACTCTCGAGGAAGAAGAAACTACAACGGAAGGAGAACACCCAAAAGAACATCGTGAGCGCTTGGAAGCCTTGCAGGTCTTGCCACCAACTGACACGTTACAAAGAGTTCCGCCTTGAGTCCAGTAACGGCGGAATGACTTGCAGAAGTAGCGAGGTTGAGAGAAGTTGTAGTTATGGTGTTGGTTGAGTCGCACCTAGGGCATGGAAGTGGCTTTGTTAGCTTTGGAGGTGGGTGGGACGCCATAGTTCCTGGAACTGCAACCTGACGCATATCGCTGAAATCAACAGACATTGTTTTAAGTTGTGTGGAGGGAAGGTGGTGATTAAAGGTTGACGCATATCGCCACAATCAGCAGACACTATTTAGCCAAACTAAACAGAACTTAGAAACCTTTAGGCCTAAATTGAGTAAAGACCCAAAGTTAATTTTCTTTCTTCCGTCTCTTCTCCTCATTTCCTACTGCCAAAAATGGGCAATGACAGGCAATAGTAAGCCAATAAATGAGTAAGTAGGGGCGTAGCTAGGAACCCAATGTTGTTTTCACTTTTCATTTTGTTTTCAACTCAGTTTCTTTTCCCCCTGTAATGGATGTGATTATATGGATTTCATTTTAACTAACTAGTGGCTAGCTAGGGGATGGTAGGCCTGTCACCTTTAAAATTTTTAAATTTTTAAATTAGAATTGTACTTACTCCTTAAAAACAATAAAAATTTAATTTAATCATTTAAAAATTATAAAAATATAGATTATTAAATTGTTGAATTTGCATTTTTACTATTGTAAAAATTACAATTTCATTTCGGGCTTGTTTAGTAGTGCTTAAAAAAGTACTTTTGGCTTCAAAAGAACTTTTGGAAGAAAAGTTATGTTAACAAGCTGCTTTTGACTGAAATTTTTGTTCTGAAAAGGTGAACTTAAAATTTTTAGTTTTTCCTCTTCCAAAAGTACTTTAGTGCTTAATTACTTTTTCACCCCTCTAATAACATAGTACTTTCCCTCTTTTTTTTTTTGATGCTTAAATGTGTTAATATCTAATTACAAATATTTAATGGTTATATTTAAATATTTAAAATATAGTTTATATATTCTAATTAAATTTTATAAAAAATATTTTTGCTTAAAAATATTTAAAATTTATATTTCATATATTAAAATATTAACAAGTTATAATAATTTTTTATATTCTTACTAAAATATAATAATATTAACTAATTTGAATATTATTTAAATGCATATTTGGTACTTGATAATAACATGTCTAAAATAGAAATTTTATTTTTTAAAAGCATTTTTTGACAATAATACTTACTAAACACTTAAATCTTAAATCAAACTTATCAAAAGTACTTCTCAAAAGCACTTGTCAAAAGCACTTTTCTACAACAGTTTTTAAAAAGTACTTTTTAAAAGTATTGCTAAACTAGCCCTTTGGCTTCGACTCTGAACTGTACTATGTTGGGGTTGATTAACATAAAGCAATTAAAAGCATGGTTGGATGTATTAAGGAGGGCTCTCTTATAATATATATATATATGTTTCCTTGATTTCTGACATATTAGGTTGTCTTGCTTTAAATCATAAAGGTTATAACTGCATATGCTTTGAATTTCTGTCAATGTTCCCATTGATAGAATTTCCCTGTTTTTGCTGCTTATCATGAACTTTCAACAGTTGAAGTTTGTTTTGCTTGATTGTCTGGTGCCCTGCTATGAGATAGATATTCATCATGGCATTCCTCAATGATGAAAAATAGACTTTCATGGTTCAGAATCTCATAATCTTGAATGTTTCGAGCTTCCCGTGGGCCGTGTCATGTCTTCATATTGATCTTAACAAAGTAACGTCTAAAGATTTATGTGGTGGTGTCCTAGAAGGAGTGGTTGCATCTACAAACAATCAGTGGGAATATAGCAGTGTCGCTTGGAAATTGTCCTACTTTGCACACTTTTCGACTTCACAATACAAGTTAGTTCTCTGGTGAGATTCCTCTAGATTTATGGATGAGTTTCAATTTGCCGGCATTGATGTTAACAAACAATTCCTTTTCAGGCAAGTACCAAGTAAACTTGCATGGAATATGTCAAGGGTGGAAATTAATGACAAGAAGTTCTCCAGTGAAATCCCAACCACAACCGGAATTGAATCTTGGTCGTCTTTCAGAAGAACAACAATCTCTTCAGAGGCAAAATTCAAAAGGAGATAACATATCTTTCTCGCCTCACTACTCCGCTTCTTGACGGTAATGAATTTTCCAGTGAACTAGAATCTGAAATAATCTCATGGAGATCCTTAAATACATTAGATGTCTCCAATAACAAGCTTGCTACTGAAATCCCTGCTTCAATTTGTCCTTTACTTACCCGCAAACCAATTCTCTGGTGAAATTCCTCCTAAAATTGGCAACATGAGGTTGACTTGTCAGAAAGTTTCCCAAGCAGTTAAATAAACCTTGCATACGAAAAGTTTTTTTTTAATGGAAAATGCTATGTGCAAATCATCCAATTCTATACCTTCCAGACAGCTACTTGAAACTCCATCAGCCCAAGAAATTGTCATCTGAAATATCTTGCCATGATTGTAGCACTAGTCATCCTTGTTTCCGTAGTTATCCTTCTATATAGCTTCTTCCTTACTCGAGACTAGGAGGAAAAAAACGTGGAGTGTATGGAAGTTGGCCTTGTTCCTGAGATTGGGTTTCACAAAGCGAACATATTGACAATTTGACTGATCAATCTCATCAGAAGTGGTGGCTCTGAGGAGGCTTATTGAATCATCATAAACCATTCAGGCAAATCTGTTACCGTGAACAAAATTTGGAATAGTAAGTGGATCACGTTCACAAGCTTGAGAAAAAGTTGTTGGCAAAAGTTGAGATATTGAGCAACATTTGTTTTTCCAACATAGTGAAGTTGCTACGTTGCATTTCCGGGGAAGTTTCGAAGCTTTTGGTATGCCAGCACATAGAGAATCAGACCATTTCATGGGAATAAGAGAAACTCAATCTCAGGGACGATTTCAGTTCATGATGTTGTCTTAGATTGGCCAAGAAGGTTGCAAATTGTTGTTAGAGCTGCTCAAGTGCTATGCTACATATATCGTGAGTGCCTTACCAATCATTAGTTGTGACGTGAAGTCTAGCAATATTTGGTCGAAATCTGAATTCAATGCAAAAATTGTATATTTTGAGCTTGCTAAGATACTAACCAGGCGAGGTAATCGAAGGACCTTACGACTGCTGACATTGTGCGAGAACTGCCTAGTTAGCATCTTAGCAAGTCCAAAATTTGAACTTTTTGCATTGAATTCAGAGTACAAGAAGATGTTGCTAATTCAGAGTACAAGAAGATGTTGCTAGACTTCACGTCATGATGGATGATTGGTGTAAGACACTCGTCCTGCATGTAGCATAGCCCTTGTGCAGCTGCAACAACAATTTGCAACCTTGTTGGCCAACCCAAGACAACTTGGTGAACTGAATTCATCCCTGAGATTCCCAGTTTGTGCAAAGTTTCAGAGAAAAGACTTCACAACGGTGCAACGGAAGGAAACAAGAATGCTGAGAAACGAGGTGAGGAAATTCGAGGCATCTCATAATTTGCACAATGGATTTATACCCTTTCAACCATGTAAACGATATGCAACCGTATCAGCCCTTGTTTTCTCATTTGTAAGATTGTTTGTTTTTTTTTATTGCAAGGCCATACTTTTTGTTTGACGATTGACTGTGACAGCTAAAGCTTTCTCGTATTCATTCTAGTCAAGGTTTTTTCTTTTAGAAGACAGATTTGCCGTTTATCAGTGCTTTGGTCTGTTACATTTGGGGGTGAAATCAATGGGTTTTGGATAGGATTAAAAAATCCGGTTGTTTTAAATATTCGAGGATTGAGGTTAAGTTATTTTTAGTTCGGAGTCTAATCAAAATGATACTTTAAAGGTTTAATTAAAAGGCTTTAAAATGTAGAATCAATTTAGAATTTGGGGACATGAGATGAAATTAATCCAATCCTAAATTGCATGGTGTAAAAGATTATGAGCAATAGCATCTCTAGCTTCCATGGAACTCACCGATCTCAAATCAACATCAGGGACCATCTCATCATCATCATCATCAAAGAACTCGGATCTCAAATCCGGGTCGAACCCTTCACCCTTCATTTCACAAATGTTATGCAGAACACAACATGCTCCGACGACGACAGCCAAATCAGGCAACTTGACGTCGGTCCTTGACAGCAAACAACGCCACCGCCCTTTCAATCTCCCAAAAGCTTCCTTAGCAACCCTTTGAATCTCCCCAATCTTTTCGTTGAACCCATGTTGTGTCCATGTCAAACGATGTTGCCTGTAAGGGACTAATACCCAGTCCATTAATGGATACCCCCAGCTCCCCACCACCCAAACTCCGTTCAATAACCCACCGTTTGCCCTTTGATACAAAGCTGATTTTTCCAGCACTTGATCGTCGTTCATAGATCCCGGCCATCCGATACAAACGTCGGTGAAGACTCCCCTGGGATCCACCACACCTTGTACCGTTACCTGAAAGTGAAACAATTCAACAATTGCGAAATAATAAGGTAGATAAAATGGTAAAACTTCACTTTTGGTCCTTTAGCAAATTTTTTCTTATATTTATATTTCTACCTATTATCTCCTACTTATTTGATTTGTAGTATGTTTTTATATTAACTATGATCAATTTATATTTTATAATTCAAAACTTTATTTAACTTTTCAACTTTCACACCAGAGTCCAGCTTTCCAATTTTAATGTATTAAAAAATGAAAAATTAATAATGCATTTGGAAAATAGTGTTCAACATTAAAGCAGAGGTATTTTAATTATTCATTTGGATCATAATAATTCTAACATTACCGAATACGACGTTTTCCGGTTCCGTTCCGTTTGTCTTTTATTGAAATAGGCTGCCACGCATGTTTTCGGCGGTGCGATCGGTACATGCGTCGTGTACATTGATCCGACGACGTTTGGTATCCACGAAATGACTTCGAACTCTTCTTTTATTTTCCGCATCGATTTCACGTCCGGCCATCCTAAATACTTGGGCATCAAAACGCTGCATATCGCCGAACACACTTCCAGGACCGATTCACGGCACGCCGAGATGCCTAAACCGAACCGTTTCGAGACGAGCCGTAACGGTTCGCCCGTGGCTAACCGCCAAACGCAGACCGCCACCCGTTGTTTAACGCTGATCGCGTTCCGTAACGTGGAGGCGTCTCCTTCGGAGCTGAGCTCGAAGCAAATGAGCTCGAACGTTGACTTGCTCATCCTAAACACCTTCTTGAACTCATCTTCCGGGTAATCGGGTCTGTTACACTCATCCCACCATGATCGACCCAACCCAGATTGCTTATCGTGGTTGGGTGATTGGGTTTCCGTCTGGTTCACGGAAGCGCTGGCGACGGAGTCGTAAAATCCCAGCATGGTTCGAGTTTTTCTCTTGTGGGTGGACATCAGAAAAGAATTTTGGTCGTTGGATGATTTATTCATGTCATTGAAATCTTCATCGGCAAACCTCTCTTTTCGTCGCCGCTTACAGTTATCGTCGCCGTCGTTCATTTTCCAGGAAAATAAACGGAAAAGAAAAAGAAAAAAAAGGGTGTTTGAGTAGCAGAGCTCTGACTGTTTAAATTAGGAAGGAGTTGTTAAATAGCATCAAATGATTGGTTCTTAGATATTGTAAAATGGAAAAAGGAAATTAGAAATGATTAGACAAGATTTATATATAACATTGGAAATCTAGAAATAATATTTGGAAGTAAATAATAAAATATAGGGGAAAGTGAGATGATCAGTTGGGGGTTAAAGAGTGTGAAAAGGCGGAGGAGAAGTGAGTGTGAACGCAAAGATGTTGAAAAGACATGATTTTGTCTCATACGCATACTAACAGAGGGAGACAAATACAATGGGCTCTACGTAGAATCAAATGAAACCTATTTCCATTTTTAAATTATAAACCCCATGTGGCCAACTTGTTCTTTTGACAAAATGGGTTATCCAGAATATTAGACCAAGTCTGAGCGAAACAAAAGAATATATCTTACAATTTTCATCCTATTCAACTATTTATAATCTCTTACCATTTAAACTTACGTTCTCCTACCTTAACAATAATTTTCATGCCAATTAAATTAAAATTCAATCAGCACTGATCTAAAACTCAATCAAAAATAATAATAATATTTTTTATATCAACTCACACCACCAACAAAACTGTTATTATCAAAATAGTTAAGCTTTTTTCTTAAAAAATATTATTGATAAAATTAAAAGAGACAAATACCTTCATTATATTAAGTAATGATAATTTTAAAGAAAACTTATTACTTTTTTCTTTTCCTAGGCCTAAAAAAACTAACTTGTTAAGATGAGGCGCCTAACATGGCTTAGAGCTTTGCGAAAAGACTAATAATGTCAAAGATAGTGCGAAGCTGGAAAACCTATGAAAACATTAAAAAGAAATAGATATGAAAACATGTGATGGTTTAATTTAATATTTTTCCATAAAATATTTAAAAATTAAAAATATTTATAAAAAATAAAAATATTAAAAATGATATAAATTCATAAAAATTATAAAAATATTATAAATTTTAACAAATTATAAAAATTACAAAAGTAACAAAACATATTTAAAATTTTATAAAAATGTATTAAACTTTTATAAAAATTATTAAAATTGATATAAACTTATAAAAATATATAAAAAATTATAAAAACTTTAATTGGACCCGATCAGTCTGTTGGACTAATTAGACCGAAATCGACAAGGTATCAGTTCAGATAAAACCATTAGACCTGTTGACTTGGGATATTTAATTGAACTGAACGGATTAATCGAACTAACAAATCGGTGGCCTTACCAGTTTGACCACCCCTCTGGTTCTGAAAACCTTGGTCAACATATTTCATTCTAACATATTAATAGTTGAATAAAGAAATTTTAGTTTGATAAAAAGAAAGGTTAAAAGATAAGAAATGGTTCAATCGCTCGGTTCCCGAGTCAACTAATTTAACGTCTTTCATCAAGCTAGTACCCTTACTAATTTCGGGCTAACTGGTCCACTTCAAGTTTTTATGTTTATTTATAATTTTTATAAGTTTATATCAATTTTAATTTTATTTAATATTTTTTACAATTTTTTAAGAGTTCTAATACATTTTTTTATTTTAAATATTTTATTAATTTTATGACTTTTTATAATTTATTAGATTTTTTATATTTTTTATAATTTTATAGTTTTTTATGAATTTTTATTTTTAATATTTAATAATTTTTATATTTTTGATAATTTTTCTGATATCTTTTTATAATTTTTTTTATATCTATTATAATTTTTATAATTAAACTAGATGGTGCTACAGTTTACCATATGATTACTCCAATTTATTTTAATGATCAATGTGATCAGTGACAAAAACAGTTAATGAAGAGACTTAATTGATTACTTTAATTTACAAGGGTGAATTTAATTGAGAGGTTTAATTAATTTATTTTTTATTTTTTAAAAGGAATTTTTTAACATAAGCCAAAAAAAAAAAACGTGAGCTAGTGTGAACGCAGCCATTGGCATGTGGTCAGTGGCGGCACTTGGTATGATTTGGACACGCCCATTAATTCGGAAATGAAAAAAAAAAAGCATCTTCTTAATTATTTTATCATACGACTTTTAAATAAATACACAAAGCTAAGGATGTTTAATGAAGATTTATATCAGATTATCGGTGCACTAGATTTTGACATAGTAACTCATAGTAATGTAATAGATATATATATATATATATATAAATGTAACAAATATGACAAATGTATAAATACAGTGAATATGACTCAAATTCTTCCCCACGATTCAACTTGTTAAACAAATTATTGAAAAGAAGGTATGAAAATGACTGAAATTTTGAGACCCCATGATTCACCCTACAGCTTTTTACCTCGCAAATCTAAGAAATCAATGTATCATTAGTTTAATTCCATCAGTTTCATATATCTTAACTTTAATTACACATCTCTCTCTCTTTTTTAATAATCTCAACACTGGTACTAAATCTTGCCTTATGACACAGTGCATTCTAGTGTGATAACTGCAAAATCGAAATCAACACTTCAACATTTTAATTTTTTTTACAGCTCTTATACTATGATACACCAAAATGTGCAAAAATGTAATAACATATTAGCAATTTAGGGTCTAGAACGATACCTAATTCCTTAGAAGAAAACAAGTCCCAAGCCGAGTTTTGATTTTCGGGACTTTGGCAGCATAACGGTATAATTCATATTCCCACAGCAGCCTAACTGTCAATGCAAACAGCAGGGCAGTCATGTGAACCAACTTATCATTTTATCAGCACATGAAGATCAAGTAAGAGATTTTCCAGCCCATTCGCGTTCCCTTCGCTTTTGCTTGGCTTGCATCCGGTTGAACTTTTCTTTCCCCTTCTCCAAAAGAGGGTCAACCACCACATAGTCATTTGGATCATCCTTGCGAGACATACCATCCTGCATCACGGTTCAACAGAACTATTAATTACCTCCATAAAAACCTAAGACAGATAAAAGGGGATTTTGTGAAGTTTCAACTGTCTAGAGCTTTTTCAATTACGCTTTCCTTTTGGTTTTGGATGAAGGTTTTGGTGCTGTTCAGAGTATTAAGTACAAAAATCACATGCAGTAGGCTTTTTTTCTTAAATGCTTGCAAGAAATCAAATGGTTTATATGCAAATGACAGAAAGCCAACCTTGGTATCAGGAGCAAACTCCAACCGAACTGCTTTCCAGTCAGACAAATCCTCTTTATCACCACCTTCAAGCTTACTGCTTGAAGCTGCTGGTTTTGTGGAAATAGATTGTTTGAACTTCTCAAGTTTTGCTAAAACCTAGGGTTCACAGAAAAAATAAAATAAGAAGCTGGAGTTAGTTCCAACAGTGTGGAGAATGAGATTTTAAAATTTAAAAGAAACAAATTTAAACCTAGTCCTATCACCATTTGTGTTTGCCTCTAATGTCAATAAAAGGATTCATAAGCAAAGAGAAGATTGCATAATGACTTGCTCTATGCTAAAGATCAAGTTAAAAGGGAGATTCTAACGTGTCAGAGTTGCAAATAACAACATTGAACTAAAAATTTCGTAACATACATCATCTTCACGTCCTCGAAGTCTACGCTTCTTTTGTTTTTGCAATAATCTTCCTCGCTCAGCTTCACTGAATAACTGTAAATCTGCATCAGCTTTAGCCATGCGCTCAGCTTTGGCTTCTGATCCCATACCCTTTTTCTTCAGAGACAGCTTTTCTACCCTTGGCTGGTCATCATCAGTACTCTCATCATTGGATCTGGTGTAGATTCATAGTACCAAGAAGTTCATATAAGCAAAAAAGAAAAGTATCAATAGACTCTGTCTATTGAATAAGCAGGGGAAGCAGCAGAAAGAGAAGGTGATAATGTTAGGAAAAAATAACATGAATAAGATGGAATACAGTTTAAGTCAGGGTCATAATAAAACCAACACAACATAGAAAAATAAAAAATCCACTTAAACAACAAAGGAAGATTAATGGAAGCATAGCCATTCAGTTAACACCTGACAGACTTCAGTAACTTTAGTGTACTAGAAACTTTAGACAGGTAATACATGTTGAATATACGTGTGATAGTTAGTAAACATGTGTACTCTAAAAGAAACGCTTTGAGAGATTAATTAAGGTTCTATTTGGTTTTTGCTTTTTCTTTCAATAGAAAGTGGGAAAAAAAACCTTCAGATGTTTACCTTCGCGCAGAAATTTTATCGTCATTTGGTTTAGAGCTCCCTGCACATAGGTTCCAGAAGTCAAGATCAACTGTAGGGCAATCACTAACTAACAAATAAACCAGACAGAATGAAGGTTGTGGACTAGAAAGAATAGTTTCTCTGATAATAGGCAATTTCCATCTATTTAATATTGACAAATTGATAAAAACCTTGGGCAAATTCTAACTTCTAAACCTTAAACCAAGTGCATCATATCGCTAAACAAACAACACTTGGAATTTCAAGACCTAAGCAAGGAAAAAATCTTATAACGTCTAAAGCTCTTATGGTTGCAGGAATATCCTTTTGCCCAACATTACTTCTCCAACATGTTATAACAATACCAATACTAAATTAACCATGTGCGAAAACCAGATTTCTTTTACATTTTCCATGATGGTGATGGCTTTAAACACTTCTCCAATTGTCTCTTCAAGATATCTAAAATTGTTTCGAATTTTCATTTTACATCATAAGGTACATTGCCTAATTTCATGTGCTCACGCACTAATGACACAAAAATGTGTGAAATAAACTACTATATAACAGTCTATCTTATTGTGAAGATTTCCAATGATCATTACAGGATCTTGAAATGTAGTGCAAGGAATGGCCTTAGTTTCCTATAATTTTGTTTCTCTTTAGGAGAAATTTTTAAGATTGAGCTGAAAAATCCTAGTTTCATGAGAAAAAGCACTGTAATTAGTAGTTTCTGAGACTTCGAGCTTCTGTTTAAATCCAAAAGATGAAAGAGTTCCATAGTGAGTGATTACCGTTTTGCATCTTTTGCTTAGATGGGAGTTTTACAAGCTCCTTACGTCTGTTTAGTATTTGACGACGCATTCGAGCATCAAAACTAGCCTCATCATCACCATCATCACTATGATCAAGGGAATCAGACAACTCGGCTTCTGCATCTTTTTTATCTCCTTCTCTTCTTGATCTTAGTGCTCCCCTCACAGACAATTGCAAATCCTTAATAGCTTTGGCATTAGATAGATCCTGTGTCAAGTAGTTGCATTAAGAATACGGTCACAATATAAATTAAATGCTCATCATACTCTGCAAGTCAGCATAATTATATGACTTGCTATGCTCATCATTAAGGCTTTGTTCTCATTGCTTATCAAAAGTGCTTTTGGAGTTATAAGCAATGCTAAACAAATAACTTTTGAAGTCAAAAGTGCTCTTGAACCCAAAAGCAAAAGCACTTTTTTTAGCTTTTGCTTTTGGGAAAAGCACTTTTGGAGCCAAACGACATTTGTAGCCCTTATTTATAATCCAATGTATTTTATGTAATATTTATATTGGGTATACAATTATTTTCCTATTGAAGTTTATTTCAAATATATAACATCATATATTTATATTTATATTTATATTTATATCTATATTTACAATGATTATATGTTAATAATATTTAAAATATAGATTACAAATTCAAATTAAATTTTTACAAATAATTACTATTAATTGCTTACAAATATTTAAATTTTATATTTCATATATCAAAATATTAATAATGAGTTACAATAAATATTCTTATTAAAACATCATAATATTAACAAATTTGAATATTATTTAAATGCATATTTTTACTTCACAAGATCATGTCTAAAATGAACATTTTATTATTCAAAAGAACTTTTTGACAGTAATATTAAACGCTTAAATCTTAAGCATTTTTTCACATCCCTTTTCAAAAGCAATGAGAAACTAGCCCTATGTGGTTAGGAAACCAATTTTGAAGTTCTTCCCCAGACAACCATAGTAACATTGCACTAAGTCAAATGGTTGGTCAGGGAATGATTGGAAGAAGAATTTCTGTAAATAGGAAAACTATGCATCAATTAACTTGGCCTAAGCATGGTTTCAATATCTATTCAAGTATTTGAAAAAGGAGAGGCAAAAACAACTAAAGATAGATTGGGATCTTACTTGTTCTTTATCTGGAACATCTTGCTTTAGGAGACGGGGATCATCCAATACGTCATGACTACTCTTAATCTTTATCTTTACTGCTGCTAATTCTTTCTCTTCTTCTTCAGCTTCTTCCCCAAATGACAGCAAGTTCAGCTTTCTGCATTCTCCAAGCAGAACATACAAGTTAAGCAATAAGAATGTCTTAATCGTGCAGAAAAAAGTGTTCGATTATGGAAGAAGGCTTACTTAACAGCTTTCTTCTTTGAGTCTTTGTTTTCAGCCTCAGCTGCAGGCTGGATTGAAGGCCTCGAAGTTACTCTTGGAACTATATCTTCAAAAGGGTTCCACAATACCTAAAACAGCATCGCAAAGCATAAAAAAAACTGGTTGATAGGCTGATATAATTCTCTTAAAATATAATAAAAGCTATGAACAATAAACTTCTTACAACAGGCCATAGCAATCTAATTAATTATTTACTTAAATAAAAATATAAAAAGGAAAACCAACCTCGACCGATTTGATTCTCGGAGGAGGATCCAAAGGTCGGTCATCCTGATCAGTGTCGACCTCACCTATCCTCAGAAGATTGAAAATAGAGTCTCCAGTAACCTACCAAACCAATAATCAGTTCTAGTAAGCATTCAAGTATTGATTACAATATAAAATAAATTATCTAGAATCCAATCACTTGTTACCTTTCCAAAAATAGTGTTTTTTCGATCAAGCCATTCACATTTATCCAAAGATATAAAGAATTGACTCCCATTGGAATGCGGGGTACCAGCATTGGCACAAGCAACGATACCTCTATGGTTAAACCTTAAACGCGAATGGAACTCGTCCGGAAACACACTCCCGTAAATACTTTCTCCACCTAAAAAAAAAGAACCAAATTCATTACTAACGTTTTGACTAACCCTAACCCTAGCCCAAACTAATTAGAAAACGGCTAGAATAAACAAAAATAAAAGAAGAGAAACGGGTTACCGGTGCCGGAACCGGTGGGATCACCGCCTTGGACGAGGAATCCCTTGATAATGCGGTGGAAGGTTGTGTTGTCAAAATAACCTTCCAAGCAAAGCTGCACGAAGTTCCGAACGGCTTTCGGTGCTTCTTTAGGCCAAAGCTCGATGTCGAGCGGGCCATACGTCGTGTTGATTATCACTTTTCCCTTCGTCGGTGGTTCTAAAACGTACACCGTCGACATCTTTTCTTAACAGGGTTCTCAATTCGGCGTCGAATTTTCTATGTGGAAATTGGGTTTTGTTCTGGATGCGGGTTCTGGGTTCAGTTTTGGAATTTGACTGGTGACAGGGAACTGGTTAAGCGACGTCGGTTTGGTTCTTACGCATATTTTTCGGCTTTTTTATATAACTAGCCCAAAATAATTAATTAATTATGTAAATGACCTAAAATCTAATGTCCAAGTTGGTGGAGCCAAATTGTTTGGCGCTACCAATATGCCACATCAGTAATCGGAATAAAAAATTAATTTTTTAATAGACTCATGTAAAATGACACCACCTGTATAAATATCAAGAAAATATTGCAATTTCTAAAAATATGAGGGGCTTTAAACAATTTTTTTTCTAGTAGAGCCAAATAATTTTCCACCACCTTTTTTGTTCTTTTTCTGTTTTTTTTTATTTTTCTATTATTTGTTTATAATATTTTTAAATTTATATTTTTTTGGATGACTCCATCAGTTGATTTAAACTCTTTTTTTAAAAAAAAATGTTTTTTTATATTTAAAATTTTAAAAAAATAATATTTTATTTGGTGTGACCAAATTGGTATATATAAGCCTCAATAACACATCAATCTGAGTTGAAGGAAAAAAAATTTCTTATACTTTGTTAGAGGATGAATGTAAGAGATATGAGAAGCGTTTTTTATTTATTTGTGTTTTTTTTTTATTTGAAGGTGTGTTTTGTTTAACGATAATCCGATAGAGCTCTAACACAGGTAAGTTTAATGGTTATTTTTTAACCAACGAGTATGTTTGAAGGTTATGCAATTAATTTGATTCAAATTGGTTATGCAACCAACGAGTGGATTATTTGGAATTCCCTAGGTCAATGGGATGTTTAAAGGTTATAAAGAATTTCAAATCGAACCGCAAGGGTGAGATCATCAATATTGACAGCATTCAAGCTACAATTTAATAGCACCGAGAAAGTCACTTTTGTTGTATTAAGCAATTTATTTTTCAATTTGTAAGATAGAATGACGTCGGTTTTGAACAAAATTGTTAATTATGTTTTGTTTGTAAGGCACAATTTTGTCTGTCTTGAAAAAAAATCATTTACTTTTTTTTTTTAATATTGAGAAAATTGTTCGTGTTGTAAAATGATATATTGTAAGTTACATCTTCCAAATCCATCTACGTAAGAACTACCTGCATCTTTATCTGTCACAACACAAATCTGGTGTTGCGATCCAACAGTGAAATTTCATACTTCAGTGACACCAGTAATATGATCGAGATAAGCAACCTGAAATGCTCTGATACCAATTGAGAAAAAAAGAATGTCGATAATGGCAAGAAATGAGAGAAAAATAGAACACACATATTTTACATGAAAACCCTTTTGGGGAAAAAACCACGGGTAGATGATAAGAAAATTCACTATATCAAATTCGAATGATACATGAGGAGAGACGACTACGTCGATTTATAGGTTTGTAAAACCATATTCTAATCAAAGTCAAATAGAAGTAATGCAGTAAGGTTAAAACACCTTATTTGGGTCTTCGTCCTCGTAGATCCCTCTATCTTGCCATTTGTATTTTTTTAACAAGAATTTGGGTCACATATCTTTAACAAGATGAGTTATTTTTTGGTTGATGTCTTGATGGTGTTTATATTTTTTTGTATTCAAATTTGAGATGTTAAATATGCATTGCTACGAAAATGAATGATTAAAATCCACTATCAATACTTGTACTTTACCAAGCTTTCAAATCATGTTGTCATAGCCAACCATATATGTATTTAAAAATTGATTCTATTCTATTCTATATATATATATATATATATATATATATATATATATTAATTGAGTTTTTATGATTTCAGGACTTCAGTTTTTATGACAATGGCTAGTTCGAACACTCCAGTACTTGTGGATGATGGATTTAATAAATATGAAAGTCTTTCCAAATGTCAAAAGTTTACTACTTCAAAGGTGTGGGATGAAATGACAAAGCTTGAATGTGAGAAAAAAGACGAGATGAAGGCACAATGTAATCACTGTAAGAGTATCTTTTCTACTAAATCTTCTAGTGGAACCTCTCATTTAAGACGTCATCTGAATAGCTATTTGAAAGAAATTAATAAGGACGTCACTCAATACACCATAGTCACTCAACCATCCTTAGGAGGTGTTTCATCTATAAAAACCTACAAGTTTGATGCTGGTTAGTGTCGTCGAATTGTTTTTACTTTTCTTGTGTGTGGTAAGCATTCATCTAGAACAGTTGAAGAACCGTGATCTAGATACATGATGAGTGTTGCTAGTCCTAATTTTAAGAATATAAGTAGACAAACAACTACTAGGGATGTCCTAATGTATTATGCAAAAGAGAGAGATCATGTTAAAGAAGAGTTGGCTAAAGCGCCTAGTTTAATTTGTCTACCTTTTGATAATTGGAACTCTGAGCATACTAATGATGAATACATTTGAATTACTCCTCATTGGGTTGACAAAGATTGGAAGCTACAAAAGAGAATCATAAGGTTTAGAGCTTTATATAGCGGATGAACTTATTTTATGTTTATCTTAGTAGGGTATAGATAATAAAATTTTTAGCATCACTCTAGATAATGATTCTTATAACAATGTTATGGTATGTTGTCTAAAAAATTGTTTTTGTGTAAATTGAGCTCTTTTGTGTGATGGTGTTCTTTTTTTCAAGTTAGATATTGTGCACATATATTGAATCTTATAGTTAAAGCTAGTTTGGAACTTGCTGATGATGTTGGTAAGATTTGAAATGGAATTAATTACATAAAAAAAAGTTGGGAATTCGTAGGAGAAAAAAATATGATGTGGCCGACAAAAGCTTTCATTTGAATATGATCAAAAATTTACATCAAAATGTGTGTGTGAGATGGAATTCTACCGATTTGATGATTGAATCTGCTCTTTACTATAAAGATGTGTTAGATTATTGGGGCCAACGGGATAAATATTATCAAATATTTGCACTTTCTGATGAGGAGTGGATAAATGTTGCTATTCTTTGTAAATTTTTGAAAGTCTTTTATGATGTGACTTGTGTTTTTTCTGGTTCTAATTATCCAACGACTAATATTTATCTTAGAGGGTTTAGAAGGTTCACAAGGTTTTAATTAATACAATTAAAGGTCCTCATTCATTTTTAACTCCAATGGTTATGCAAATGCAAGAGACATTTAATAAATATTGGGCTGAGTATTCTTTGATATTGTTATGTGCTGTAATTTTAGATCATTGTTACAAGTTAAATTATGTGTAGTATTGCGTTACTACAATCTACAATGCTCATGCTTCAAACTTTCTGCAAATCATTCTTAACAATCTTAAACTCTTGTTTGATGAGTATGTTAAGAACTCCAAATCCATGTCTTCCTCTTTGGCCAAGGGTTCCAATGTTTTAGATAATGATCCTGATGATTCTAGTTTGCATCAACTCAATATTAATAGGGTTGATTTGGGAGGAGATTATGATGAGAGTGATGATTATAAACAATACTTAAGTGAATTCAGTACTAAGAGTGAAAGATCACAATTGGACATTTATTTGGAAGAACCAGAGTTTGAGTTGAATAGCCAAATAGATGTACTATATTATTGGAGCAAAAGTTCAATTTGATATCGTGAGCTTTCATTTTTGGCTAGTGATCTTTTGTCAATTCCAATATCGACTGTAGCTTCTGAAGTCACCTTTTAGCATAGGGAAGAAAGTTATCACATCTTTGAGGAGTCCCTTAAACTAAAAACGTTTCAAGCCGTTGTTTGCTTTGATGATTGGATGTGAGCTAAGGAATTTTCAACGGGTAATTATTATTCTCATTTTATTGTTATAATTTCATAACATTTTATCAATTTGATTATCTAACTATTTTTTCTTATTTTATATTAGAAATTGATTGCAACAATGATGAGAATGACGACGACGACAAGGATGGTAAGGACGATAATTCTTCGATTCCCTTTTAGGTATATAATTTACCTTAAATTTATAGCTTGTTATAAAATCAAATATGTTGATTGCTTGATATATAGATATTTTGAATGTTTGATTACTTTTTGTAGGTTGTTTTTGGTGCTATTTTGGGTGTTGTTTCACTATTGTTTTCCTGATGCTGTTGGGTGCTAATTTCTGCTGTTATTTTTTCTTCTATTTTGCTTAATATATAGATATTGTATAGCTTTTGTTTGGATATTATAGAACTTTTAATTTGATCAGGTTTCCAACATCAATTGCATGAGAATATAACATTGTTGTGGTTGATTTTGATTACCAAGTTGTTTCACTAATTATCAAATTTTATGTACTGTCATTTAGCTTTAATGTACTTCAATGAAACAACCTTGATGACATCCTTTACTTTGTTGTTTTTCATTCTTTTCGTTCTTGTACTTTGTCGTTTTTCATTCTGTGCAAAATTTATTATTCCCTTGAAAAAATAATCATTACATTAGCAATGATTAATTATTTTTTTTAAAAGGAGCAATGATTAATTATTATGAACGTTAATGAGGTGTACATCCACCAAATGGCAATAAGTTTTCATCCAATTTTTAGTATTTGTTAATGCAATTTGAAAATTTTGAGGAATTATTTGTATTAATTTTTTAGTGTATTTAATATACTATATTTTAATTTTTTATGTAATAAAATATTAAAAAAATAGACCGGGTCAGGTCCGAGCCTACCAATCGAGCCTAAAATGAAAACTTCTAGTTACGGCAATAAAACCCATTGAGCCATTTTTTCTTTTTCTTTTTTAGTGAAGGTATTGTTGTTTTGTTGAGACTTGCGTGCCATGGGGGTCTTTTGAAAGATGTTAAGGCAATTCACTCAAGTCCTCGAATATCTCACTTTTTCTTTGCTAATGATAGTCTGGTCTTTGAGGAGGCATCAGTTGATGGGGCGGTGAGCGTCGTGAAGGTGTTGAAGGAGTATGAAATGTGTTTGGGACAACAAATTAACTTTGGGAAATCCCTAGTGTATTTTAGCTTCAACATGGATATTGGGATGAGAAGCGCAATTGAAGGAATATTGGGGGTTCGTAGTACCATAGAGCCTGGGAAATATTTGGGTTTGCCCGTCGTTGTAGGGAGTAATAAGAAGCGGGCCCTTTGGGCTATTAAAAATTGTCTACTTGAGCGAATTGGTGGATGGTATAATAAATTCTTATCGCGAGAAGGTAAGGTTGTGTTTATTAAATCGATTCTACAAGCTATTCTGAATTATACTACGTCATGTTTCTTGCTTCCAAGTTCATTTTGTAAAGAATTAGAGGCTATGTTATGTCGTTATTGGTGGGGGAAGTCAAATTTAAAAAAGGGGATTCATTAGTGTTCGTGGAAGGGTTGTGTGATTTAAAGGAAGTGGGTGGTTTGGGCTTTCGCGGTTTGTCAAAATTTAATGTAGCGCTACTCGCTAAACAAAGGTGGTGACTAATGAATAATCCAACTTCGCTAGTTGTTCATGTGCTTAAAGCAAAATACTATTCTACTAACAATTTTATGGAAGTAGAGTTAGAGAATTAACCTTTTCTTGTTTGGCGTAGCATTTAGGTTGCTAAGGGCCTACTAAGGATGGGAAGCGGCTGGTAGGTGGGAAATGGGCTTTAATTTCGATTTGGGATAAGGATTGGCCTCCTGGTAACAAGCCCTGTAAAATTCAATCCAATAAGGTTAGTGGGATAGCTAAGGTCGTGGAATTAATAGATGCTAGTCGGAGAGACTGGAATAATGAACTGGTGAGAGCATCATTTTTTGACCATGAGGTGCGTCAAATTCTGAATATCCCGCTGGTCTCCTATGAGCTTGAGGATTGGTGGAGATGGTATCCTGAGGGGAATGGAAAATATATGGTCCGTAGCGACTATCAATTGCTGTTGAGAAGATTTCTAGATTCGGAGGGTGACAGATACAATGACATTGGACAGGAAATACACATAATTTACAGGAAATTGTGGGAGGCAAATGTGCTAGACAAAATGAAAATTACATGTTGAAGATTTCTTAAAAATTTCACTCCTACAAAAGTTAATTTTTTTCATCGCTGACTTGGCTCTGGCAGAATGTGTCCACGTTGTGGTGGTGGGTTAGAAAATAATCTATACGCCTGTATAGACTGCCCTGTTGTCTTGGAAAGTTGGCAGCAATGAGGGATTAGTTGGTGTACTCAACCTATGACTGAGGACTCACCCATCAACTGGATTGGACAATTATTCTCGAAAGATACGCGAAAAGTGCAGTTATCCATCATTATAGTTTGGGCTATCTGGAATTCCAAAAACAAAATAATCCATGAGGGGATTTACCAACCAGTTCAGTCAATACTCATCTTTATTTTGGGCTATGCGCGAGAGGTGGAAGTCCTGTCGGTGGAGCGTAGGGCCAGTGAGATGGCAGAGTTGCCGATTTGGAGACCTCCGACCGACCCGTGGGTTCGAGTAAATTTTGATGCAGGATTCTTCAGTGACCTGTAAGCATCAAGCACAGAGGTTATTATCAGGAACTCAAAAGGGTTGATTTTAGTATCGACATGTTTTTGGAAGTGACATATACCATGCGCGCTGGCAGTGAAGACGTTGGCCGGTGTGCAGGCCATTAGATTTGCTCGTGATTTGGGGCTCCAGTGAGTTGAAATTGAAGGAGACTCGGCGATGGTCATTTCAAAGCTCAATGCCGCCGGTATTGATAGATCAAAGGTGAGTAGCTATATTTGGGACGCGAAACAACTAGTGTTGGGGTTTGAACAATTCAAATTTCAACACATAAAGAGAAGTGGTAATAGGGTTGCTCACCTCTTAGCTTGAGAGGGATTTCTTCGACAAAGAGATTTCTGTTGGATGGAGGAGGGACTAGTGTCGATTCAAGGGCTGGTGGGACGGAAGAGTCGGAGGGTGAATCGTTTCCATTGGCGGTGGTGCATAAGGAAGTGATAATGGCTAGATTCGGATATATGCTAGCATTTGGATTGCAAGGTTTCAACTGTGGTCATCTTTCATTGACAAATTCCAGTGAAGTTGAAGTGGTTTCAACCATGCAAAGGGAGGAGAAGGTAGACGATAAGGATGCAATTCTTTTTTTTTTTTTTTTCCTCTCTCCTGATGTTGGGTTATGACTCTTTAATTTTTTTCGCTTGTTTGTTTTTGTGGGTTTAGTGTTGCTGTTGGTTGAGTTTCCAAAGAACCATCTATTGTGTTTTGCTTTTGTGGTGTCAATAAAGCATGCTATAATACCCTTAACTCGTTTCCGTCGTCAGATTAGGGTTACGGAGTTTTACCGATTAACCGAAAAATATTTAACAACATAATATTAAATAAGTTAATCATATTAGAAACTGATCAAACATAAGCATTTTATCCCTAAATCGAGCCTTCGAGACCCTATTTTAGGGAGCCTTCGAGACCCTGAAAATATCTTAAAGCAATTCATGACTAATTTGAACCAAAACAAAATATTTGAGAAAAAGATTTAAAATTTACAAACAAGGGTCACACGGCCGTGCCCCAAACCGTGTCCTTGCCCATGCAACTCACTAAGTAGGGTCACACGGCTGTGTCGCAAGTCGTGTGCCAGACCATGTAACTCTCTGACTTGCCTCACACTACCGTGTGTTAGGCCCTGTAACTCACTAACTTAAAAAACTAGGATTTTATAAATCACACACAACCGTGTGATCCAAAAATTGACCCCCAAATCAAGCCATTTCAAGACCAAACCATACGTAACCAACCATTCCATTTGGGCATACATTCAAGGGATTTAAACATCATTCAAATACACCTAAACATGCCATTTCAAACATCCTAATTCATTTAACCAATATGCCATTTAAAGTTATCATATATATATATATACCAAAACATCATTAACCTACAAATCAATATGACCATACTTCAAGCACAAAACCTAGTTCAGTTATCTACCAAATCATATCACAATTGACCATTTACATGCCATCAAACATACCAAAAGACCATGCATTTCGTATCCTAAGAATTCTTAAGGTTCAAACGGGATTAATTATCTGTCTATTACTCAATCATTAATTTATATGCAATTTCAAGTCTGTTTATATTAATACAACATAAAAAATAATCAATTTAACTAACATTAATACTATCATAATTCATACGAACTTACTGATAAACCATATTTTACACATATTTTAACCCCATGCTTGGCTTACTTTTGGATGAATTTTTATTAGATTTGATGAATTCGATGCTCTTAATCCCTTAATTTCATGTTTTATACTCAGGAGAGCTTAGGAGTCGAAAAGATCGAGAAACGGGCCAAAAAGAGAAAATGGGGCTACATCAGAAATCACACGGCCTGGACCAACGTACACGGGCAGATCACACGGCCAGATCACACGGTCGTGTGTAACGAGCAGAATTGAGCACGGCCCAAGCCATCACGCACGGGCGTGTCCCTGTCGAACCCAGGTTTAATCCTATTCGGAAAAGGTTACTTGTAGGCTAAGAAAGACGTTCCAAAGCCTATATAAACACCCTAGGGGGCAACCTAAAATGGGACGCCGAGTAGAAGGCAGAAAATACTCGAAGACAGCCGTCGGTAACAGCTTAGGAGAAGGATCTCCATCAAAACTGAAGATCTCCTATAAAGTTCTTTAGAAGTTTTTGGGTTTTCTTATGTTTTGTTGTTTTCCCTATTTTAAGATGTTTCCCTCTATCAGTATGAACTAAATCCCTTAAATACCTAAGGGGATGAAACCTAAGACGAATCTTATTATTATTTGATTTATAAGACAAATACTTGTTCTTATTCTTAATTGTGAGTTCTTATTCTTGTTTTGATAATTCAGGTTATTGATTCAAGTCAAATTTACTTATTCAGTGGAGCAAAAGTCCCTGTTTAAGAGTGGATCAACACAATTAAGCGAAGTTGATTGCAACCCTAGAAATAGGGCGACGAAAATCTGCCGGGTTAGAGTCAAATCTAATAAGGGAATCCATAGATCGAGTTAATGCGATAATAGGGGTTTTAATTAGAAAGAGATTTCAATTAATCAACCTAGAGTCAGTTGTTTTTAGTCTTGAAAGAGATATTAACATTAATCAGGGATTTCTACGGATTAAGTCAAGTGAATAAATCTTATGAATCAAAAGTAATAAGTGAAGTCTAGGTGGATTCTTCCTTAGGTATTGCCATTATCATATAAGTTGTCTAAAATTATTTTCCTAATTCTTCATTTGTCGTGTTTAATTAGTTCTAGTTTAAACAAAATCACTCCAATTCTTAGGCTAGATAATAGAAAGATAGTAATTACTAGTACTCTTGGTCCTTGTGGAGATGATATTATCGGTCTTATCATAACTATACTATAAACGATAGGTGTGCTTGCCTTTATTGTGATCATAGTTAGTTTTAGACACATCAAGTTTTTGGCGCCGTTGTCGGGGACTAAGATATTAAGAACACTAAATTTTTATTACTTTAGCCATTTTATTTATTTGCAATTTATTTTATTTTAACTTTGCTAATTTTTCTTTTATTTGCTCATGGCAGGTAATTTTAGTTTATGACTAGAAGAAACCCGTCAGGACCCTTGATTTTTGACAGTGAGATAGAACATATCGCTCGCAGAAACCGAAGAGAAATAAGACGAAGCCTACAATACATAGAAGAAGAGCAAGAAGACGAAACCAATACTACCGAAGAGATGGCTGATAATAATCTGCTACCTCCTGTGGTTGCTGCAAACCCAGTGAATCAAAATCCTGATCATCGTACTATGTATGATTATGCTAAACCTAATTTAACAGGAACCGAATCAAGTATTGTTAGACCAGCTATTGCTGCAAATAATTTTGAACTGAAACCTAACACTATACAGATGATTCAGCAATTTGTTCAGTTTGATGGTTTGCAGGATGAGGATCCAAACAATCACTTGGCCAATTTTCTGGAGTTTTGTGATACTTTCAAAATTAATGGCGTTTCTGATGATGCCATTCGCCTTCGTTATTTCCCTTCTCGGTGAGAAACAAAGCTAAACAGTGGTTGAACTCGTTACCACGAGGATCAATCACTACATGGGACCAAATGACCGAAAATTTTTTGTTAAAATATTTTCTGCATGCTAAAATGGCTAAGTTGAGGAATGATATTTCTTCTTTTATGCAGATGGATCTAGAAACACTCTACGATGCATGGGAGAGATATAAAGATCTACTAAGGAGATGCCCTCACCATGGGTTACCTTTGTGGCTACAGGTTCAAACCTTTTACAATGGTGTGAACCCTCAACTAGGCAATTGATTGATTCAGCTGCCGGTGGAACCCTAAATAATAAGACCCCTGAAGTGGCTTATGAGTTTATAGAGGAGATGACACTGAACAACTATCAGTGGCAGGTTATAAGGACAAAGCCAACAAAAGCAGCCAGTGTTTTCAACCTCGACGCAGTGACCATGCTATCAAACCATGTAGAACTTTTAAGTAAAAAGATTAATGGTTTGTGTGGCTCTTCGTAGGTACATCCAGTGATGCAGTACGATGCAAATGGAGGAGGGGCGAACAATTCAAAATATCCACCCTACAATCCTGGCATAGAAAACGAACAGATAAACTATATGGATAACAATTCTAGACCTCAAAATTACCCTTATAGTAACACTTACAATCCAGGTTGGAGGAACCACCCAAACTTTTCATGGGGTGGCCAAGGAAATCAGAGACAACAACCCCCTCCAGGCTTTCAACAGCAACCCTACCCACAAGAGAAAAAGCCGAAGCTTGAGGAGATGCTAACAAAATTTATCGCGGTGTCAGAAACCCATTTCCAAAACACAGAAACAGCACTCAAAAATCAACAAGCATCGAATCAAGGGCTCGAGAACCAATTAGGACAACTTGCTAAGCTCATATCTGAACGGCCACAAGGCAGCTTGCCAAGCAACACTGAAACTAGCCCAAAGGAGCAACTTCATGCCATTACTGCTGACAATAGTGAAGGGTTAGATAAACCAGAATTGAGGCAAGAGAATGTTGTAGAAGAAGGTAAGGTTGAGATAAGCCATGATAAACCAAAACTGGTAAGTAAAGAATACCAACCTCGTGTGCCATATCCCAATGCGACAAAGAAAGACCGCACAGATGAACAATTCAGTAAATTTCTTAAACTCTTAAAAAAATTACATATTAACTTACCATTTATTGAAGCTCTTTTGCAGATGCCCAATTCAAAAAAAAATTAAAAGAGCTTTTGACAAACAAACGGAAGTTAGATGAGGCGTCGGATGTGGAGCTAAATGCAGTGTGCTCAACAATCTTACAAAATAGACTGCTACAAAAGTTAAAAGATCTAGGGAGTTTTACAATTCCTTGCTTAATTGGTGGTTTATCTGTTAAAAATGCTTTAGCTGATTTAGGGGCAAGCATAAATGTTATGCCTTATAAAATGTTTAAACAGCTTGGTCTTGGGAAACCCAAAAAAACTAGGATGAGCATTCAATTGGCTGATGAAACTATTAGAGTTCCTAGGGGTATAATCGAAGATGTACTAGTAAAAATTGATAAATTCATATTCCCAGTAGACCTTGTTGTTTTAGACATGGATGAGGACAATAATGTTCCTTTAATTTTAGGAAGACCCTTTTTAGCAACTGTTAAAACTAGAATTGATGTTGGTATAGGTGAACTCACACTTCATGTAGGTGACGAAACGATCACTCTTCAAGCTCTTGACTCGGCCAGGACATCGAGTAATAAAGGTGAGAACATAAATTCTATTAATAACCATTTGGTTCAACCCTCTTTTCAGGAAGCACCACGGAATTACACAACTGAGCCATATCGTAGACCTCGTGCCAACAGAGAAATAACTCATGAGGAGCGAAGGCTTCAGATAGATGAACTAGACGAGTGGAAAACACATGTCAAGGAGAAACCAAGAACATACGAAGCAAACCCGAGGCAACTCCTTAACTAACTTAAAGATGAAGCGAACTACTTCAAGGTTGGAGACTGAGTTCTAATGGATAATACAGATTCTCGTGTTGCCACTTCTGAACCTAATGGAATAACTCCTTCTACGGTACTTAATACTTTCCCATACGGTACAGTCGAGGTAATCCATTCTTAATTTGGCACCTTCAAGGTAAATCGTACTCGTCTAAAACCTTATTTTAATACAATTGATAGCAAGAATGAGGAATTTCAACTCCTCAAACCACTATGATTATGCAAATGACAGGTAAGTCTAGCTTAAGACTTTAAACGAGCGCTTCTCGGGAGGCAACCCGAGCACTAACTTCACTAATGTCATTATTTTTGATTTTTAGCATCTAACTAAAAACTAATCAAATTAATAGGTGTAGGTTACCCTACCCACACGGCCTTGCACACGGGCATGGCCGTGGCCATGTAGACACCACGAGTAGGTACATCGGCATGGCAAAGACCGTGCGAACTAAGGATGAAAATTTCCCAAAACACGAGCGGTGATAAAATGCCGCGGCCGTGCGATACAGCCGTGGTCGACACTAAGAAAGTAACACGAGTGTGCGACACACCCGTGTCCCTAGGCCGTGGTCGACACTGATTAAGCAACATGGGCGTGGAAACCTTTACACAGGCGTGGGAGAAATGAAAGAGGCATCACACGGCCGTGCGATACGGCCGTGTGACCTAACACGCCCATGGCACACGGGCGAGGGCCACGACCATGTGCTCAAATCCCTATTTAAACCTCTTTTTCTGTTCACTTTCTTCCCCAAATCCCTTCCTCCCCAACCCTAGCCACCACACCAACCACCATCCCTGCCACTAACGGTCGTTCTTTTGCCCTTTATTTTTAAATTCATATCTCTTTTCCATTATTTATCTTCATTTTCCTTATTATGCTATTCTTATTCTTCATACCATTTAGATTTACCTTAAGGTACCATAAGTTCATGCCGGCTGCTTCATCGACTCGACACGTCGGTCTCAACAGGTTCAAGGCGCTATAAGGAACGACTACACCACCGGAGTATCCTCCTACCGTTCAACTCTGCCTAGTCCATCATGCTTATTTTTAAGGAGTTCATCCAAAATTTAGGAAGTTTTACTTCTCTTCCTATCTTATGATTTTCTATATTGTCGATGTCTATTTTTGTACATTGAGGACAATGTACATCTTAAGTGTGGGGAGGTGTCAACAATACTGAATTATACCTTGTTCTTAAGTAATTTTCTCATATTACTATTAGAATGAAACTTCTATTGATTTATGATTTTCATTGATATGTTTCAGATTAAGTCATAGGTAATTGTGCATTGATGGTATAAACTTTAAGAAATTAGAGAATCAAGCATGATAAGTCTATTTTCAGAATTAAAAATTTTATTAGGTTGTTTCCCTAATCTTAAATATTACTTTGAAGTTTGAAATTTGCAAGGTTGACATCAAAAACCATAATTTTTTGTGAGATTTTGAGCCTTAAAAGAGTATATATTTTTCTTGCTCACTTTATTGATTATGAGTGTGTCAACATTGATTTGTTATTCTAGCACTTGCGTCGATTATACATGTCGAGACTACATTTTTGATTTGATATACTGAGATGATAAAGGCACATAGGATTTAACCCACTTATCCCAAAAAGCATACCTTCATAATTAACCCCTAGTGAACCCTTTTTAGCCTAATAAATCATTTTCTTAACTCACCCATTAATATTAACCCAAAACCAAATCTTTACTTCCCCTACTTTGACTTCCCTTATGTCAAGATTTGATTTGATCAGCTACCTAACTATTTTCTTTATTTCAGTTGTTAAATCCCTTCTTATTATTGTATGTTCTTATTCTTAAAAAAAGTTGGAAATTTATTCATTATTAGTGTTATGAGCTTAAACTGTTAATTTCACATCTTTAGAAGAAGTTCGTGTTATTAGTGATAAGTTTTCAATCAATGTAATTATTCAGTATTAGTTATTTCTCTAGTTAGGTAAATGGTTAATTTAATCTCGATTCTAACCCTCTAATTAAGCTTTTATCCACACCTTTAACCCAATCCCCGTTACAACCCTTTAAAGACCTTTTGATTTGTGTATCATCTCATTTTATAGAGTTGAAGATTTGATTTTCATGCAAGCCTATGGGATTAACTTTTCATGTTTGGCTTTTTGAGTGCTTAATTTGAACCTTAAACACCTTGAGTGATTTGAGTGAATCTTTAGTAAGGATGTCAATTCTTGTCGGTTTTGAATCAAAGGTAATTATTTAGGTAAGGGGAAACACATATGTTTTTGTGCTATAAAAATTTATGACTAAGATTGTTTGAATCTTTAGGACTCTTTTAGTTAAATTATCAATGTATGAATTATCTATGAATTATGATGAAACATTATTGATAAGGATTATGAATTGAGGAAGTTAATTCTTATTGTGAGCTGAGGATTTTGCTTGAGGATAAGCAAAGGCTTAAGTGTGGGGATATTTGATAAACCATATTTTACACATATTTTAACCCCATGCTTGGCTTACTTTTGGATGAATTTTTATTAGATTTGATGAATTTGATGCTCCTAATCCCTTAATTTCATGTTTTATACTCAGGAGAGCTTAGATGTCGAAAAGATCGAGAAACGGGCCAAAAAGGGATAAAATAGGCCTACATCAGAAATCACACGGCTTGGACCAACGTACACGGGCAGATCACACGGCCATGTGTGATGAGCAGAATTGAGCACGGCCCAAGCCATCACGCACGGGCGTGTCCCTGCTGAACCCAGGTTTAATCCTATTCGGAAAAGGTTACTTGTGGGCTAAGAAAGGTGTTCCAAAGCCTATATAAACACCCTAAGGGGCAACCTAAAATGGGACGCCGAGTAGAAGGCAGAAAATACTCGAAGACAGCCGTCGGGAACAGCTTAGGAGAAGGATCTCCATCAAGACTGAAGATCTCCTATCAAGTTCTTTAAAAGTTTTTGGGTTTTCTTATGTTTTGTTGTTTTCCCTATTTTAAGATGTTTCCCTCTATCAGTATGAACTAAATCCCTTAAATACCTAAGGGGATGAAACCTAAGACGAATCTTATTATTATTTAATTTATAAGACAAATACTTGTTCTTATTCTTAATTGTGAGTTCTTATTCTTGTTTTGATAATTCAGGTTATTGATTCAAGTCGAATTTGCTTATTCAGTGGAGCAAAAGTCCCTGTTTAAGAGTGGATCAACACAATTAAGTGAAATTGATTGCAGCCCTAGAAATAGGGCAACGACAATATGCCGGATTAGAGTCAAATCTAATAAGAGAATCTATAGATTGAGTTAATGCGACAATAGGGGTTTTAATTAGAAAGCGATTTCAATTAATCAACCTAGAGTCAGTTGTTTTTAGTCTTGAAAGAGATATTAACATAAATTAGGGATTTCTACGGATTAAGTCAAGTGAATAAATCATATGAATCAAAAGTAATAAGTGAAGTCTAGGTGGATTCTTCCTTAGGTATTGCCTTTGTCATATAAGTTGTCTAAAAGTATTTTCCTAATTCTTCATTTGTTGTGTTTAATTAGTTCTAGTTTAAACAAAATCACTCCAATTCTTAGGCTAGATAATAGAAAGATAGTAATTACTAGCACTCTTGATCCTTGTGGAGACGATATTACCGGTCTTACCATAACTATACTATAAATGATAGGTACGCTTGCCTTTATTGTGATCATAGTTAGTTTTAGACACATCACTTACCTCGATAACTAGGGTCGTAGAAGTATAGTTGCAAACTAATATGAAGCTTTAGCCTTTCCGCAATTTAAGTCCAATTGTGGTTTTATCTTGATCTAAATAAATAATTTCATTCAATTAAGTACTTCTAGTATTCAATTTAATCCATAATTCAAATTTATGTAAAATTATAAAATTACCCCTAATACTGTAACTTTTCACAATTTAGTCCTTAAACTCATAACTTGAATATTACTTATTTTAACCTAAATCCATGTTAACTAATGTTACAAGGGACTTTTGAAACAACCCATTATGAAAAACACCTGTTTATGATTCTGTATTAATTAACACAAATGTGTATCTACCTTAGTGGTTAAGTGTTCTGGGAGTGTCTGAGAAGTCCTGGGTTCAAGCCTTGACTTGGGCAAAATTTTTGTTTTTATATGAATTAAGCCCTATCTATGGACAGTAAACTTTTATTTAATTGTTTGTAAAAACATGTCAAAATGGCCTGCTAGTTTGGTGGTTAAGTGGAGTGTCAATATGCTAGTGGACTTGAGTTCGAACCCCTGTGCGTGCAAGGGAGTTGTTTTTTTTTTTGTACTTACCATGTAAGAGTTTGAAGTGTGGTAAAATGCTGAGTGTTTGAGGTGTGTGGGGAAGTAGTGGACGATTTTGGAGTGTTTGAGGGGTGTGGGGAAGTGTGGGAGCGAATTTATGGATAAGTGGGAGAAAACTAGGGGATTATGGGGGAGAATATCTAAAATCTGATCATTTTCCTATCTTTTTCGAAAAAAAGAGTTAGTTTTCTCTCCATATTTCTGACGATTTCTCTCCCCCCATCTCTACCGTTTTCATTCCTCAATTCTTTCCCTTGCTACCGAATTCTGCTTCTTTTCCCCCACCATTGACGTTTTTTTTTTTTTTGCTTTTCTTTGCTTCAATCGTTCTTTTGTGGCAACCTTCGTTTCCGTCAGTACGGTAAGTGAAATAAGGTGGATTTGGTTTTCTTCTCAATTTTTAATTTCTCTCCTTCTTGCTGGAAGTCTCTTAACGTTTCTCCTATTCTTTCCCTAGCCGAACCTTTGGCTTGTTTCTTCCCCTTTTCCGGTCCTTTTTACCTTTTACTTTCTTCCTGCGCATCGTCCTCTCCGCTCTTTCGGTAAGTTGAGTCTTGTTTAAACTTTTAATTTGGATGTGAACCAGTGTTTATATGGATTCTTTTGGTGGTTAGAAGTTTATCGAAAGGCTGTTGATTGCTCGTCAACGTTCTGAAGACGGGGAATTCCTGCTACTCGATATAAGGTAATGGCTTATCGCTCGAAAAATGATTATCGTGCTTCGGGATTTAGAAGAATTCGATGGTTTAATTGATTAATCAATTGTATATTACCGATTTTAGGTACCGGGAGTGTCCGGGAGTTTTAGACGTCAAGATCAAAGTATGTGTGTGTAACCACAACACTAAAAATGAAAATCAGTAAAAAACTGAAAAATGGGGCTGTCGACGCCACACGGGCGTGTGGCTGTCAGTGTGACTGAACACAGGCGTGTGATCGATGAAGCGGGCCGTGTGCGACACACGGGCCTGACCGAATTGGGTCATATGGCCCACACGAGTGAACCACACGGGCGTATGGAATTTTTGGGCCAGGGCGTGTGGGCCCACACGGGTAGACAGCATGGGCGTGTGAGCCCATTTTCACTGCTTTTTTATTAAGGTTGCACGGGTCGCCTGAGTCGACTATGAACCTACTGTAGGGTCGGTAAGCTTACCTAGACCCCTAATTGACTGAAATGAATGTATGACTGATATATATATATATATATATATATATATATATATATGCATGTTGTTAAGCATGATGAGATTCTACTGACCTAATATTGTATGTACTATTACCATGAGATAGCATGTCATAACTATATATTGCATTGCATTGGGTTGGGGTGGATGTTAATCGGAGGAAGTGTACTGAAAGGCTTCGAGCCTAACTTACTGGCAGCTCAGCTGCAAACTACTGTCTAGTGCCGCTTACGGTTTGGAGTGTAGGGATGGGTGGGTTGATTATATCCCCACATGGAGTGTAGGGTTAGACGGAGATAGTGTGTAGAGGTTGGCTGGGTAGGATTCTGTGACTGCATATCTGTTACTGTTACTATTATTTTAAGGGGCTAATGCCCTACTACAGGACTTCTTCTGTACTGAAATGGGCTAAGGCCTAAACTGATATTGTTACTGGAGGGCTTAGACCCAGACTGTGATTAATTGCATACTGTCTGTTTATCCTTATGGGGATTACACACTGAGTTTACGTAAACTCACCCCTTCTGTCTAATCTATACAGGTAACCTCCAGACTTAGGCGGATCGTTGCGGCAGAGGACTCAGTGGTGGCCACACGACCTCTTTGACACTGTTTCGTACTTACTTATGATTTTGAATTTTATTTGGGTATTTTATTGTAAATATGGCCTCTGTGGATGTTTATTTTAGTTTGGGATTTTTATTGGTTATGGATTATAACTGCTAGTATTAGGATATCTCGGGTTTTCAAAAGAAACAAACGTTTTAACAAAATACTCACAAATACGCAAACTATTCTAAAAGCTCCCGCATTGAACAAACATTTTGAAAACTTTCGATTAATTAAATAACACGATTTTAGAATTAACAAGTAATAATAAAAAGTTTCTAAATGAGAATTATTTTAAGCAAAGTACGGTTTTTCAAACACACTACCATGTGACATCGCCTGATCCGGCCATAACGTCCAAGCCGAGTTTGGGGTGTTACATTTAGTGGTATCAGAGTCAGGTTGCAAAACTCGACTGTGGATTTGGGTTTTAAGACTTGATTTCCAAAAAAAAAAAACTAATCTTTAAGTGATTTGAAATGTTTTTACTGAACGTGTGGTACACCGAGTTCCTGGCGTTGATCCTGTAAGTTCACTAAAACTGTTATGTGTGTTAAACTGAAAATACTATGAATAGTATATACTAAGATTACTGTAGGTAGTATACTGTACTGAAAACACTTTAGTTAATGTACATTGAAAATTGTAGTGAGACTGCGATTTACGGAAACAAACATTGAATTAGCGATATTGATTTGCATAAAACTTTGCCAATAAATAATTTAAACTGTAAACTGATACATAAAACTGTTACTACAGATAAAATGAGGTTAGATAATGAGCACAAGAGGTACTCACAGACGGGGTACAAGAGGTCATGGTAGAGACCGTAGAGGGGCTCGAGCTGAGTCCTCTTCACTGGGTGGTATGCCGAATTTAGACACTAGTGAGACACTGGTGTCGCTTGTCACAGAAACTGGGTCTGGGCCTCATGATCGTATGGCTGGGGACGACGCACTGTCTCAAGCCATGTTAAGGATTCTGGAGAGGGTCGTTGGGCCCAACACTAGAGCTGGAGGCCAAGGGTTGGTTACGGAACGACTTCGGTCTAATGGAATTGAGATATTCAAGGGTGTAATTGGGGTCACCCCTAATGTGGCTAAGTATTGGATTGAGGCCATAAAGAGGATCATGGATGATCTGGACTGTACCCCCGCGCAGAGACTAAAGGGTGTAGTGTCACTGCTGTGTGATGAGGCTTACCAGTGGTGGCTTACTGTTAAGGAGGGCACTCAGCCCGAACGATTGACCTGGGAGTTCTTCAAGTCCGCCTTCCAGGGGAAATATGTGGGGGCCAGTTATATGGATGCCCGTAGGAGAGAGTTCTTAAATCTGACTCAAGGAGATAGATCGGTGCCTGAGTATGAGGCCGAATTTCTGAGACTGAGCCGCTATGCGCGAGGTATGGTAGCGACTGAGTATGAGCGATGTGTTCACTTCGAGGATGGCCTCAGGTAAAATCTGAGGGTTCTGATAGCTCCACAGAGGGGGCGATACTTTGTTGCACTGGTTGATAAGGTGAAGATCGCTGATGAAGTGAAGCGCGCTGAGCGCCAGAACCGAGAGAGAGGTAGGAGCAAGAGGAATTTGGAGCCCTCGAGTTCCGTTCAGAAGCCTAAGAAAAAGGCCAGAGTTGATGGGCCGATCAGAGTTGGGGTTCCTATTGCTGCTACTGGATAACTATCGTGTACTGACTATGGTAGACGCTATCAAGGCGAGTGTTGGAAAAGAACTGGGGCTTACTTGACGTGCGGTTCATTGGAGCATCGTATTAGAGAGTGTCCGTAAAGGCCTGATCAGATGCAAGCTCTGGGTACTAGTACTACAGCACCACCGAAAGTAGTTCAGCATCCACCGAGAGGCCGTGGTCAGGCCAAAGGTGGTAATGGGTTGGGCCGTGGTTAGAGAGCACTGGGCAGAGTTGCTGGTCATACTGAGGCGAGGCAATAGGCTCTAGTGTATGCTGCACGTCACCGAGAGGATAGAGATGCTCCAGACGTCATCACCAGTACATTCTTTATTTACGATGCACCTTATACTGCACTGATAGATATAGGATCTACTCACTTCTATATAGCCTGTACTATGACTAAAAACTTGGGTATCGTGGTTGAGAGCACTACGGGTGAGGTTACTGTACTGAGTCCACTGGGGCAGTCGATAAAGGTAAATAAATTGTTTAGAAATGTCCTTTTAGAGATCCAAGAGGCTATCTTTCTGGCTGATCTGATGGAACTGCCTTTTGGAGAGTTTGACCTGATATTGGGAATGGACTGGTTGGTTAAACACCGAGTGAGCTTGGATTATGCCATAAAAAGGGTTGTACTGAGAATCGAGGAGGACAAGGAGGTAGTCGTAATTGGGGAACGTCGAAACTATTTGACGAATGTGATTTCTGCACTGATGGTAAAAAAGTTGGTTCGTAAGGGATGTGAGGTGTACCTAGCCTACATTAGTGTTTCATATTCTGGGGATTCTTCGGTTAAAGATATCAGAACGGTAAAGGAATTTTCGGATGTTTTTTCTGAAGAGCTACCTGGATTACCTCCGAGTCGTGAAGTAGAATTTGGGATTAAGCTCCTTCCTGGAACAGCTTCGGTGTTCATAGCTCCCTATAGAATGGCACCGAAGGAGCTTGTGGAGCTTAAGGCTCAAGTTCAAGAGCTCCTGGATTGTGGGTTCATTCGCCCTAGTGTGTCTCCGTGGGGAGCATCGGTTCTATTTATGAAGAAAAAAGATAGATCCATGTGTATGTGTATCGATTATCGACAACTGAACAAGTTGACCATCAAGAATAAGTGCCCCCTACCGAGGATAGATGATCTGTTTGATTAGTTCCGAGGAGCTTCAGTTTTCTCCAAGATTGACCTTTGATCAGGGTATCACCAGTTGAGAGTTAAGGAGGCTGACGTGCATAAGATGGCGTTTAGGACTCGCTATGGTCACTACGAGTTCCAAGTAATGCCATTTGGACTGACTATTGCACTGGAAACTTTCATGGATCTGATGAATCGAGTGTTCCAGCCCTATCTGGATCGGTTCGTAGTGGTATTTATTGACAACATACTAGTGTATTCGAGGACTGAGGATGAACATGATGAACACCTTAGAGTGGTTCTGCAGATTTTGCGAGAGAAACAACTGTACGCCAAGTTCAGTAAATATGAGTTCTGGTTTCTGCGGAGGGAATTAGGGTCGATCCTCGAAAGATTATGGCAATGGTGGATTAGAAATAGCCTAAGACTGTATCTGAGATTCACAATTTTCTGGGACTAGCAAGGAATTATCAACGATTTGTAGAGGGCTTTTCACTAATTGCAGCACCTTTGACTAAACTGCTACGTATAGGTGTGCCGTTTAACTAGACTGATGCGCAGCAAGAGAGCTTTGAGAAGCTTAAGACTGTACTGACTGAGGCCCCTATTCTGATATAGCCAGAGTCTGGAAAAGAGTTCACTGTTTACAGCGATGCATCACATATCGGTTTGGGATGTGTGTTGATGCAGGAGGGAAAGGTTGTAGTGTATGCATCTCGTCAACTTAAGACTCATAAGGCGAATTATTCGACGCATGACTTGGAGTTGGCCACGATGGTATTCGTACTAAAAATCTGGAGGCATTATTTGTATGGTGAGAAGTGTATCATCTACAGTGATCACAAGGGCCTCAAGTATTTTCTCACTCAGGAGGAGCTAAATCTTAGGCAACGTAGATGGATTGAGCTATTTAAGAACTACGACTGTACTATTAATTACCACTCTGGTAAGGCCAATGTGGTGGCCGACGCACTGAGCCGTAAGGTTATGACTGATTTGAGGACGATGTTTGCTCGCCTCAGTTTATTTGATGATGGTAGTCTATTGGCCGAACTTCAGGTTAAACCGACGTGGACTGAGAAGATTAAGGGTAAGCAGTTGGAGGACGAGTCTTTGGGTCTTTGCTTCCGACAGCTTGAGAGTGGGAATACTGAGGATTTTGGACTGGATAGTGAAGGGGTACTCTGTTTTCGTGGGAGATTCTCTATACCGAATGGTACCGAGTTGAGGCAGTCTATACTGAGAGAGGCGCATAGTAGCCCTTATGCAATGCATCCAGGTGGAAATAAGATGTACCGAGACCTTCGTGAGTTATATTGGTGGCCAGGTCTTAAGCGAGAGATTACCGAGTTTGTGACTAAATGTCTGACATGCCAGCAGGTTAAGGCTGAGCATCAGTTACCTTCGGGTTTGCTGCAGCTGGTTAAAATTCCTCTATGGAAGTGGGAGCACGTAACTATGGACTTCGTTAGTGGGTTGCCTCTAACACCCACTAAGAAGGATTCAGTATGGGTCATCGTGGATCGATTGACCAAGTCCGCCCATTTCATACCGGTTCGTACAGATTATTCACTACAAAAGCTGGCTAAACTGTATATTTCTGATATAGTGAGACTGCATGGGGTTCCGCTTCGATCATCTTTGATAGGGATCCTCGCTCCACGTCTCGGTTCTGGAAAAAGCTACATGAGGCTCTGGGTTCAAGGTTGGACTTCAGTACTGCTTTCCATCCTCAGACAGATGGTCAATCTGAGAGGGTGATTCAAATACAAGAGGATATGTTGAGGAGCTATGTGATTGACTTCCGAAGCAATTGAGAGGAGTATTTACCGTTGGCAGAGTTCGCTTACAATAATAGTTACCAGTCTAGTATACAGATGGCACTTTACGAGGTACATTATGGTCGTAAGTGTCGCACTCCTTTATGCTGGACTGAGTTGGGCGAGCAACGAGTTTTGGGTCCTGAACTGGTTTTTGATACCGAGGATAAAGTTAGACTGATTCGGGACCGACTGAAAGCGGCATCTGATAGAAAAAAGTCTTATGTGGACTTGAAGCGACGCAAGATCGAGTATTCTGTGGGAGACTTCGTTTTTCTGAAGGTCTCACCATGGAAGAAAGTATTGAGGTTTGGTCGCAAGGGCAAGCTGAGCCCTAGGTTTATTGGGCCTTACCGCATTTTGAATCAAGTGGGACCAATTGTTTACCAGTTGGAGCTACCTCCAGAGTTGGACCGGATCCATGATGTATTCCATGTCTCGATGCTGAGGTGCTACTGCTCTAATCCCACGCATATTGTTCCTGTTGAGGATATTGAGGTTAGGCCAGATCTGACTTTCGAGAAGGAGCCGGTTCAGATATTGGATCGTGACGTAAAGATTCTGAGGAGAAAATCCATCCCACTGGTTAATGTTCTATGTCATAATCATAGCATTGAGGAGGCCACGTGGGAGCCTGAGGATGCGATGCATCAGCAGTATCCTCATCTGTTCTGATCAGGTAAAATTTTGAGGCTGAAATTTTCTTTTAGGGGTAGAGTTGTAACGCCCCAAAAATACCTGTTTATGATTCTGTATTAATTGACACAAATGTGTATCTACCTCAGTGGTTAAGTGTTCTGTGAGTGTCTGAGAAGTCCTGGGTTCAAGCCTTGACTTAGGCAAAATTTTTTTATATGAATTAAGCCCTATCTTTGGACAGTAGACTTTTATTTAATTTTTGTAAAAACATGTCAGAATGGGTCTGCTGGTCTGGTGGTTTAGTGGAGGGTCAATATGCTAGTGGACTTGAGTTCGAACCCCTGTGCGTGTAAGGGAGTTGTTTTTTTTGTACTTACCGTGTAGGAGTTTGAAGTGTGGCAAAATACTTAGTGTTTGAGGTGTGTGGGGAAGTAGTGGACGGTTTTGGAGTGTTTGAGGGGTGTGGGGAAGTGTGGGAGCGAATTTAGGGATAAGTGGGAGAAAACTAGGGGATTATGGGGGAGAATATCCAAAATCTAATCATTTTCCTTTCTTTTTCGAAAAAAAAAGAGTTAGTTTTTTTCCATCTTTCTGACGATTTCTCTCCCCCATCTCTACCGTTTTCATTCCTTAATTCTTTCCCTTGCTGCCGAATGCTGCTTCTCTTTTCCCACACTTGACGTTTCTTTTTCCTTTTCTTTGCTTCAATCGTTTTTTATGGTAACCTTTGTTTCTGTCTGTACGGTAAATGAAATAAGGTGGATTTAGTTTTCTTCTCAATTTTCAGTTTCTCCCCTTCTTGCTAGAAGTCTCTTGACATTTCTCCTATTCTTTCCCTAGCTGAACCTTTGCCTTGCTTTTTCCCCTTTTCCGGTCCATTTTATCTTTTACTTTCTTCCTGCGCATCGTCCTTTCCGCTCTTTCGGTAAGTTGAGTCTTGTTTAAACTTTTATCTAGGATGTGGACAAGTGTTTATATGGATTCTTTTGGTAGTTAGGGGTTTATCGAAAGGCTGTTGATCGCTCGTCAACATTCTGAAGATGGGCAATTCCTGCTACTTGAATTAAGGTAATGGCTTATCGCTCGAAAAATGATTACTGTGCTTCGAGATTTAGAGGAATTCGATGGTTTAATCGACTAATCAATTGTATATTGTCGATTTTAGGTACCGGGAGTGTTCGGGAGTTTTAGACGTCAAGATCAAAACATGTGTGTGTAACCACAACACTGAAAACAGAAGTCAGCGAAAAGTCAAAAAATAGGGCTATGACGCCACACGGGCGTGTGGCCGTCCGTGTGGTAGGCCGTGTGACGAAACACGGGCGTGTGGTCGACGAAGTGGGCTGTGTACGACACACGGGCCGGATCGAATTGGGCCTTATGGCCCACACGAGTGAACCACACGGGCGTTTGGAATTTTTGTGTCAGTCTGTATGGGCCCACATCGGCAGACAGCACGGGCGTGTGGAATTTTTAAGCTAGGCCGTGTGATCCACACGCCTGTGTGGGCCCACACGAGCAGACAGCATGGACGTGTGAGTTCAAGTGGTTTGAAAAAGGTTTTTGATTTGGTAATTTATGTTTTATAACAATTTATTAAGTTCAAGTGGTAAGACCCTAAGGTCAAGTGGTTTTAGAAAATGAGGTATCGGGACCTATTTTTTTATAAACTGAGTCGTAAATAAAGATTCGTTGAAAAATTTTAATGTTTTGATAGCCAATGAATTAAAAAGGACTAAATCGTAAAAGATGTAAAATTTAGTCGCTATTTGATTTGAGTGATTAAATGGTTTATTGAATAAAGGAAAAGGGACTTAAATGGTAATTATACCATTTAAGAATTTAGTGGATGGTTTTGGGCAATTAAAAGCTTGAAAATTGGTTAAATTTTAAATGGATAAAATTGTAATTTTATAATTAAACTTTAATTAAATAAAATAAAAACTATTATCATCATTTTAGTGTCTTATTCATCGAAATTGGAAGAAGAAAACTCCATGGAAATGAATCTAGGTTCGACCATGGTTAAAATTAAGCATGTAAGTCCCTAAGCTATCCGTTTTTAAAAATTTTTATGTTTTTGATATCATTGTAACTAGGTCCAGCTAGCCCATATCTTCGATTTTAAAATTGTTAAAGATTTTGAATGTTTCCATTGATGAACCTTGTGATTTTAGATGTTAAATGATGAATTTGAGATATTAGTTATTATTTAAAAGTATTTTATTAAGTGATTTGATGAATTTTACCGATTAGGGACTAAATTATTGAAATAGTAAAAATACAAGGGTTTGTTGTGAAATTGTTACAAAAATGGGCTGTATTGAATGCCATGAATATTCAGCTAGCATAGGTTTGCATTACAAATGGTTAATTTGCATGTTTTAGGCTCAGTGACCAAATTGAATAAAAGTAAAATGTTAGAGGAAATTTTGTAAAAATGTCAAAAATACTAAATTTCATAAAATAAATTATTTTACTGTTTGAATTAATAAATTGAATGAAATTATTAATTTAGATCAAGATCGAGTGATAAATCGAGGAGAATAGAAAATTACCAAAATGTCCATGTACTTTGACATTTCTGCAATTTAGCCAAATAAGTTCGTACGGTTAGAATTTAACATCAATATGAATTTTTGAGTAGATTAACATGGTACAACTTTTATATTTATTTTTAATTGATTATAATTAATGGTAATTTGAGATATAATATTGAATTTGATTACTCGGATTGGATTGAACGCGGGATAGAGTACATTTGTGATTTGGTGCGTTACAGGGGATTGGAGTGGAGATGATTATGGAGTGATGTATATTCATATTACCCAAGTAAATCGAGGTTCAACATTTGTTGGGACTCTCGTGTTATACATTCTGTTTGGTGTGTTGGTTGGATTAGCTCTTATGAGCATTGGTGTGTTGGTTGGATTAGCTCTTATAAGCATTGGTGTGTTGAAGGGATTGGCCCGTGTGAGCATCTAGTGTGTTTTGTTGGACTGACAATGTACTCTTATCCGTAAGTCATTCTTCGTATCGAAAATCTCGGTAAGGTAAATTGTTTAATAAATTTGAAAGATTTGTTATTTCTTGAATATTGACCTGAACATAAATGAATTCATCAGTTGAGATTGTGGATGATGCTTAGGTTTTTGCTAAGCTTTTGGTTGCATTATATCATGTTCAATATTAATGATATACATTGAAATGGTAATTGGCCAAATGGAAATATGCTTATGTTCATGAAAAAGTGGTAATATTTAAAAGGTGTAATTTCTTATAAAATGGTTTATCATGTGATTGATCCCAAATGAGTTATATACATAAATGCACTAACTTGTGTAGTGATGATGGTGATTAGGCTTATGTCAAGCTTGAGATTATGATTGATGTATATGCTTATGTTTGGTATTATACAAATGAAACAGGAAGAAAAGGTAATGAAACGGTAAGTTCATAATTGAAATATGATATGATGAAAAAGGGATTGATGAGTTGACTAATGTACTTATATATGAGAAATTACGTATGTTATGGTTGAACTTACCTATGTTTTGAATAAATATATTAATTAGTTAATTGATGTTGTTATTTAAGTTTATGCTTAGTAAATGGAATGAAAAGTAAGTAAAGGAAGTTATTCGTAGTTTTAAGAAAAGGTTAATAATGGTGTAAAATGTTTTGTAAAATCCTATTATGTTAGGAACGAAAATATATAGGATGTTGATAGACTTACTCATTTATGAGTTGGTGGTTATGTAGTTGATAAATCTTGAGGCATTGGTATAGCTTTATATTTATCATATAAAGTTCATTATTGAATTGGAATATTATGTTTAAAGTTTGTACGAGCTGTTTATCCCTTACTTTATAGATTATCGAAAGCTCGATTGGGTTGGAAGCTAGTCGGAGATCCATCACACTATCCATCGACTATATCGGTAGATTTTGATGATTTTGAGTCATGGTTATAATGTCATGTATAGGTGTCTTTGTTTGATGAAATTAGCCATTATGCTTGGCTTGTATATATGCTATTTTGGGTGATGAAATGGTTGATATGATATCATGTATATTTGGCCTTATAATGGTTGTTATTTTGGTGTTGTGTGATTAAATGATGGAAGTTGCTATGGTAATTAAAATATGTATGTCATGAGTTGTTCTTGTTATGCTAGAATGTCTATTTGAAATGTTGGTTGGTATTTAATGAGTTGGTATATCAAGTTGTTAATGGCTAGTTTTGATAGCCTTGAATGTATTTGGCATTTGGTAAATTTATTAAGATAGATGGTATATGTGGAAATGGTCATAATGGTATTAGTTGTGCATGGGATTGGTATGTGAACATTATGGTAAATGTAGTATTTAAGTTGTGCAATTGGTTGATTGAATTATGGATGGATTTAGTAAATGTTTAATCAAGTTTGATTGTTGAGATTGAGGTGCCATTTTGGCATATTGGTTGAATGATTAGTTAATATGATATTTTAGCTTGAATATGCATATGTTAAGTGTGTTTTGTGCATAAATATAGGTACATTTGGGTTGTGTAAGTGGCTAGATTTTGGGTGAAAGAAATGGCTTGAAAATGGCATATTTCAAATGTCCACTGATAAACCGTAATATAAACATATTTTAATACCACATTTAGCATACTTTTGGATGATTTAAGCCTTGAATTGTGGAATTTGGTGCTCTTAATTCTTTGTTTTCATGTTTTATACTTAGGAAAGTACCTGAGGATGAAAAGAATGAGAAACGGGCATAAAACGGAGTAAATGGGCCATAGCACGAAATCAACATGGCCGTGCCTCATTAACGGACCCGAACACGGCCTGGCCACGATTCACATGAGCGTGTGCCATAGGCGTGTCCCTGTCGTGACAAAGAAGAGTTTCATTCGGATTAGGGTACTTAGAGGCAAAGAAAGCCATTCCAAAAGACTATATAAACACCCTAGAGGCCAACCTTCAAAGGGAGTCCAGTTAGGCGTCCAGTTAGGCCGAAGAGCCGAGCTAGAGAGGCCAGAATTGTGGGATTTACTTGAAGAAAGCCAGTTGATTCATCTCAAGAAGTCGAAGCTATACTCAAGACGGAAGATCTTCTCTTCAATTCCTTCATGGGTTTTAGGGTTTTTCTTATGTTTTGTTTTATATTTACTTCTGAGATGTATTCTTTTATTATTATGAACTAAAACCCTCAAATACCTGAGGGGGATGAAACCTAAGACGGATCTTGTTATTGTTTTCTGAACTATATGATAAATACTTAATTCTTGCTTTGATATTTCAGGATATTGATTCAAGTATTGATGTGCTTAGGCAGTGGAGCAAAAGTCCCTGCTTAAGAGTAGATCTAGCATAATTAAGCGGAGTTGATCGTAACCCTAGAAATAAGATGACGAAAATCTGTCGGATTAGGGTCAAACCTAATATGGGAGTCCATAGATCGAGTTAATGCAATTCTAGAGGTTTTAATTAGAAAGAGATTTCAATTAATCAACCTAGGGTTAGACGTTAGTAGCCTCGAAAGTGGTATTAATATAAATTAGGGAATCCTACGGATCAAGTCAAGTGAATAAATCGTCTGGTTCAAAGTTAGATAATAAGTGAAGTCTAGGTGGATTCTTCCTCGGGTATTGTCTCAATCAATTGGTTTTTCCCACGAGTATTTTCCCCAATTCATTCTCTTTGTCTTTGTATCTTTAGCTTAATAGTTAGTTAATTTTAGTTTATATAACAAATCCCTTAATTCTTAGGCTAAATAATAAAAATAAAGTTAATATTAGTACTTTTGGTTCCTTTGGGTTCGACAATCCGGTCTTACCACTAAACTATACTACTGTTCGATAGGTGCGCTTACCTCAATCGTTGTCATAGTTAGTTTCTAGGCTCGATCATTCTTTTTATAAATTTTTAAGACTCTGACATAACGATAAGTTTTTGGCGCCGTTGCCGGGGAACTAAAATATTAAGAACGCTCAATTTTTATTACTTTAGCCATTTTTTTACTATTTATTTTTATTTTGCTTTTAACTTTACTAATTTTCCTTCTTTTATTTGTTCTTGATAGGTACCTCTAGTTTATGACTAGGAGGAACCCAACGGGACCCCTGATTTACGACAGTGATATTGAAGGCACTGTTCGTAAAAATCATAGAGAAATAAGGCGCAGCTTAAATTACATAGAAGAAGAGCAAGAAATCGAAACTAATACCACCGAAGAGATGGCTGAGAATAATCCGCTACCTCCAGAGGTGGCCGACAATCATGCTCCTCGAACTATGTATGATTATGCTAAACCTAATTTAACAGGAACTGAGTCAAGTATTGTTAGACCTGCTATTGCTTCTAATAATTTTGAGCTGAAACCTAACACAATTCAGATGATACAGCAATTTGTTCAGTTTGATGGTTTGCAGGATTTAGATCCAAACAATCACTTGGCGAATTTCCTAGAATTTTGCGATACTTTCAAAATAAATGGCGTTTTTGATGATGCCATCTGTCTTCGGTTATTTCCCTTTTCTTTGAGGAATAAAGCCAAATAGTGGTTGCATTCTCTTCCACGAGGGTCAATTACTACATGGGAACAAATGACCGAAAATTTTTATTAAAATATTTTCTGCCGGCTAAAACGACCAAGTTAAGGAATGATATCTCTTCTTTTGTACAGATGGATTTAGAAACACTTTACGATGCATGGTAGAGATACAAAGATCTATTGAGAAGGTGTCCACACCATGGATTACCCTTGTGGCTACATGTCTAAACTTTTTACAACGGGGTAAACCCTTCAACGAGGCAATTGATCGATTCAGCCGCCGGTGGAACATTGAATAACAAAACACCTGAGGCTACCTACGAATTCATTGAAGAGATGTCACTGAATAACAATCAGTGGCAAGTCACAAGGACGAAGCCAAAAAAAACAGCCGGAGTTTTCAACCTCGACGCAGTATCCATGCTATCAAATCAGGTAGAGATGTTAAACAAAAAGATTGATGGTTTATGTGATTCTTTGCAGATGCATCCAATTATGCAGTGTAATACAAATGGAGTATGGAGGAACAACACAGATTATCCACCTTACAACACGAGCGCTGAAAACGAACAAGTTCATTATATGGGTAACAATTTTTTTACCTCAAAATAATCCTTATAGTAACACTCACAATTCAGGTTGGAGGAACCATTCAAACTTCTCGTAGGGAAGTCAAAGAAACCAAAGACAACAATCCTTCCCATAAGAAAAAAAGCAGAACCTGGAAGACATGCTGACAAAATTTATAGAGGTGACGGAAACCCGTTTTCAAAATACCGAAACAATATAGAACAATCAGCAAGCGTCAATTCAAGGGCTTAAGAATCAAATTGGGCAACTAACTAAGTTAGTTTCTGAAAAGCAACCAGAGAGTTTACTTAGGGAAAAAGAGCAGGTGAAGGCAGTTACACTAAGAAGTGGAAAGGAGTTAGCTGAAACAAAGAAGAAGGTACCTCATGAAACTGATAACGCAAAGAATGATGAAGTTGAGAATGTAACACCGGTACGTGAAGAATGTAAACCACCAATCCCATATCCGGCAAAGTTGAAGAAAGACCGACTAGATGCACAATACGGTAAATTTCTTGAACTTTTTAAATAGTTACATATTAACTTACCTTTTGTTGAAGCTATTTCACAGATGCATACGCTAAATTTCTGAAAGAGCTTCTAACAAATAAAATGAAGTTTGATGAGATATCAACGATGGAACTTAATGAAGAATGTTCAGCCATCCTCCAAAACAAGCTACCAACCAAATTAAAAGATCCAGAAAGTTTCACTATTCCCTGTTTAATTGATAGTTTAAATATTAAGAAAGCACTAGCTGATCTAGGCGCCAGTATTAATTTAATGCCTTATCAGCTTGGTCTTGGGGAACCAAAACCCACTAGGATGAGTATTCAATTAGCTGACAGACTTATCAAATATCCTAGGGGTGTTATTGAAGATGTTCTGGTAAAAGTTGATAAATTTATATTCTCTGTTGATTTTGTTGTGTGATAAATCGTAATAGTAACATATTTTAATCCCACATTTAGTATGCTTTTGGATGATTTAAGCCTCGATTTATATAAAAAGGTACTCTTAATCCTTTCTTTTCATGTCTTATACCCTGGAAAGCACCCGAGGATGAAAAGAACATAAAACGGGCCCAAAACAGAGTAAATTGGGCCAAGGTGGAAATCGACATGGCCTGGACTTAAGCCCACACGGCCGTGCCTTGTTGATCATCTAGAACACGGCCTGTCCCCCGATTTACACAGCCGTGCCTCATTAAAGAAATCCGAACATGGCCCAAAGACTAGTCACACGGGCGTGCGACATGGCCGTGTCCCTGTCGTGGCATTAAACAATTTCATTTGGATTTGGATACTTTGGGGCAAAGACATACATTCCAAGAGCCTATATATATCCCCTAAGTTCATCCTTGAAGGGGGCGGTTAGCTAGGCCAAGGAGCCAAGCCAGAAAGGTCAGATTTGTGGGAATCACTCGAGGATAAGCCAGTTGATCCATCCTGGCGAAGCCGGAATTCTACTCAAGACGACGGATCTTTCCTTTAATTCCTTCAGGGAGTTTTAGGGATTTCTTATATTTTGTTTTATCTTTTCTCTTAAGATGTTTTCTTTATTTGTTATGAACTAAATCCTTCAGATACCTGAAGGGGATGAAACTTAGATGAATCTTGTTATTATTTTCTGAATTATATGATAAATACTTAGTGTGTTCTTAATTATGTATGCTTAATCCAAATTTGATGTGCTTAGGTGGAGGAGGAATAGACCCTGCTTAAGAGTAGATCTAGCATAATTAAGCGGAGTTGATCGCACACCTAGAGATAGGGTGACGAGATTTTGCCAGATTAGGGTGAAACCTAATATGGGAGTCCATAGATCGATTTACTGCTATTCTAGGGGGTTATTATCGAGAAAGAGATTTTCGTTAATTAACCTAAGGTTAGACATTATTCGCTTCAAGATAGGGTTTAATATACATTAGGGAGTCTTACGGATCAAGCTAAGTAAATAAATCGTATGGTTCAGGGTTAAATAACAAGTGAAGTCTAGGTGGATTCTTTCTGAGGGTATATTCTTAATCAACTGAGTTTTTTCTAAAGTAATTTTTCCAATTCATCCTTTTTGTCTTTGTGTCTTTGGCTTAGTAAATAGTTTAGATTATATTAAAGTAACTTCACTCTATTTTAGGCTAAATAATAAAAAGAAAATTAGTATTAGTCCTTTTAGTTCCTTTGGGTTCAATAATCCTGTTTTGCCTAAGCTATACTACTGTTCGATAGGTACACTTGCCTTCAATCGTTGTCAAAGTTAGTTTCCAGGTTTGATCATTCTCTTTATAAATTTTAAGACTCTGATTCTAGTGATCAAGTTTTTGGCGCCGTTGCCGGGGAACTAAAATATTAAGAACGCTTTATTTTTATTACTTTAGCCATTATTTTTTATTTTTCGCAATTTACTTTTATTTTTATTTTTAGGTTAAATTTTAAATTTTTGCTAAATTTTCTTTCTTTCTTTTCGTAGCAGGTACCTCTAGTTTATGACTAGAAGGAACCCGAGAGGACCTTTGGTATACGACAGTGATATTGAAGCTACCGCTCACAGGAATCTCAGAGAAACTAGGCGAGCCCTAAATTACATAGAAAGAGAGGAAGAGGGCAGATCCAATCCTACTGAAGGGATGAACGAGAATAACCCACAACCACATGATGTGGGATAAAACAATTCTCCACGTACTATGTTTGATTATGCTAAACCGAACTTAACAGGAGCAGAATCGAGTATTGTTAGGCCTGCTATAGCTGCTAATAATTTTGAATTAAAGCCTAACACAATACAAATGATTCAACAATTTGTTCAATTTGATGGTTTGCAGGACGAATATCCAAATAATCATATAGCTAACTTTTTAGAGTTCTGTGATACCTTCAAAATAAATGGCGTTTCTGATGATACCATACGTATTCGATTATTCCCTTTTTCATTAAGGAATAAAGCCAAACAGTGGTTGAACTCGTTACCACGAGGGTCAATCACCACATGGGAGCAAATGATAGAGAAGTTTTTATTGAAATATTTCCCACCGGCCAAAACGGCCAAATTACGAAATGATATCTCTTCTTTTGTGCAGATGGATTTAGAGACATTATACGATGCATGGGAGAGATACAAGGATCTTCTGAGAAGGTGTCCACACCATGGTCTACCCTTGTGGCTACAAGTCCAAACTTTTTATAACGGTGTAAACCCCTCAACGAGACAACTAATCGATTCAGCCGCCGATGGAACCCTGAACAACAGAACTTCTGAAGCAGCCTACGAGTTCATTGAAGAGATGTCACTAAATAATTATCAGTGGCAAGTTACAAGGACGAAACTGACAAAATCAGCCGGAGTTTACAACCTCGATGCGATAATCATGCTATCAACACAGGTAGAGATGATGAATAAAAAGATTGATAGTTTATGTTCTTCGCAGGTACATCCAGTCATACAGTGCGATGCAAGTGGAACTGTGGCGAATGCTGACTACCCACCCTACCAACCAGGCGCAGAGAGCGAACAGATGAACTACATAGGTAATAATTTCAGATCCAATAATAGCCCTTATGGTAATACTTACAATCCAGGTTGGAGGAACCACCCAAATTTTTCATGGGGAGGTCAAGGAAATCAAAGAAATTAAAGGCAACAACCTCCTCAAAATTTCCAAAATCAGCCATATCTGCAAGAGAAAAAGCCAAACCTCGAAGAGATGCTGACGAAGTTCATGGCAAGCACAGAAAACCGTCTCCAAGATACAGAGAAAACACTCAAAAATCAACAAACATCGGTTGACGAGACCAAGAACCGAATCGGGGAACTTACTAAGTCAGTAGGGGAAGTCACTAAGGCAGTCGGACAACTTGCAAAGTTAATGTCCGAACGACCGCAAGGACGTCTACCAAGCAACACGGAGATTAATCCAAAGGAGAAAATTCAAGCCATCACAACTCATGATAGTAAAGTGGTAGATAAACCAAATGAGGTAGACGAAGGTAAAATAGAGATAACACAAGAAAAGCCAAAATCGGTAATCAAGGAATACCAACCTCGCATACCTTACCCCGAAGCCATAAAAAGAGATGATACAAAGGAACAGTTCGGTAAGTTTCTTAAACTTTTAAAGAAATTACATATTAACTTACCTCTTCTTGAAGCTCTTTTTTCATATGCCAGACTCGAGAAAATTTTTAAAACAGCTCTTAACGAACAAACGCAAATTAGATGAAGAGCCACACGTGGAATTAAACGCAGTATGCTCAGCAATGTTACAGAATAGACTACCGCGGAAGCAAAAAGATCCAGGGAGTTTTACAATTCCATGTTTAATTGGTAGTTTAAGTATTGATAGTGCGTTAGCTGATTTAGGGGCAAGTATAAATGTCATGCCTTACACATTGTTTAAATGACTAGGTCTAGGGAAGCCCAAACAAACTAGGATGAGTATTCAATTAGCTGATAAAACTGTTAGAATTCCTAGGGGCATTATCAAAGATTTTCTTGTCAAAATCGATAAATTCGTTTTCCCAGTAGATTTTGTTGTCTTAGACATGGATGAGGATAATTTAATCCCCTTAATTTTAGGAAGACCTTTCCTAGCAACTATTAAAACTAAGATTGATGTTGCCACAGGAGAACTCATACTTTGTGTAGGTGATGAATCAATCAGTCTTTAAGCTCTTGACTCTACCAGGACAACAATCGATGCAGGCAAGAAAGACAATTCAGTTGATAATCAATTTGTACAACCTTCATCGCAGGAGATACCACAAGGATACAAACCTGAGCCGAGTCACGGACCTAATACCAACAAAGAGAATTTACATAAGGAATGAAGCCTTAAGGTCGACGAACTAGAGGAGCAGAAAACACACTTTGAAGGGGAACCGGAACCACGTGAAGAGAAACCAAAGGAACCCCCAGAAGAGCTCGTAGGAACATCAAACCACTTCAAAATAGGAGACCAGGTACTGTTAGACTAAGCCGATCATCGCATCACCACATCAGACCTAAACAAGAATGAAGAAATTCCTCTCAAGGTACAAAATATCTTCCTACACGAAGCAGTCGAGGTAAGCAACCCAACATTCGACATTTTTAAGGTAAACATTTCTCGACCAAATTTTTATCAAGAAAATAAAACTATAAGTATGAGGGAAGATATTCAAACCTTTAAACCTCCCTGATTTTGTTTCATATACAAGGAAAGTCTAGCTTAAGACTATAAACGAGCGCTTCTCGGGAGGTAACCCGAGTACTAACCCTTTTTTGCATTTATTTTCAATTTCTTGTCTTTCCTTCTTTCTTTCCTGAAACATTTAGTTTAAAAAAAAACAAAGCATATTCAGTATTAGTAGAGAGCTTATACAGTTAAAGTCAAATTATCAAAAGAAAAAGCTCGTATTAGTTGGTTTATTACTTTTCAGTTGATATAATTATTTCGGTAATTTTTAGGTAGGTACTTGTCAATTCAATCTCGATTCTAATCTTCTAATTTTAGCCTTTATCCACACCTTTAACCCTAGCCTCGTTACAACCCTGACAAAGACCTTTTGATCTGTTTATCATCCCATTTTAAAGTGGTGGAGATTTGATTTTCAGGCAAGCCTATGGGATTAACTTTTCAAAGTTCGACTTATGAGCGCTCTTTTACTGAACCTTAAACACCTCGAGTAATTTGAGTGAAACTTTTAGTGAGGATGTCAATCCTTGTCGATTTTGAATCAAAGGTAATTATTTAGATAAAGGAAGACACCTACGTTTTTGTGCCACAAATATATGACTTTGATTGTTTGAATCTTTAGGACTCTTCGAGTTAGATTAGCCATTTATAAATTATCTATGAATTATGATAAGGCATTGTCAATAGGAATTATAAATGGAAAGTTCGTTTTAAATTGTAAGTTGAGAATTTTGCTTGAGGACAAGCAAAAGCTTAAGTGTGGGGGTATTTGATAAACTGTAATAGTAACATATTTTAATCCCACATTTAGTATGCTTTTGGATGATTTAAGCCTCGATTTATATAAAAAGGTACTCTTAATCCTTTCTTTTCATGTGTTATACCCTGGAAAGCACCCGATAATGAAAAGAACATAAAAAGGGCCCAAAACAGAGTAAATTGGGCCAAGGTGGAAATCGACACGGCCTGGACTTGTTGATCATCTAGAACACGGCCTGTCCCCCAATTTACACGGCCGTGCCTCATTAAATAAATCCGAACACGGCCCAAAGACTAGTCATACTGGCGTGTGACATGGCCGTGTCCCTGTCGTGGCAATGAACAATTTTATTCGGATTTGGATACTTTGGGGCAAAGAAACACATTCCAAGAGCCTATATATATCCCCTAAGTTCATCCTTGAAGGGGGCGGTTAGCTAGGCCAAGGAGCCAAGCCAGAAAGGCCAGATTTGTGGGAATCACTCGAGGATAAGCCATTTGATCCATCCCAAGAAGCTGGAATTCTACTCAAGACGGTGGATCTTTCCTTCAATTCCTTCAGGGAGTTTTAGGGATTTCTTATGTTTTGTTTTATCTTTTCTCTTGAGATGTTTTCTTTATTTGTTATGAACTAAATCTTTTAGATACCTGAAGGGGATGAAACCTAGATGAATCTTGTTATTATTTTCTGAATTATATGATAAATACTTAGTTTGTTCTTAATTATGTATGCTTAATCTAAATTTGATGTGCTTAGGTGGAGGAGGAATAGACCCTGCTTAAGAGTAGATCTAGCATAATTAAGCGGAGTTGATTGCACGCCTAGAGATAGGGTGACGAGATTTTGCCGGATTAGGGTGAAACCTAATATGGGAGTCCATAGATTGATTTACTGCTATTCTAGAGGGTTATTATTCGAGAAAGAGATTTCCGTTAATTAACCTAGGGTTAGACGCTATCGCTTCAAGAGAGGGTTTAATATACGTTAGGGACTCTTACAGATCAAGCTAAGTAAATAAATCGTATGGTTCAGGGTTAAATAACAAGTGAAGTCTAGGTGGATTCTTTCTGAGGGTATCGTCTTAATCAACTGAGTTTTTCCTAAAGTAATTTTTCCAATTCATCATTTTTATCTTTGTGTCTTTGGCTTAGTAAATAGTTTAGATTATATTAAAGCAACTTCACTCTATTTTAGGCTAAATAATAAAAAGAAAGTTAGTATTAGTACTTTTAGTTCCCTTGGGTTCGATAATTCGGTCTTGTCTAAGCTATACTACTGTTCGATAGGTACACTTGCCTTCAATCGTTGTCAAAGTTAGTTTCCAGGTTTGATCATTCTCTTTATAAATTTTAAGACTCTGATTCTAGCGATCATTGTGCTTGACATGGTAGAAGACATTGAGGTACCTTTAATTTTGGGACGCCCTTTTTTTAGCTACTGCTAGAGCTATTATTGATGTAGGCGATCGTAAACTCACGTTAAGGGTAGGCGACGAGGAAATTATTTTCCAAATTTACGATGCTATGCGGTACTCTAGAGAACAAGATGATTCCTGTTATTTTATTGATGCCATTGATCATTTTATTCAAGATTCTTTGCAGGAAATCATACATAACGACACGATGGAACTGTGTTTTACCCAAGGTGATGGGGAAGATGATGATACAGATGAGTTGAATTCTAATACATCTACCTCTAGACAAAAGAAAGAAGAGGACATTGAAATCAACGATGAACTAAAACAAAAACCCTCTATTGTTGAGCCACCAAAATTGGAATTAAAATAGTTACCAAAACACTTAGAATATGCATTCCTCGGGGATAATTCTACGCTACCAGTAATTATCTCTTCAGAACTGGAACCCAAAGAGAAAGACGAGTTGCTAAAGGTACTAAGGGAACATAAAAGAGCCATAGCTTGGAAAATTTTTGACATTAAAGGAATAAGCCCATCGTTTTGCACCCACAAAATTTTAATGGAAGATGAGTATAAACCATGTGTGCAACCTCAAAGACGATTGAATCCCAACGTGAAAAAAGTTGTCAAAACTGAGGTAATTAAACTCCTAGATGCTGGAATAATTTATCCTATTTCTGACAGTACTTGGGTAAGCCCTGTACAGGTCGTTCCAAAGAAAGGAGGCATGACTGTTGTAGCCAATGAAAAGAATGAATTAATTCCTACAAGAACAGTCACAGGTTGGAGAGCCTGTATTGACTATAGAAAGTTGAAAGACGTCACCAGAAAAGATCACTTTTCTTTGCCTACTATTGATCAGAAGTTGGAAAGATTATCTAGGCATATGTACTACTCCTTCCTGGACGGACTCTCCGGCTACTTCCAAATCCCAATAGCCCCTGAGGATCAAGAAAAGACAACATTCACATGTCCATACGGTATGTTTGCTTATCGTAGAATGCCTTTTGGATTATGTAATGCTCCTGCTACTTTTCAATGCTGCATGCTGGCTATCTTTGATGAACTTGTGGAAGACATTATGGAGGTATTTATGGATGATTTTTCAGTATTTGGTAATTCTTTTCATCTTTGCCTTAAAAATATAAAACGAGTTCTGACGAGATGCGAAGAAATGAATCTTGTTTTAAATTGGGAAAAGTGTCACTTTATGGTTCGAGAGGGGATTGTGTTAGGACATAAAATTTCTAGTAAGGGGATTGAGGTAGACAAAGCAAAGGTTGAAACCATAGAAAAATTACCCCCTCCTAGTTCAGTTAAGGCCATTAGAAGCTTTTTAGGACATGCTGGATTTTATAGAAAATTTATTAAGGATTTTTCTAAAATAGCTAAGCCTTTAACGAAACTACTAGAAAAAGATGTACCTTTCAATTTCGATCAAGAATATTTAGATGCATTTAACATCCTCAAAGATAAATTAATAAATGCTCCAATTATAATTGCATCTGATTAGAATTTACCCTTTGAACTAATGTGTGATGCAAGCGATTTTGCAGTGGGTGCAGTTTTGGGACAGCGAAGGGGCAAGCATTTTCAGTCGATCTATTAGGCTAGCAAGACATTAACGGCTGCACAAGAAAATTACACCACCACGAAAAAAGAATTGCTAGTTGTGGTCTTTGCATTTGATAAATTTAGACAGTATTTAATATTATCTAAAGTTGTCATTTACACTGACCATTCAGCTCTTCGTTATCTCTTAACAAAAATCGATGCAAAACCACGACTCATAAGATGGATTTTACTCTTGCAGGAATTTGATCTAGAAATTCAGAATAAGAAAGGAGCTGAAAATCTTTCAGCAGATCATCTATCTAGGCTTGAAAATCCACGTATCAAAGAACTAGATGATAGGGAGATAAATGACTCGTTTCCTGCAGAACAATTATTTGCTATTTCTAACTCAAGGGTACCCTGGTTTGCATACATTGCAAATTACCTAGCTGCTAACATCTTACCAAAAAGGTTAACACATCATCAAAAGAAGCGATTCTTTGCTGATGTGAAAAACTATTTTTGGGAGGATCCTTTTCTTTTTCGTATATGTGTAGATCAAGTAATTCGAAGATGTGTTACAAAAGCAGAAGCAAACAAGATCTTAGAACACTGCCATTTAGGACCTTCAGGAGGACATTACAGTGGGATCAGGACATCACACAAAATACTCGAATCAGGTTTTTTTTGGCCTACCTTGTTCAAAGATGCTAACAGGTATGTTGCTTCATGTGATAGATGTCAAAGAACAGGTAATATCTCTAAAAGCAATGAAATGCCTCAAACATACATTCTATCATGCGAAATTTTTGACGTATGGGGTATTGACTTTATGGGCCCATTCCCTAATTCATTTGGGAATAAATATATTTTAGTAGCAGTAGACTACATGTCAAAATGGGTGGAAGCTCAAGCTTTACCTTCTAATGATGCCAGAATAGTAGTAAGATTTCTTAAGACACACCCAGAGCAATTATAAGCGATAGGGGTACTCATTTTTGTAATACTCAATTTGATAAAGTCTTAAGGAAATATGGAGTACACCACAGAACAGTTACCCCTTATCACCCTCAAACCAGCGGACAAGTAGAAGTAGCAAATCGAGAGCTCAAACGTATTCTAGAGAAGACAGTTGAATCAAATAGGAAAGATTGAGCATTAAAAGTAGACGATGCTTTATGGGCTTATAGAACAGCATTTAAAACACCCATAGGATCATCCCCATATAGACTTGTCTACGGAAAAAGTTGTCACCTACCATTTGAATTAGAACATAAAGCTTTTTGGGCTATAAAATTTCTAAATTACGATCATAAAACTGCAGGTGAGAAAAGGATGATGCAGTTGAATGAGTTAGATGAATGGCGAGCTAACGCCTATGAGAATTCACGACTATACAAGGAGGCAACAAAGTGACGCCATGATGCTCGTTTAAAACAACCAAAGCAATTCAAAGTAGGAGATCTAGTTCTGTTATACAATTCAAGGCTCAAATTATTCCCTGGGAAGTTGAAATCAAGATGGTCAGGCCCTTTCGTGATCAAAACTATCTTTCCCTATGGCACAATCGAGGTAACCCATCCAAATTATGGCACGTTCAAGGTAAACGGGCAGCGACTAAAGATTTATAATGGTGAAGATTTTAGGGATATAAGAGAGGAGCTTCATCTCTGTGAACCTTCACAGGGAAAGTCTAGCTTAAGACTATAAACGAGCGCTTCTCAGGAGGCAACTCGAGTACTAACCCCATTAATTTTATTTTTATTTTTATTTTTTTTCTTTTTTAGCATCCAATTATAAACTAACCACAAAAGTGGAGGTTTTTCCACCTACACGACCTCACACACGACGGTGTTCGTAGCCGTGTGGATACCACAAATAGGTACATGGGCCTGGCAAAGAGGGTGCAGAAACAGGGCAAAATTTTCCCCAAGCCACGGGCTCTGACTAAACGACATGACCGTGCGACGCGATCGTGGTCGAAACTGACTAATGGACACGGACATGCAACATGCCCGTGCATCCAAACCGTGGTTGATCCTGAGTAAAGGACACAGACGTTAAACACGCCCATGCTCTAAGGCCGCGGACAACACTGACTTGTGAAACACGGGCGTGGGACCATTGACACGGGCTTGGGAGAAACGAACAATGCCAGGTACGCTCGTGCAATACGGGCATGGAACATAACATAAATGCGCCTGAAATGAAAATTTTTGAAAAACACGGGTTGAATAAAGGGAACAAGGGCGTGGCCCCTGACCGTGTCCCCCACCCCTATTTAAAGAAACCAACGCTTGTCTCCCCCAAAATTTTCCCTAACCCCTTAAAACCCTAGTCATTTCTCTCCAAAACCACTCCCCCATTCTGGCCACCAGCAAAATCCTCTCCTCCCTTGACTTCCCCTATCCCTTATTTCTTTCTCCTTTTCACATACACATAGAAAACCAGTCCACGTCAGTGCAGGCAGAACACACGCCCATCCAAAATCGCAACAAAGCCGTGTTCACCCAACTATTTGTAGCGCACACCCGTGCACCACCACTCAACGCCCGTGCGCCTCGCCAAAAATCCACCGGTCACCTCTCCTTTTCACATTTTACTCCATTGAACTAAATTACCACTAGAATTTGATTTAGTTTCTAGTTAGTTTTCTTTATTATTTCTAAATATTAGTTTTATTCATTATGAGATTGATTTATTCATTTAGTCATTGTTTAAGTAATAATGATTAGTATTTATGCAAAATATTAGTTTTTTTTTCTTTCTTATCGTGGTTTTTGTCGTTGTTATATTTTTTGATATGATTGAATTCTCAAATGTTATGTAATATGTCTTGGTTGGAAATGTTGCTTGAATCGTTGATTATCGGTTATTTTCAGGACCATAATGTCATCGTCCCGAGGCAAAAAAACCGAAGTCCCTAGTTTCAAAAAACAAAAGGGACCCCGTTCGTCATCAGCCAGTGCAACTGCCGAAGTACGACATCCATTTTTACAATTTCCTCCAGGATCTCAGGAGGACCTTTATAAGATACTTCGCACGCGACCCCTCGGTACAGGAAGGTGCATTGATTGGGCCGCTTTGGAGCAGGTCCAACTAGCTGACGACATATGGGCTCTCTTGACTACCGATCCATAGGACCAATTCTTCAATATCATCAAGCCCACATATCTAGAGCTCACTTTGGAGCTATGTTCCACTTTCCACCTTCAGACGGTGATGACGCGCCACGATGACCCCGGTACGATCCAATTCCGTTTAGGAGGCATTGTACGAGAACTTAATGTACCGTAATTTGGGGCTGCATTGGGACTCTACACCGACGAATTGATAGAGGATAATGATCTCGCGACGCTCTATCGCCATATCCACAACACTCCCACGAGATGTTGGTATAATATAACATCGCACAATGCCTCCTATGACCCCAGTCGCTCCAATGCGACGACTCTCGCCCCATCCTCGAGGTACGTAAACACTATTTTAGCCCATACACTGACAGGTAGGCGAGAAAGCACCAGTGTTGTCAACACTCACGATGCCTACTTCCTATGGTGCATGGTAAACGGGCACATGTTCGACCTAGCATATTTTATAGCTCGTGCCATTCAACATCAGACGGAGCAACATAGGAGAGGGGTCATATCTATGGGTCCATACATCACACGCTTGGCTAGATATTTCGGGCTCCTCACCACCGCCGCTCAGATCTCCTCCCTCACACTGATAGGCCAGATGTCTCCACAAGGCATCCAGACGATGCTACACATAAGGATGATCCAATGTCGACGTGGGACCGATCCTCTCCAATATCGGCTAGCACCTACCATCGAAGAAGAGGATCCTGAGGACATTACTGACAATGTCCCACACCAACATGAGGAACCACAACCAAAACATCGCCCAGCTCATGACGCTGCTTCACTTTCCGACATCTCTACACGTCTCACTCAGTTCAAGCATTACTGTACTAAAAAATTCAATGACACCGCTCGATGATTCGATGGCATTGAGACGACTCTTCAGTAGATTTGTCATCACTTTCACATATCGTCCCCTCCAGCACCTCGTGACCCAGCCGATGACGAAGACCTTTGAGTCCTTTGATTTTATTTATTTTTCAGTTTTCAATTTTAGTTTATGTTTAGCTTATTTTCGTTTTTAATTAAACCTTTTTTTCCTTTCTTGTTTAAAACTCTTATTAATACAGTTTTATTTCTTTTATCACTGGCTGTCCAATTCTCGAGTATCTTTAACAACACTCATTAAATAAATACTCCCTAAACATCTAACTGATAACCTTGCAGTTTAAAAGGTTCAAATTGCCACTCCAAGAAAGAACACAGCACTGGAGTATTCACCACCACTTTCACCCATGCCTAAATCATCATCACTAGCCATCCTCCAAGGATTTCATCCAACATTCAGGGAGTTTCACTTCTCCCTATCTTTTGAGTTTTACACTATATTATTATTATATATCTTTGTACATTGAGGGCAATGTACATCTTAAGTGTGGGGGTGAATATTTATTTCGAGAAAGTGCCAACTTTCTACATTATTCTCAAATCCCTGAATGATATCTTGTCTTTAAGTAACTTTCTCATACTACTAGTAGAATGAAATTTCCTGTGATTTATGATTTTTATTGATATGTTTCAAATTAATTCATTGATAATTGTGCAGTGATGATTTAAATTTTAAGAGACTAGAGAATCAAGCATGATGAGTCTATTTTAAAATTAAATTTTGTTAGGTTGTCTACCTGAATCTAGTTATTACCTTGAAGTTTGAAATTTATAAGGTTGACATCAAAAACCCATAATTTTTGTGAGATTTTGAGCCTTTTAGAGCATACATCCTTTCGCGCTCACCTTGTGATTATGAGTGTGTCAACATTGAGCTGTTATTCTAGAACTTGCTTCGATTATACATGTCGAGACCACATCAATTGATTTGATATACTGAGATGATAAAGGCACTTAGGATTTAACCCACTCACTCCACTAAAAGCCTACCCTCACAATTAACCCCTAGTGAACCCCTTTGATCTTGACAACCCTTTTTATTAACTAACCTACTAATATTAACCCAAAAACCCAGTCTGTATTTGTTATCACCATTGCTCTTGACCACCCTTATATCGAGATTTGATTTGATCAGTTGCCTAACTATAGTCTTTAATTCAGTAGTTAAATTCATCTTTTATTATGACTTGATTTGTTCTTAAAAAAATGAAGTATATTCAATATCAGCTCTATGTAATTGAGCTTATACGTTTAAATTCCACATCTTGAGAAGAAGCTCATGTTATTAGTATTACAAGTTTTTAGTCGATGTAATTATTTAGGAGTAATTCATTTCTCTAGTTAGGTAAATTGTCAATTTAATCTCGATTCTAACCCTCTAATTCAGCCTCTATCCATACCTTTAACCCGAGCCCCATTACAATCCTTTTTAAAGACCTTTTGATTTGTATATCTCATTTTACAGTGGTGGAGATTTGATTTTCAGGCAAGCTTATGGGATTAACTTTTCATGTTCGACTTTTGAGTGCTTAATTTTGAACCTTAAACACTTTGAGTGATTTGAGTGAATCTTTAGGGAGGATGTCAACTCTTGTCGATTTTGAATTCAAGGTGATTATTTGGGTAAGGGGAAAACACCTATGTTTTTATGCTACAAAAACCATGACTTTGATTGTTTGAATTTTTTAGACCCTTTTTACTTAAATTGTCAATGTATGAATTATCTTTGAATTATGATGGAACATTATTGATGAATATTATAAATTAAGAAAGTTCATTTTAATTGTGAGTTGAGAATTTTACTTGAGGACAAGCAAATGCTTAAGTGTGGGGGTATTTGATAAACCGTAATATAAACATATTTTAATCCCACATTTAGCATACTTTTGGATGATTTAAGCCTTGAATTGTGAAATTTGGTGCTCTTAATTCTTTGTTTTCATGTTTTATACTTAGGAAAGCACCAGAGGATGAAAAGAACGAGAAACGGGCCTAAAACGGAGTAAATGGACCATAGCACAAAATCAACATAGCCTGGGCCCAAGACCACAAGACCATGCCTCATTAACGGACCCGAACACGGCCTGGCCACGATTCACACGGGCGTGTGCCATAGGCGTGTCCCTGTCGTGACAAAGAAGAGTTTCATTCAGATTAGGGTACTTAGAGGCAAAGAAAGCCATTCCAAAAGCCTATATAAACACCCTAGAGGCGAACCTTCAAGGGGAGTCTAGTTAGGCGTCCAGTTAGGCCGAAGAGCCGAGCCAGAGAGGCCAGAATTGTGGGAGTTACTCGAAGAAAGCCAGTTGATTCATCTCAAGAAGCCAGAGCTATACTCGAGACGGAAGATCTTCTCTTCAATTCTTTCAGGGGGTTTTAGGGTTTTTCTTATGTTTTGTTTTATATTTACTTCTGAGATGTATTCTTTTATTATTATGAACCAAAACCCTCAAATACTTGAGGGGGATGAAACCTAAGACGGATCTTGTTATTGTTTTCTGAACTATATGATAAATACTTAATTTGTTCTTAATTATGTGTTCTTAATTCTTGTTTTAATATTTTAGGATATTGATTCAAGTATTGATGTGCTTAGGCAGAGGAGGAATAGACCCTGTTTAAGAGTAGATCTAGCATAATTAAATGAAGTTGATCACAACCCTAGAGATAGGATGACGAAAATCTGCCGGATTAGGGTCAAACCTAATATGGGAGTCCATAGATCGAGTTAATGCAATCATAGGGGTTTTAATTAGAAAGAGATTTCAATTAATCAACCTAGGTTTAGAAGTTAGTAGCCTCGAGAGAGGTATTAATATACATTAGGGAATCCTACGGATCAAGTCAAGTGAATAAATCGCCTGGTTAGAGTTAAATAACAAGTGAAGTCTAGGTGGATTCTTCCTCAAGTATTGTCTTAATCAATTGGCTTTTCACACAAGTATTGTAACAGCCGGATTTAGGGGCTAGCCGAAATAGTGATCTCGGGATCATTAATCCGAGATTTGAGAAATTTATTTTCATGTTATATTATGAGTTGGAACATGATAGTACATATGCATGAAAATTTTGGTGCTTTAATTTTAGTGATTTCGTGTTTAAACTTGAAAAAGGACTAAATCACATAAAGTGCGAAAGTTCCATTCTATAAGCTAAAGGTGCCAAATAGCCATAGATTATTAATTGGAGGTCTTTAAAAGGCAATTAAACCCCTAGAGATAGCATGGCCGGCCATAGGAGACAATTGTGTCAAAATTGGTCAAAGTTGTTGATGGTAGGTGGACTAAAATGATGTTTTATATTAAAATAAAGAAAGAGAAGATATCATCTTTTTCTCTATTCTTCTCCACCGAAAATTGGCAGCAAACAAAAGGGTTTGAGAGCTCAAATTTTCAGCAAGCTTCTTTCTTTGCTAGTAAGTGATTTTAATGATCTTTCTTGAAGAAAATTGTACTTTTGAGACCCCTAAAGCTTAAGCTTTCATATGAGGGGACTAATGTGCAATATGGGGAAGAGTTTAGAGTTTTACCATGAGAGCCTCCATTGTTATTTGCTGCATTTTTATGGAAGAAATTGAGTCTTAGTTATTAGATAAACAACTTTTGTGAAAGGTGTTAGCATGAAAACATCAAATGGGACCTTGATGAAAAGGTTACAAATTTTGTAGTAAGTATGTGAAATATTGATTCTTGATGATAGCTTTAAGAGCATTAAATGTTTACCTAGGCTTGTTGAAGGTAGAAATGTGATTAGAATTTATTTCCGAGCCTAGGGGCAAAATGGTCATTTTGCCAAAGTCTAAGGGCAAATTAGTAATTTTGCCCAAGCATGATGTTTGAAATGCTTTTATTAATGTAGTGATTAAAATGAGCTAATTTGCTATTATAGAGTAAGAGGAGTTGAGAATCCGCCTCGATCGGGGAAAGAATAAAGTCTTGGACTGAACCGAAGAACTAGCTCATTTTGGAAAACGAGGTAAGTTGTATGTGATTTAAATAACATTCATATTAGCATGTTGAGAAACGCTTGACATTATATTGAAGCATGATGCATTACTAAATTGAGTAGTTAATGTGAATGAGATGCTGGAGTCCTAATGGGTCATATTGACTATAGAAATGCTATCATTGAAATGTGAAATAAATAAGGTCCCGTATAAGACCATGTCCGGGGCATGGCCTCGGCACCGAGTTGAGATCCCGTATAAAACCATATCCGGGATATGGCATTGGCACCTAGAGGTAATCCCATATAAGACCATGTCCGAGATATGGCATTGGCATCTAGGGGAGACTCCATGTAAGACCACCTCGAGGATGTGGCAATGGCTTTATACTTACAGTAGTGATGATAAACACACGTCTTTGACTATCCCTTGTGAGTAGTGGGATAAGTAGATGAATTTAGAGGTAGAAAGGTGAAGGATATTTAAGTCATGTGAATGAGTGAATACAGGTACTCGTGAATGAGTCACGAAAATTGGTCTCGATACGTGGCACGGTATGTGCTAGATAAGGGCAATTAGAAGTAAGTATTGTCAAGAAGCCTTGACTTGTGTACAGTTAGCTAATACCATGGATGGATTATTTTATGAGCATTATTATTGCTATTTATTTCCATGCAACTTACTAAGCTTTATGCTTACCCCTTTTTCATTGCCCTTCTTTCTTGTAGTATTGCCAAGGTAACTCGAGGAACGTGACCGTAGGAGTTTGGAAATCACACTATCGACAGCACTTTGGTATAACAATTTTAGACTTATTTTGATTATGGCATGTATAGGATGGGAGTATTTTGTTAAGTTGTAATTGTTAGTCAAAGTGTTGGCTAGGTAAGTCATTTTGTAAATGGCCTTATGAGTTAGACAAATACTTGGCAAACTCTTTTATTCAGTGAAGATGAAATTCATGAAGTGTATGTCCCTTTAATGATCTTGTATGTTGGAAATGAGTCCTTGGACTTGCTTATGGGGTACACTACAACAAAACAGTCCTATAGCGACACTTATGGGGCGACACTTTCCTAAGTGTTGGGATAGACTGGCCAACATACGCTTTGGCCAACTATTTTATAAGGGTTGGGATATGCATGCCTAAGGCAACACTTAAATAAGAGTTGGCTTTGTCTAGTCCTAAGACAACACATTTGGGGCGACACTTTCCTAAGTGTTGGGATAGACTTGCCAACATACGCTTTGGCCAACTCTTTATATAAGGGTTGGGATATGTATGCCTAAGGCAACGCTTGAATAAGAGTTGGCTTTTGTATAGTCCTAAGACGACACTTTTGTGGCAACACTTTCCTAAGTGTTGGGATAGACTACGCTTTGACCAACTCTTTGTATAAGGGTTGGGATATGTATGCCTAAGGCGACGCTTGAATAAGAGTTGGCTTTTGTGTAGTCCTAAGACGACAGTTTTGGGGCGACACTTTCCTAAGTGTTGGGATAGACTACGGTTTGGCCAACTCTTTGTATAAGGGTTGGGATATGTATACCTAAGGCAACGCTTGAATAATAGTCGGCTTTTGTGTAGTTCTAAGACGACACTTTTGTGGCGACACTTTCCTAAGTGTTGGGATAGACTACGCTTTGACCAACTCTTTGTATAAGGGTTGGGATATGTATGACTAAGGCAACGCTTGAATAAGAGTTGGCTTTTGTGTAGTCCTAATACGACACTTTTGTGGCGACACTTTCCTAAGTGTTGCGATAGACTACGCTTTAGCCAACTCTTTGTATAAGGGTTGGGATATGTATGCCTAAGGCAACGCTTGAATAAGAGTTGGCTTTTGTCTAGTCCTAAGAAAATAGTTTTGGGGCGACACTTTCCTAAGTGTTGGGATAGACTTGTCAACATACGCTCTGGCTAACTCTTTGTATAAAGGTGTAACGTCCCAAATTTCCTTAATTCCGGCTTTTTTGAATGTGTAACACCAAAAAATTGGATTTAAAATATGAATATTTTTAAAATTTTACATCATCAGTTTGTGAATAATTATATATATTCAAACTAAAAATATCTTAATAGCTTCAAGTGTGAATAAGGTTTTTAATAAAAATACCGTAAAAAATCATTTTAGTTTATGGTTTAAGGTTTAGAGTTTAGAGTTTAGGGTTTAGGGATTATAGTTTATTGTTTAAGGTTTTAGGGTTTTGTGTTTATGGGATTGGGGTTTAGGATATTAGGATTTTGTGATTATGGGTTTAGGGTTTAAGGTTTAGGGATAATATTAATATGAATATATTAAAATTATAATTATAGTTGAAATTATTTAAGAAATAATAGATAAACTTTATATATTAAAATTAAAAAAAATTGGTAACCCATGCATCTCTAAAGAAACAAAATTAATTAGTAAATTGAAAATGTTATTTAAATTTCCTAAAATATTGAAAGAATATATAATATTAAAATTTTATCTAATTAATTTAGGGTTTAAGGTTTGAAGTTAAAGGTTTAAGGGTTTGTAGTTTATGGGATATGGTTTTGAGTTTAGGGTTCCAATATTTAAGGGTTATGGTTTACGGTTTAGAGTGAGTGTTTTAGAATTTGGTGTTTAGGGTTATAAGGTTTAGGGTTTAGGGTAGATCAAATGAAGACGTGAGTGAATGAGAGGCCAATGCTACTAAAGAACGGTTTGGTCTGTAAATCAGTTAACCGATGTCAATGGAACTGAGCTATTTTTAATCAAGCCTTTTTCACCCTTATTTGTAGGGTTCTTAGAATGTCATATGTTCATGCTCGTGTTAGAAATCGAACTAATCTAATTAGAATTAATTAGTTCGGTTTGACCAGGTTTTTCGGTTTCTCATTCATTGTTAGGCTGGATAATATACCATTCTAGAAATCAATTTACTATTTAAGTGTTGGTCAATGATGTTTGAACCGGATAATATTGGCTGGTCAGATTGGGAGCTAGCCGGGGTTACTAGTCTGAAGAATGACTTTGATTCGGTCAGTCCAGTAACTGACCATTTTATGTAAACATAAAATGATGATATATCAATACTTGTGTTAATAAATTATAATAATTGGATCGAATTAAAATTTTATGTATAAAATTATAAAAGATCAAAGTTTATGTATACAATTACACATTAAATCATAATTCATGTATAGTTTTAGGATTTCCCAATATTTTTTGGATTGAAACGTATTTTTGACGGATATTTTCTAAAAGTTAATAAATTATGATATACCATCTACAACGATTTTTTTTTTGTAAATTGTTAAAAATTTAGGGAAAATTCTTGGCAATTATTTTGAATTTTTATACTTCTTTAAAACTTTTTGAAATTTAGACTTTTTTTATTTTTATTTTCGTCTACCATTAAACTCATTAATTAAAATAACATGATTTTTTGTCATATTATATAAAAATAAGATTAATATATGTTTTCAAAAATAACATAATTTAACTTAACAAATTTAACTTTTAGTATTTGATCAATACTAAAATTTTAAAATGTCGAAAGTAAATAAACTAAAAATGATCAAATTATAATATAGAAATTAAATATGGCATAATACAATGACTAATAATAAATTTTAACTTTTATTTTATTATTCAAAATATATTAAATTCTATATTAATATTATATATTTTCATGATTATTTTAAGTAATCTTTCTTTTTGTCAGTCGACTGTAATCTAATATGATACTATTTATTTTATATGTTAATTTAAAATTTAAAATTTAATATTTATTCCATATTTCTGTTAAAAAATTAAATATTCAAATTTTAAAAAAATGAAAAAAAAAAATAAAAAATATCTTAAAAATGAAAAAAAAATTAAAACAAAAACTACCGTATTATTTTCACCCCTAAAATTTCCCCTCTTTCATTTCTCTTCTCCCAGATTTCCCTCAAATGAAACTCAATCTCTCTTTAAACGCAAAGCCCACAGCAAATACTTCAACCCCATTCCTGTCTTTCATCCAATTTTTCTTGTTAAAATCGGCCACTTCTGTTTCCTTCTCTACAAAACCCTCTCCTTCTTTCATCCCATTCTGCTCTTCCAATCGTTTTACCATTTCGAATTTGAAAATATCAAGTTTGGATGGTTTTTGCCTTGTTTTGGTGTGAACCTATTAGAAGGAGTGAAAAACATTGTGATTTTACAAGCAAACAGTTTGTTGTTCTTCATATTATTTAAAATTTTAATGTTTAAAAATTAACTCCAACAGGTGGAGCACCCCGTCACTGAGTGGATTGCTGAAGTTAATCTGCCAGCTGCCCAAGTTGCAGTTGGGATGGGTATCTCTCTCTGGCAAATTCCTGGTATGATGTCAACATCCATTATTTCTCCAAACAGGTTTTAGCAGTTCATCTAAATATGTAAATGATGGGTGTGTTTGTATGCTTGATTTGATTAGAAATACGTCGATTCTATGGAATAGAACATGGTGCGGGTTATGATGCATGGAGGAAAACATCTGTTGTCGCCACTAGTTTTGATTTTGACAAGGCAGAGTCAACGAGGCCTAAAGGTCATTGTGTAGCTGTGCGTGTTACAAGTTTTGATTTTTTTTTCTTTCACTGCCTTTTCTTTTCTTTTCTTAAGCTTGCATTAAGGTACATGAATTTGTGCAGGAGTTGAGTTTTAAAAGCAAGCCAAATGTGTGGGCTTACTTCTCTGTGAAGGTAAATCTTTTAGTTTTTGGCCAAATTATTGGTTGATTGACCCTTGAACTTACAACAACAATGCTGACAATAATAATTGATTTGCAGTCAGGAGGAGGCATTCATGAATTTTCAGATTCTCAGTTTGGTAAGTATACACTGATAAATTTCTGCTTTTTTAATGAATGTTCCTAGACAAGAAATCCTCTGTGCATATACATTATTTGTTATAAAAATCATTATTTCTGATAATAGTCTAATCTTACCTCAGGACATGTCTTTGCCTTCGGGGAATCCAGAGCTCTAGCTATAGCAAATATGGTTCTTGGGTTGAAAGAAATTCAAATCCGTGGTGAAATCCATACTAATGTTGATTATACAATTGACCTTTTACATGTAGTTTTGTCACTTGAATAACCTTTTTTCTTTATAGAAATTTATGGCTTCAGGAACACTAATTTTTACCTGCTTAAAGGCTTTACAGGCTTCAGATTATAGAGAAAATAAAATCCACACAGGTTGGTTGGACAGTAGAATTGCTATGCGAGAGAGCAGAAAGGCCTCCTTGGTATCTCTCAGTTGTTGGAGGAGCTCTCTATGTAAGTTCTCATGCATTAGAATTGATTTTTTTGTTCATAGAATTCTTGTTTTACACTTTGTACACTGCAGAAAGCAGCAGCGAGCAGTGCAGCTATGGTTTCAGATTATATTGGTTATCTAGAAAAGGGTCAAATCCCTCCCAAGGTACAGTTCTGCTTGTAGAAAATGATGATTCCACCTGCCATGTTGTCACTGCACTTCTCCGCAATTGCTGTTATGATGGTGAGTGACTCAAGTCTTTCAAGGATTATAACACACAACAATTTGGCTTTCTTTTTTGGCTGATCAGTTGCAAAATAACATATTTATTCCTCAAAATTGTTATCTTGGATATTGTTATCATAGTTTGGAGGTTATTCACTTTATTCTATAAATTATTAAATTTTTCATACATGCAACTTTCAAATATTTCAGGTCACATGGAAGGAAAGCTTATATCTCAACTAGTTTGATTAGATACTTAGCTTCTCTAATATACATATTGCTTGTTGAGAGACAAATTTACCTAAGCTTAGTTTGGCTTGCTATAGCGCTTAAAGCCTGAAGTTTTCTTATCGTACATTTCATCTTGTCTATTCATAGCATCACTAGACTCAATATTTTATTAGATTTTAATGATGATATTTTATGATACCTATTTATTCTTAACAGTTATTTCATGTTTGATTCTTCTCTTTTTCTTTTCTGTCTACAAGAGATTTTTATTTATGCGTCGGATACACTCTTCCATTCTGGAACACTCAACTTATCATTTATCTGGTGAAATATAGGGGCTTATGTAGCCTGTGCTAACTTAAATATTCACTTCACATTCCCAGTTGTTGAAGCTGCAAATGTATTACAAGCATGGAAGATTCTAGAAGATTTAACGAATCATATTGATCTTATTTCCCCAGAGATTGGTGATAATATATTTTGCAACACTTGGCCTTTTTTGTTTTTCACACTTATTTCCCCAGAGATTGGTGATAATATATTCTGCAACACTTGGCCATCATTTATCTTCATATAATTATATTCATTTATCTTCATACCAGGCTTTCTTGCAGGCTTACAATGTCTAACTTATTATTACTTTAATGCAGGCTGCAGGACAGGATTATGAGAAGGAAAAACTTAACGAAAGGAATTGAAGTTTCTTGGGGCTATCTTCGTAGAAATAAGAGATCAACAGAGTTTCTTGGAATTGAAGTTGCAGTTTCAAAATGTATTAGCTTTTATGTAGTACATCAATATCAATGTCCATCATCTTAGGTAGTTTTTTATTTGTTTACTTTTGTACATTGAGTTGAATGTTAGTAATATACATTTCAGCTAAATGTTAGTGTATTTTAATTGTTGGATCAATTTTTGTAGTGAATATTCAATATTTATTTTAATTTTAATTTTATATTTTTTAGTTGTATTTAAAGCACAATTCCTATCATTATTCATTGTAAATATTTATAAAAATATATTAATATTAAAATAAAAAAATTACATTATACGTGTCTATCTCAATCTTTTTAAGGTTATTTTAGACGGGTTTATCCTAACCTTTTTTAAAGGTTGCCTTAGACAAGATTTATCCCAACCTTTTTAAGGTTGCCTTAGACGGGTCTATCCCAATTTTTTTTTAAAGGTTGCTTTAGACATGGTCTATCCCAACTTGTTTAAGGTTGCCTTAGATAGGTCTATCCCAACCTTTTTTATAGGTTGTCTTAGACAAGGTCTATCCTAACCTTTTTAAGGTTGCCTTAGACGGTTTTATCCCAACCGTTTTTAAAAGTTGCCTTAGACAAGGTCTATCCCAACTTTTTTAAGGTTGCCTTAGACGGCTCTATCCCAACCGTTTTTAAAAGTTGCCTTAGACAAGAACTATACCAACCTTTTTAAGGTTGCCTTAGACATGTCTATAACAACTTTTTTCAAAGGTTGGCCTTGACTAGGTCTTTCCCAACCTTTTTTAAAGGTCGGCATTGACCAAGCTTTTCACAACCCTTCAATAAGGGTCGACTTATGTTGACTTATAGCGACGCTTTTGAAAAAGCGTCGCCATGCATATGCCAACTGTACTATAGATGACCATTTTGGAAGCGTCGGACGAAGCGTCGCGAAACCTATGTCAACCTTTTTTGCGTCGTCTTAGGTCAAAAAAAGTGTCGCTGTAGGGCTTTTTTGTTGTAGTGGTAGGAATTGTATCATTTGAGCAGAAGTATGTATATGTGCATTCTAAGGTGGCAAGGGCTTGGTATATAGCCTGCTAATTGCTCACTTAGCTAGACACACGGGCGTGGGCCTAGGCCGTGTGGGAGGCACGGCTAGCACATGGGCGTGCACCCAGGCCGTGTGAAGTCTGCACCTTGCAGTTGGGATTTGAATTACCACACGGCTGGGGTAAACGGGCGTGTGTATAGGCCGTGTGGATACGTCAAAATGCCAAGGTTTGGCACACGGGATAGTGACATGGGCGTGTCAAGGCCGTGTGAAATTAGTCAGTGTCGACCACGGGTGGGAGACGCGGGCATGCCTTAGGGGCACACGGTTGTGTCCCTAGGCCTACACGGGTGTGTGGCCCCTGTTTTATTAAAAATTTTATCAAACTCGTGAAAGTTCCCGGATAAATTTTGATACTTCTCGGAAGTATATTTAGGGCCTCCTAGGCCGGATATGTGCGAGCGATAGAGTTAAACAAAATTTTATAACCCTATTTTATATGTTTAAGCAAGATTAGCTATGTAATGCCTCGAACCCTATTCCGGTTGGGATACGGGCAAGGGGTGTTACAAGTATTTTCCCAAATTCATTCTCTTTGTCTTAGCATCTTTAGCTTAATAGTTAGTTAATTTTAGATTAATTAATAATTCCCTTAATTTTTAGGCTAAATAATAAAAAGAAAGTTAGTATTAGTACTTTTGGTTCCTTTGGGTTCGACAATCCGGTCTTGCCACTAAACTCGATAGGTGCGCTTGCCTCAATCGTTGTCATAGTTAGTTTCTAGGCTCGATCATTCTTTTTATAAATTTTTAAGACTTTAACACACGATCAATGACACAGTCGTGTGGACCTATTTCGAATACACACACAGGCTGGGACACGGCCGTGTGTCCTTACTTCAAATGCTCACACTATCTAAGTCAAGTCACACGGCCGTGTGACCCCTGATTTCCTAATTTTTCAGGTTTTTCCTAAGATTTTCTAATTTATTCAAAATGATCCCTGATTGTTTTTAAATTATTTTTAAGGCCCAAATGTGTATGTTTGCTATAGTTGGAATGAGTTTTTGGAAATTTATACTTAAGTTGAATTATTGTTCTGTTTTGAAGTTTAAGGTTCTGTTTTGTATAGTAATGCTTCGTAACTCTAGCCTGGTGACGGAGATGTGTTAAGGGTGTTACAATTTAATAATATTTACGAGATAAATATAGTGTTATTTTGAATTTTGATTTTATAGATTTTATTAATTGGTCAGTTAGTCGAGGTACAAGTGGTTTGTACTGAAAGTCAATAGTTTTAGAAAATGAGATATCTAGACCTCGTTTTCATAAACCGAGCTAGTAAATATTTTTATTAAATATTTATGAAATTTTTATATAGGTGAATTGAAGTTTGATCAGAAAATTTTGGTGATCTTTTAGTTAATTAAGGTATAAGGACTAAATCGTAAAAATCGTAAAACTTAATTACTATTAAATTTTGGTTCATAAAAAGGTTTAATTAAATTTTTTAAGAGATTTAAGTGATAATTTAGCCACTTTATTGAATTAGCGGACAGTTAAGGTATTATTCCATTGATTTTTAAATGTTAAATTATAAATTAATTAATTGTTAAAAGAAGAAAACCAAATTCATCTTCTTTATTTTCTTTTCTTCTACCTGAAAAACACCATTTCTAAAGCTTGGAGGTTTCGGTTGAACTTCTCCCTTTGCATGTAAGTGATTTCGAGTTAATTGCAGGTTGGTTCGAATGAAAGAAAGAGAGGAGAGAGGTTGCATGAGTGTGAATTTAGGAGATTAGTTTGTCAAAATAAGAACTTTCAAGCTTGCCTGCAAGGAGGAGGAGGAGGATCCTAACGGCAATAGAAAAATCAAACTAGTGTAGGTGGATTCGACACTTTAGAAAATATTTTGGTGAGTCCTTGAATTCTAAACTTTTAGCTTTATATGTATGATGTTATATTATATTTATTATTCGGTTGAAAAGTTTGTTGGGGTTACATGTTAGTAATTGGTTGAAAATCAAATCATAGTGATCGTGTCCAAACTAACTATGACAACGAATAAGGCAAGCGCACCTATCGTTTGGTAGTATAGCTATGGCAAGACTAGAAATATCATATCCTCAAGGACCAGGAGTACTAGTAATTACTATCTTTCTATTATTTAGCCTAAGAATTAAGGGAATTGTTGTTTAATATAAAACTAACTAATTACTAAGCTAAAGATGCTAAGACACAGAGAATGAATTGGGGAAATACTTTTGGGAAAACCAATTGATTAAGACAATACCCGAGAAAGAATCCACCTAGACTTCACTTGTTATTTAACTCTAAACCAGACGATTTATTCACTTGACTTGATTCGTAGGATTCCCTAATTTATATTAGTACCTCTCTCGAGGCTACTAACGTCTAACCCTTGGTTGATTAATTGAAATCTTTTTCTAATTAAAACCCCTAGAGTTGCATTAACTCGATTTATGGACTCCCCTATTAGGTTTGATCCTAATCCGGCAGATTTTCGTCGTCCTATCTCTAGGAGTGCGATCAACTCCACTTAACTATGCTAAATCTGCTCTTAAACAGGGACTTTTGCTCCATTGCCTAAGCACATCAATACGTGAATTAATATCCTGAAATATCAAAGCAAGAATTAAGAACACACAATTAAGAACAAATCAAGTATTTATCATATAGTTCAGAAAACAATAACAAGATACGTCTTAGGTTTCATCCCCCACAAGTATTTGAGGGGTTTAGTTCATATTTATAAAAGAATGCATCTCAGAAGAAAGTATAAAACAAAACATAAGAAAAACCCTAAAACCCCTTGAAGGAAATTGAAGGGAAGATCTTCCGTCTTGAGTATGATTCCGGCTTCTTGAGATGGATCAACTGGTTGTCTTCGAGTAAATCCCACAATTCAGCCCTCTCTGGCTTCGCTCTTCGGCCTCTCTGGCCTCTCCCTTTTAGGTTACACTTAGGGTGTTTATATAGGCTTTCAGAATGTCTTTCTTGGCCCCTAAGTATCCTAATCTGAATGGAATTAAAACAGGTCACGGTAGGGACACGCCCGTGTGGCACGCTCGTATAAATCGAGCCCAAGCCGTGTTTGGGTCTGCTAAAGTGGCACGGCCGTGTGGTTATCTCCAGGCCGTGTGAACTTCTTACTTTGGCCCATTTTCTCCATTTTTTGGCCCGTTTCTCGTTCTTTTCATCCTTCGATGCTCTCCTAAGTATAAAACATGAAATTAAAGGATTAGGAGCATCAAATTCCACAAATCAAGGGATAAATCATCCAAAAGTATGCCAAATGTGGGATTAAAATATGTACATATTATGGTTTATCAAATACCCCCACACTTAAGCATTTGCTTGTCTTCAAGCAAAATCCTCAACTCACAATTAAAATTAAATTTCCTCAACTCATAATTTTCATCAATAATGTTTCATCATAATTTATAGGTAATTTATACATTGATAATTTAACTAGAAGAGTCCTAAAGATTCAAACAATCAAAGTCATAGTTTTCATAGCACGAAAATATAGGCGTTTCCCCTTACCTAAATAATCATCTTTAATTCAAAACTGACAAGAATTGACATCCTCACTAAAGATTCACTCAAATCACTCAAAGTATTTAAGGTTCAAAATTAAGCACTCAAGAGTCAAACATGAAAAGTTAATCCCATAGGCTTGCATGAAAATCAGATCTCCACCACTACAAAATGATGTGATACACAGATCAAAAGGTCTTTAAAGGGTTGTAACTTGGGTTAAAGGTGTGGATAAAGGCCGAATTAAAGGGTTAAAATCGAGATTGAATTGACAAATTACCTAACTAGAAAAATAGACTAATAATGAATAATTACATTAATCGCTAAAACACGAGCTTCTTCTCAAAATGTGAAATTAAACGTATAAGCTCAAATGAACATGCTTCAGATACTTTTTTTTTAAGAATAAATCATACGATTTTTGGAAAGAATTTACAACTAAAGTAGAGAACATAGTTAGGTAACTTCTCAAATCAAATATCGACAAAAAGGGTTTTACACAATAGGAGAAATTCTTTAAAGAATCAAAAAGAGTGAGTTTTGGGTTAATATTAAGGGTATATCAAGAAATAGTTAATTAGGATCAAAGGGGTTCACTAGGGGTTAATTATGAAGGTAGGCCTTTTTGGGGGTAAGTGGGTTAAAACCTAGGTGCCTTTATCATTTCAGTATATCAAATAAAAAAATGTGGTCTCAACATGTACAATCGAAGCAAGTTCTAGATAACAAATCAATGTTGACACACTCATAATCAATAAAGTGAGAAAGAAAAGAATGTATGCTCTAAAAGGTTCAAGATCTCACAAAAATTATGGTTTTTGATGTCAATCTTGCAAATTTCAATTTCAAAGTAATATTTAATTTAGGTAGACAACCTAACAAATTTTTAATTCTAAAAATAGACTCATCATGCTTGATTCTTTAGTATCTTAAAGTTTAAAGCATCATTGCACAATTACCTATGACTTGATCTAAAACATATCAATAAAAATCATAAATCAATAGGAGTTTCATTTTAATTAGTGATATGAGAAAATTACTTAAGAACAAGGCATAATTTAGGGAATTTCAAATAATACTATAGTTGACCCCCCACACTTAAGACGTACATTGTCCTCAATGTACAAAGATAGATAACGATTAGTAAGAAAGTCATAAGAGAGGGAGAGAAGTGAAACTTCCTGAATTATGGATGAAATCCTTGGAGGATGATCAATGATGAACATGATGACTAGGCATAGGTGAAGGTGGTGGGGAACACTCCGGTGGTGTGTTCATTCCTTGAGTGGCATCTTGAATCTTTTTAAACTGCGAAGTTATCAGTAAAGTTTTTAGAGAGTTCTTATTTAATGGACGTTTATTATAGTTACTTGAGAGTTAAACAGCCAGAGATAGAAGAAATCAAATTATACTTAAAAATTTAAAGAGTTTTATAACAAAGGAAAATGAACTAAAATAAAAATAAAAAAAATAAAAAAAGACTAAAAATAAAAATAAAAATAAAGAAAATAAAAGGACTCAAAAGGTCCTCATCGTCGGAGTGATCTAGAGATGGTGGCGGCGGCGATATGTGAAAAAGCTGATAATATCGACCACGGCCGCCTCGCACGGCCGTGTGGATTTATCTCAGCCCGTGTTCTTTAGGCAGTTTCGACCACAGCCGTGGTGTTTAGTCGGAGCCCGTGTCTTGGGGAAAATTTTCGTCCTATTTCTGCACGATCTCCGCCACACCCATGTACCTATTCGTGGTCTCCACATGACCACGACCACGCCCGTGTGCAAGGCCGTGTGGTAGGGAAACCTGTGCTTTATTAAATTGGTTAGTTTGTAGTTAGGTGCTAAAAATAAAAAATATGACATTAGTGGACTTAGTGCTCGGGTTGCCTCCCGAGAAGAGCTTGTTTAAAGTCTTAAGCTAGACTTTACCTCTCATTCGCATAATCATGGTGGTTTGAGGAGGTGAAAATTCTTTCTCATGCTATCAATTCGGTTATCGATATATAGTTTAAGTTGAGTGGTGTTTACCTTAAAAGTGCCAAACTTAGGATTAGTTACCTCGACTGTCCCATATGGTAAGATATTCAGTACCTCAAAAGGGATTTCTTTGTTGGTATCAAGGTCTGAAGTGGTGATCCGAGGGTCTGTTTTATTCAACAATACGTGATCTCCGATCTTAAATTTGGTTGGCTCATCCTTAAGTTTGACATGATTTTGCTTTGGTTCTGCTTCATGTATTCCTAATTTCTCTTTGAAATGTGTCTTCCACTCGTCTAGTTCATCAATCTGAAGCCGTCATTCCTCATGAGTTATTTCCTTGTTGGCATGAGGTCTAGGATCTGGCTCAGTTGTGTAGTTCCGTGGTGCTTCCTAAAAAGAAGGTTTAACCGGATGGTTATTAATAGAATTTATATTCTCACCTTTATTACTTGATGTCCTAGCCAAGTCAAGAGCTTGAAGAGTGATAGTTTCGTCACCGACACGAAGTATGAGTTCACCTGTACCAACATCAATTTTAGTTCTAGCAGTTGCTAAAAAGGGTCTTCCTAAAATTAAAGGAATATTATTGTCCTCATCCATGTCTAAAACGAAAAAGTCTACTGGGAGTATGCATTTGTCAATTTTCACGAGTACATCTTCAATTATACCCCTAGGAATTCTAATAGTCTTATCAGCTAATTGAATGCTCATCCTAGTTTGTTTGGGTTTCCCTAGACCTAGTTGTTCAAACATTTTATAAGGCATAACATTGATGCTTGCCCCTAATGTAAGAGTATGCCTAAAGATCAATCATGAGATGGTTGTAATAACATACTTGATTTACCATGTTTATTAATATAAAGCGTTGTCATTATTATTTCAGTTTTTCCTTCTGTGTGTACAAATAAACTGTTTTATAATAATGTCCTGAGAATAATATGATTATTCTTAAAAGATCCTTAGTCAAGTATTATTGTTGACTAGGACAACAATAATGCATTAAGACTAACATGTAGTTGATTGATGATAAAGAGTTGTCATTGATATGGAGTGTCAAAATCAGTGCATGAATATGTGTGTTAGAGAACAACATATTGGACTGACCCGCTATGAGTATGTTTCTTGGATTATTATGTAATTGTCACAACATTACTCATAGTGATTAATATGTATATGATCCTCAGACTTGAGATAATCATTATCCCAACATCATGAGTCATATATTTTGATACAGTCAAACGTACATCGTAACTGGTTGTTCTATAAAGGCTGATGTTGGATATACCACAATCTATGTAAAGGGATATTGTTGATCAATATAGGATAAGTCCCTCCCACATAATGGGAGTAATATCTTAGGCCACTTGATTGAGTGAGACTAGAAATGCATGGTCATGCTCAAATAAGTTGACATGAGATGTCAAACTAATTTGTATATCATAGTCTACTCAAGATATCAAGAAACATGGGATGGACTATACAAGTGTGACTATTCCATGACTTGTGTCCATTCCAGAGATAAAGGACTTAAGGATTAATGCATGAAAGGTTAATCACAAAAAGTTATGTCGAATCATGACTTCTTGTAACTTAGGTAGCAATGATGCATTGCTAGATGCCACTCATTGTTTGTGACATTAGAATCGTTCTAGTATTACTGCTAACGTTACAAGAACCTACAGGGTCACACCCTATGGTTGAAATGAACGGAATAAAACATAGTTGGTATTGTGTTTGATTGTCACATGAATTAAATTAATTAAAGAATTAATTTAATTGGGCAATCAAATATTGAATATATATGTACAAGGATGTTGTACTCATAATGAGAATTAATATATGAATTTAGTTCGTATATAAATTTAAATAAATATAGTTTACCGAAATCCATGTTATAATTAATGTAATTATAACTTTTTGGGTATAATTAATGTAATTATAATTTTCGGTTAAAACATTATTATATTTATTTAATTTTATAATTCATTAAAGACATACCGATTATAAAAGGTAATAAGTGATACAAAACTTATTCAAAAAAAACCCTAAGAATTTGCTTGAAAAGTCTAGCAGCCGTCAAGCA